>JANAVB010029815.1:14943885-15386385 GCA_029216955.1 Iris pallida | reverse complement strand
GGTGAAGAGTTTACAATTTGTTTGGGGGAATTTGGACTCAATTTGGGTGTTGGAGGCAATTTGGAGAAGAACACAATTTAGGATTGGGTTTGTAAGGAAAAGAGGGTGTCACGATCCGCTACCCAAATTATTGGGCCGGGCCGAGTCATGTCCAGCCTACGCTTGAGATAAAACGTAGTAAGCTGTTCTAAAGAAAACAAGATAAGACTAAAGTGTGATAACAATTCTATATGTAACAATGAGATAGAAAAGTTCCAAACACAAAAGTCGACTGTATAAAAATATGTTCCAAGTACAAGTCCATAATGTAAAGCTGGATACAGGTCCAGTCACAAAATACATAGTCTAACAATATGACTACTCTCAAAAACCCTGAGCAACTACGCAAACTATACGAGTTTCCCCGCAGGTACATCCTCATAAATAAAGCCTGGTCCTCGGCAGCAACTCCATAATAGGAATCACAAAGCAACTCCTCCTCGAAAAGTATACCTACAACGTTACCCTGTCAGGACAAGCAAGTACTGATTCTAACAAACTAAATATATGAAACATGAAATGAACAGAAGTGTAATAAACTGGAATAGGATGTACAGCGGTACATATCCTGTCATGGCATATCAATGTTTAATTGGTTCTAGTAGAAATGGCAGCATATGTTTGTTTAAAAATTTATAACCTTAGCATGTACGTGATCAGTTAATAGGTAAATAGGATTTACAGCGGTACATATCAAGTTTTATGGAATGCACATATGTGCACTAACGGCATCGGTGATATCCATACACAAACGCGGCATCATAACATACGGCAAAGTTACATATAGAATGTTACCGTACGCGGTAAATACATACGGAGAAGGGGGACATGATTACGTACTCTACTAACAGTTTCTCCTTAACCCGTTGTTTAAACATGTGAGAGATGTAAAAATTGTCCTAAGCATGGTAGGGACTGAAAATAATACAACATGTAAAGATTTAACTTGCTACCCCAAGGATCAGCATTTAACATGGTTGAAAAATTACAGTTTATTGTTATAGCAGTATGTAAAGTTTGTAGAGGTACTTGCCTTTAGCAAAGCAAGGCAGTGACAGAAATGCTATAGATGCTTGGTGACTCGTCACTTTAAAAATAATACATGAACTTAGTTTTATAACAAGTTAAATACTAAGACACTAGTGGTGCGATACGACTTTCCGACTGGACACCTAGCCAAATGAAGACTTTAGCATAGGAGACAATGTGGGGTGACATAATACCCAAACTAACTTTTTAGGTCCTTTACACTAGTGTAGGGTGAGGTCCAATACGACTATAACACAAATCAACACAAAACATTGTAAGTCGTAACTATTCAATAAATAAATCAAACTGTACACTGTGTTCCAACAATTTTTGAGATAGACAAAATGCACCATTTTATAAATTAAATTACCATAATGATCCTTATTATTAATAGAAATTTATATTAATTTTTCTGGAATTTATAAACCTCCATAGATATTTATTAAAATCAGCAAACATATGTATCCTGAAAATGAGTTTTGTTTTTCTATTTTTTAAAAATGCCAAAATTACTTAATAAATGCTGGAAAAACTATACTGAATTATCTAAATTAACATAGTATTAAAATCCAATTTTTTCTAGATTTTTTCAGCAATTATAATATATATAAAAATTCGAAAACAGCAAGTAATAATTTCTGGAAAATAATTAATTATCTATTTACTTATTTTGTCCACGTATTCGAAATTGAACCGAAGTCCAGATACGGGACCCAAAGTCATGAATCAAGTCCAATATGACTTGTACAGACTCTGAATGTATTAGACACATTTGAGCCCAAAAATCTATGCTAGGTTTGGACATCAAATGACCATGATTAATAAAATACAGTAAATTAAATAATATATATATTTTTAAGTGGTAAAATATACGAGTCATAAAATTACCTAATAAAATAACTTATGAATTTATACACTAATATTTTGTACAAAGTTGAATTTGAAATACATATACATATACAGCAATCATATATATATATATATTCATAAATACATAGTTATTTATGTATACATATATTGAATATATATATAATAATATACATATATATATATAATAAAAATACTAAATATAAAATATATATATACAAATACAGTATATTATATATATATATATATATATATATATAACAGTATATATATAATATATATATATATATATATTTAACAAAAAAACACTGGCTAGAGCCTTCATTGAAAAAAAAAGAAAACGGGTTTGGAACCGGGAGATAGCCCGAGTTCCTACAAACGGTGGGAGTAGCCCTAACAAAGGATCTGACTCATCGGCCATTTTTTTTTTTGGGCTGAAAGGAAAAAAAAAAAGAACCCGAAATTGAAATTCAAAAAACCAAGGCGTGGGGCCCGAGGGACATGCAGCACGTGGCCCGAGGGGGCAGAGGGCCCGAGAGGCAGGCGACCAGGCACGCAGAATGAAGCAGGCGCCGCCCAAGGGCGCACGGCCCGAGATGGGCGCACAGCTCGGGGATGGGACGCGCGGCCCGGGGAGGTGGTCCGGGCCTCCGGCGGAGGAGGCCGGATCGGATGGTGGCTCGGTCACAGGGGTGAGGCGAGATGGGGAGGGGGGGGCGGACACAAGCCAGCGGGGGGAGCTTCGGCAGCGGAGGAGAGTCCGCCGCCGAGGGAGAGGGGGAGATCACTCGCGGAGAAGAGGGCTGCTCGACCTCGGGGGAGGGAGCCAGACGAAGGAGGGGGGCTCCGGCGGAGGGCAGCTCGACCCCAGGGAGGAGGAGCCCGAAGAGGGAGGGGGCTGGGGCCACAACGGTGGCTCGACCCCGGGAGCCGTAGGGGGGCTCGACCCGCAGGGAGCCGGAGGGGGCTCGACCCGCAGGGAGCCGGAGGGGGGCTCGACCCGCTGGGAGCCGGATGGGGAGCGCGAACTGGAGGGGAGGAGGGGAGCTCGATCCGAGGCCAGGCGGAGGGGGAACGCCCAAACACCCCCCGGGAGCCACGGCGAAGGGGGGCTCGACCCGCAGGGAGCCGGAGGGGGCTCGACCCTAGGGAGCCGGACGGGGAGCACGAACTGGAGGGGGAGGAGGGAGCTAGACCCTAGGCCAGGTGGAGGGGGGCGCCCATACACCCCCCGGGAGCCACGACGAAGGGGGGCTCGACCCGCAGGGAGCCGGGGGGGGCTCGACCCGCTGGGGAGCCGGATGGGGAGCGCGAACTGGAGGGGAGGAGGGGAGTTCGACCCGAGGCCAGGCGGAGGGGGAACGCCCACACCCCCGGGAGCCACGGCGAAGGGGGGCTCGACCCGCAAGGAGCCGGAGGGGGGCTCGACCCGCTGGGGAGCCGAACGGGAGCACGAACTGGAGGGGAGGAGGGGGCTAGACCCTAGGCCAGGCGGAGGGGGGCGCCCATACAACCCCCGGGGGCCACGGCGAAGGGGGGGTCGACCCGCAGGGAGCCGGAGGGCTATATATATAATATATATATATATATATATATATATATATATATATATATATAAAAATATATATATATATTAAGAAAAAAAAATATATATATATATTTTTTAATATATATATATATATATAGATATATATATATAATATATATAATATATTATATATATATAGGGAGCGGATCAAAAGCCCCCCTTAGAAAGCCCCCCAAAAACCTCCCTCACTCTAATTCATAATATTAATGTTAATATTAATGTTAAGGTTAATATTAATGTTAATATTAATGTTAATGTTAATGTTAATATTAATGTTAATTAATAAATACTAAAATTAACATTAACTTAAAATTAATATTAATATTAACATTAATATTAACATTAACATTAATATTAACATTAACATTAAATTACGGATTAGAGTGAAGGGGGTTTTTGGGGGCTTTCTAAGGGGGCTTTTGATCCACTTCCATATATATATATATATATAATATATATATATATATATATATATATATATATATATATATATATATATATATAAAATATATATATATATATATATATATATATATATATATATATATATTTTTTTTTTTTTTTTAACAGAGCAGCTTTTATTCCAAAGAGCAGAGCAGAATTACAACCCTTCCGCGAGCAGGAACCAGAGCCTGGGTCAACCAGGATTCAAAAATCAAACGTAACTGAAAAAAAACAGAAAGACAAAACGACAACGCGAGACCCGGAGCAGCCACGCGCCCCCCCACGCGAGCCAACGCCCAGCGCGGGGCCCAAAGGGAACAGGGGGGCGCGAGACCAGCGGGCACTGGTCCCGAGACGACAGGGGTCACTGCCCGAGGTCCCGACAGGACGAGCCAGCGCCAGGGGGGCACGGCGACCGAAGGAGCCTCCGAGGAGTCGCCGGCGAGGGGGGGCGCGGTCCCGGCGACGGCCAGCAGAAGAAGGAGGTGGCACGACGCCGCGGCCACTGCTGGGGCCGGGAAGCGGCACCGGGGGGCGACTCCACGGAGGGATCGGGGAGGAGGTGGCGCCGCCGGGAGAAAACGCGCGGGGGGAGGAAACCGCTCGTGGGAGCGGGGGGTCAACGCCATCGACGGGGGGGAGGAAACCGCTGGCGGAGGGCAGAGCCTGCTCGAGGGGAGAGGCGCACCGAGCGGCGGAGGCTAGCGAGCGAGGGTCGTCTCCAGGGGGAGGAGGACCACGGCGAGGCACCCCGGCGGAGGGGGGAGGCGAGAGGGAGGGGACCCGAGGGGAAATCACGGCGGCGTCGCAGGGAACCGCCGGAGGGAGGCCCGGAGAGGAGTGGGAGAAGGGAGCCCGATGAGAGCCGGTGAAGCCGAGGCGGCTAGCCTCCTCGGAGGGAAGCGGCGAGAGCGCTAGGGGTAGCGGCTCGCTCCCAACGCGCGAAGGCCGCCTCCTCCTGGGATGGGCGGGACCCAGACCCACCCCGAGTAGGCCGGGTGTTGCCAGAAAGCGCCGGAGGACAACAGAGAAGGGGCGGAGCCGGGATGTCCGCTGCCACGACTGGGGGGAGGCTCTCGCCGCGGCGGAGGGATGAGCCGGGAGATCGGGAGAGAGAAGCGGAGTGAGGCGCGAGTGAGGGAAGGGGGTCCGCGGCCGTGACGGAGGCACTGCTCAAAGGCGGAAGGGGGGGCCTCGTCCGCAGCGGGAAGGGGACTGGGGGGACGGGGGGACGGCAGCCATGGCGAGGGGCTCCTCGGTCGGAGGAGCCGCGTGGACCGAGCCCGACGGAGGATCCGGAGGGGCCGAAGAGGGCGCGCCTACGGAGCGGGATCGGCAGCTAGGCCGCGCTGCTGACCGAGGAGAGGGGAGCCTCGACGGAGAGGACGGCCAAGCCGGGTCCCGGTCGTGAAGCGCGCGGAGGCGACCTGGGGGGCCGGCGGGGGTCCGAGGAGGGAAGGGGGCAGGACTGCGGGAGCGGCGAGAGTGGCGAATCCTTCGACGCCGAGGGCGTCTGCGCATGGGGAGAGGGGTCGATGGGATGGGACCGCCGCAAGCCTGGCACACGCCGGAGGAGGAGCGGGGGGTGTCCCCACGGGTAGGGCGCCCAAAGGGGGGTCGGCCGGCCACCAAGAAGTCCGGGGGAAAACGAGGAGCCCGGCGAGGTGGGAACCCGCGGGCGGCTGATCGCCCGGCCGGAGGCAGAGGAAGGGGGAAGCCCGAGGAGCTGTGGAGCTCCTGCGAAGGGATTCCACACCCAAGCCATCTCTCCTATATATATATATATATATATATATATTATATATTAAAAAAATATATATAATATATATATATATATATATAATATATTATATATATATATATATATATATATATATATATATATCTATATATATAAATATTATATATATATATATATAATATATATATATATATATATATATATATATATATATATATATATATATAAATCCATATAAATATATTATATAATTATATATATATATGAGGAAGGATAGGCATCCCCGCACTTTTTGCATCCCTATGCATCCCCATGTTCACATCTGTTAGATGTGCTTTAAGTCATCTAATCTTAACCATTGGTAAATCAACGGTTAAGATTAGATGACTTAAAGCACCATCCACGTGTAAATAGGGGGGATGCTTGGGGATGCAAAAAGAGCAGGGATGCCTATCCTTCCTCTATATATATATATATATATATATATATATATATATATATCTATATATATATATATATATATATATATAATCCATATACATATATATGTATATAATATATATATATATATATATATAATATATATATATAATAATCCATACATATTTACTATATATTAAAATACTTAATACATTACATATATATATAAAATAAATAAAAAACAAACAAAACAAAATAAAGGAAAGGGGGCTCGAACTCGACCAGAGGGGAGGGGGTTTAACACGCTCAGCCTGGCCAGGGGGTCAGCTCGAGTTAGCTGTTAGGGATAGGGTCTGGGTTAATTTTTATTATGGTTTAGGTTAATGGGTTTTAAACCCGATAACATATTTTTCATGTCTTGACAGTTAAGGACACGAAGAACGATCGAGTCCTGTGTCCGGGTCGTGCACGACATGCACGTCTCGAACAAGCCATGTCCACACTCATCACTGGACTCCCCATTACTGGGCGAGTCCGCACACGTGTATACGAGACACGACTTGACAAGAGAGGAATGACACGTACGTGTCCATCGAAGGGTTGCTGTCGAGGTGCGATACGACGGAGGAGGCATCGTGGTCGGCGACGAAGGGTGGCGCTGGCCTCTGCTCGTCGACGAGCAAGATGGCGATGGTCGGGGCGGTCGACGTGGGCTGTAGGCGTCGGGCTGGCAAAATTGAACTCCGGCGAGGTTGGTGAAAGAAGGGGGTAGGGGTCAGGGCTGGTGCTGGGGTGGTCGGGGTGGTGTCCTAGGCTAGGGTTTCGGTCGGGGTAGTTTTATAGGGCATGGAAGGCGGTGGAAAATTTGGGTTTTGGTCGAAAAATTAGGGTTTAGGCCGGAGTTAGTCGGAGAAGGTGACAGCACGGCGGTGGTCGAGTTAGGGTAGGGTTAGCAGAAAACCCCCCAAAGATTTGTTAATTACAAACAACACCCACCGCCTTGCTCTGTGCAAATTTATTTGCACAGACAATTCGGATTTTGCAAACAACGTTTAAAATAATTAAAACTATTATAAATTGATATTAAAACAATCAAATAATTACAAAATAATATATTTTGCCTTAAAAATTAATTAAAAATCATTAAAAAATTCTAGAAAAATTCCTAATAATTATATTAATTCATTTTAAATATATGAATGCTATTTAAAATTATAAAAAATACTATGTTGAAATCTAGGGGCTTACAAATCTTCCCTCCTTAAAAAATTTCGTCCTCAAAATTCACAAGGATAGAAAGCTCTAAAACATTCTAAATAATAAGCAATACAAAGAATGACTAAGGCTATTATTAAGACTGACCTCTAAGGTATCCAGCGAGAACGGGTGGTTCCCTTGCGGCTGTTGGGTCGAACAAGTAAGGATATCTCTCCCTCATGTCCGACTCCCTCTCCCAAGTAGATTCACCCGGAGAGTGACGGCTCCAAGCTACTCGTACCAAGGGTATGACTTTGTTCCTCAGCTTCCTCTTCCTCCTGTCCATTATCTTCACTGGCTGCTCAGTGATTGTAAGGCTCGGTCCGATCTCCAATTCTGAATGATCTAGCACATGGCTGGGGTCCGAAACGTATCTCCTCAGCTGAGACACATGAAAGACATCGTGTACTCCAGCTAGGTTGGGTGGAAGTGCAACCTTGTAAGCTACCTCTCCGATCCTGCCAAGTATCTCGAACGGCCCGATGTATCTGGGGCTCAACTTGCCTCCTCGTCCGAACCGGATCATCTCTCTAGTAGGTGATATCTTCACCAGCACCATATCTCCATCGACAAACTCCATCGGTCTGCGACTAGCATCGGCCCAGTGTTTCTGTCTGTTCTGAGCGACTCTGAGCCTGTCTCTGATCATCCCAACCTTCTCTTCTGCATCCGTGATCATCTCTGGCCCAAGCATAACTCTATCCCCAACATCATCCCAAAATAGCGGTGTACGGCATCGTCGTCCATAAAATGCCTCGAAAAGAGATATACCGATGCTGGCTTGGTAGTTGTTGTTGTATGAAAACTCTATCAAGTGCAGCTGGCTCTCCCATGATCCACCAAAGTCTAGCACACAAGTCTTCAGCATATCATCTAGCGTCTGTATCATCCTCTCGGACTGCCCATCTGTCTGCGGTTGGTACGCTGTACTAAACTTGAGCCGACTGCCCAACTCCTTCTGTAAGCTCCTCCAGTAGTGGGACGTGAATCTGCTATCTCGGTCCGACACGATGCTCACTGGTACTCTGTGCAAGCGAACTATCTACTGCATGTATAGCTCCGCCAACTTCTCGATGGAAAGCCCCAGCTTGAAGGGTATGAAGTGCGCACACTTCGTCAGCCTGTCAATGATGACCCGAATGGCATCCTTCCCTCCTTGGGAACGAGAAAGTCCTGAGAGGAAGTCCATCATAATGTGTTCCCACTTTCACTCGGGAATGGGTAACGGCTGCAATAGACCAGCTGGCCTCTGACACTCCGCCTTGACCTGCTGGCAAACTAGGCATCTCGAAATAAAACGTGATACATCCTTCTTCATCCCGTGCCACCAAAGATGTTCCCGCAGGTCACGGTACATCTTGTTAGCACCAGGGTGAATAGAATATCGAGATCTATGCGCCTCCTACAAGACTGCCTCTATCAGCTCTCCCTTCGGCACGCATAACCGGCCGCCATGCCTCAAGGATCCATCGTCTGCTATGGTGAATTCATCCAGCAATCCAGCTAAAGCCTGGGCTCGAAGTCTTCAAAGGCTCTCATCTGTAGACTGTGCCTCCTTGATCTGCTCCATAAAACCTGATTGAATGTCAAGCGCCATCATCTGTATCACTGATCCCTGCCGAACTATCTAAATACCGAGCTTCTCCAGATCTTCCCGTAAATGCCGATCTATTATCAGATACCATGCCATCGGATGCCTGCTCAGCACATTCGCCACCATATTTGCTTTCCCGAGGAGATTCTGTAAATCGATGTCGAAGTCCTTCATCAACTCTAACAATCGTCTTTGCCTCATGTTCAGCTCTTTCTGCGTGAACACATACTTCAAGCTCTTGTGGTTAGTAAAGATTTCCACATGCTCTTCGTATAAGTAGTGTTTCCACAACTTGAGTGCATAGATCACCGCAGCTAACTCTAGGTCGTAGGTAGGATAGTTTCGTTTATGAGTCCGTAATTGCCTAGATGCATAAGAAATCACTTTCCCATGCTGCTGTAGGACACATCCTAGCCCCTTTCCCGAAGCATCGCTGTATATGGTGAAACCTCCAGATCCTGAAGGTAATGTCAGAACTGGAGCCGTCGTCAGCCTCCTCTTCAGCTCCTCAAATGCTGCCTGGCAGTCCTCTGACCAGATGTAATCTGCGTCCTTTCGTGTCAGTTTCGTCATAGGTTCATTTATCCTAGCAAAGTCCTGGACGAACTTCCTATAATAATCTGCTAAACCCAAAAAGCTCCTGATCTCTGAAACTGACGTCGGACCCTTCCATGTCTAAACGGCAGCAATCTTCCTGGGATCAATCGAGATCCCCTCTCCAGTAACTACATGACCGAAAAACTCTACTCGGCCTAAAAAGAACTCGCACTTTGACAATTTGGCATACAACCTCTCCTGCCTCAGAATCCCCAAAACTGTCCGCAAGTGCTCTGCGTGCTCCCCCGACGTCTTCGAGTATATCAGGATGTCGTCGATAAATAATACGATGAACTTATCCAAATACTGGTGAAATGTCTTATTCATCAAGTTCATAAAGACAGTTGGCGCATTTGTGAGACCAAATAGCATCACCAAAAACTCGTACTGCCCGTACTTCATGTTGAACGCCATCTTCTGGATGTCTGCTGCCCTGACTTTCACCTGGTGGTAACCGGATCTCAAATCTATCCTGGAAAACACCTTCGCCCCACTCAACTGGTCGAACAAATCATCTATCCTGGACAGAGGATATTTGTTCTTAATGGTGATGGTATTCAACGCCCGGTAGTCGATGCACAACCGGACTGTACCATCCTTCTTCGGTACAAAAAGCACTGGCGCTCCCCATAGAGAAGTACTAGATCGAATAAAACCCTTTTTCAACAGGTCATCAATTTGCTCCTTCATCTCTACGTCCTCCTTGGGGTTCACCCTATAGCAAGCCCGGGATACTGGTGATGAACCCGGTACTAAATCTATAGTGAACTCCACATCTTTGTTAAGCGGAAGTCCTGGAAGATCCTTTGGGAATACATCCATAAACTCCCTAATAATAGGGTATGACGGTGCTAACTCCTCAACTGTCGCACAACAGTTCGGCTCTAGGCTGATCTCCGGTCCTATCCTCCTGACACTGAATGGTGTCGTGCCTGGGGGACTGAACAGAATCTACCCTCATGACAGTCTATAGCTGCAGGGGCATAGCTAAGCCAGTCCATCCCCAATATGATATCATACCCGGGAAGTGACATCACAAAGAATCGTCCCCTAAACTCTCTCTCAGCTATAGTAATAGAGCATCTATAGATAGCTCTAATGGGCACTGGTCCGTCTCCCGTCATTACTCTACTCATCTCCTCGGTAGGTGTAGCTACTAAGTGGTGTTTATTCATAAACTCTAATGACAGGAAGCTATGTGATGCACCAAAATCAAACAAGCATAGAGCTAGAAATGTATGCAAATAAATATGACCTGTGACGACGTCAGCCAAATAATATGGCTTCGAAACCTGCTCCGGCTCTGGCTCAAGAGCTAGGCTGTAAGCCTTCCTCTGGGGTCCCTTCTGCTGCTGCAGATGTTGTCCAAACCTCTGCTGCTGAGTCGGAAGCGGCAATCCTCTAGTCGATGGTCCGGCACCTGGTACCCTCGCTACTGGGCAGTCTCGAAGCTGATGGGTGGTAGACCCACAAGCTAAACAATGCCCCAACCTCTTCCTACAGACGAAAGCGTCATGTCCTGGCCTTTTACAAAAAGTACACATAGCTCCCTTCTGCTGCCGGGGTCCCGGGGCTCTAACTGGCGGAGTCGGGTGATGTGGTACGGGAGGATGGTATGTCTGCTGGTGCGACGTCGGTGCTCTCGGCTGAAAGCCTAAAACTTGGAGGGTTCCTCAAGATGTACAGGAGTCGGCCTCTTGCATGACTGAAGATGCTCCTCTATGCTCCGGGCCAACTCTAGGCTCTGGTAATAGTCAGTCATACCGTTTGCCACTATAAGAATGCCATTGTCTGGAACTAGACCATGGCAAAACCTACGCGACATCTCCTCTGGGTTTGCAACTAGACTAGGAGCAAAACGGCTCAAACAACTAAACTCTGCTGCATACTCGTCAATAGAACGGTTCCCTTGCTGGATGTTCTGGAATCGTAGCCCCATGGCTACCCTAGCGGTGGTCGAGAAGAATTTTTTCTTGAACTGGGTCTTGAACTGATCCCAAGTGGCCTTCCCTCTCGTGAATAGCGGCTCATTCCGGAACCAAACTCCTGCCAAGTCTATCAGCAGAAATCCCGCTGCCTTGACCTGCAGGTCACCTGGTAACCTAGCTCCAAGGAGCTTTCTCTCTACCGAGTCTAGCCAGTCATCTGCTACTACGATGCCCTCGGTCCCTAAGAACTCCTTAGGGTTCAGACCCAAGAAGTCCTTGATTGTCCCCGCTCTCTACCGTGGATCTACAGGTGGTGGGACCACGGTACGCTCCTCAGAACGCTCCATGCTCTGACGGAGTAGGGTGGTCTTCTCCTGATGGGTCGTTAGGAACCCCTGGATCAGAGTGAGCAGTTGGTTTCCGTCGAGAGTAACGGAAGCCTGGGTAGGTATAGTAATAGGTGGTGGTAGGAGTATCGGGTCCTGCTGGGACTGTGATGTGGAAGGTGGTGGAGGCATCTGGGTTGGTGTATTTGTGGAGTAGGAGAGTATGGTAGGTGGAGGTACATCAGTCAACTGGTCAACCGATTGGGTAGGAAGTATACTATTTTCAGGTGTGGTATACTGGAATGAGCGGGTGAGCACCATCTAAATAAATAAAAGAACTTATAAGGACTCTTTTAAGTAAACAATCATAAATATCAAGGAAATCTAGTTTGTAATAATGAGCATGTGATGTGATACGTTTCCTATGTTGCAATCCTAGTAATCCTCTAGGTGTTCTAAGCGTCATTCCTAGTGTTGTCTAGTTATCTAAAGTTTTTAATTGCAGGCATGCTCGGTACAATGACGTAACCAAACAACTTAGTAAGGACATGCATGGGCCACCACTAAAAATATGTCACGATCCGCTACCCAAATTGTTGGATCGGGCCGAGTCATGTCCAGCCTACGCTTGAGATAAAACGTAGTAAGTTGTTCTAAAGAAAACAAGATAAGACTAAAGTGTGCTAACAGTTCTATATGTAACAATGAGACAGAAAAGTTCCAAACACAAAAGTCAACTCGTATAAAAATATGTTCCAAGTACAAGTCCATAATATAAAGCTGGATACAGATCCAGTCACAAAATACATAGTCTAACAATATGACTACTCTCGAAAACCCCGAGCAACTACGCAAACTCGATGAGTTTTCCCGTAGGTACATCCTCGTAAGATAAAGCCTGGTCCTCGGCAGCAACTCCATAATAGGAATCACAAAGCAACTCCTCCTCGAAAAGTATACCTACAACGTTATCCTGTCAGGACGGGAGCAAGTACCGATTCTAACAAACTAAAAATATGAAACATGAAATGAACAAAAGTGTAATAAACTGGAATCATGGCATATCATGGTTTAATTGGTTAAATTTAAAATTGTAGCATGTACGTGATCGGTCAATAGCTAAATAGAATGTACAGCGGTACATATCAAGTTTTCTGGAATGCACATACGTGCACTAACGGCATCGGTGTATATCCATACACAAATGCGGGATCAGAACATACAGTAAAGTTATATATAGAATGTTACCGTGCACGGTAAATACATACGGAGAAGGGGGCATGATCACGTACTCTACTAACAGTTTTCCCCTAACCTGTTGTTTAAATATGTGAGAGATGTAAAAAATGTCCTAAGCATTGTAGGGACTGAAAATAATACAACATGTGAAGATTTAACTTGCTACCCCAAGGATCAGCATTTAACATGGTTGGAAAATCACAGTTTATTGTTATAGCAGTATGTAAAGTTTGTAGAGGTACTTGCCTTTAGCAATGCAAGGTAGTGACAGAAATGATATAGATGCCTGGTGACTCGTCACTGTGAAAATAATACATGAACTTAGTTTTATACTAAGTTAAACACTAAGACACTAGTGGTACAACACGACTTTCTGACTGGACACCTAGCCAAATGATGACTTTAGCATAGAAGACCAATATGGGGTGACATAATACCCAAACTAACTTTCTAAGGCCTTTACACTAGTGTAGGGTGAGGTCCAATACGACAATAACTCAAATCAACACAAAACATTGTAAGTCGTAACTATTCAATAAATATATCAAACTGTACACTGTGTTCCAATAATTTTTTAGATAGACAAAAAGCTTAATTTTATATAAAATAAAGTACCATTATGATCCTTGTTAATTATAGAAATTTATACTAATTTTTGTGGAATTTATAAACCTTCATAGATATTTATTAAAAATCAGCAAACATATGTATCCTGAAAATGAGTTCTGTTTCCTATTTTTAAAAATGTCAAACTTACTTATTAAATACTAGAAAAATTATATTAAATTATCTAAATTAACATAGTATTAAAATAAAAAATTTCCCAAATTTTTACAGTAATTATAATATATATAAAAATTCAAAAATAGCAAGTAATAATTTCTGGAAAATAATTAATTAATTATTTACTTATTTTGTCCACGTATTCGAAATTGAACCGAAGTCCAGATACGGAACCCAATGTCATGAATCAAGTCCAATATGACTTGTACAGACTCTGAATGTATTAGACATATTTGGGCCCAAAAATCCATGCTAGATTTGGACATCAAATGGCCATGATTAATAAAATACAGTAACTTAAATAATATATTTTTAAGTGGTAAAATATACGAGTCATAAAATTAACTAATAAAATAACTTATGAATTTATACACAATAATATTTTGTACAAAGTTGAATTTGAAATACATATACATATACATCAATCATATTTAAATATATATACAAAAATACATAGTTATTTATATATACATATATAATGAATATATATATATATATATATATATATATATATATATATATATATATATATATATATATATATATATATATATATTTACACTAAGACACTAGTGGTACGACACGACTTTCTGACTGGACACCTAGCCAAATGATGACTTTAGCATAGAAGACCAATGTGGGGTGACATAATACCCAAACTAACTTTCTAGGGCATTTACACTAGTGTAGGGTGAGGTACAATACGACAATAACTCAAATCAACACAAAACATTGTAAGTCGTAACTATTCAATAAATATATCAAAGTGTACACTGTGTTCCAATAATTTTTGAGATAGACAAAAAGCTTAATTTTATATAAAATAAAGTACCATCATGATCCTTGTTAATTATAGAAATTTATACTAGTTTTTGTGGAATTTATAAACCTTCATAGATATTTATTAAAAATCAGCAAACATATGTATCCTGAAAATGAGTTCTATTTTCCTATTTTTAAAAAATGTCAAACTTACTTATTAAATACTGAAAAAACTATATTAAATTATCTAAATTAACATAGTATTAAAATAAAAGTTTTTCCAGATTTTTACAGCAATTATAATATATATTAAAATTCAAAAACAACAAGTAACAATTTCTGGAAAATAATTAATTAATTATTTACTTATTTTGTCCACGTATTCGAAATTGAACCGAAGTCCAGATATGGAACCCAAAGTCATGAATCAAGTCCAACATGACTTGTACAGACTCTGAATGTATTAGACATATTTGGGCCCAAAAATCCATGCTAGGTTTGGACATCAAATGGCCATGATTAATAAAATACAGTAACTTAAATAATATATTTTTAAGTGGTAAAATATACGAGTCATAAAATTAACTAATAAAATAACTTGTGAATTTATACACAATAATATTTTGTACAAAGTTGAATTTGAAATACATATACAGCAATCATATTTAAATATATATACAAAAATACATAGTTATTTATATATACATATACAATGAATATATATATAAATATATATATATATACATTTATATATATATATATATATATATATATATATATATATATTAAATACTAAATATAAAATATATATATATATACAAATACAGTATATATATATATATTTTATATTTAGTATTTAATATATATATATATATATATTTTATTTATATATATATATATATATATATATATATATATATATATATATAACAGTATATATAATAATAATAATAATATATATATATAAATCCATATACATATATACATATATATAATAAAATAAAATAAAAAATTAAACAAAACAAAAGAAAGGAAAAGGGGTGCTCGAACTCGGCCAGGGGGGAGGGGGTTTAACACGCTCGGGCTAGCCAGAAGGTCAGCTCGAGTTAGCTGTTAGGGATAGGGTCTGTGTTAATTTTATTATGGTTTAGGTTAATGGGTTTTAAACCCGATAACATATTCTTCATGTCCTGACAGTTAAGGACACGAAGAACGGTCGAGTCTTGTGTCGGGGTCGTACATGACACGCACGACTCGAACTAGCCGTGTCCACACTCATCACTGGACTCCCCATTACTGGGCGAGTCCGCACACGTGTATACGAGACACGACTCGACACGGAGGAGGAATGACACGTACATGTCCGTCGAAGGGTTGCTGTCGGGGGTACGATACGACTGAGGAGGCGTCGTGGTCGGTGGCGAAGGGTGGGCTGGCCACTGCTCGTCGAGGCGAGCAAGATGGCGATGGTCGGGGCGGTCGACGTGGGTTGTAGGCGTCGGGCTGGCCAAATTGAACTCCGACGAGGTTGGTCGGAGAAAAAGGGGGGTCAGGGCTGGTGCTGGTGTGGTCGTGGTGGTGTCCTAGGCTAGGGTTTCGGTCGTGGTGGTTTTATAGGGCAGGAAGGCGGTGAAAAATTTGGGTTTTGGTCGAAAAATTAGGGATTACGATTTAGGCCGGAGTTAGTCGGAGAAGGTGACAGCACGGCGGTGGTCAGGTTAGGGTTAGGGTTAGGGCTAGGGTTAACAAAAAACCCCCCAAAGATTTATTAATTACAAACAACACCCACCGCCTTGCTCTGTGCAAATTTTATTTGCACAAAAACTTGAATTTTGCAAACAACATTTAAAACAATTAAAACTATTACAAATTGATATTAAAACAATTTAAATAATTACAAAATGATATATTTTGCCTTAAAAATTAAATAAAAATCATTTAAAATTCTAGAAAAATTCCTAATAATTATATTAATTCATTTTAAATATATAAATGCTATTTAAAATTATAAAAAAATACTATTTTAAAATCTAGGGGCTTACAGAGGGGAAAAGGAGGCAATGTGTGCTATTAATAACAAGGGGTGACTCATGTGGCCGGCCAAGTTTATTACGGTTTAGTTAGGGTGCATTGTCTCAAAAGCCTTCCTATTTGTCATTTAAAATTCTTTAAAAAAATGGCCCATAATTGCTTGTGTGTCTAAGTTTATTAATAGGCCCTATATGATATTCTAGCTAGATTAGGGTCTAACTAACAAGTCTAATCTCACTAACTAAGTTTCTATGGTCATGACTAACATCTAATCAATGTAGTTCTATGGTTAAACCAAAATATGAAAGAAACTCAATGCATCAATTAAATAATATCAAAAAAAATATAAAAATTACAAATTACCAAAATACTCTTATCATAGAATGTGTGGTGACAAATCTACCCCCCTTAGAAAAATTGTGTCCTCGAAATTTAAGATGGTCATACTCCTTTTCGGTCAAAACCCCAACAATCAAAGTAGAGAATATTCCACCTAATAACATGCAAGATCATGGTCCTATTGGTCGTGATTTCGCAGTCTCAAACATGGTACTTAGAATCTAAAGTTTTTTGTAACGATATTAGCTGACATGGCAAAGATATATAGTAGAAAGAAACAAAGGAAAGTAGATTCTATAGTCGAGGCAAGTAAACAGTTCAAAACGATTTCGAGATAGTTTATAATGAGATTCTCAAGGGTCGTCCCAGGAATCTTCTCAGGAAGTCCTAACTGCAATTGAGTATCCTCTCAGTCTATAGCCTATTCCTTATCTTCTATCACAGCCTCGAAGAGTACAACTAAATCGTCGCACTACCACGACGCCGCATTAATGTGAATATTGACTCGTATGGGCCACCACTAAAAACGTGTCATGACCCGCACACGGTATAAGGGCACGAGTGCGTAACAGCGCCCAGAAATCATTTTCTAATATGTTTTTTAGCTAAACATTTTTAGAAAATATTAGTAAAGTCCTACTATTCTTTTCTGGATTATTTTAGATTTATTTAAATTATATATTTGAAATTAGTATTAATTTTAAATGAATTAAAATAATAAAAATAATAATCAAATAAATGAATGTGCAAAGGAATATATTGCAGAAATATTTCAAATTTTTAGAATTTTTGTTTAAAATTTTTTATTTAAATAATTAAGGTATATATATTAAGTATAAAATATTTTAGATTTTTTAGAAATTTTTTTAAAGTTTTTAGAATTTTTTTAGAATTTTTGGTAATTGTTTAAGATTTTTTATTAAAGAAAAAGAAAGAAAATCAAAAAAAGGAAAAAAACAAAAAAACAAAAAAAAAAATAATTACTGTTCTCCCCAGCAACAGTACGGGCTCGAAAATAGGCCTATGCTCAAACCGAGTGATTTAGTTTTTTTTTTTTTTTGAATTTTTTAACGCTTCATTCTCATCAATTTCTTAACCAAATTCGACGAAACCAAATCCAATGTGAAGCCTAATATATTCTCTTCCAGATAAACACAAATCCAATTAAAATCCCACTCAAAATCGGCAGAAATTTTGATTTAAAAATGAGATTAAACCTGATATATAAAACTCAGTTTTTGAGTTTTCATCCAAAAAAATTCTCGAGACCTCCTCGCGATCAACTTCCAGCGACCCCAGGGCAAAAAACCGACCTCCCACGCATCTTCACCGCCACTGCCCCAACCTGCACCACCGAAGAAGGCTGCCAGAGTCGTCGAACTGCAGCCACATAGAGCAACGCAACAGCAACAATAGCAGTAGTAGCAATCCAAGGTATCAACTTCCTCGCCAGTTTTTTTCCTCCTCGTTCAATGATTTTTCGAACCAAACATTTCTACACGTAGACAACCCAACCATCTTCCATTCTCTTCAAATAGTTTGGTTAAGTTTGCAATATACGCGAAGAAAATCGAGTTCCAAAAAAAATAATCGAAATTCTGTATATAGAAACTGTCCTAAACCCCCAACTTTGGATGCCGATTGCGGTTCATCTAAAAATAATTTTGGAACACCACCTGAATAGGAGTTGTAGACAACCTAACCAAGTTTAAATCCTTTCAAACAGTTTTATTTTTAGACATATAGTTTATGTTTAATTTCAGTTCAAAAATTAGGAAAAATTAGTTTTTCAAAACTAAAAAATTATCGATACGAGGTCTGTCCCGACAAACCGGACGACTCCGTCCCAAACCGGAGGCATCGAGTGGTGCATATCTACTTTGTGGATGTGTGGGCTTTGAAGGAATTCGAATTGGTCGCGTGTGCGCGACAAATTTGACCCGTATCCGTCGAAGAACGTCGTATCGACCTATTCTAAAATTTCTTATTTACCTTGTGCACACTCGTCACATCACGATGAAACTTGTGCCATTGGACTCGAATCATTTTTATGGTCCTATGAGCAAAGTTTGGTCCGATTCTGAGACAGTTGACCGGATTGCCGTTTTGCGGGCTCTACGATCCGATCCAACGGACGATTTTGTGCACGGCCCACCGGAATCCAACTTTGGATGTACCGTTGGGTTCGTATCAAAAAACCAGATTCGTAGACATATAGTTTGTTGATTTAAAGACCTTAGGGACTGGCACGCTTTTCGGTGCAAAGCGGGTCCAACTGCGGACATCGTTTTGACCTAAAATTATGATTTTGCCCCTGTTCTAAAATTGGACTTTTTGACAGGCATTTCATAAATATATCTTTTATACAAAACACGTTCATGAGATTTGTTTCAGCATCCAGAGCTCTTTGTGGATTTTGACTTTCGTGCTGACGATTCTGATAGTTGGATTTTGTTGCTTCTCACACCACCCTCAGGCAAGATACCTTGCCATTAGCTGTCTATTTATTTTAGCTCATATTTCATACATTTACTTATTATTTATTTTCTACAAAATAAACTGTGTTACATAGCATAATTAGATAGAATTTTACTGTTCAGTTCTATTTTCTGCTATGTACTATTTTCATACACATTGAACTTAGATTTAAAGGACCACCCTTTGTGTGTTGCATTCATCGGCCTTGACACATGTTTTCCATGAGTCACGAGTCGCATATAGGTCTCGTACTTGTGTGGTTAGCTTTCCACTAATACGTAAGGACGTTCGTTAGGCTATAACTACTATTAGGATTGTATGATAGAAGGCTAGTAGTTATTAGAGTTAAAGCATTGGGCGGGGAGAATACAAGTGGACGTTGACCTCCTCCCTATCTATCGTAGACTCGCTCGACACTGAGGAACGATAGGTAGAATATATACTATAGACTCGCTCGATACCGAGGAATGGTATATAGTGTTTAGACTCACTACTGAGTATTGTATTGTATTGTTTTTCTTGACTTGACTTGGAGGTTATGAGACCATGAACTGTTCTCAAAATGCATTCCACTTATAGTGGTTAGATGACCGTTATCCGTTAGGTATGAGTACTCTTGGTTTGGGTACTTGTATCTGACCATGGCTTGGAACAGTAACTTGTCACGGACTAGTTTGCCACATCTTGTCCTTATTTGGTTGTAGCTGTAGCTCACTACTCCGATGAGAAGGTACTGAACCTTGTTATGCTCCGGATACCATATTGGATTCATGACTTAGAAATGTACGTTATTGTGGATTAGTGTGCCATCTCCTATCCTTGTTTGGTTCGGAGGATGGTACGCAAATTGAAAGGAGGGTATTGGACAATGTTATGATCCGATTGACTTATTATTGAGCAATATTTATTCAATTTATATGGCATGATATTATGTATCTTGTTACGTTCCTCTGAGGACTTGGTTATCTCTCCAAGTGTGTGCTATTGTCATTCACAGGTATTCGAGCCATGGCCGCGATCTTCTCCATTCCTTCATAGATGATGTGCTCTTGGATCGTCATTCGCTTCGCTTGACATTTTTCTCTCATTTGTATTTTTTTTTCATTTAAATAGTTGGTAGTAGATTTGTCTCTACCCAACAACTTGTACAATGATAATTCAAAGTTGATTTATGACATATCTTTTATTCTTTCATTTGTGGATGAGATTTGATTACTTTTGGTTTACTGCATTTTACAGCTTGAGTATATATACGAGATTTTCATATATTGGAGTATACTTCATATGTATGCAGCTAGCATGTCTATATATGTTTTTGAGATTTTCTAAACTAGTATTTTCTAAATACGTGTCAAAACGAAGTCCGCCGTTGGACCCGTTTTGCACCTGTAGAAGCATGGAAATGAACAAAAAATCCTATGCGGCTCAAGACTAGGAGAGTTTCATGCAGCTCAAAAGTTCATTAGAGTTTCATGCGGCTCAGAAGTTCCCAGCGAGCCACGTGGCTTTATGCGGTTCAAAAAGTCCTTCACAAACCGGCCGTAATTAATTTATGCAGCTGGCTCATTTAATGCCCTGATGCGAAGCGACGGTTCTGACACGAAGGTTTGGTAACCCTGACATAAAAGTGAAATAATGACCCTGACATAGTGGCAGGCTCCTAGGGAAGATAAGAAAATCTTCACAGCTGGCACAGTCCACCAACCCCAAAAAGCTCCCTATGCGGCTAACATCCCTCATGCGGCAGCCACTCTCATGCGGCTGCAACTCATGTAGCTCCCCTTCCCAAAAATTTTTGGAAATATTTTTTTATTATTTATTTGATTGAAATAGTGATTTTAGAATTTTATAAATGATTATTTAGTTAATTATTATGGTAGATAATTTTTGCCCGGATTGAGTTTTGAAGTACAAGACGACTAGGAATCATGGCACGGCTAGTGCAGTGGCGTGCTTTGACTAATGAATTAGCCCTGGTAGGGAAGGCCGATCCATAGTGATGCCCGAACTAGAAAAACTAGGCCAAGTTACGACGTAACACTTACCGAAGATTTTATTTATTATTTAATTATATTATTGAGTTTTAGGGAACCCGGTTGTACCGAACCTATCCAGATTGGGCCCAAGTCAAATCCAAACCCGTGTAGGCACGTAGTGAGACCAAAGGCGTCCATCTAGACGTATGTCGTATCACTATTCTAATTTAGTGACCCGATAGCCGAGTTCACAAAGGTGGTTGTATTTATGTATATTATAAGTTCTTAATACTAAATATTGTTTTACTGATAATATAGTAAATAATTTCCCTAGCAAATATGTTGGATTTTGGGAATTATCTAGATTTGTGTATATACATAGAAGTATATTCATAATATATGAAATTAGGCTTATATATATATATGTAACAATATAATTTTATGTTAGATAAATTTTAGTATATAAAAATTAGGAGTTATATATGGCCACTATTGATCATATCTAGAATATTGTATTTAGATTTATGGTGTATATGCATATATCATTATATATTATAGATTTATGGTGTATATGTATATATCATTATATATAGATATATGTATATGTGTATTTATATATAAATATATTATATATTTTTTTTTTAAATATATAAATATTATATATATATATATATATATATATATATATATATATATATATATATATATATATATATATATATATATATATATATATATATATGTATATGAGTGTGTATATATATATATATATAGATATATATATATATATATATATATATATATATATATATATATATATAAAAAAAAAATATATATATATAATATATTAAATATATAATATATATATATATATATATAATATATATATATATTATATTATTTTATATATATATATATATAGATATATATTATATATATATATATATATATATATAATATATATATATATGTAGTATATATATATACATAGATTGTATATGTGTATATATATAATAAATATTATATGTGTGTAAATACGTTTATATTGTATATATACATAAGTGATTGTATAAAAAAAATAAAAAAATTATATATATATATATATATATATATATATATATATATCTCTAGAAAATAGAAAGAAAATAATTATATATATATATATTATATTATATATAATATATATATATATATATATATATATATTTCTTGAAAATAGAAATAGGAAATCCCAACCTAGTCCAAGCAACAGACAGCCCGGCCTGAGCCAAGCCCACAGCAGCAGCCTTAGCCAGGGGCCCAACCCGACATCAGCTTCCTAGCCCAACCATGCACCTAACCAGCCATTAGGCCAGGCCATCCCAGCCAGCCCGAGAAGAGCATCCCCCAAAATCCATTTACAGTTAACCCGATAGCATATAACAGAGCACGAGAGAGATCGAGAGAACAGAGGAAGAAACCCTAAAGCCTCGGGATCGAGCCGCTCCTACACACGCACGCCACCCTTCCCCAACCCCTGGGCGGCCACCCGCCGCCGTCGCCGCCGCCCGCGCGCGACCGGAGGCGGCCAGGAGCGCGTACACGGATTCAATAGTAACAGCAGTCGCGCATAAGTGCGCCGACTTCCAGGTTAGTTTTCTTCCTCCATGTTTGATCACTTTGCAATCTACGAATTCCTACGCGTAGAAGATATGACCCCCTAGAGATCCTAGCAAGTAGAATCCAACGTACTCGAGCCATCGATTCACAAAATCGATCCTAAATCAATGAAAAATTGTTGATAAAGCAGTTTAGAAAATAGTTAGAATGCCCTATTCGAAGATCGATTTCGATCGATCCAGTAACCGTTTAGAAATTCCACTTGAACACAATTATAGACAACATATAGGACTTCACGACCCTTTTTGTAGATTTGGAAATCATCGACTATGTGTCGAAAAATCCGATCCCGAAGTTTATCAAAAATCTGTTTTGAAAATCACGAAAACCTCTGATACGACGTGCGTCCCGCCAATTCAGGCGATGTGGTCGCGAACCGAAGTCATCGAAAGGTACGTAACGGCTTCGTGGTCGTGTGGGCTTTGACGGAATTCAAATTGGTTGCGTGTGCGCGACGAATTTGATGTGTATCCGTCAAAATTTACCGTAGCGACCTCTGTGCAAATTTCCTAATTACTTCGTGCACGTTCGTCAGATCGAGACAAAACTTACACCAACAGGTCCGTATCATTTTTCTGTTCTTCTATGCCAAGTTTGGTCCGATTCTGAGACAGTTGATTGGATCGCCGTTTTGCGGACCCCACGATCTGATTCAACGGGCGATTTTGTGCACGGCCCACCGGAATCCAAAATTGGACATACCGTTGGGTTCGTATCGTCAAAACGAATCCGTAGACATATAGTTTGACGACTTTAGAGACCATTGACTCTGGCACGCTTTTCGGTACAAAACGGGTCCAACGACGGATACTATTTTTGCTCGAAATTACTGTTTTGCCCCTGTGTCCATAATTGGACTTAAGGACAGGCAATCCTAGCTAATTTGACTATTCTGAGAATATTGGTAATATTTATTTTAGCTTTCAGAGACAGTTGTGATGACTTGACTTTTTGACTTATTGATTGGCGATAGACTGTTGGTTCTCCGTGCAACCCCCAGGCAAGATACCTTGCCTCCCTCTACAGTTTATTTACATGCATATTTATATTATTATACAGTTTTACTAGTTGATTATTATATGTGATTTGTATATCATGCCTGCTAGTATATATATAGCCTTGTTTATAATTAACTTTGTAGTTCATATTGGATTGGTTTTCTCATGTATCGTGATTGGGTCGTGTCGTGTCATCACTTGTACTTGGACTGATTCGGATCGTGACATAGGATAAATAAGTCATAACGGAACTACTTTACCTCCTTGTCTTGAAATCTTGAAGCTAAATTATGAGTCCACACCAGGGGCGAGGGTTAGTAGTTAAATTAACCTGCGAGTCCACATTAGGGGCTAGGGTTAGTAGTTAAGCTAACCTGCGAGTCCACATTAGGGGCGAGGGTTAGTACTTATCTGTCCATACCTGCGAGTCAACATTAGGGGCTAGGGTGATGCTAGCTTGCGAGTCCACACCAGGGACGAGGGTTAGTAGTATATGGTTCACACCTGCGAGTCCACACTAGGGACGAGGGTGATGCTAGCCTGCGAGTCCACACCAGGGACGAGAGTTTGTATTATATGGTTCACACCTGCGAGTCTACACTAGGGACGAGTGTGATGCTAGCCTGCAAGTCCACACTAGGGGAGAGGGCCAGTAGTTGTTCAAACCTGCGAGTCCAAACTAGGGGCGAGGGTTTGAGTATTCGATTGGTTATCCATTGACATCGTGATATCGTGTTCTCTTGTTCTTCTCCAGTAGTTCGCTTAGGCGTAGTGGTTCTTCCAGTCGTGTATAGTCGTATTTTCGTGCTGATTGGTCTTTTCTCTTTTATTTTTTGTATTTTCTTTATTGCATGAAAAACTGCTAGATAGGCATATTTTTATGTATCTTGCTATGTCCCCTGAGGACCTGATGATCTCTTCAGGTTAGTTATTGTGTGGAGTTAGTTAGCAGCTCTGGATGGCGGATGATTATGACACTTGTGGGGTCCGAATGTGATGATATTGCTTGCGAGATTCAGGTATTGATACCATGTTTATTATCCAGTTCATTCAGCTCGTGTTTCCCTTTCATTATTATGATATATCATATTTATTGATTCAGTTTATTGACTTATGTTATTTCTTAGAGTCTAATCGGACATGCATGCTAGTGGGTTGCAGACCACGACCCATACTTGTTCATTCTTGATTATTATTCTTATTGTGGATTGAGATATAGATTTGTTTGCCATGATTTGGCAGTATACCATAGCCTTGACAGCGTTTACGTATTCGAGTCGGGCTGGAGTCTGTTCGATACGTAGCTGGCTTGCTCACGAGCTCGCGTCCGAAAAGTGGGTGCGGATCGTGACAAGTTTTTTGGTGGCCTATGCAGGTCAGAGCATATCGTATCGGTTACGTAACTGTACTGATACGAGCCTGCGCATCTGACTAAACCTTAGAAATCTCAATCCACTCTGCTTTGAAAATTCTCCTAGAAATTCTCTACGTCCTTGAAAACTCCATATTTGCTCTCGATTATACTTCCTTGCTTTCCGTACCATTGATTCTCGTCCCTTCCTATTCCGAGGTGACGAATGATCGTGCTTCTAGAATCTATCAGAAATCCTTAAATATATAGTATGATATTGCTTGATTATTGAATATTTGATTGTTTATAGATATGAGGGATTATAGATGCCATATGCCTAGATATCTTTCGGTAGAATTGTTAGCAATTAGTTAGAAGACCATAAGACTTTGGTGACCGTATTTTAAGGAGTAGTGTGACCAAAGGTGGGTAGAAGTCCTCGAGGCTTCGTAGTTGCAAAATGATTAGGAGGAGGATATAAAATATTTCTGGAGAAATTAAATTTGAGGAGATTAAGGTAATAGTTGATTTTGATTTTTAAGGAATAGTTATGAATTAGAATTTCGAGGTCGAAATTATTTTTAAGGTGGGTAGATTTGTAGCTCACCTTCCCGGAAATTTTTGGAAATATTTTATTTATTTTTTATTTGATTTAAATAGTGATTTTAGAATTTTATAAATGATTATTTAGTTAATTATTATAGTAGATGATTTTAGCCAGGGTTGAGTTTTGAAGTACAAGACGACTAGGAATCATGGCACGGCTAGTACAGTGGCATGCTTTGACTAGTGAATTAGCCCTGGTAGGGAAGGCCGAGCCATAGTGATGCCCGAAATAGAAAAACCAGGCCAAGTTGCGACGTAACACTTACCGAAGATTTTATTTATTATTTAATTATAATATTGAGTTTTAGGGAACCCGGTTGTACCAAACCTGTCCAGATTGGGCCCAAGTCAAATCCAAATCCGTGTAGGCACGTAGTGAGACCAAAGCCGTCCATCTAGACGTATGTCATATCACTATTCTAATTTAGTGACCCGATAGCCGAGTTCACAAAGGTGGTTGTATTTATGTATATTATAAGTTCTTAATACTAAATATTGTTTTATTGATAATATAGTAAATAATTTCCCTAGCAAATATGTTGGATTTTGGGATTTATCTAGATTTGTGTATATATATAGAAGTATATTCATAATATATGAAATTAGGCTTTTATATATATGTAACAATATAATTTTATGTTAGATAAATTTTAGTATATAAAAATTAGGAGTTATATATGGCCACTATTGATCATATCTAGAATATTGTATTTAGATTTATGGTGTATATGCATATATCATTATATATAGTAGATTTATGGTGTATATGTATATATCATTATATATAGATATAAGTATATGTGTAATTATATATAAATATATATTATATATATATATATATATATATGTATATGAGTGTATATATATGTATAATATATATATATATATATATATATATATATATATATATATATATATATATATATATATATATATATATATATTTTTATTTTATATTTTTTTTTTTTATGTTTATATATATACATAAGTGATTGTATATATATATATAAATATATATATATATATATATATATATATATATATATATATATATGTATTTGCTAGGAAATAGAAATAGGAAATCCTAGCCTAGTCCAAGCAACAGACAGCCCGGCCTGAGCCAAACCCACAGCAGCAGCCTTAGCCAGGGGCCCAACCCGACATCAGCTTCCTAGCCCAACCATGCACCTAACCAGCCATTAGGCCAAGCCATCCTAGCCAGCCCGAGAAGAGCATCCCCCAAAATCGATTTTACAGTTAACCCGATAGCATATAACAGAGCACGAGGGAGATCGAGAGAACAGAGGAAAAAACCCTAAAGCCTCGGGATCGAGCCGCTCCTACACGCGCATGCCACCCTTCTCCAACCCCTGGGCGGCCACCCGCCGTCGTCACCGCCGCCGCGCGCGGTCGGAGGCGGCCAGGAGCGCGCACACGGATTCAATAGTAACAGCAGTCGCACACAAGTACACCGACTTCCAGGTTAGTTTTCTCTCTCCATGTTTGATCGTTTTGCAATCTACGAATTCCTACGCGTAGAAGATATGACCCCCTAGAGACCCTAGCAAGTAGAATCCAACGTAGTCGAGCCATCGATTCACAAAATCGATCCTAAATCAATGAAAAATCGTTGATAAAGCAGTTTAGAAAATAGTTAGAATGCCCTGTTCGAAGATCGATTTCGATCGATCCAGTAACCGTTTAGAAATTCCACTTGAACACAATTATAGACAACATATAGGACTTCAAGACCCTTTTTGTAGATTTGAAAATCATCGACTACGTGTCAAGAAATCCGATCCCGAATTTTACCGAAAATTTGTTTTAAAAATCATGAAAACCTCTGATACGACGTGCGTCCCGCCAATCCGGGTGACGTGGTCGCGAACCGAAGTCATCGAAAGGTGCGTAACTGCCTTGTGGTCGTGTGGTCTTTGACGGAATTCAAATTGGTTGCGTGTGCACGACGAATTTGATGTGTATCCATTCGAAATTCACCGAAGCGGCCTCTGTGCAAATTTTCCAATTACTTTGTGCACGTTCATCACATCGAGACAAAACTTACGCCAACAGGTCCGTATCGTTTTTCTGGTCTTGTATGCCAAGTTTGGTTCGATTCTGAGACAGTTGATTGGATCGCCGTTTTGCGGGCCCCACGATCTGAATCAACGGGCAATTTTGTGTACGGCCCACCAGAATCCAAAATTGGACATACCGTTTGGTTCGTTTCATAAAAATGAATCCGTAAACATATAGTTTGACGACTTTAGTGATCATTGACTCTGGCACGCTTTTCGGTGCAAAGTGGGTCCAACGACGGACACCAATTTTGCCCAAAATTACCGTTTTGCCCCTGTGTCCATAATTGGACTTAAGGACAGGCAATCCCAGCTAATTTGACTATTCTGAGAATATTGGTAATGTTTATTTCAGCTTTTAGAGATAGTTGTGATGACTTGGACTTTCTGACTTATTGATTGGCGATACACTGTTGGTTCTCCGCGCAACCCCCAGGCAAGATACCTTGCCTCCCTCTACAGTTTATTTACATGCATATTTATATTATTATACAGTTTTACTAGTTGATTATTATATGTGATTCGTATATCATGCCTGCTAGTATATATATAGCCTTGTTTATAATTAACTTTGTAGTTCATATTGGATTGGTTTTCTCATGTATTGTGATTGGGTCGTGTCGTGTCATCACCTGTACTTAGACTGAGTCGCATCGTGTCATAGGATGAATAAGTCATAAAGGAACTGCTTTACCTCCTTGTCTTGAAATCTTGAAGCTAACCTGCGAGTCCACACCAGGGGCGAGGGTTAGTAGTTAAGCTAACCTGCGAGTCCACATTAGGGGCGAGGGTTAGTAGTTATCTGTCCACACCTGCGAGTCCACATTAGGGGCGATGGTGATGCTAGCCTGCGAGTCCACACCAGGGACGAGGGTTAGTAGTATATGGTTCACACCTGCGAGTCCACACTAGGGACGAGGGTGATGCTAGCCAGCGAGTCCACACCAGGGACGAGGGTTAGTAGTATATGGTTCACACCTACGAGTCCACACTAGGGACGAGGGTGATGCTAGCCTGCAAGTCCACACTAGGGGCGAGGGTTAGTAGTTGTTCAAACCTGCGAGTCCACACTAGGGGCGAGGGTTTGAGTATTCGATTGGTTATCCATTGACATCGTGATATCGTGTTCTCATGTTCTTCTCCAGCAGTTCGTTTAGGCATAATGGTTCTTCCAGTCGTGTATAGTCGTATTTTCGTGCTGATTGGTCTTTTCCCGTTTATTTTTTGTATTTTCTTTATTGCATGATAAACTGCTAGATAGGCATATTTTTATGTATCTTGCTATGTCCCCTGAGGACCTGATGATCTCTTCAGGTTAGTTATTGCGTGGAGTTAGTTAGCAGCTCTGGGTGGCGGCACTGGCGGATGATTATGACACTTGTGGGGTCCGGATGTGATGATATTGCTTATGGGATTCAGGTATTGATACCATGTTTATTATCAGTTCATTCAGCTCGTGTTTCCCTTTCATCATTATGATATATCATATTTATTGATTCAGTTTATAGACTCATGTTATTTCTTAGAATCTAATCGGACATGCATGCTAGTGGGCTGCAGACCACGACCCATACTTGTTCATTCTTGTATATTATTCTTATTGTGGATTGAGATATAGATTTGTTTGCCATGATTTGGCAGTATACCATAGCCTTGACAGCGTTTACGTATTCGAGTCGGACTGGGGTCCGTTAGATACGTAGCTGGCTTGCTCACGAGCTCGCGTCCGAAAAGCGGGTCGGGTCATGACAACTCTCATGCGGCCGCCATCCCCATGCGGTCGCTCCTCCTATGCGGCTCGGATCATGGGGCCACCCCCATGTGGCTGCTACTCCTATGCGGCTCGGATAACGGAGCCACCCCCATGCGGCTGCTACTCCTATGCGGCTCGGATCATGGGGCCACCCTCACGAGGCTCAGACTAAAGGATTTCCATGTGGTTCAGATAAGGCCACCCTTATGCGGTTCTGACACGAGGCCACACTCATGCGGCCCAACCTTGACAGTCCTCCAAGAGGCTCGCAGCAGTTGGGACATGTGGCGAGAGCTGATCGAATCTCAATAATTCATATTTATTTATTGCAGTCAATGAAGGACACGTGGCAGGAGTCGATCAAATCTCAATAACTCAGATTTGCTGCAATCAACATAACCGTCCAGATTTGGTCAAATCCCAAACAAGCTAGATTTATTGCTATCATCATAATCATCCAGATTTAATGCAATCATTACAATCCGGATTTATGGCGATCAACATAATTACCCGGATATATTGCAATCGTAACAAACCAGATTTATGGCAATCAACATAATGGTCCGGGGCTCAGAATCCGCCACGTGGATATACACCTCCACCCATGATGCCTATAAATAGCAAGGTGCCATTCCCTTGTAAAAGAGAGCACAGAGATATACGCACAGATCCAGACACAGAGCGATCCACATTCAAGCAAGAGCATTTCTTTTCCGGAGCCGAAGCTGCGTCCTATCGTCCAAGGAGTAAGGCAGAGCTGCCGTCGCTTTCCCGAGCCTCTACCGTCACCCTTCAGAATCAAAAATAAACAATTGTACTTAGATTGTTGTACCTAGGTTTTTGTTCCTAGGCTTTCTTTGTACAAACGAGTTTGTGTTGTGAAGTAAAAGTCCAGTCCTCCCATAAAACTGTTCTGTTCTTTTATAATCAATGGCAAACACGATAGCGACTCTGCTGGGGACTAACTTCTCCACGGTTGAGGAGTTGGTGACGCAATCGGACGCAGCCAAACTTGGCTCCACTCAACAAATACTGGTCGCCCGGTTCGACCAGCAGGCGTTTGAAGAAATGCTCTCCGACGGAAGCGCTGGCCCAGTCCAGTGGCGAGCCCGCACGAAGAAGGCCCGCAGGGAGTGGAGGCCCAAATCATTCGCTCCTCTCCAAGCTCTCGAAGGATTACTCCCTGTTGCCCAAGATGGCGGAGAAGACTCTCTTGCGGCCCCACTTCAGACCATAGAGGACTCTGCTGCCCCCAAGTCCGGTAGAGGAAAATACTACTATGTTAGACTTGCAGGGGCAAAAGGTAACTCTACACGGTCCAGAAAAAAGCTGCAGAAGGACGCTAGCCGCAAGAAGACTCATGTGGCCACAAAATCCAGCCGCAGACAGATGGCTCATGTGGCCAGAGCTGCCAACCGCATGGAGGATGCTCATGCGGCCACTATGACTTCCAGTCGCATAGAAGAGGCCCACGCGACCACTACAGCTCCCAGCCGCATACATACTGCCAACCGCATGCGGACCGCTTATGCGGCCACTAATACCAGCCGTATGCAGGCATGCTGTGCGGCTAACAATCTCAGCCGCAGGCCATCTACTTCATGCGGCTCGTGTTCAGTCTTCGACCGCCTCTCAGGTGGTCCAGACCCCAGATGCTCTCATGTGCCAGTCTCTGTAGACTCTTCTTACTATGCACTCTCAGGTACTAGAAGGAAGAGGTCTCGGGCAGCATGGGCTCGCCAAGCTCAGTCAGCTGTCCCAACTTTCGACTATCAGGGCATCCCGCTGACTATTACACGAGCCCCTAGTGGAAAGTTGTACAGAACTATTCGTGTCCAACCCCCGGTGGCTAACGGACAGAATAGTTGTCAAGAATCTCCCAACAATGATCATGGGCAAGTACTCATACTACCCCAACATCAGGGAGAAGGCGGGATGCCAACACTCATGTGCTCAGGACTCCTGGGCCCACAAAATGAGTGACTTGCGCAACGTGATTCTTCACGAACGCAAGGAAAGAGACAAGAACTTGGTATGCAGAGAGTCCTTCCATTGACATCACTGCACTCAAGTCATTGTCAACTGCTACTGCAGCAAGACGGCTACACAAAAAGACCGGCGATCCGTCTTCCAACGACTGCAACACCAAATCCCAGAAGACGAGACACTTCTCGTCACCTCCTGCAATTCTGCTCTGAAGATCCCTGGCGGCGGGAAAGGAAAGAAAACAAACGTCTCCAGCCCGAAAATCTCAACCAAGAAACTCTCTTCTAAGCGGTTGTCCACGACCGTTACGGAAGGAGTTTTCCAAGGTACTCGCTCAAAGACGAAATCTGCCACACTTGGAGATTCGTCATCCACATCTCAGGGAGGCACTGGAGCCGGGGGTAGTACTTCTTCGAACATCTACGACAATTCGTTGTTCCAAGAAAATAATCCAGGGGAAACGGTTCCCCTAACAGATGCAGCAGGTTCCAACGTCCCCGAGGACGTCCACAACTCTCAAGATGAGGCAGGCTCTGAAGCTGGGGGTACCACTCCTTCTGAATTCGAACCAGAGGAGAATATTCCCACATACCCTGACGACTTCTCTGTACAAGGGTATGACTCAGAGGGCACGTCCTCTATCGTTCCTTCTATCTCTCCTCATGTGAGGACAGTGTTCATGACGGACAGCAACCAAGACAGTCCCAGTGATCGCCAACGCATCGACACTCTGGAGGCCATACTGCATGCCTTGGTCAAGTCCGTGGACGAGATCAAAGCGGCCCTTCCAACTCTGCAAGGAAGGACGCAAGGCCAAACAAACATGGGCCCGTGTTCAATGCGAACTCGAACTCAACTGCACCAAATTCGGGTGATAATCCTCCTGAAATATTGGCCCCTACCGCTGCAGACGAGGCCAGAGAGGCAAGATGAGAGGTCCAGGAGCTTCAGGCCATGTTCCACGCCCAAAACAACTGCCAGGACCTCAGGATACGACAACCGTATCCGGCTGCATGGAGGGATGTTCCCTTCCCACCAAGATATAAACTATTCAATATCAATCCGTATAATGGAAAGACATCTGCAAGTAGGTACATCACCTACTTCGAAATCACAACCGACCATCTACCTCATGACGACGCTATCCTTACGCGATTGTTCATTGGAGCGTTGAAAGGGGTCGTCTTCGACTGGTACCGCAACTTGCCGGACAACTGCATCCATTCCTTCGCCGTCTTCAAACGTATGTTCCTGGAGAGGTTCTACGAAGTAGGACAAGACGTGATAATGTCCACCCTCATGGACGTTTTTCAGGAAGAAAATGAGCTGACAAGGAACTATATCGAGCGGTTTCGTCAAACCGCGATGAAGTTGCCTTCCGGTAACCCTGATTCCTCCTTAATTGAAATTTGCCTAAAGAGGCTGCTTCCCACAATCAGCCTATGAATTGGCGAAAGGCAGTTTAATGATTGGAAGACATTCATCATCAGCGCCACTAGCGCATAAGACAAGTTGAAGAAAGCTCGCCAACTGGGATTGCACGTATCGGAAGAAGAGGACAAGGGCAAACGCCCTAACACCAACAGCAACAATGGCGGTAACCCCTCCAATAATTGAGACAACAAGGGCAAACAAGCTATGGTGGCCGACACAGCTCCAAGGCCTGAACCGAAGCCGACAGAGAAGCAGTGGCCTCAGATGACCTATTCCTTCGAGGACAGCCATGTCAAGCACATCTTGGACATACTCATACAAGGAGGTCGAATTCAGCTCCCTCCTCCAAGGCGTGAACCTCGTCCTGTAGAAATAGAGAGCCCCAAGTACTGCCACTACCATCGCTATGTCCACCATGCTACACAAGACTGCTACCATCTGAAGCGATACATCCAGCATCTCATCGATTCTAAGGCCTTGGCCATTGATTTCGAAGAGGTGACCATAGCAGCTAACATGGTGTCAGTATAATTCGATAGCTTCCCTCCGACAAAGACTCAATATGGAGTAGTACCCGTCCCCAGAGCAAGGATGGAGGTCGCTAACCTTCCACCTCCCCGAGACCAGGCTGCTGGTCTAGTGCCCCTTACCACATCACAGGAGGAGGTCATGTGGGTCCATCCGGACCTGGTACCTGAATTGACTCAGTCCGCACCACCCTCCACCAGCAAGAAGAAGCGTGGGAAAGTCAAATCATGTTGCACAATCATGGCAGAGGTCGAAGAAGCTACTGCTATTGTTACCCGATCCGACGCACAAACCCAACCTCCATCGGGTAACTCGGCTGAAGATCATCAGCTGACAGCTGCTGATGCCCCAGGACCTTCTCAGCCTTCAACGATCGATAAGCCTAGGCCGAAGGAGACTCGCTTTGACAAGCCGCTCCGAAGAGAGACGCCTCATGGGCTGGAGAGGCCCTACAACTTTGACATCTTGGCATAATTGGCCAACACACCGGTAAAGTTATCGCTATACGCGCTCCTGAGACTCTCTAAAGATGTTCATGTCGCACTGAGCGAGGCACTCCAGAACGCCGAAGCATATCTGGCTCAGTCCAATCTCACTGGGAGAGCTCGCCTGTAGATCTCCAGGGCAGTGCTTGTACAGGCGCAATGCCCAACATCGTCTTCACTCCGCAGGATATGCTTATCAAGACCAACCTGCACGATCGCCCTCTGTATTATACTGGTACATTGGCGATATCAAGGTGGATCGGATCCATATTGACCCCGGTTCTTCCATAAGCATCATCCCGAAGAGCCTGCTACACCATTTGCACATCCCAATGCATCGCCTGACACCGATAAGTACCGTCATTAGCGGTTTCAATTCAGGCAGAAGCTATCCGATCGGAAAGATTCGTCTAAAGTACCAAATCGGTGACCTTCAGTCAGAAGTGACCTGTTATGTTATAGATGCAGACACTTTCTATAATATTCTCCTGGGGCGTCCTTGGATACACGATTACATGATCGTGCCTTCCATACTGCACCAATGCTTCAAGTACGTCGATAAGCATGGCTTCGTGAGGATAGAATTTGCCGACATCGATCCCTTTAAAGGGGTCGAATCCTACTACTCAGACTCATGCTTGTACGAGAAGTCGAAAAGGCACCTTGTCGAAGGAGGTACTCGAGCTCAAACTGAGGTGGCAGCTGGATCGGAAGAACCTCTGACAATCCACCTCCAAGCCCGTAAACTTGGCAGAACTGCACCCCTTACGGCCACTCTGCGTAAGGATGCAATCAGCCTCTCTACACAGGAGGAGCAGATGATAATTCGACTGCCAAGGTCCGGCCAAGCGCCAAAACCCACGACAGAGCCACTGACAATCAGGCTGCCTAGAGTGAGTCAGCAACAAATAGAGGAGCTCAATCCGTCTGTGAAGCCGATGATGATTCGTCTTCCCAGAATGAATCAGCAGCCGAGCGCTAAGCCGAGGACTGCTAGCCAGCCCACAACTCCCCGCCCAATACTGAGCACCAAACTGGGGGTGGCCAGTACGCCAATGACTCCACGTTCTGCTCCATCCATGGAGCCCCTGATGATTAAGCTGCCCAAGTCATCCTCCCAATCTACATTGACACAGGAGGTGGTTGAAGAAGAGCCAGAGCTGGCCAAGTATGTGGCTGCTCACACTGATGTTCCATTCGTAGATGATGTAATCCAACTGAAAAAGATACCTTATTTCATTAATAAAGGGCTATTTTTGAACTACCTCGAGCTTAATAAGCTTTGTACAATGTATGCTATGGAACACGGTATAGGCACCCACCTGCACACACAGGTGACAAATGTCTACACCGCAAACCAACTTACTCCAGTGGAAGACGCTTACTGCATAGTCGAGGGAGGGGATCATCCAATCATCTTCGGCCGGAAGAATAATCCACAACCCTTCAGGATAGAAGATGTTGAGCTCGAACCCGACACCGGAAGACTGCCCCTTTATCTGTATAGTTCTCGATCCAAGTACCTCATGCAAAAATAGGGGTATAATCTGGAAACTACGCCAGGCTTGAACTACGGCACTGGACTGCAATTACCCTTACAACTGTCAGTCCCGTCTAGAAAACCACGAGATTACTACAACAAAACCAGATGTGGGCTAGGTTATGTTATACCTACAATGACCCCTTAAAGCTCAGATGAGGAATGCGACTAGCATTTCCACTCAACCGGATCACCAACTTCTGATTCAGACGTCAGCATTGGAGACATGCTCAGGCAAGTCTGGTCCGTCAATATGGCATTTGCCGACGCCTACGAAGAAGATGAAGACATTCCTGAACTTCTTGAGTTAGAGCCGTGGGCACAACAGTTAGATGCGCAATAGGAGAAGTGGTTCGAACAAAGAGAGCCTTCCACCGAAGATGAGGTTGTACAAGTTGATCTCGGTGACGAGTCCTCTCCAAAGCCGATCTTTGTTAGCAAGAATCTGACAGACCAAGAGCGGGAATTGCTACTGCAACTCGTCAGAGAATACATCGACATATTCGCCTGGAGCTACGAAGACATGCCAGGACTGAACCCAGAGGTTGCACTTCACAAACTCAATATTCGTCCAGACGCAAAACCGGTCAAGCAGCAGCAATGACGGTTCCGCCCCGATATTATGAATGCCATTGAAGCTGAGGTCAACAAACTGATCGCTAGCGACTTCATCTGTGAGGAACAGCATCCAGACTGGATAGCCAATATAGTACTAGTCCTAAAAAAGAACGGGAAAATCCGAATCTGCATCGACTTCCGGAACCAGAATGAGGTGTGTCCTAAAGATGAGTTCCCACTCCCTATCACAGACATCATGATTGACAACACCTGCGGCTTCGAGCGTATGTCATTCATGGATGGTTTCTCGGGGTACAACCAAATCAAGATGTTCCCTGATGACGAAAAGCATACATCATTCCGAACACCAATTGGCACATACTGCTACACAGTCATACCTTTTGGTTTAAAGAATGCTGGCACCACCTATCAAAGAGCTATGAGCGTCATATTTAGAGACCACCTGCGCAAGACAGTGGAATGCTATGTCAACGACATCGCCGTCAAAAGTCGCTCTAAGGAAGATGCGAGCGCACAATTTGAAGATGAATCCCACAAAATCCTTCTTGGGCGTATCCAGCCGGAAGTTCTTGGGTTTTATCATTACTTCCCAGGGTATCCACATAGACCCTGAGAAGACGAAGGCAATCATGGAGATTGGTCTCCCGAGAAATCTCTGTGAACTCCGAAGCCTTCAAGGAAGACTGGCCTACATCAGGAGGTTTATCTCCAACCTCTCCGGACGATGTCAGCCATTCACCCACCTCATGAAAAAGGCCATTTCATTCGTATAGGATGAAGAATGTCAGCGCACCTTCGACAGCATCAAGGAATATCCGACGAACCCTCCAGTCATAGTGGCCCCGGTCGCTGGAAAACCATTCCTTCTCTATGTGCGAGCAATGGAACATTCTCTCGGTGCTCTACTAGTACAAAACAACGATGCAGGCCATAAGCAAGCTATATATTACCTCAGCCGAATGATGATGGGGCCGGAGCATCGATATACTATCGTAGAAAAAGAGTATCTTGCTCTGGTTTTTGCCATTCAAAAGATGCGACACTACGTTGCGGGATAAACCATCCATGTCGTATCAAGAGTCAACCCCCTCAGGGTCCTCATGACTAAGCCAGGTGCACTCAGCTCTCGCCTCGCTACCTGGGCGATATTACTGTCCCCCTACCACATGATCTTCGTCCCACAGAAGGCGGTTAAAGGTCAAGCTCTGGCAGACTTTTTAGCAGCTCACCCAGGTTTGGAGTCAACCAGAATAGACGAAGAGATTCCAAATGAGGTCGCCAATTCAAATGTGGCCTCTCATGATGCCATATGGCGAATGTTCTTCGACGGCGCTTCCAGAATTGGGCCCAAGGTCAACATCGTCGCTGGAGTTGGAGTGGTGCTGATTTCTCCCTCCGGGCTGGTGACCAATCGGGCTTACTCCCTCACGGAGCCTTGTTCAAACAATGTGGCCGAGTACAATACTTTGGTCATTGGCCTCCGACTTGCAAGGGAGCTGGGGGTAGAGTATCTTGAAGCATACGGCGATTCGCATCTAATCGTTAACCAGATCCGGGGCTCATACGAAGTTCGTCATGAAGACATGATCCCCTATCACCAAATAGCGATGGACATCATTTTATCCTTGGAAGGGTTCTTCATATAACACGTTCCCATGCTCCAGAATATTGAAGCCGATGCCCTAGCAGGCCTTGCCGCTTCCTTAGCAGTTTCGAATCATGCTCACCACTTGGTTGACATAATAGGCCGTGAATTGGTCTGTCCCAAGAATAATGTTCAATGTGTGGAGAGTTACTCTACTCTAACTGTTGACGAAGCACCAGACTGGAGACAGCCATTCATTGACTTCGTAGTCTATGACATCCTGCCAGAGAATCCAAAGGAAGTCACTTCCATCAGAAGACGTTCCCTCAGATTCTTTTATGATACGGAGACAAAAATGCTGTATCGACGATCATACCATGGATTACTGCTTCGATGTCTGTCAAACACAAAAGCCAAAGAAGCTGTACGTAAAGCATATGACGGCATCTGCGGGGCCCATCAACCTAGCCCAAAGTTGCAAGATCGCCTTCGTCGAATGGGCTACTACTGGCCTACGATGGTTGCCGATGCGATAGACTATGCACAAAAGTACAAAGCCTGTCAAGTCCATGCAGATTTTATCCACCAGCCATCCGAGTTTCTACATCCGACGGTGGCATCCTGGCCATTCGAAGCATGGAGAATGGACATCATCGGTCCGATTACTCTGCCTTCATCTCGAGGACATCGCATCATACTCGCAATCACAGATTACTTCTCCAAATGGACGGAGGCTATTTCACTGGTAGAAGTGAAGAATTCAAACGTGATCAGCTTCCTCAAGCATCACGTCATCTATCACTTTGGATGCCCCGAAGGATCATCCACGACAACAGTCCGTAGTTCGTAAGCCATGCCTTTTATCGGTTCTGCGACAAACACCGAATCCAGAATATTACTTCAACGTCATACAATCCAGCAACGAATGGGTTGGCAGAAGCATTCAATAAAACTATAATCAAGCTGCTCAAGAAGTTCGTGTCTTCTAACAAACACGACTGGAATGAGAAGCTTGATGAATGCTTATGGGCATACCGTACTACAGTACGAACGGCCACTGGGAACACACCATTCTCTCTGGTATATGGAAGTGAGGCAGTTCTCCCATTAGAGACTCAAATCCCTTCACTCTGTATTGCTTTCACCTACCGACTGACGACAGATGATAATCATCATCGCCGACTACAAGAGTTGGAGTCCCTAGATGAGAAGCGCCTGTTAGCTCAACAACGAATTGAGCTGTATCAAGCCCGAATCTCCGGAGCTTTCAATAAGAAGGTTAAAATCAGAACATTCCAAGTGGACGATCTCGTTCTGGCAGTTCGGAGGCTGATGGTTATGACTCACAAAACCGTCGACAAATTCCAGCCAAAGTGGAAAGGCCTATTTATCATCGAGGCTGTATTCTCCAATGGTGCTTATCGCCTCGCAAAACAAAACGGAGACTTGCTCATGTTGCCCATCAACGGCAAGCTCCTGAAGAAGTATTATGTCTGAAACGACATCACCCAAATTTCCCAGATTGTTAAGTTATGTACCCTTTGGTACCGCTGAACTCACATTCCGACTCCAAATTTCCAGAATGTTGAGTTATGTAACCCTTGGTACCGCTGAACTCACATTTCGACTCCAAATTTCCAGAACAATGAGTTATGTACCCCTTAGTACCGCTGAACTCACATTTCGACTCCAATATTCCAGAATGTTGAGTTATGTACCCCTGGTACCGGTGAACTTACATTCGGACTCCAAATCTCCCTGATTGTTGAGTTATGTACCCTCTGGTACCACTGAACGTACATTCGGACTCTAAAACTCCCAGAGTGTTGAGTTATGTACCCGCAAGTACCGTTGAACTCACACTCTGGTTACTATAGATGAATCTATATCGCATCTTTTAGGTAGTAAGTCATGTATGATCATACCTTTGAACTTTCCTTCCAAAAGAGCCCCCTCCTCATGATCTAATACCCGTACTTTTAGTGCATAAACATGGTAATAGATCCATAAATTTCCTGAAACAACCACGTCGGTGTTACCTCTAAGTTGTTTCCCTTCCATCAAAGACAAACCACCCCTTACGTAGAACTTTCACGTCCTCATTACCTCTGAGTTGTTCTATGTACCCTTCATGGAGCCCACTCCTGCCACGTCCTCATTACCTCTGAGTAGGAAGGCTCCATCAAAGAAACCCTCATATTTACTACGTTCTCATTACCTCTGAGTAAGTATGTTGGTTCTCTCTCGTCCTATTAGCCGTATCCAAAACCAAGGTACGCCAAGGATAGTAGGTCCACAAAAAGTCCCTCATTAGGGCAATTACTACAAGCAAAGAAGGTCCGTTTATTCAAATCAGTTACATTCAAATGACTACATCTCATGAGCAAGCCAAACAAGTTCTCCATCGCTTTATTTGGATAAAAAAAAAAGACTACAACTAAAGACAGACAGAAATAACAAGACAAAAGACGAACATTTATGGGAGCCCACGAATCTTAGTTATGGGGGCACATATACCATTCCCTCAACTATTTTTCATATGAAGGATCTATTTGAGTAAGATCCTCATCCGAAGCAGGAGGATCAGAACTCCTAATACTACCACCTTCAGACCGGGGCTCCTCCTTTACAGCAACTTCAATCTTGGGAGTGTTTCCCTCCCCTATAGGTGCCAGCTCTTCTTTTTGTTCCTCCATTTTTGGTATCACCTCCTCCTTAACAAGCGATGACTCTTGTTTGATGAAAGGAGGCAGCAGCTCCTCCTTCACAATGATCTCAGCCTTCGGCAGGGATGATACAAGAATCAAAGATAAAAGAAACAAAGTTAGAAGATGGCCAGGTGAAACTAACTTAGTGTTTCGGGGCTTATGCGGTTCTGCCTAGCGGGAATTCATGCGGCCCAGTCCAGATGAGCTTATGCGGTCCTGTTTGAGGGGGCTTCATGTGGTTCGATTCAGAGGGACTTATGCGGTTTTTATTCGACGGGTCTTTATGCGGTTCAACTCACAAAGTGCTTATGCGGCCGCAAGACGACTCTCATGCGGCTCGGACATGGGGTATACCCCCATGCGGCTCGGACATGGGATGCACATGCGGCACACATAGCACAGTATACAGATTCATGAAGACGAAGAAGGCCCGCGCATAAAATATGTGACATAGCCATGATGGTTAAAGTTCTGAGTTCGTGCAATTTCTACCAAAACCCTTACCAGCAATGGCGGGGTGAACGTCGGGATGAACTTCAGGCACCGCAGTCGACGTAGAAGCCACTCCCTTACCCTTCGTCGTAGCCTTGGAAGTCTTGGGGGCCATCGAACAATCGAAGTAGAAGAAAAAGACGGCAACCTAGGGCAAGAGAGGTTCGAATAAAAGAAGAAAGTAAAGAGTTTTTCTAAAAAGATTACTCTTATTTATAGGCAGACCGGGGGCTCATAGACCGAGGGATGCTTCGATCCATGCGCCGCCTAAAGAACAAAATCGACGCTTCGGTCATCGAGGCAAATCTGACACTTGGGATCCTACCCCAAAAAGCGGCTTCAAATCCGAAACAAATCAAGACAAAATCAAGGGTCATTAAGTGAGACGCATACGTGGCAGAAAGGACAGCATGCGGCCAGAGCGGTCTATGCGGCTAGGAAGTCCATGCGGCCAGGAAGGCCATGCGGCTAAGAAGTCCATGCGGCCAGGCAGTCCATGCGGCCAGGCAGTCCATGTGGCCAGGAAGGCCATACGGCTAGGAAGTCCATGCGGCCAGAACAACTTATGCGGCCAGAAGAGCTTAGGTGGGCATAGCCATGCTTCTTATTCAAAGTATTTTAATTTTACAAATTGAAAACTTTGAAGGGGGTCTTGTAGAAGCATGGAAATGAATAGGAAATCCTATGCGGCTCAAGACTAGGAGAGTTTCATGCGGCTCAAAAGTTCATTAGAGTTTTATGTGGCTTAGAAGTTTCCAGCAAACCACGTGGCTTTATGCGGTTCAAAAAGTCCTTCACAAATCGGCCGTAATTAATTTATGCAGCTGGCTCATTTGATGCCCTAATGCGAAATGACGGCTCTGACACGAAGGTTTGACAACCCTGACATAAAAGTAAAATAATGACCTTGACATAGTGGCAGGCTACTAGAGAAGACAAGAAAATCTTCACCGCTGCCACAGTCCACCAACCCCAAAAAGCACCCTATGCGGCTACCATCCCTCATGCGGCAGCCACTCTCATGAGGCTGCCACTCTCATGCTGTCGCCATCTCCATGCGGCTGCTCCTCCTATGCGGCTCGGATCATGGGGCCACCCCCATGCGGCTGCTACTCCTATACAGCTCGGATCACGGGGCCACCCCCATGCGGCTGCTACTCCTATGTGGCTCCGATAATGGGGCCACCCTCATGCGGCTCAGACTAAAGGATTTCCATACGGTTCAGATAAGGCCACCCTTATGCGATTCTAACACGAGGCCACACACATGCGGCCCAACCATGACAGTCCTCCATGCGGCTCGCAGCAGTTGGGACATATGACGGGAGCTGATCGAATCTCAATAATTTATATTTATTTATTACAGTCAATGAAGTACACGTGGCAGGAGTCGATCAAATCTCAATAACTCAGATTTGCTGTAATCAACATAACCGTCCAGATTTGGTCAAATCCCGAACAAGCCAGATTTATTGCTATCATCATAATTATCCAGATTTAATACAATCATTACAATCCGAATTTATGGCGATTAACATAATTACCCAGATATATTGTAATCGTAACAAACCAGATTTATGGCAATCAACATAATGGTCCGGGGCTCAGAATCTGCCACGTGGATATACACCTCCACCCATGATGCCTATAAATAACAAGGTGCCATTCTCTTATAAAAGAGAGAACGGAGATATACGCACAGAGCCAGATACAGAGCGATCCACATTCGAGCAAGAGCATTTCTTTTTCGGAGCCGAAGCTGCGTCCGATCGTCCAAGGAGTAAGGCAGAGCTGTCGTCGCTTTCCCGAGCCTCTACCGTCACCCCCAGAATCAAAAATAAATAATTGTACTTAGATTGTTGTACCTAGGTTTTCATCCCTAGGCTTTCTTTATACAAGCGAGTTTGTGTTGTGAAGTAAAAGTCCAGTCCTCCCATAAAATTGTTCTATTCTTTTATAATCAATGGCAAACAGCACCAAAATGCATGCCAATGTCTACGGTCTCTAAAGTTGTCAAACTATATGTCTATAGATCCGATTTGAGGAGACAAATACAATAGTATGTCCAATTTTTTATTCTGATGAGCCATGCACAAAATTGCCCGTTGGATCGGGTTACGGGCCCACCAAATTGGCATTCCGATCAACCTTCTCAGGATCGGACCAAACTTGGCATACAGGACCAGAAAAATGATACGGTCCGGATGGCACAAGTTCGTGTCGATTCGATGAACGTGCACGAAGTTATGGCCAAATTTGCAAAACGTCGATACGGGGGTATCTCGACGGATACGCACTGATTTCGTCGCACACGTGCAATAAAATCGGGTTCCGTCAGTTCCCATACGTCAGCAACATCTATACGCGCCTTTCGATGTATAGTGCGCGACCACGTTGACCGGTTTGTCAGGGCGCACGCCGTATCGGGAAAAAATATTAAAATTTCCAGTTTTTAAACCAGTTTTTCTCACAAGTTTGAAATCAAATAACTTTCTGCGTAATTAACGAAATCCAGATCTACAACTTGGGTTCTACTCTCGGTTATGTTGTCTTTGACTATTTTTAACTAGTTTCTACGAAACCCTAATGTACAGATTAAAAATCAACTTCAAAGTTGAGACTTTACACAGCCCTATTCCTTATTTTTCGAGCAGTAAGTGCTCGACTTTGCATCGATCTTGAGGTCAATCCCGTGTGCGATGTCAAAATACTTCTAATAGGATTCGAAGAGGGTTATATGGTCTTTCTATAGGACTTTGTAGGTCCGAAAACTAATTAGTATACACAGAGAATCATTGGGTCGAAGTATGGTACCTCAAAGTCGCTTGCTGTCGAAATACAGAGGAACTTCTCTGTTCTAGGAACTTGCTGTGATCGAAGGCAAAGCTCCGGTGCAGCTGCGGTGGAGCGCGATGGCCGAGGGGGTTTGCCTGAGTTCTGGGGAGGTGCACGCGGATCTGCCACGAGGTCGAGGCCCGGTGGTGCGGTTGGGAAGGAAGTAAAGGGTTCGTTGTGTTCGGCTTTTATACATAGTATTTCGAGTATGAAATTTTTTACGGAATTTAATGTTATGGGGGTTAGGATTAGGTTTGCGTGAGGGATTTAGATAGGATTAGATTTAGGTTTGGTTTGATTTGAATCTTCATTCAAATCCTGAAGATTCCTTTCCCTTTCTGTGTTATCCCGAGAGGGGGTCGGGAAATGCTTGTTACTGTAGCTTCGGCTACAGTAACTTCATTTTTTTTACTATTAATAATATTTCGATATTCTCTATTATTAGTATAATGTGACCAATGCATATATATATATATATATATATATATATATATATATATTTTGTTTATATATATATATATATTATTTTTTAATATATATATATTAATATATATATATATATACTTAATTTAAAATTTCTAAAAATATATAAAATATACTAAATTTCTAAAATTTGTAGTCTACCAATAATAGTATAATCTACAAGCACATATACCTATACATTATATGTATGCATATATTTACTAGCAGCAAATGAATTAATTCAAATTAAATATAACAAAAATATTAAAATACTAAAAAATAATTAGGAATAAATATGGGGGTTTACATCCTACCTAACTTAAAGAAATTTTGTCCTCAAATTAATCTAAGGTAGGGGGGTCGAATGCGATGCAATACAAGAAACTATAAAGAACTAACATGTGCAAGACATACCTTGGTTGTCAAACAAATAGGATAACGAATCCGGATGTTGTCTTCGTGCTCCCAAGCAGACTCTCCCGACGAGTGTTGCTTCCATGCCACATGAACCAATGGTATAGATTGATTCTGCAACACCTTCACTCGACGATCAAGGATGTCTACTGGTTACTCTTGGTACGACAAACTCGGTCCAACTGTGATTTCGGAGTGATCAAGCACGTGACTGTTGTCTGCCATGTATCGCCTCAGCTGCGACACGTGGAATACATCGTATACTCCTCTAATGACGGTGGCAATGCCAATCTGTAGGCAACTTCTCTAAGACCTTCCAAGACATCAAAAGGGCCGATGTATCTTGGACTCAACTTGCCATGTCCTCTGAATCGAGTTGTGCCTCTAGTGGGGGATATCTTATATAAAAAGAATCCAAATTTGCTCTATGTTCTGGTATTCTTGGTTCGAGGCTCTACTCATCTTATAGAAATTGGCTAACCGTAAAATCGTCATTACAAGACTTCTGAGATGATAATTCATAAGGAGTGGTATGAGAATGTTTGGCCTTTCTGATCGTAGTCATGGACTCCAAGGAGCCAAGGTTCCTTGGGGTGGTCCTTAACACAATAAGGAAAAAAATTTACCGATTGACATTGCTTAAAGTCATGCTCCAGCAAGACGGCAGATATTGTATTGGTCAAAATATAACTGGGATAAAAGGTATAGAGGGATTTCATTTTGGATGAACATTGGGTTTAATCTATATCGGCAGGACAAGACCTCGTAGAGTCAATTTATACCATCCCTCCTAGGTTAGGGTAGCATAGAACATGTTCTGAATTGAGTGGTTGGCTAGTTTGGAGTCGAATTGGTTAGATAGGTGTTGTAAGTATGAAAATGTGTCTTCCGTGACTTTTGTTTATAAGTAGCACACGGGATCTCGATTTGGTGGCACTCTAGTGGTATGTGTGTAGTGGGTTCCGAGTAGATTATAGCCATATATTGGGTTATGGGAACCGAGTCGAGGTTGGGTCTCTAATCAAAGTCGGATAGTACATTGGTTTTATGGTAAGGTTTATATTTGGTCTTTATGACCCAGAAGTCATATCTTAAAAATAGAGTACAATGAGACATGTTTGAGTGGGTGTTCACGAGCCACTAGTTAACACCTTAATGTAAACCAACTTATTCCAATCAATCACTTGTACTAGTGTATCCTAGAATTTAGAAGGCTTACAATCTACTCACTCTAGAAGCTAAGACACGGCTTTTAGGATTAATGAGGTCAGGAAATGTAACATCCTAGTCCCATAATACATAGGACTAAGTACGTCAGCATGCCAGCTGTACATATACAAAGAATACACTAATATGTGGTATCCTCGTATTTGTACATAAGCTGTAAATAATATAACATGATAAGCCATAATATAAATAACTATATATCTTCCACAGATCAACACAGAATGAATAATAAGTCTCAATAAAAAGAAGTCAAGAGATAGCCGGGTGGACATACCCACTCCAAACAGCTATAAAAACAGTATCAACTAGATGGAGTCCAACCTCCTCAAAACAGAAAAATAAAGATAAAAAGATGTCCACTACATAGTCTCAGATAATAAAGAAAAACTAAGTATCAGTTGGAGATGCCTCGTCATCTACGTAAGAAGGATCAAAAGTTGCTCCCTCCTGGGGATAGTCCTGCTCTTCTAATCCTAGAGAGATCACCAGGTCTTCAGAGGGATGTAACAAGATACATAACATAATAAAATAACAGATATATAAACATGCAACTATGACACTAGAGGATCTCCTAACCGTCAATGTGAGATGACTTTGAGGACAACGTTCTACGCAGGGGCTATAGGATCAGCAAGTAAATAAAGAATGGTAGTAAGTAGCGCTCATCCTAGTCGCTATCGGCCAAGGGCAGAAAATAGCGCTCATACGAGTCACTATCGGCCCACAAATGTGTGTAAAAAGTAAATATAGCCCCTACGCTAGTAGATGTCCCCTCCCCCTAATGCTCTTGTCCAAGATGTATCACAACATGTCCAGTTGGCAACTGCTATGGCTTCTAACTTGACAAACTAATAGCAGTTACCTCCTATCCGTCGTACGACCCATACGTATCGATGGCCAGTCGAGTATGCAGGTCCGTGCCCTATATGAACTCACTCATCTCGTGATACACATGTGTCAAGGCCATAGGGGATATGAAAATATCCCACACTCATAAGGTGGTCATCTAGTCGACATATATAAAGTATAAAATAATAAAATGACTAAATCTAGTCGTCCGTACCTAAGTGTGACTTGTGTCACCCCCGTTTTCTGTTATCCGTATTTCCAGTATACGTGTACAAATCCTGACACATACTTTTACTTCTCTTGCTTGCTAGCTAATTTTGGTTTAATCTTGCTTAGGTTCATCATGGCATATCTGGTTTGACTTGGTTCATTTTGGTTTGACTTGGTTATTTCCTCTGGTTTATCATGTTAAAAACCCCTCCCATTTAAAGCTCACCAACCTTCTCTCTCCTCCATTACTTCTTCTTCCTCCTCTTTCATTAATTCCTCCACCACCAAGCTTAGGCAAGTACAATTTGCTTCATGAAGGAACCCTATTTTATTGTTCTAATCTCTTCTATGCAACATTCTAAGCTACTATAGTTCTTGTCATTTTGCATTTTCATGTATATATTTTTGTAGATCTAATTATACACCATTTTGGGGTTTTATTGGGTTTTGATCTAGCAAACCATCTTGTTTTCGAAAACTAAGACTTCCATGTGGTAGAGAATTTGATTTTACACAACTTTAACTTTTGAAAAGTTAGATTTCATTGTATTTTGACCAAGTTATGAGAGTTGGAAGTTCATGGGTTCCATGACTTGTGCTCTCGGCCAACTTGGAGAAGATGAACAGTATTTGCACACTGTTGAGTGCAAACATGTTGGCACATAACCAAATTATATGGGCACATAAGGTCACATAGGGGCGCATAGACATGCATGTGGGCACATGGCCTCCATTGGATGGTGCATGAGCTCCTGACTTGTAATCCTTCACGGCATTTTTATGCTTATGTAGGCGCATAGGTCTGGGCGCATAGCTCACCTTGGACTTGCATCTTTACATAGACCCATGTTGTGCCAATAGTGGGCGCATGGCTCCCTGACTTGGTCGCATAAGGCCCTGAGACTTGTAGTGCATTCTTTGACTTACCCTTCCCCCTCCCCCATATATAGGCATATAGGCGTGGGGGCATACCCCATGGGCGCATGTTTTCTTGGTTTATACCCTCCATAGCATATGCTTTAAAAATAGGTTTAGCCCTAGGCACATGCATGTGGGCACATGCCCTTAGGTGCATGTCACTCTCAGCACATGCATTTTGGGTGCATGCTCTTCATGACACCCCCATTGACCACTTTGGGCCACCCTTTGTAAATGTCCATAGTGTGCTCATGGTCCTTATTATAAATTGTGTCCTTGTTTGTACTTTTTACTTGATTATTCCTATAATGTTATTTTTTGTGGTGCACATGTACTCTGAGTTTTAAACACGATCTTGGTATGGCACATACACTCTCTAACAACTCCTTGATAGAGGCCCACTGTGGTGCATTTACATGAACATGACATGACATTATGAATTTACATGATAACTCTTGATAGTGACCCGTCGTGGTCCACTCTTGACCAGTAACTTGACATGATAATTCTTGATGGTGGTCCGTTGTGGCGCACCCTTGACAAGTAATCTTGATAAGTTACCTATCATGATATGTTGTTGCGACGACAATCTTTACTCGCTAAGTAACTCTTGTCTTGACACCGTAGATGGTTGTGCCTGTACAAGCTATATGTCTCCTCTTGTATCATGTCTAGGACATGAATTCATGATTTCCACGGTCAGGGACTCGTACTGAATCTGACTAGGATAATGACTAGATTAATCAAGTAGTCCATGAAGAGATTCCCAGCTACAGGCAGTCCTATTATCTGGGCGCTCTAATTGGACTTGTAGTCTGCTGTCGAATAGGACACATTTCCAGCACACTGTCATGTGTTGCACCCCCAAGACACCTAATCCAACTCTCTCAACTTGTGATCGAATAACATGGATTAAGACTGCAGGGCTTATGGCTATTGGAACATCTCGATGCATCTTGTTAGTAACTATAAGCTTAAGATAACCCTAGTTAGTTAAAGTATCAAGCCGTACTCATTACTTGGCCGTGATTGATGGATGAAGTCCCGTCTAGTCTTGTCTAGGCAAGTCCAGTACGTGGTTATTTTAGCACGTTACAGTTATACTTTACTTGTTCGATAATCGGTTAGAGACTAAGTTCTGTTCAGGTGAAGGGTTACAACCCCGGTCCTTATTTGGTTTACGGGTTGTAACCTGGTTACCGGAATAGTCCTTTAGTTATCTTATCGTTTATCGCCCTGTTTCCTTTAATTCATGTCTTTCGTTATCATTATGTCTTTATGTGCTAATATGCTGGTTTTAGTTCTTAAGTGAAGTCTCCCTTGTGGCACTTGCTCTTTCTGGGGTCTGACCCAACTAGTTTTGTATGGCCAGATTTTGGAGTAGCACCCGAGGATCTTCCAGCCTTTCAGCCAGATGGTGAACACTAGGCACAACCCTGGCAACGAGTGGGTTTTATTTTGCTCTCCCACTCTATTGTAAATTATTCTTTTGAGGCGTTTAGCCGCCGAGCAAGTGTTAGCTCGTGTTAAATATACATTTCCTTCTGTCTAAGGGTTGTCACATGATTGGCAAATCCTAAGATTGATCATGTATAACTTAAAGTCTTGCTAGTCTTCGCATTTTGTATGACTAGATTCATGATCATCAGAATATGTAATGTATGGGATGCCTTACTTTGTATGTCTTATGATCTACCATCTTGTTACATTTACTTGCTTGCTTGAGATTGAGACACTAGGCTTGTTATTGACCATAAGAGACTGTTGGCTTGTAGTAAAACCTTGATGTATCTAGACAGCCGTGACCGTACATCGAGGTAGGTTACACTTTAAAGTACGTAGCTGGCTGTGTCTGTCCCCCGCTCTCCAATATTCTGGTTCTAGGGCGTGACACAGTTTAAGTGGTGGCCCATACAGGTCTTGTAAATCAAGATATGTGAGGGTTTCATGAAATAGATGTCTCAATCAGTGCTCGCCTTTGATCTCTACTCGTATCTTCTAATCTTTCCAAAATCTTGATCTGATCACATGCTTATATCCTCGATCTATCATGGTCCTTCCGTATTGTTCCCCATGTCGTTTCTTCAGCAGCATTGTTCCTGGTCCTACCAATCAGCAAAATAGAGCACCTCCAGTGAACCAGCAGCAACCTGGAGACCAAGCCCAGCACTCTGGAACGGCCTCCCGAGTCATGCATTCTGGGGATCCAGAGCTTCCAGTTCAGCCAGTCCAACCTACAGAGCCTGACAATAGAACCCTGGTGGGACTCATCAGGGAATTGCTTGCATCTCAAGATTGTCGGGGCGATGCCCTACACCAGACAGTACAAGGTGCCATGGGAAGAGTTGGTTACCAAGGGAACAACGCGGCCAATAGCTTCAATTGTCTGAACCTTCCTTTCTTTGATGGCACTGAAGCTGCTATTGTAGCTGATGCATGGCTTCAGGACACAGCAGTTATCCTGGGGAAAGCTAGAATTCCTGAGGAAGAGAAGGTAGCCGTTGTGCGCCTGCAGTTATTGGATTTAGCCCGCAGCTAGTGGGCAATACAAGTAGTTGGATTACCGACGCATGTCCCATGGACAGTATTCAGCAATAAGTTCTAGACCAAGTACTTCGATGCAGTAGCTCGGTATGATCTGTAGACGAGATTCACCAATCTTAAGCAGATGGGGAGGACGGTCGATGGATATGCGGCCGAGTTTTCTAGGCTCAGTCGGTTTGCTCCTACCTTGGTGGCAATCGAATTGGATCGAGTCCAGCGATTCCAGCAGGGGCTCCACCTAGAGATTATTATATCAGTGGAGCAGTTTGAGCACCAAACTTTTGATGCCATCTTGCGAGCAGCGAAGAGGCACGAGTATACTTCACAGAGGATTATAGATAGAAGCAGAGGACGGAAGAGGTCTCATGGGCAGATGTCCCAATCATTAGCACCGGCCCCGACAGCTAGGGCTTTGACTATTGGAGCTCCTAGGAGGGTGACCACAACTTCGTCGGTTCAGCACCCGACACCGACGTATCCTCAGCAGCAGAAGCAGATGCAGTAGCAGCCTTCCTTAATGGGTTGCTCACATTATGGAAAGTCAGGACATGTAGTATCAGAGTGTCGTAAAGCACAGGGATTGTGCTTGGCTTATGGGGCACCGGACCATAAGATAGGGTCCTGTCCGAATAGAGCTAGTTCATCGTCGTCAAACCTAATCAGTCCCTAGGTTAGGGGTCGAGTACTAGTGCAGCAGCAGTACCAGCCTCCGAGGCCATTGCCGCCTCAGGCTTAGCAGTATGCCTAAGCTCAGACTTAGAATCGGCAGAGAGGTTTCCAGCAGAGGGGACCAGTACCAAGAGGACAAGGTCAGGCTATGGCTCTAACCGTAGCAGAAGAATTAGCATTAGGTGAGGTGGTGGCAGGTACCATTCTCGTTAACTCTTTTCCAACATCCGTATTATTTGATTCGGGTGCATCGTATTCATTTATTTCTACATGATTCACAGCACGGATAGGACTGGAGCCCGAGTCATTATCAGTAAGGCTCAATATACTTACTGGTAACGGTCTTGTGGGAGTAGATAGAGTCTATTCCTCGTATCGAATCGTAGTTAGCGGTAGAGAGTTTTCCACTAGATTGATAGAATTTTCGATGGCCGACTATGATATGGTCCTAGGAATGGATTAGTTGAAGTATCAATACGCAAGAATAGACAGCCATATTGGAAGGATTATTTTTGAAATTCCCAGCGAACTGGAGTTTTTATTTTCCAGAGGCAAAGTAGAACCTTCTCCACCAGTATTGCGGATGGCAGTAGCAGTAGCAGTAGCAGTAGCAGTTCAGTTTTCCATAGTAGTAGAAGAGTTTCATGATGTATTTCACAAAGTGCTTCTAGGCATGCCCCCAGAGAGAGAGATAGAGTTCACCATTGATTTGCTTTCAGGGATGGCACCAGTGTCAGGGGAGTCTATAGGATGGCACCTTCAGAGTTAGAGATCTTGTATAAGATGATTGAAGAACTTAGAACCATGGAATTTATTCTTGCTAGTGGATCACCTTGGGGAGCCCCGATACTTTTTATGAAAAAACAGGATGGTACGTCAAGATTATGTGTTGATTATCGTACCTTAACTCTGTAACAATCAAGAACAGATATCCTCTACCAAGGATAGATGATTTATTTGACCAACTTAGAAGACCGGCAGTATTCTCAAAGATTGACTTGCGGTCAGGGTACCATCAAATCAGGGTCAGAGAATAAGACGACCCAAAGACAGTATTCAGATCCAGATATGGACATTGGAAGTTCCTTGTTATGCCATTTGGAGCGACGAATGCGCCAGCCGTATTCATGGACCTCATGAATCGTATCTTCATGCCTTATTTAGACCAGTTCGTGATAGTGTTTATAGACGACATCTTGGTCTATAGCAAGAATGAGGCATAGCATGAGCAGCATCTTTGTGTAGTTCTTCAGATTCTCAGAGAGCTCCAGTTGTACGCGAAGTTCAGTAAGTGTGAGCTTTGGCTAGATCGTATCTCGTACTTGGGTCACATCATCACCAGAGGTGGAGTGGAAGTGGATCCCCAAAAAATAGTAGCTATAGAGACATGGCCAGTTTCCAGTACCGTCGCAGAAGTTCGGAGTGTCCTAGGATTGGCTGGCTATTACCGACGGTTTGTATCAGACTTTGCTCGGATTTCAGCACCACTGACGTAGTTGACCCGCAAGGATGTGTAATTTGCTTGGACAGCAGAGTGTCAGAGTTCATTTGAGAAGTTAAAGCAAGGATTGATGACGGCACCCATTCTCACTCTTTCAAATGGGACTGGAGGATTTTTAGTCTATTGTGACGCTTCCGACAAGGGATTGGGATGCATCTTGATGCAGCATGGTAAGGTAGTAGCTTATGCGTTGCGTCAGCTTCGTGATCATGAGAGAAATTACCTAACCCATGATTTGGAGTTAGCAATGGTGGTTTTCGTACTTAAGCTTTGGAGGCATTATTTATATGGAGATTGGGTGGAGATTTTTACCGACCACAAGTGTTTTAAGTATATGTTTACCCAGAAGGATCTTAACATGCGTCAGAGAAGATGGCTAGAGCTACTTGTGGATTACGACATCAACTTGCAGTATCATCTTGGAAAGGCCAACGTTGTTACAGATGTATTGAGCACAAGAGTCGAAGTTTATTTTCTAACAGCACAGCCAGAATTGTTAGCAGATCTTTAGAAGATGGGTATTGAAGTTGTTCTTCCAACTAGTGTGGCTTTGATGGCCAGTATGCAAGTTCAGTCCAGTAAAGTTGAGAAGATTAAGTTAGCTCAGTCAGCGGATTCTAAGCTTCAGCGGCTTAGGGCAGAATATGTAGCAGGATGGAAAGCAGAGTTATGTATCCATGAGGACGGTATACTTCGACACGAAAGGCATCTTTGTGTACCTAGTGGTGATATTAGACGAGATATCATGGCAGAGGCTCACAGTTCACAGTATTCGATTCATCTCGGTGGTATGAAGATGTATCGTTATATCCGTCACCATTTTTGGTGGAATGGCATGAAGAGGGAGATAGACCGGTTTATCTCTCGTTGTTTAGTTTGCCAACAAGTAAGGCTGAACATCAGAGACCGGCTGGACTTCTTCAACCTTTACCGATCCCAGAATGGAAATGGAAGCACATTACCATGGATTTTGTAACTTGGTTACCTAAATCCCTATCTGGGAGAGATGCTATCTGGGTTATAGTTGACAGACTCACCAAGGTAGCTCGTTTTATTCCTTTTAGGATTGGCCAGTCGAAGGATCAGCTTGCAGAGATGTACCTCAGGCGGATAGTCAGATTGCACGGAGTACCAGTCAGTATTGTATCCGATAGAGATTCGAGATTTACCTCGTACTTTTGGCGGCGTCTTTAGGGGATCTTGGGGATTCGTCTCAAGTTTAGTTCAGTTTATCATCCGCAGACAGATGGTCAGTCAGAACGTACAATCCAGACTCTTGAAGATATGTTGCGGTCATATACTCTCGACTTCGGTGGTTCATGGGAAGATCACCTACATTTCGTGGAGTTCTCCTATAACAACAGTTTCCAGGCCAGTATGTAAAACCCCTAAATTTTTACTATATATATTTTTTTATAAAAATTTGGTACCGATTCTTACTTTGTATTTGTACGTCGCGTAGTTGCATTGTATTTGTACGTCGCGTAGTTGCATTGTACGTCGTGCGCAAAATTTTTTTTTTCGTAATTGTTCGACGAGTGCGAATATGTGCGAGCGTACATATTTTTAGAAAAATATTTTTTCTATTTTTATAGTTGAAAATAATATATATAATAATTATTTGTTTTTGTATTTTACTTAAAGTTGTTAAAAGTATCGTATCGGGATGGCCAAAACTTATTACTTTTATTTATTTATAAAAGTCTATCTTATTTAATAGTGGTAATTTAGAAAACTATTTTTATGCAAATATTTCTTGCATATGAGGTACATGAATTTGAATTCATATATATAATTCCATTTTCAAAATTTATTAATAGTAACATTTTATTATTCAAAAAGATATTTAAAAATATTTATTATTTTTGAAATTATTATTATTATTATTATTTTTAGAAGATATATTTAGAAATTATTTTGGCAAATTAAATCTTTGATTAGATTTTATGAATTTGATTTAATAGTTTAAATTTAAAGATAGAATTTATATTTAAATTGAGTTTAGATTATTTAGATTTAAATTGGAATTGGATTTGGATTGTTGTTGATTGAATTGATTTATATTTGATTTAAATTAATATGTAATTTATCTATGGGAGATTTAAAACCCCCTTGTCCTTATCCTAATGGAATTCTCACCTCCTATAAAAGGAGAGGTACTTGCCCTCTTTTTCCATTATTCTCCACAACTATTCTTCCACAAATTTTCAACCCTAACTTATTGCCATCCATAGATTTTATCATGCGTGCACCGTGTCCGTGTCCATATTCTTTTTCTTTTTTTTACAATTACATTTTGTCCCGCGTGTCCGACAAACCTGGACACGATATCTTCTGTGTCTCGAAGGACACACAAATTCTCAAAATCCCAAATTTTTGAAAATCTCCCAATTCAGAAAACCCTAACCCTAAACCTAACCCTAATTCTATTTTGGCCGAATAAGCCACTTCCACGACGACCTCCACCGTCGCCGTGACCCGCAGTGACTCCTCCTCACCCGTACGAGCACCTACCACTACCGCCTCGGCGATTCCTCTCCAGAACCCTTTCTTGCCACGATACTGTCGTCCTCGCAGCGACGAGCCCTCGGCGAGAGCTTCCCTTTTTCTTCGACCGTCCATCTTTTCGACGCTCGGAAGCCCCAAACACGCCACCACCATGAACATGTCAAAGCAATCACCACTACCCTCATCTTCCCTGACTAGCCACCGCACACCAACATCAACTCTGATAAAACACCAGAAAGAAAAGATCAACCCAAAACCCTGAATCACCTCTACCCAGCTCGCCGTGCCAACCACCGTTACCGTCCTCCAACACCACCGTCATCAGCACACCACCTAAACCACCACCGCCACCTTGGCCGAGCGCTACCACACCCAACCCCAAAACCCCTAAATTAAAACACCTTAATTACAACCCCTTACCTCCGTCACAACCGGCGATCCTCCGCAGCGACCGTGTGCCAGCGTCGTTGGCTGCCTCGGCCCTGTGCCTATATGCACGACCAACACCCTCTGGGTTTGCGCGCGTCCGCCTCCGCCATGCGCGCGGCAGCGGCCGCGCTCTGCCCCATCTTGTCGGCGCAGCACCATCGCCGGCGCCCGACCACCGTGCTCCGTCTGCCCTGCGTGCATCGCCGTACCGACTCCGGCGACGTCGACGGCCGCCGCGACCAGGGCCTCCGGTGCCGCCCTTGCTGTCCGAGCCTCCTCTTCCCTCCTCGTCCCCGACCAAGCCCCGCTCGTCCTGCCTCTTCATCAATTTTCTCTCCTTCTCCAAATTCCTCTTCTCCTCCCTCTACTCTCGCCCCTCTCTTCCTTTCTCTGTCACTTTGTCTTCTCTTCCCTATTTTTAATAAAGCAGCAGAAAGCTGCTGTTGTTATCTTTTTTTTATTTTTTTATTTTTATTTTATTCTTATATTTTTTTCTCTCTTTAGTTCTTGTTTTCTTTTGTTATTATTTTATTAATATTATTTGTATTATTAACAATTGTTACCATTTTATAGTTTTTTGTAAATAATATGATATATACATATAGGGCTCATTAAGGTTGAATCTCTATTTTTATAATATGGGTAGGTTATTTTCACAAAATTTTCTAAATCATATATATGTTCCTTGTATAAATTAATTTAGGTTTTCATCACAAAGAGTTATATATATATATATATATATATATATATATATATATATATTTATATATATATATATATATATATATATAAAGTATTTAGTAGATGTTATATAAACTATAGGAAATTTCTAAATGGATTTTTATGTATAAGTTATTTAAGATATAAGTTTATACATAAGTATTTTGACATTGGGCTTGACCCTACGTCTGTTTTAAATCTGCTATATAAACCTAAAAAGTATATTGATATATTAGTTTATGATTTTCTAGAATATGGTTATCTAAAGTAAACAAAAATATAGTTTTTCAAAGTATTATAAATAGTTTTCTAAAAAAAATAGAATATATATTACTATCACTTTCTTTTAAATTTTCTCATGTCCATGATCAATCCCAATCTTCCTATTCCTCGTCAATTCTATACTACCTTATGTCCACCCCAACTAATTTGACCCTTCTGGATCCAATGGAACTGTCTGTGCCACCAACAGAGGTCACCTTGTGTAGTTGTTACCGAAGTCGCAGTTCGTGCCACATTGATCATTACAGTACACCAGGCGTCCTACCAGGCAAAACACCTTGCCTTTACTGTTTAATTTCTTGCTCAATATCATGCTCGTTTTATTTCTTATAAGTTGTTCTTTCAAAACCATATGTAGTTGTAAATTACTATACTTTAGTTTTCTTTATACATTTGGCCTAGAGTTAAGGGACTACCTTTGTTTGTGCCGTATTCGTTGGCCCGACACCTGTCTGCCACGATGTCACGTGTCTCATATAGATTCGGACTTGCGTACCGACCGTACATCGGTGCGTACAAGACGAGCATTAGGATATAACTGCTAATATAATTGCCTAGAAGACTTAGTGGTTATTAGAAATATCGTGGTGTAGATTCAGCACGAGTAGTTCATGGGGAGGGAGAAGACAGTTATTAGGCGCAGGGGCTTTCACATATTTACTTTTCTCTAGCTGCCATTAGTGACTCAGCCGGGAGCTAGTGTGCCGTACATTTATTTACTTTTCTCTAGATGCCACTAGTGCCTCGGTTGAAACACAAATATGCCGTACATTTACTTTCCTCTAGCTGCCGTTAGTGACTCACCCGAGAGACTAGTGTGCCGTGCATTTATTTATTTTCCTCCAGATGTCACTAGTACCTCGGTTGAAACGCTAACGCACCGTATTTCTAGTCTCGGAAGCCCTTGTGTGGAACGTTGTCTTCAAAAAGCATTTTCACATAGAATGGTTAAGGATCTTTATCTGTTAGTCATATATAATTTTCTGTTGAGCTTTTATTATTCAGTTTAGGGCATGATATTATGTGTCTTGTTACGTCCCTCTGAGGACCTGGTTATCTCGCTAGGTGTGTGCTCTTGTCATTCGCAGGTGTTCTAGCCGTGGCCATGATCGTCACTATTTTTACGAGGGTGATTGTACTTAGATCGTCTTCGCTCTGCTCGCCAAAATCTTTCTTTTGTTATACATTTCTTTTCATAGTTGGTAGTAGATTTATCTCTGCCTAACATATTGTATCAAGACAATTCATTATCATTATTTGAAATCTTTTATTCTTTTATTTTATGTGGATGAGATTAGTCATGGTTCTACTGTATTTTACAGCTTACGTATATTTATTATACGGCTGGCATGTCTACGTTTCTAGTCCTACGTACTTTGGGACTGGGGCGTTACACAGTATCTAGATGGCGCCCTTTTAAGCTTTGTAAAGCAGAAAGTACAGATCCCCGTTAGCATGGAATGATATAGGCGAGAGGCAGATGCATGGTCCAGAGATGATTATGCGGACTATTGAGGTGATCAGACAAGTCAGAGATCATCTTTGAGTTGCACAAGATCGCCAGCGTCATTGGGCCGATTCTCACCGGCGTCCCCTCAAATTTTCTATCGGCGACCATGTATTCCTTAGGATCTCGCCTACCCATGGCATCATTCATTTTGCCGTACGGGGAAAGCTTAGTCCTAGGTATATAGGGTCGTTCGATATTCTAGAGCGGGTAGGTGATGTGTCCTATCATCTCGCTCTTCTGTCGTCATTACGTAAGGTATATGATGTCTTCATGTATCATAATTGCGACGGTATATCCCAGATCCGAGTCATGTTCTTGATCATTCGGAGTTTGTTGTTGGTACCAACCTTTCGTATGAGGAAAGACCCGTATCCATATTGAGCCGGAGAGAGAGAAGATAATCAAGAACAAGACTATTAGTTTAGTCCGTGTTGCTTGGGGTCATCACTCTTTGGGTGAGTCAACGTGGGAGCGTGTGGATGATATGCGATCGCGATATCCACACCTGTTTGCCTCGTAAGGTATAATGTCTTCCTCATGCCTTATGTTTTAATCCTTACTTGTATGAATGATTGCTCGATTAACTGCTAGTCATAGATTGCTCATGATTAGTATAGCTTGCCCAGACATCTCTAGCCTCTTTATTAAATTTCGAGGACAGAATTCTTTTAAGGTAGGTAGAGTTGTCCACCCTGTTTTTCGTTATCCGTATTTCCAGTATACGTGTACGAAATCCTGACACGTATTTTTACTTCTCTTGCCTTGCTAACTAATTTTGGTTTAATCTTGCTTAGGTTCATCATGACATATCATGGTTTGACTTGATTCATTTTGCTTTGGCTTGGTTTATTTCCTTTGGTTTATCATTTAAAAACCCCTTCTCATTTAAAGCCCACCAACCTTCTCCCTCCTCCATTACTTTTTCTTCCTCCTCTTTCATTAATTCCTCCACCCACCAAGCTTAGGCTAGTGCAACTTGCTTCATGAAGGAACCCTCCATTTATTGTTCTAATCTCTTCTATGCAACATTCTAAGCTACTTTAGTTCTTGTCATTTTGCATTTTCATGTATATATTTTTATAGATCTAACTATGCACCATTTTGGGGTTTTCTTGGGTTTTGATCTAACAAACCAACTTGTTTTTGAAAACTAAGAGTTCCATGTGGTAGAGAATTTGATTTTATACAACTTTGACTTTTGAAAAGTTAAATTTCATTGTGTTTTGACCAAGTTATGAGAGTTGGAAGTTCATGTGTTTCATGACTTGTGCTCTCGGCCAACTTGGAGAAGATGAACAGTATTTGCACACTATTAAGTGCAAACCTGCGGGCGCATAGCCAAATCATGTGGGCGCATAAGGCCACATGGGGGCGCACAGACATGCATGTGGGCGCATGGCCTCCATTGGATGGTGTATGAGCTCCTGACTTGTAATCCTTCATGGCATTTTCATGCTTATGTAGGCACATAGGTCTGGGCGCATAGCTCACCTTGGACTTGCATCTTTCCATAGACCTATGTTGTGCCAATGGTGGGCGCATGGCTTCCTGACTTGGGCGCATAAGGCCCTGAGACTTGTAGTGCATTCTTTGACTTATCCTTCTCCCTCATATGTAGGCACATAGGGATAGGGGCATAGCCCATGGGCGCATGTTTCCTTGGTGTATACCCTCTATAGCATATGCTTTACATAATAGGTTTAGCTCTAGGCGCATGCATGTGGGCGCATGCCACTCTCAGCACATATATTTTGGGTGCATGCACTTCATGACCCCACATTGACCACTTTGTGCCACCTTTTGCAAATGTCCAGAGTGTCCTCATGGTCCTTAGTGTAAATTGTGTCCTTGTTTGTACTCTTTACTTGATTAGTCCTATAATGTTATTTTCTGTGGTGCACATGTACTCTAAGTTTTAAATATGATCTTGGTATGGCACGTACACTCTCTAACAACTCCTTGATAGTGGCCCGCTGTAGTGTACTTACATGAACATGACATGACATTATGACTTTACATGATAACTCTTGATAGTGACTCATCGTGGTGCACTCTTGACCAGTAACTTGACATGATAATTCTTGATGGTGGTCCGTTGTGGCGCACCCTTGACAAATAATCATGATAAGTAACCTATCATGATATGTTGTTGCGACGACAATCTTGACTCACTAAGTAACTCTTGTCTTGACACCGTGGATGGTTGTGCCTGTACAAGCTACATGTCTCGTCTTGCATCATGTCTAGGATATGATTTCCTGATTTCTACGGTCAGGGATTCGTACTGAATCTGACTAGGATAATGACTAGATTAATCAAGTAGTCCATGAAGAGATTCCTATCTACATACGGTCCCATTATCTGGGCGCTCTAATTGGACTTGTAGCCTGCCGTCGAGTAGGGCACATTTCCAGCACACTGTCATGTGTTGCACCCCCAAGTCACCTAATCCAACTCTCTCAACTTGTGACCGGATGTCCTGGATTAAGACTACAGGGCTTTTGGCTATTGGAACATCTCGATGCATCTTGTTAGTAACTAAGCTTGTGATAACCCTAATTAGTTAAAGAATCAAGCTATACTCATTACTTGGCCGTGATTGATGGACGGAGTCCCGTCTAGTCTTGTCTAGGCAAGTCCAGTACGTAGTTATTTCACCACGTTATAGTTATACTTTACTTGTTCAATAATCGGTTAGAGACTAAGTTCTGTTCAGGTGAAGGGTTACAACCCCGGTCCTTATTTGGTTTACGGGTTGTAACCTGGTTACCGGAATAGTCCTTTAGTTATCTTATCATTTATCGCCCTGTTTCCTTTAATTCATGTCTTTCGTTATTATTATGTCTTTATGTAATATGCTAGTTTTAGTTCTTAAGTGAAGCCTCCCTTGTGGCACTTGCTCTTTTTGGGGTCTGATCTAGCTGGTTTTGTATGGCCAGATTTCGGAGTACCACCCGAGGATCTTCCAGCCTTCCAGCCAGATGGTGAACACTAGGCGCAACCCTGGCAACGAGTGGGTTTTATTTTGCTCTCCCACTCTATTGTAAATTATTCTTTTGAGGCGTTTAGCCGTCGAGCAAGTGTTAGCTTGTGTTAAATATACATTCTTGTCTGCCTAAGGGCTATAACATGATTGGTAAATCCTAGGGTTGATCATGTATGACTTAAACTCTTGCTAGTCATCGCATTTTATATGACTAGCTTCATGATCATCTGAATATGTAATGTATGGGATGCCTTACTTTGTATGTCTGATGATCTACCATCTTGTTATATTTACTTGTTTGCTTGAGATTGAGACACTAGGCTTGTTATTGACCATAAGAGACTGTTGGCTTGTAGTAAAACCCTCATGTATCTAGACAGCCGTGACCGTACATCGAGGTGGGTTACACTTTAATGTACGTAGCTGGCTGTGTCTGTCCTATGCTCTCCAGTATTCTTGTTCTGGGACGTGATAACTTGGATGCACAATATAAACAAAATGACAAATAAGAGAAAGAAATATGCAATAATAAAATATACTAAAAATAAATAAGCACAATCAAAATCTACGGCAAGGTTTACTTCCCTGTGGTTTGGGAAAGGCAATCCAACAGTCGCAAGCGGCAGCACCAAAACTCACAACTCACAGATGACTCCAGAAGTCAAATTTCAAAACAGGGGCAAAATCGTAATTTTGGGTCAAAACAATGTCCGCCGTTGGACCCGCTTTGCACCAAAATGTGTGCCAGTATCTACGGTCTCTAAAGTCATCAACCTACATGTCTACGGATCCAATTTGAGGAGAAAAATCCAACGGTATGTCCAATTTTGGATTCCGATGAGTCATGCACAATTTTGCCCATTGGATCGGGTCGCAGGCCCGCCAATTTGGCGTTCCGATCAACCTTCTCAGAATCAGACCAAAATTGGCATTCGGGACTAGAAAATCGATGCGGTTCTGCTGGCACAAGTTTCGTGTCAATTCGACGAACGTGCACGAAGTTATGGTCAAGTTTGCAAAACATCGATACGGGGGTATCTCAATGGATATGCATTGATTTCGTCGCGCACACGCAACAAAATCGCGTTCCATCAGTTTCCATACGTCGACAATATCTATATGCGTCTTTTGATCCATATAGTGCGCGACCACGTTACCCGGTTTGTCGGGGCACACGCCGTATCGAGAAGTTTTATGAAATTTTAATATTTGAATAGCAGTTTTTCTGTCAACTTCAACAATGAATTACTTTCTGCATATATATCAAAACTTCGATCTAAAAGATGCAATTCACTCTCGGTTATGTTGTTTATGACTGTCTTCAACTAGTTTCTACCAAACCCTAATATACAGTTCACAAATTGGCTTCCAAGTTGTCATTTTAAAACAGTTTTTAATACTATAGAAAATAGGTTTTTCTTCAACTTCGTCTCGATTTTTTGAGCAAGTCGATGGGTAATTTCAAAATCCTTCTAAAGGACCTCGAAGAGGATCATGTGGGCTTCGTAAAGAATTTTGTAGAAGCGAAAACGAATGAACGAGCATGAAGAAATCAGAACGGGAAGATGGGTACCTCGCTTCATTTTCGAAACAGAGCATTGTTCTCGTTTTGTCGTCGTTCTCCGGCGATGCGGCGGTCGACGGCATGGTGCAGGTAGTGGGGTATCTATGCTAGGTTGTTGGCAAGGCTCGGGTGCAAGGAATTGAAGTTTGGTGGAGAATAGATAGAGAATTTGGATGGAAACTCAATTTTCGGTTTTGTGTTATATAGGATTTAAAATCCGAAATTGGATAGGATTAGAGCAAGATTTGGATTCGAATTTGTGTTATTCTAGTGGAGAATCTAGATATGAGTTTATAGGGAAAAAATTGGTTGGATTCGGTTTAGAATTAGGTTTGTTTCGGATTTTTGAATACACGAGTATACTTGCGGCTTTGGATTACACGCCGAAGGGGGGGCTCGGGATTGTGCTGTTACTATAGCCACAGGCTACAGTGACTCTCTTTATATATATATATATATATATATATATATATATATATATATATATATATATAACATTAAACAAGTGAAATAAATAGATAAAAATGCCTAAAAATATATAAAAATTATATCTAAAATTCCTAACTAAATTCTGGACTACTTTTATGATAGTATAATATACAAGCACATACACATATATATTAACAAAACCAATGACTTAATTATATATAACAAAATTTAATAAAAAAATATTAATTTAATTAGGAAAAAGATGGGGGTTTACATCCTACCCAAGTTAAAGAAATTTCGTTCTCGAAATTAAAACTAATGTCGGGAGATGCGATGCAATGCAATATTAAGAATTTAACATGCAAACGTGCCTTGGTCTTCGAACAAATGCGGGTAGCGATTCCGAATGTCGTCCTCGCGCTCCCAAGTAAACTCTCCCGGTGAGTGATGCTTCCATACTACGAGAACCATTGGGATGGATTGATTTCGCAACACTTTCATTCGGCGATCGAAGATACCTACCAGTTGCTCTTGGTACGACAAACTCGGTCCAACTGTGATTTCGGAGTGATCAAGCACGTGACTGCAATCTGCCACGTACCTCCTCAACTGAGACACGTGGAACACGTAATATACTCCCTCTAGCGATGGTGGCAAGGCCAATCTATAAGAAACTTCTGCAACACGTTCCAAAATATCGAAAGGGCCGATGTATCTTGGACGCAACTTGCCACATCCTCCGAATAGAATCGTGCCTCTAGTGGGGGATATCTTCAAGAAAACATGGTCGCCTTCCTTGAATTCCAAGGGTCATCGATGATTATCTGCCCACAGCTTCTGTCGATCCTGCGCTGCTCGCAGGTGGTCTTGTATCTTCTTTACCTTCTCCACTGTGCTCAAAACCAGCTCGGGACCCAATATCTGTCGCTCTCCGATGTCGCTCCAACAGGCAGGAGATCGATACTTCTTACCATATAATGCTTCAAACGGAGCCATCTGAATGCTTGCTTGAAAGCTATTGTTATAAGAAAACTCTACAAGATGAAGGTAGTCTTTCCAAGATCTGCCAAAGTCAAGCTTACACGCTCTCAACATGTCCTCTAGCGTCTGAATCGTACGCTCTGACTGGCCGTCTATCTGCGGATGGTACGACATGCTAAACTTCAAACGTGTACCCAAACTTTCTTGCATACTCCTCCAAAAGTTTAAGGTGAACCTCGAGTCACGGTCCGACATGATGCTAACTGGTACACCGTGTAGCTTCACTATTCACTTCATATACATATCAGCCAAAACTTTCATGGATTGTCCCACTCTAAAAGGTAAGAAGTGGGCTGATTTGGTAAGTCTATCAACAATCACCGATACCGCATCTCGTCCACTAGGACTCCGAGGAAATCCTGTGACGAAGTCCATCGTAATGTGCTCCTACTTCCACTCCAGAATGGATAGCAGCTACAACAATCCTGTCATCCTCTGGTGCTCGGCCTTCACTTGTTGGCATACCAAACACTTGGCCACGAAACGAGCTATCTTCCGCTTCATTCCGTGCCACTAATAATACTGCTACATGTCCCGGTACATCTTAGTTCCTCCGAGATGTATAGAGTAAGCCGAACTGTGTGCTTCTGCCATCAACTCCTATCGCAACTCTCTATTAGGAACATAAATATGATCACCACATCGTAATGTCCCATCGGAATGAATCCTCAATCCCGTCTGCTCTCTTGCCTCGGTCCTCTCTCGAAGCCGTCGAAATCTAGCATCCGTAGGTAATGCCGCCATGATCCTCTCCACTAGCGATGATTGCACTTGGAGGTTGGCTAACACGCCATCTGCTCAAGGCAATAATACCTCAATACCAAGCTTCTGCAGGTCTTCTATCAATTCCTTTTGTATGGTCAAGAAGTGTGCCATGGGCTTACGGCTTAATGCGTCTGCCACGACATTAGCCTTGCCCGGAAGATAATGTAGCTCGATCTCAAAGTCTTTTATCAACTCAACCAACGTCGCTGTCGCATATTCAACTCTTTCTGTGTGAACACGTACTTGAGGTTCTTATGATCAGTGTAGATATCCATCTTCTCATCGTACAAGTAGTGTCTCCATAGCTTCAAAGCAAAGATAACCGCTGCGAGCTCTAGATCGTGGGTTAGATAATTCTTCTCGTGTACCCTCAACTGTCTCGATGCATAAGCTACCACACGACCGTGCTGCATCAATACGCTTTCTAATCGCTTCCCGGATGTGTTACTGTAGATCACAAATCCTCCTGGGCCCGATGATAGTGTAAAGATAGATGCAGTGGTCAATCGCTTCTTCATCTCGTCAAAAGCAGCTTGACACTCATCTGTCCATACAAACTCCTGATCCTTGCAAGTTAGTCGAGTAATAGGCCCCGCTATTCGAGAAAAATCTTCTACGAACCTTCGGTAATATCCCGCAAGTCTAAGAAAACTTCTTACCTCAGAAGCCGAAGTGGGAGCGGGCCATGCCTTGACTGCTGTGATCTTCCCAGGATCTACCGATATGCCGTCTCCCGTAACAATGTGCCTAAGAAATGAAACCTCCTTGCGAAAGAATTCACACTTGCTAAGCTTTACAAAAAGTTGCCCATTCCTCAAGATTCTTAAAACTGTCCGTAGATGCTACTCATGCTCCTCTTGGCTCTTAGAGTAAATCAAGATATCATCTATAAAGACGACTACAAATTTGTCCAAGTACTGATGAAAGATCACATTTATTAAATTTATGAAGACCGCGAGAGCATTGGTCAACCCAAAAGGCATGACCAAGAACTCGTAGTGTCCATATCTCGATCGAAATGCCGTCTTCGGAATATCTTCCTTCCGTAGATTCAGTTGGTGATAGCCCGATCGTAAGTCGATCTTCAAGAATACCTTGGACCCACTTAGTTGGTCGAATAGATCGTCTATGCACGGCAAGGGGTACTTATTCTTCACCGTTACTGCATTCAAGGCTCTGTAGTCGATGCACATGTGCACTGTCCCATCTTTCTTAGGCACAAAAAGAATGGGTGCTCCCCATGGTGAGCACTGGCACGAATATAGAATTTTTTGTGGTAGGATCTTCCTTACTCAGAGGTAATTTGGACATGGCAAGGATAGACTCTATGGGTGTATAGAATGATTCAGAGGTAGTATGGACGTGAAATATTCTATAGATAATTATGACAATCACAGGGTATTGTCTTGGAAGGGATGTCTACTCAGAGGTAATATAGACATGGTAGGCACAATCTTCGCTAGGGTGTAGAATAACAATTCAGAGGTAGTATGGACGTGAAAGGTTTTTTAGATAGTTGTGACAACACAAGGTTATAATGGAAGAGGCAACTACTCAGAGGTAATATGTACATAGTAGATGTGAACTTCATTAGGATGAGAATAACAATTCAGAGGTAGTATAGATGTAAAAGGTTTTCTACTGGGGTGTTGTGAAAGAGGTAAACTCATTAATAGAATTCACAGACACCCGTGGGGGATGAGGGGACCTATGCTGATTTGAAGTTCAGACATAGTATTTCTTTTGAAATTTGCTATTGATTGGCATTAATAGCAAGTCGCCGTTTGGTTTGGCCAATCGGTAGGCCTATTGGAGTAGACCGTCTCTATGACAAACGGTCTTTCCCAATTAGGTTTGAACTTTCCAGCTAGCTTGTGACTCATCACCATCGGTCTTTAAATTGATAAGACGAGGTCACCTAAATGGAATATCCTTTCCCGAACCTTTTTGTTGAAGGCCCCAGAAATCCGTGCTTGGTAAAGCTCGTTTCGTTGTTGAGATAGCAGACATTTTTCATTCAACACCTCTAACTCCTGTAGCCGCCGTCGTTGATTGTCTTCGTTAGTCAGATGGTTGGTGATGGCTACCCGTAGAGATGGGAACTGGATCTCCAGGGAAAGCACTACCTTGCTTCCATAAACCAAAAAGAATGGTGTGTTGCCAGTGGATGTTCGAACAGTTGTACGGTAAGCATACAGGCATTCGCCGAGCTTGTCATTCCAGTCGCGCTTATTAAAGAAAAAGATTTTCTTGAGCAGCTTGATGATAGTCTTGTTGAGTGCTTCGGCTAGTCCGTTCGTTAAAGAATTGTAAGCCGTTGATGCCATATTTTGTATTCGATTATTATCGCAGAACCGATGGATTGCATGGCTCACGAACTAAGGACCATTGTCGTGGATAATCCTTCTGGGAACCCCGAAGCGGTATATGACGTGATGCTTGACAAAACTGATGATGTTTGTGGTTTCTACTTCGGCCAGAGGTACTGCTTCCGCCTACTTAGAAAAGTAGTCGGTGATTGCGAGAATGAACTAGTGTCCTTTAGAGGATGGTGGACTAATCGGCCCGATAATATCTATTCTCCATGCTTCAAATGGCCATGCGGCCGCCATGGTGTGTAGAAACTCAAATGGTTGGTGGATGAAGTCAGCATACAACTGACATACCCGACAGTCTTTTGCATAATCAACGACCTCTGCCATCATAGTGGGCTAGTAATAACCTATGTGACACAATCGATCCTGTAGCTTATGACCAGGCTGATGGTCTTCACACGTGTCATCGTGTGCCTCTCGGAGTGCCTCTTATGCTTCTGACTTGGATAAACATTGCAGGAGAAGTCTGTCATATGAACAACGATATAATATTTTGGTAGCCATGTCATAGAAGAATAGGAGCGAGCGTCTCTTGAGAGAAGTAGCTTCCTTTGGATCTTTGGGTAGGACTCCGTAGACTGCATAGTCTATCAACGAGATTTAAAAGTCCCGAACGTCTATATTTGTGTCTGTTTGTACTAAATAACTAAGACACATATGTAGGTTGTTCTTCGGGCAAACTAGATCTCGACTTATCACTGTGACGATATACTATGTTCCAGCAGGAGCTGCCAGAGAAGCGGTGAGGCCAGCAAGTGAGTTGGCCTCCAAGTTTTGCAATTGAGGTACATGTTCTATAAAGAACCCTGTGAAGGTGGAAAAGATATCGATTGTTGCCTGGTGGTAAGGAACCAGATCTTTATGACGGACCTCGTATTGTCCTCGAACCTGGTTAATGATCAGTTTCGAGTTGCCACAGGCCTCGATGCAGTCAACCTCCAACTGTTTAGTGAGCTAGAGACCAATGATGAGAGCATTATACTTAGCAACATTAATGGTGCATGACTCCACAAGAGAATATGTACGGTAGATGACCAGGTCATCAGGAGTGATGGAAATGACTCTGACCCCTACGATAATCTCGCCTTTGGGTCCTATTTTTGAAGCACCGTCAAAGAAAATTAGCTAAGCTGAGTTTTCTGAGATGGCATTGGACTCTAGGACTTCATCGAAAATGTCGTCATAGAGCTTTGATGTCTCTGGCACAGGATTGGCCACCAAGAAGTTGGCCAATGTAAGGCCTATGACTGCCTTTTATGTAATAAACACCATATCATAAGGAGTCAAGAGTATCGCCCATATGGCTAATCGCGAGTTTAAAGCCCTTGGTTTAGTTATGAGGACTCTGAGGGGGTTGACTCGAGAGATGACATGGATTGTCTGTTCGGCCATGTAATATCATGTCTTCCTGATGGCAAAGAGCAGAGTAAGATACTCCATCTCTACTGGATTTTACCAATTCTTGGCCCCAATCATGGTCCTACTGAGATAGTGAATCGCCTGTTCATGGCCTTTATTACTTTTTTGGGCTAGCAAAGCACCGAGAGAATGGTCCATAGCTCGAACGTATAGCAAGAAGGGTCTTCCCATGACCGGTGCTATTAGTACTGGAGGACCAGTGAGGTACTTTTTGATGTCGTCGAACGTGCATTGGCATTCTTTGGTCCATACATAAGAAACCCCTTTCTTTATCAATTTGGTGAAGGATTGACATCGGCCAGAGAGATTTGGTATGAATCAACATCGGCCAGATAGATTTGGTATGAATCTTCTGATGTATGCTTGGCGTCCTTGTAGGCCTCAAAGCTCACGGAGATTCTTCGGAGGAGCCATGTCCAAGATCGCCTTAGTCTTTTCGGGATCAATATGAATACCCTTGGCTGAGACAATAAAGCCTACGAACTTGCGTCTGAAAACCCCTAAGAAAGACTTAGTCAGGTTCATCTTTAGTCGATGTGTCTGCATTAAATCGAATACAATCTTTAGGTCATCCAAATGACTGGATTTTTTTGCTTTTGACGGCAATACCATCAACGTAACATTCTACCATCTTTCGGAGGTGCTTGCGAAATATGGTGCTCATAGCCCACTGATATGTTGCTCCCATAATTTTTAACCCAAAGGGCATCTCTGTGTAACAGTATACTTCTCATCTTCGAGGAACATTTTGATCTGGTTGTAGCCTTAAAAACCATCCATGAAGGACATGCGCTTGAAGTCACATGTGTTGTCGATCTTCACGTCAGTGATCGGAAGGGGAAACTCATCATTTGAATAGGCCGAGTTGAGATCCCTGAAGTTTATGCAGAACTAAATTTTTTCGTTCTTCTTAGTGACTGGGACAATGTTGGCCACCCAATCCGGGTGTTGCTCTTTACGGATGAATCCACTCTCTATGAGTTTATCGACTTCTTTTTTAATAGCATCCATGATATTGGAGCAGAAATGACGATGTTGCTGTTTGACTACGGTGTATGGTGACTTACGGGTCTAGACCCGGTATGTCCTCATATTTCGAAGCAAATACATAAATGTATTCTCGGATATGCTGTATCAGAGATTCCTTGCCTTCTCCCGTTAAGCTTTCGCTGATGAAGATGGCTTTTGGGGAAGCCTCATCTCCTAGCTCGACTTGGACGACTTCATCTTCAGTGGAAGGTTCGTACTGTTTGAAGTGCCATTCCTATTAGGATCCCAGGTGTTGAGCCCAGGGTTCATCTTCAAAGAATTCAAATATTTGGTCTTCCTCCTCGATTAGGGGATCTGTAGGAACCATATTGGTAGATAATATCTTCTTGAATGCTCGGCCAATACTGGTATCAGATCTCAGGTTGAGGAGTCGGAAGAGTGTGAATGCATCAAGATCTCTGGCTTTGAACTTTATGAAGTTATTGTTGGTGTAACGTAATCAAACCCCCGACGAGTGCGTTGGTAGTAATTTTGGGACTTTCCCTTTGGAGCACGAAGTCGTAGGAAAAGGCATCGGCCTTTTCTATAGTTTAGCCCACTGTTGCAGTTCAAGTCATAGCCCATCTTCTGGATAAGATGTTTGGGTTGAGTAGTATAACGGTAGAGTTGTATCTTACCGTTATCGAGTTTTGGTTCTGCCGGAACCAAATACTAAGGATGCTCCAATCGACCGAAGATGATGGGTTCCTCCTCCTTTTTCCTTGCTGGAACCAAGAAGTAGGCACCTTGAGGAGGGACCACTTGGCTTGTGAGGCTAGCAGTTGTCACTTGTGCTTGTAGTATATATAGAGTGTTGTCCAAGAAATACCTAGTGTTCCAATGCACACAAGAGTAATTCAAAGACAACTTCCTATTATTGAAATACAAAATTTTATCCCGAGGGATTATATCATCTAAAGAGTGTGCCTCGGTATTAGCACACACGTAGTCTCCAAACTCGTCATCTGTGAGTACTAGGGCTATTGCGGAAGAAGGTAGAGGAGGTTTCTCCTTCAACTTGACTACAAAGGGAGGTGTAGTCGGAGGTTCCTGCGACTCCAAAGTTGGCTTTGGGGCCGTCCGGGGAAGCCTTATTTGCATATGCTCTTAGCTAATGGCTGATATTGTCACGGGTGACCGAGCCGGAGCCTTGCCTCGAAGCTTGATGACAAGAGGAGCTAATGTTTTGTAAAGTTTTCCCTTCAATCGAACCCTCAATGGTTCTTCTGCGATAGTTGCGCATTCCGATACAGTATCTACCTTATCGTCGGTATTATTGGCATCATCATCCTATGGGGCTGACTTGTACAGCTCAACATCTGTACAGTATGCTTCGAGTCCTCGAAATGGGTCGATGTCAACGAACTTGGTTTTGACGGGCCCATCGCTAGCCACATACTTCATATATTGATGGAGAGTGGAGGGCACGATCATGTACTCATGGATCCATAGTCGTCCTAACAGTATATTATAGTTTATATTAGCATCTATGATGTGGCCAGTTACGTCAGTCTGGAGATCACCTATTTGGCATTTCAAGCGAATCTTGCCCAAGGGCTCACTCTTTCCAGTGTTGAAGCCACTGATTATGGTGTTTGATGCAGTCAGTCGATGCATTAGGATACCTAAAGCTTGGAGTAAATTTTGAAGGATGATGCTAAGAGAAGATCTATGGTAGATGTAGATATGATCGACCTTAATGGCATCAACATATCCTGTGCAGTACAGGGGCCTATTGTGTCGGTTGTTCTTTAGCAATATGTCCTGCTGGATGAATGTGATGTTAGGGACCACCTCGGCCATACTGTGACAATGGAGGCATACAGCAGGGTCTTTCTTGGGCGGTTGCACCTGAGTGAGGAAGGAATCAGTGTTCTGCAAAGCTTCACTGAGGGCGAAAGAGCTCGAAGAGTGATAGTCGAGCCGGAGTATTGGACAGTTGCGCCAATATGTTGAAGAGACGGAGGAGCTCGAAAAGTGATAGTCGAGCCAGAGTATTGGACAGCTGCGCTAATATATTGAAGTTGTAGAGCTTGATTGGCCCTACTATCGAGTCCTTTCTCAGAGGTTTGTCAAGGCGAACCTTCTTTTGCCTTTGCTTGTCTGCGATAGGGGCGTAAGACAGACCAGCTTCTGTTGTATCGGGGGTGGTGGTTACAATAGGGGGAGGTGTTTCCTCCTCTGAAGCCTGATTTTCTTCTCGCGGCTGAGCCAAGCGAGCGGTAACCAAAGTGTCATCAGCCGATGTAGAAACCGTATGACATGACTTGACTTTCTTCTCCTTGATAGAGTATGCTGCAGGCACCATCATATCTGGGGCGAGATCAGGATGGATCCACATCACTTCACCTCGCGGCGTTGTAAATAGGATAAGGCCTTGAGTGTTGTCACGAGCTGGTGGAATATTGACTACTTACATCGTTGCTCTTGGGATGGGGACTACGCTTTCTTAAGCCTATGTTCTCAGAAAACTTTCGAACTGGAGAGTGATCATGTTGGCAGTAACAATCTTTTCCTTATAGTCAAGCGAAATGACCTTGGCATCGATGAGGCACTAGATCTGTCTTTTCAATACGTAGCAGTCATGTGTCGAATGGTGAGCATATTGGTGGTAGTGGCGGTGTTTTGGATTGTCCACCTTTTCTACTTCATCGGGACGCTTAGGATGCGGGAGCTGAAGCTTGCCACCCTTCGTCAGCATATTGAAGGAGTAGGTCTCCTTTGGCCTCTGCGCTTCGGCCATCTTAGGATTTATTGTTGCTGAGCCCTTGGAGATGTTGAGGGTCCTTGGGAGTAGGATTGTGTAAACACCCATAAATTATTTTTATTATTTTATTATGATTTGATTTAATATTGTTAGTCTTTGCTAAATAGTAGGTATTTGTATTTTTAAAATAAATAGTAAATATAGAAATATTTTCTACATGTTTTGTTCAATAGGAATTTACAAAAAAACATTTTTTTGGTTATTCATAGATTTTTAAGGATTCCTATTGGGATTGTATTTAAGCTATTATTAAAGATGAAATGTAGACATATTTAGTACAAGAAAGCAATTTTATACTAAAATAATTTTTCTAGATTGATTTAGATTATACTTTTAGATTTTTTGAAATTTTTTAGATTTTATAAAGGTGTATTATATATTTCTATATTTAGTTTTATAAGAAAAAAAAGAATTTTTTTTACTTTCATTTTCTCGCGAGATTTTCACAAAATCTTGCGAGTGCCGCTTTCTCCCTAAAACCCGACCGAGCCATCAGTTGAGTTTGTTGGAACTCTATTGATAGGAAATCAACCAAATCTCCCTCAAATATTTATCAAATCTTTTTAAAAAAAAATGTGCAAACTTGATAGAATCTTCCCCGTATTAAACCGCAAACCCAATCTAGAACCTATACGAATTCAAATCTAAATCAGATTCAAAACCGAGAATAAGAACTCGAAACCATTTGATAGAAAAATCTCTCCAAACCCTAAGAAAATCTACCCTATGCTTTGTGCTTCGACACCTGAGTAGCCTAGAGCACCCCTCAAACCTAGGCGAAATCCTCCTTACGATTGCAGCCGTCGCTAGCTCGTCGGAAGGTCGCCACATAGCCCCCAACCAGACAGCAAACAGGGGATAGCCCTGTTGTAGCCGAAGCCAGGTACCCCATTTGCGCCTATTTTTCTCTAATTCTGCTAGATTAATTTCACTTCTGCAAGTTCCTGTTATCAGCCAATATAACCCTCTTTGAATCCCTTCAAAGGGATTTAGAAATAATCTATTGCATCAACCCAGATTTCGACACAAAGTCGGGTCGAAATCTGTTTGAAAATAGAACTGAAAACCCTTCTCAAACTCTAACTTAGAAGCCAAATTCTGATCTATACATTAGGGTTTTTGAAAAACTAATTTGACACGGTTGTAGACAACCTATACATGAGTAAAACCAAATTCGTAGATTTTAATTTCAGTATGTATACAGAAAGTTATTCGATGTTAAAGTTAGCGAAAAACTGTGGTAAAAAACATTAAATTCAGGAATTATTTCTCAATACAGCATGCGCCGTGATAAACCGGGCGACGTAGTCGCAAACCATATGCATCGAAAGGCGCGTATAGATGTTTTCGAAGTGTAGGAACTGACGGAACTCGATTTTGTTGCTTGTACGCGACGAAATCAGTATGTATCTGTCAAGATACCCCTGTATCGTCCTTTTGTAAACTTGCCCATAACTTCGTGTATGTTCGTCGTATCGAGACGAAACTTGTGCCAACAGGACCTTATTGAAATTCTGGTCCTCTGTTCCATGTTTGGTCTGAACGCCTATTTGGCATGCCCACGTCCCGATCTAATGGGCAAAATTGTACACGGCCAGCCAGAATCCAACATTTGACATACGGTTGGGTTCGTCTCCTCAAACCAGACCCGTAGACATGTAATTTGACGACTTTATAGACCACAGATAATGGCACGCATTTTGGTACAAAATGGGTCCAACGACAAATATCGTTTTGACCCAAAATTATAATTTTGCCCCTATTTCAGAATTGAACTTTGGATAGGCGTTTCCTAGATATATCTTTTACACCGGGAATGTTCTTAATGCTTGTTTCAGCATCCAAAGCCGTTCGTGGATTTTGAGATTCATTGCTGACGTACTTGATTATTGGATTGACATTCCCGTACCGCCAGGCAAGATAACTTGCCACCTTACTTTGTGATTTATTTTATCTTATTTTTAGTTATTTATATTCAGTATTACTTATCTGTTGTTAGTATTATATCACTGTGTGTCCAAGTCACACTTGGGTGCAAGCGACTGTATCGGTCATTTTACTTGCTTTCGTTCTATTTTCTTATATTGTCTTAGCCTAGTGACCACCCATTGATGATGAGGTATTGGTATACCTCATACGGTCTTGACAAATGCTTTATCACGTGTTGCGAGTCACATGTAGGACAAGTACTCGCGTAGTCGGCTGGCCACCGATACGTCTGAGATGTACGACGGATAAGAGTAACTGCCAATAGAATTGCATGTTAGTAGACTGGACGGTTACTAGAGGTTCATATTAGTCATGGAGATGACGATACTAGGCATTGGGTAAGGGAAACAATACCTGACGTATGGGCTTCTTTTGTACTTCCTTGATTAACGGTACTCTCCACCGGAGGCGCAAGCTCCAGGTGCCCTCTAACGTTTCCCAGAGCGTTATGGACGTACCTCCATGCACATGATGCCCTCTGACGATCTTCGGATGTTACGGATGTAGGCCCCTGGTGCCGTATACGGGAACAATATCGATCCCATCTAACTCATTCGTCGAAGGATTGTATCTCAAACTGCATGTTCACAGTAGAACGGTTAGGGTCCCTATTGCATACACCTTTCCTTTTATTTATATTATCACAAATTATATGGCATATTCTTTATGTATCGTGTTACGTTCCTCTGAGGACCTGGTGATCTCTCCAGGTGTATGCTTTCATGTCTATTTGCATGTGCTCTAGGCCAGGGCCATGATCTACTCTATTTCTTCGAGGATGATTGCTCTTGGTTCGCCTTTGCTTCGCTCGACAATTCCTTTCATCATTATATATTCCTTTTCATTAAATTGGTTGGTAATGGATTTGTCTCCGCCTAACGTCTTGTACAAAATAATAATTCATGAGTTAATTTATATCATTATTCTTTAGATTTTGTGGATGAGATTTAGTTACCATGGTTTACTGTATTTTACAGCTTATGTATACATATGAGGATTCCAAATATTGGAGTATACTCGTATGTATGTAGCTGACATGTCTACGTACTTAGTCCTAAGTATTTTGGGATTGGGACGTTACAGATTGTTGCTAGATGAGCGCCGCCCTTTGTCTTCAAGCGATGGAAAACTCAGTCCTAATAGCTGCACGTCTCGAGCTTTCTTTTTCACTACGTCTGCCTCTGTAATAAAGGGTGTCCACTTTATAAAATGAGCAATGTGCCACAATTTGATTACGGGAAGCATATTTTGCGGTAGGAGTCCTTAAGCATGGACTGGTATTCTTGGGGATAATCTCAGAGCGACCTAGCGGAAGCGCTCAATGTATGCGAGTACAGGTTCCTTCTCCTTCTGGACAATGTCCATGAGATCGACATTGTCATGTCCATTCCACCTTCGTAGAATCGATTGAGGAATAGGTGCTTCAAGTCTTCGAACGATGAAATACAGTTATCCGGGAGGCTACAAAACCATTCGTAGGCTACCTCCTGCATTGCTCCTACGAATATGTTGGTAAGGAGAGCGTCTTCTTTTTGTAGATGCCCAGTTACTGAGTACCGCAAGTATCGTTGGGGAGACTCCTTTGCATCGAATAGCATGAGCGTCTACAGATTATATTGGGGAGAATAGATCATACTATCCTATTCGGCAGGATATGGTTGCCAAATTTCTATCCTTTGGAGTGATTCTCGCTTTTCTCTGGCATCATAACGAGCGCACAACTCTTTGAGGGTCTTTTGTACTTCACTCGACATTGCAGGTCCTGTTATTGATGGAGTAGATGACGGGGGCACCGTTTGGCTCAGGATGTCGGGCGCATTGGATCCGTCGTTAGTCCCTGGGTCTTGGTTCACAGGAGCGGAGATAGCGGGTGTCAATTTCTCCTTGATCTCCAAGACGACGGAAGCCAAGGACTTTATAGTATCGTTCAACATATTTAGGCCTGTCTCAAGGGCTTCTATATGTAGAATTCTTACAAAAAAAAAGAAGAATTACTGTCTTTTCTTATTAGCACAAGGCACCAAAAATCGAGTACACCTGAGAGATCCTGTATTGAGAATCCTCGAGTACAAAAAGAATTCTGGGAAATGGGACGATGGAGATCGAGCAGCAGTTGCTCATTTACTCCGTTGATACTCCGATTTACAAAAGTGGAAGAAAACCTAAAAAAGTTGCTAACTCTCGGCTCATTGGCAAGAAAGGCAGAAATTTGGCTCTGAAATGATCTACGTTCTCTTTTTGAAGAGGCATGTGTCCTCTATTTATAGTTATTTTGTACTGAAACGACTGTTATGCGCACACATGTAGAGAATGCATTGATCTCACTGTGGACGCATAGTGTCCCTTTCGGTGTATGGGACGTAGGCGCATAAAAACTGGACGATCGTAGGTAGATCATGGGGTTGACGTAGCTGTATGCTTCGGTGCACGACTGCTCGTGGGGACTGACGTGGCCGCACGCCGTAGCCCATGACTGGTCGTGGATGTTGACCGAGTCGTAGAGTTGTTCTTTCTTAGGCGTATAGTGCAGGAAAGCAACTATGTGCCCACCTATGGAGAAATCATGTGGGCGCATAATACTTTGTTACATGTGGGCACATAGCCACTTCTTTATGTTGGCGCATGGCTTCAGGCGCATACTATGGATATTTCCATGCTTCTACAAGACCCCCTTTAAAGATTTTGATACTCGAACGAGTTTGAAATACTTTGAAAGAAGCATGGGAGACTGTCTTCTATGGCTCTGTGGGCGCATAACAGACCATCTCTTTGGGCGTATAACAGACCATCTCTTTGGGCGCATAGTTTTTGCCAGGCTGTCAAATATGGTTGTTGAGATCTTCCTCGAAAATCAGAACCGACAGATTCATTGGAATGGAATATAAAGAGGTCCACTCTTTATGCGATGTCTACACATAGTCTATATCAGCATAATAGTGGGCGCATAGTGTACAAAAAAATGAGTCAGCACATGGGCGTATAGACCATGTGGGCGCATAACTTCTCGTTTGTGCCTATAAATGGTCCTTGAGGAGAGAGAAGATTCATTCTCCTCTCTCTTTTTTTCAAAAACTCCCAAGAGACTTTTTATTTCTTTTCTGCAAGAACATGTCTCCTATGGCTTTCAAGAAGTCCGCGAAGGACAAGAATACTGCACCGGGCGGTTCTCCTCCTTCGACAATGTCTCCACTAGTCCAAGACCCCATTCTGGTTGAGGCTATGCTTTAAACAAAGTCTCGAGCGTTAATTTGCGACTCTCGGACTTCTCTCTGCTTGGGCGCATAATTGATATACGCCCAAAGCAATATACCTCTGTTTAGTATTCTTATGCGCCCACAGAAATATGCGCCCACATACTTGTTGTGTGTCATGCGTCCACACAGAACACTTCTGTGTTTGAAAATTCTTATGTGCCTAAGTTAAGGTGGGAGAGGTTGGAGATGAGACCCATATCGGACCAACGGTTGTCGACCAGGGCACGGTCGAGATGGAAATATTGTCTACAGGTGCCTTACTGCATGTTACACCAAGTGAAGGCGTTATCGGAGAAAGGGAGGGGGGACATGTGGGCATTAAGATAAAGGTGTTGAAGTCATTCATGGCCTGCTGGGGGGTGGGCAGCCCCCGGACTTCTCTTCTCTGCTCGAGATCGCATTACAATCGCCGATGCATAGCCATAGGAGGTTGTTGAGGGGGAGGTGGGTGTTCGACAGGGTGGCCCAAAGCAGCTTACACTCAGTGATGTCACAACTACTGTGGACGGCCGAGAGAAGGGTTCGGGACTGGAGTGTGTGGTGTTCTACCCAACAGGAGAGCGCCTGTCTCGAATCATGAACGGTGCCAAATTTGCACCCGATGGCGAAGAGGATCCATATGTCATTACATCCAGCGACAGCGGCTGGGAAACCGAGTTACAGCTGGATGGATTTGAGTTTTCTGTGAGGGTTCTGGGTTCGATGATAACTAAGATGTCGATTCGGTAGATTTTCTTGAGACTGACTATTCTGCTCAAGGTAGGTTTATTGGCCAGCCCTCTGACATTCCATGAGAGGATGTTAAGCACTGGATTGGGTACGAGGGGAGTGGTTGTTGAGCTTCGCGACTGACCTCGTGGTCATGGTCGTGTGCTCTTGATCATGTTTTTTTTTGTGGGAGATTTTAGGGGTTCTCGAGTTCGCTATTGTTGAGTCGACCGTCGCCTCGGACGGTCTATATGCTTTGTTACCTGGTTCCTCTAGCTGGGTGGCATCGGCTTCTTAGATATCAGTCAGCGTGCAGAGTAGATTGCTGGGGTTCAGGAATCTGGCTTCCTTAGCTTGCTGAAGCCTGTCAACTAAGACGAGGCTAAGGCTGGTCGGGTTGGCCTCGGAGCTCTGCCGGTGTTGATAGGAGAGTATGCTATGTCGGCGAGGGCTGGGTGGAGGACCAGGGCCAGCTGGGCCTCCTCTTCTCTGACCGAAGATACGACGACGGGTTGGTGCTCTGCGTCGGTCTTCTCACTCTCGTCAGGAGTGGCCACGCCAGGATAATGGCTCTCCAGGTTGACGACTGGAGGGGATGCGGAGAGGATGTCGAATTTTTTGTTGAGGAGATGGCCGGTTGCTCGTAGAGGGTGATGGCTTTGTTCGACGGAGGGTGGAAGCGGGGGCTGGAAGTGCGGTCGCAGTCTTCAAAGTGCGAATATGAGTTGGGTAGGGGAGAATTGGGGCTGAAGATATGATTAGAGTCTCCATCGGGGATTGTGCCTTACGGATAGTTTTCTTCTTAAGCTCCGGATGTGCCCTGAAGCACAACCTTGTGAAGTGGCCCCGGATCTGATAGTGTTAGCAGAATATAATGCTGTTGTCGTACACCAGCGCCCGAAAGTGCGACTGACTCCCGAGTTCGATCTCAATTAGGGTGGGAGGGTCTATGGCCAGGTCGAGTTCTACGTATATCTTTGCGAAGTTACCTTTGGAGAGATTGCGAATTTCTTCAGCACTGGCCACGAGCGTCCTGAAGGAACTGGCGATTCTCTTAAGAGCGGCAAGGGCTAAGCAGACTAGGGGAGGTTGGGGAGGGTGATCCACGTCGATATTATCGTCGAGTCAACTTTAGGGTTGAAGTCGGGAGACCATTTGACAATTTTAACGCTGTGAGCATCGATGCTTGGTGCCTTTTGCCCAGACTGTAGTATTGTCGGTGTCGAAGGAGAGGTGGAGATACACGTGCTTGGGGTCCAGCGGGGCAACCCTATAAGCTGAGGTGAGACCCTACCCTGCTATAGCTTATTGCGCTTTCGTGATCTTTGGGCACTCCGAGGGGAACTTCAGAACGAACGTTTTTGCATAACTGGTATAGATAAGGAGGATATATCTTCGGATGAGAAGGGGACGCGAATGGTTTGACCGTTAGAAGGGATTGGGAGCTCGATGTCCGGAAGATCGAGATCCTTAGTAGAGAGAGTAAGATGCGCCCCACGGTCTGGACGCATTACGCGTACCTACCTATATCCTCTGTTAGTAGAAAAATCTTATGCTTGTTAGCCTAAGATTTGTAAACCCATATCTTTCTCTCAAGTTTATTCGAGCATGTGTAATTCGGTGGCCGACTTTAAAATATATTGTTTCTTCGTTATATTTGTACTTCAGTTAAGGAGGGAAGCCATGGGATCAGAAGTATCAAGGAGGTGGTGGACGCTTTCTCTATGAAGCTTTGGTGGAAGTTGAGGAACCAAAAGTTGCTACAGAGCAAATTCCTGAAAGCTAGGTACTTCAAACGTTGCCATCCTTCTCTGGCTATTGTGAATTACAAAGCTTCTCAGGTTTAGAAAAGGCTGATAAGAGGTAGAGAACTGGAGGAGCCACACATCAAGATGATTGTGTGAAGATGGGAATGCGACATCTTCAGAGATAAATAGGGTCGGTAATGGCTATTTGACCCCACGGCTTTCGGGGTCGGCCATTACTTATGTGCACCAGCTGTAGGAAGCAAGAAGGTGATGGGACCTTGAAGCTTTGCTGAATCTGTTTGGTCCGAAGACGGTAGAGGCTATAAAGGAGAGTATAGCTGAGCTATCAGGGGAGGAGGATAGGCTGGAGTGGGCTGGGTCTAGCTTGGGGTCTTCTACCTTGAAATCTACATGGGAGCTATCTAGGGTGAGGCGGAAAGAGAAGAAATTGTCGGTTGGACTGTGGGATGAAGGAATCACTAGCAAATGGAGTGTATTGATTTGGAGAGGCCTCAAGAATAAGCTGTCGACGGATGACATATTGCGGGAGAGGAGAATTATACTGGTGTCCTATTGCCACTATTGCTCGAGGGGTACGGAGGAAACTATTTCACATGTTCTATCGAAAGAGGACAGCGCGAGCGAGACGTGGGACCATTTTGGAGATAACTGGGGTTTGGATCATTCTAGGAGGACTTTGGTTGAGAAACTTAGAATTTGGTGGATCCTCCCGAGGCTGGAGAAGCGAGAAGGTCGAGAGCGGCAATGATCTAGGTGTTATGGAAGAATAAGAACAAGTTTAGGTATGAGGGTTATAATACGGCAACATTAATATTGCCTTAATACACAAGCTTGTTTATGGCAACAAATAATGTTGCCTATAATTGTCACACTTTATATGGCAATAAGGACGCATGCCATATTTTATGGAAACGTTTATGGCAACAATAACACGTGCCATATTTGATCGCAATATATTATGGCAAGCTGGATTTGTGACATAATATATTACAATCAAATGTGGCAATATTTCACATTGCCATAAAATAATTTGTTTATGGAAAAAATGTTCCCCCAAAATATGTAATATATTTTTCTTCCATGAACAAAATAAATATGACAATATTTTATTTGTTTACTTATGGAAACTTTTTTGTGGTTTAATGAGAATAAAAAAAATTCGTGTCTATACATAAGATCGGCGGGAACATAAAAAGTTGAAATATTTTCCCTCATTTATTATTTTGTCAAATCCTAATTCCTATTCTCTCTCAATCTAGGTCTCTCTTTAAACTTTGGTTCTCTTTACCCCTTCAACCTAGATCTCTCTTCCCCTTCTTCAACCTAGGTATTTCTTTAACCTCTATTTCTATTTTGTTATTTTTTTTGTTTCTTTCATTTGTGGATTTCTTTTTGGAGCGAGAAGTTTTGGATTTTGGGTTCTGAGCGCCTCTAATAGAAGGTCTATGCTGCCTTCGAGTCCGAGTGATCGACGACTAATCGGTATGGATAATTATTTAAAATATTGTTTTATTTTATGTTTTAATTTTTGGTTAAAAATAAATGGATTTAATCAAATTGTGAAAAAATTTCTCCAACTAAATTACTCCGGAACGCACTGATGAAATTTTTCTCCTTAGTTTTCTACATTACTCATGGACCCTGAACCTTCAAATCTTCTATTATCACTTCTTCTAAAAAGATTTAGAGAAAATAAGATTTGATAAATTTTTTGATAATGAGTTTGTAAATATTTTTCTAAATATTAATTAGGTTTGTTTTTTACTTGATTATCATCCTAATAGTTCCACAATACACTATTGAATATTTTACCATATATTCATGAAGATAAAATAAATATTTTCTTTGTTTAGGATTCGATTAACTAGAATCAGAATATTCTTTTAATTATCTATGGAAGGTTATGATTTTTTTTACAGCCATATATGAAAGGTTGAGAACCATATATACATATAATATTCTTTTAATTATCTATGGAAGATTTTTTTAGAGCCATCTTTGGAAGGTTGAGAACCATATATCCATAGAATATTATTTTAATTATCTATGGAAGATTTTTTTTACAGCCACCTGTGGAAGGTTGAGAAGCATTGTTTTAATTATCTATGGAAGATTGTTTTGGAACCATCTATGGAAGGTTGAGAAGCATATATGCACATAATATTCTTTTAATTATTCTATGGAAGATTTTTTTTTATAACCATCTATGGAAGGTTGAGAAACATATATGCATGCATGAGAATAAACTTGAAAAATATTTATAATGATGAAATTGTATATATTTCACAAACATATTTTTACAAATGTGAGGTTGTCATTGCAAATAGAACAGTTTTAGGCCAATGAATGAGTTTGGTTGTAAATAGATTATTTCCATTAGTTTTTATCCTTAAAATAAAAAATTTATACAAGTTTCATCTGTTGTAACCATTCATATAAAATAAATGAAACATAGAAATTTGCACTACCTTAAATTATAAATTTTTTTATTAACATTTTTTGGTCTATAGGCTAATTTTATTGTTTATCCATTCCAGGGTATATAAAGATTGTATAGCTGTGACTTGGCGCACCACAACTGTCAAAGAAAATTTTCCAGACATGTTATATATATGGAGGGAACAAGGAGGCAACAAATTTAAGTTTAAGTTGGGGGTGTCAAGAACCTATTTGAATTTTGAACCTCATATAAAAGAGAAATTGTGCCTCATAATGTTGGATATGATAAGTAAGGATTCCTGGCATAGTTGGTTTTATGTAATATTAATGATGTAGTATTGAATCTACCATATTTAATTAGAAGTTATTTTTTTATTTGAAGTGTAAAAATTGAATTATTATCTATATTGAATATTTGGTTAATGATCTACTTAAATTTTGGCAATTAAATTTAGTTGATATTTCAAATATTGGCATCTATTAATTATCACATTTTGTCTATCATGGCAATAAATAGTAAAAATTAATTTTTCAAATGTGGAATCCGACAGTTGCCTTACGTTCTCAAACAAGACAATAAAGACATGCCTAACGAAGAATTGCCATATGAGATTGCAATATATGGCAATATATAATGCCATATAATACTAGTAGTTTACGACAACAAAATATTGCCATTAAAATAAATATAATATTTTGCAACATAATATTGCCATTAATGGACTGATGATATATGAAAATAATATATTGTCATATATTGTTCGAAATTACGGCAACTAAATATTGCCATTAATAATAATCTTTAAAGGCAACAAAAAGATTTCTTATAAGGCAACAATTAATTGCCGTAAATTAGTTCCCTTATACGGCAATAATTGGAAGGTGCCGTAAATAAGCAATACTGACGCGACCTTTTACGGCACACTATGGCAACTTCAAATTGTTGCCATATTTGTGTTTATGTGGCAACAATTTCATTATTAACGGCATTTTAAGGTTGTCGTATAATGGATTATTTCTAGTAGTGGCTCGTAGGCTCAGTTGATATTCGAAGTGTATAGGTGGAGTGCGAAGGCTTCGAGGGAGTAGGTCTTTTTTTTTTTTGGGGGGGGCTCGTGGGGGTCTATTTTGCTTCTCATTTTAGGGGTATACTTTTGGTTTCTTGGGTGTTGTTTTCTGGGTTGGAGGAGGGCTGTGATCAGCTCATTTTGTATATGGTCCTTTTTCTTTTGTTTTAATAAAGTTGATTTCCTGTGAAAAAAAAAGAAGATAAAATAATAAAACTGTATATATATATATATATATATATATATATATATATATATATATATATATTATACAGAGATACATTTCTTTTGGCCTAGCCGATGTGGGATTAAAGTTCCATTGCAAGGGCCAAAACAATCTCCCATATATCTTAATATATGAGTTTAAGTGTTCCCCACAGTAACTATCCATCATGTATTATGAGAGATATCGCTAACGACTTGAATCTTCCCGCATGGGTCAAACAACAGACTATAATGCAAGAATTGACTAAATCTTGAATTTTGCACCTAGAATGATCCAACCCCCAGTTATCTCCAAAATGGTCCCACGTCTCGCTCGCGTTGTCCCCTTTCGATAGAACATGTGAAATAGTTTCCTCCGTACCCCTTGAGCAACAGTGGCAATAGGACACCAGTATAATTCTCCTATCCCGCATTATGTCATCAGTCGACAGCTTATTCTTGAGGCCTCTCCAAATCAACACACTCCATTTGCTAGGGATTCCTTCATCCCACAGTCCAACCAGCAAATTCTCCTCTTCCCGCCTTACCCTAGATAGCTCCCATGTAGATTTCAAGGTAAAAGACCCCAAGCTAGACCCAGCCCACTCCAGCCTATCCTCCTTCCCTGATAGCTCAGCTACACTCCCCTTTATAGCCTCCACCGTCTTCGGACTAAACAGATTCAGCAAAGCTTCAAGGTCCCATCACCTTCTTGCTTCCCACAGTAGCTGGTGCACATGAGTAATGGCCGACCCCGAAAGCCGTGGGGTCAAATAGCCATTACCGACCCTATTTATATCTGAAGATGTCGCATTCCCCTCTTCCCACAATCATCTCGATGTGTGGCTCTACCAGTTCCCTACCTCTTATCAGCCTTTTCCAGACCTGAGAAGCTTTGCAATTCATAATAGCCAGAGATGGATGGCAGCGTTTGAAGCACCTAGCTTTCATGAATTTGCTCCATAGCGACTTTTGGTTCCTCAACTTCCACCAAAGCTTCATAGAGAAAGCATCCACCACCTCCTTGATACTTCTGATCCCATGGCTTCCCTCTTTAACTGAAGTACAAATATAACGAAGAAACAATATATTTTAAAGTCGGCCGCCGAATTACACATGCTCGAATAAACTCGAGAGAAAGATATGGGTTTACAAATCTTAGGCTAACAAGCATAAGATTTTTCTACTAACAGAGGATATAGGTAGGTACGAAAGATCATATGAAAAGTATGACTAACACTAACTGGATCCTGAATAAATAATAGCAACAATCCTAAGTTGAAGCTCAGCAATACCTGGAAGGAAACAATATCCTTAGAAAGACATAGTAAGATGCATAATATACATGTCGTATTTAAACAATATAAGACATGCAAAGAAAGGTAGGAATTACAAGTAAAGCCATAACAGGTGATCCATATAACAAATAATATACAGACCGTGTGACTTACAATTGAGAAGTAATACGAACACATGAACTACTATCGAATAACCTATCTAATATCAAGATTCATCAATGAACTCACGGTTGTGTATCAAACACACGCCCTTCGTAGACTCCCGGGTTAAACAACAACCAACCGGCCAAGTCCCGAGTGTGGACTCACAATTTAGCCGCAACCATAGACCCTCGTGGTCCTCTTAGCTTAAGAAAAGAAATGGAAGTTGTAGTTCAATTGTCACATAATCGTTCTCCCACCCAGTGATACTATTTGTGTCCATTCAAGTCAAGTACTCTCGTCAATCATATACCAAAAATGAGCCATGTGTCGAGGCAAGGTATACTTATCTGGTCGTCGAAGGTCTGCTGAGTTTGTAGGTGCGGGCGGGGTCTTGGTCCCAAGTAGATAATTCAAGATTTCTAAATTCAAAACTGCTGCGGGGAGGGTGGCTCTATCTTTTTTTTACTGATCCTTCGAGTCCAGCAGGGAAGGGCTCCAAGCCTGCCTCAGCTCGGTAAAGTCAGAGAAACTAAGACCTCGTTTGGTATACTGTAATATAATCGTAATTGCAATGTAATCAAATGAAAAAAAAATATATTTTTTTTTGATGTAATCGTAATCGCAATGTAATCAAATGAAAAAAATTATTCATTTTTTTTTTCCATTTGATTACATTGCGATTACGATTACATTACAGTGTACCAAATGAGGCCTAAATGAATAAAGATGGAGGCGGCATTTGGTTCGGGTTCTGCAGACGTGGTGCATGAGAGGTGTTATGGTGAGGGCCCTGGAAAGCCAGTCTGTGTTGTGAGTCCTCTACGTGCCGATTGATGGTTATCGTGTAGGCAAGGACCAGTGGCAATGGCAAGGGTCAAGTGGCGAGCTCAGGCTACTGAAAACCTCGTGTAGGTTACGTCAAATCGAGGAGAGGTGGTTGGGTTTCATGGTTGTCTTGCAAAGGAGGGAGGAGAGAGAGTCAGCGATGGAGGCACTGGGGTTGGCGAGTGCGACGACGAAGGTGAGGGTTGTCCTTGCTGCCAGGAACGAGACTGGAATTTATAAGACTTGGCTTGATCCAGACATTTCGGCCAAAAATATGACAGGAAAATTTCGGCAAGATTTGACAAGGTGCAATATTCTGCAAGTAAAGAAAATGAACTTCCCACAAAATCGGGTTGCGATACCATTGGTAACGATCAAGAGTTTCAGAAATAAATGTTCACTTGGATTATGATAGCTGGCTCGATTAAAAAGTAGTGGACATATGCACCATAGAACTTTGAATAAAGCACCACAACAATTTAGAGCCGACAAATATGTCGAAAGCTAAAGTGCTCAGCCTAAATTAGCGATGCAGAAAGCAGAGAAACATGGGGTCCGAAGACAGCAACGTTACTAATCATCTATTTTAAATTGTAGGTCATAACCCAGATGGAGGACCGCGAATTACAGCACAAGTCAGATGTGTGGCACCAAAGACTTCTGGATGGTTGTTGTTTGCTCTCTGTTTTTAGTCTCATATTGAAAGATTCAAAGAGAGGTGTAATAACATTATTAATTAACAATTAATACTAATAACTAATTAGGATCTTATTAAGTAGAAAATTGTTTGTGGCACTTATTGAAGCAATTATTTAGGTTAGAAATTTGAATTTCAAGTAATCCCGTAGGTATTTCCCCCTAATTCCTCCCACCGTTAAGTTATATTCCTTATCGATTTAAATTAATTAATTTTTGGGGTATTTCCTATTGATTTATTTTTTCTCTTCATATTTCTTGTTCCTCTCCCTGTCACATAACCCTCAACCAGGGGCGGCCCGGAGGAGGGGCAGATCGGGCCTGGACCGGGCCCCAGGGTCCATCGGGCCCCCAATTTTTTATTTTTTTATTGATTTTTAACTATGATTTTTTAAACTAAGGCCCAAGGGACCTGCAACCTTCACCCCATTGCCTAGCCTAAGCATCCAAAGTCAAAGGAAGAAGAAGGAAAAAGAAGAAAACACAAATAGGACAGAGAACATAAAAATGAAAAAGGTAGGAATTGGAAACGTCCGCAGCTATAAATCTCTTTACTCGAAATCGTATCTTTGAGAAAGAAAAAAAATGTCACGATCAACATTAAATGGCTAAAAATGACTAGCAAATATGCACATGCCAGGGTATGCAAGAATATACAATTGAAGAAGAGCCGATCAAAATTAGAAGAAAGAATGTAAGTGCTCTATCGACATATATTGTCATATATATAATATGTCATTTGTCATTGATCAAATATTGCATATAGTGGTTACTAAAATTTTGTTTAGTCTTTAATTTCTAATTCCTTGGTATTTCTTGGTATGTACATGGAAGCTTAGTTACCATTACTGTAGATTTTGTATTTTACTAGGTTTTAAGAACCAATAGTTATCCATAATTAAGAACTTCATATACTTCATTTGCTTAAACATGCTAATAATAGCATCGTTATCTTCTATAATTTAAAGTCAAATTTATGAACTTCATTAATTTTATGTCATTTTAGTTTATTTTTCATGATCGAGATATTGTGCTAATATTATGATAGGTGTGGGTATGATGCATGGTGTGTATTGCATTGTGAATATCCTATGTTCGATTGCTTGAATGAGACATCTGTTTTTAGTCAAGATCATAAACAAACACACATAAACTGTATTGTTTTGTGGGTTCAAATGGATGATGATTATGTTAGTCTCGGAGCACAACTTTCGATGGAAAACTGAGAAAATAAAACGATTGTAAAAATAATATTTCTAGCAACACTTCAAAGACGATGCTTGACAGAGATCCTTGGAGGATTCTGGATTACGAAAATATAAAAAAATTCATTTTAGCAGCAAACGAGAGTAGTACTTCTAAAAAGAAGTATCCAATCAAATTGCTAGCAGCAGCAATGACAGGCAATGGATGGAAGAATAGCCTGCTGGGGTGAATGATCATCGTTGCTCAAAGCTTAATTCGCCCCACACGAACAGCTTCCAGAAACCAGCAAGTTCGACGAAGAACTTTGGAACACTCCGCTCTTCTGACTCCTCTGATGGCAGAGGACACCTATGCAAAGTAACGCTGTTGTAACGCTTCTCTTCTCTCTCAAAGTCTGTGAAAATTCGTAAGGAATTCTGAACACTTGTTGTCACGTCCCGATCCCGCAGAGTCCCTTTCGTCCTCGCTTCGGGCTCTTTGGGACCGTTCATCCTCGCTAAGGCGTGATGCCGTGCAAGCCTAAGTTGCGCTTGCACAAGGCCAAGACCTGGAACAAGACAAGATAGACAAGTTTGACAATACGCAGCGGAACGTATCGCAGATAATTGAAGCAGCAGCGGACATATTTCAGAATACAAGTATTGAACACAATGGTAATAAGAACATTTCTCTTTATTGATTTCATTTGAACAGATTACAAGCTCTCAATTCTCTCTGATACAATGTTACATTCTTTCAGAAATAATACAGATTACAATGATCCCGTTCCCATACATTACATCCCTTTATAAACAAAACCAAACTCTTGCACAGATGTCATCTCTTGGCATCTCTTCTGATTTCTGGCTCCTGAGGATGAGGCACGGGCTATCGCTTCGGGCTATCCTTATCGATGCATGGTGCACCTGCATGCAGACTGATGATGGGTCAGTATATCAGCATACTGGTGAATGTGTGAACAAAGAGCTACATTTGTCTGAAACGATCACTGTTCATTTAGTGAGAAAATATTTACTTGTTATGTGATCTTGCTAGTTTTACCTAGATTCATTCCATGCATACAGAGTCAGTTTACATATCTTTTGAAAACACATCTTTGAAAAGCCACAGTTCATTTCAAGCATACAAGGGACTAATCATTTCAAGCACGATAGTTATTATCGTGGAGTGTGCAACGTGTTTCATGAGCATATCTTTTCTTTTGTTCGAGCAACTGATAGGGACAATATTAAGTATGGTATCATATCTTTTCTTTAGTGGAAACATAGCACTTCTTTGTAACAGATTAATCTTTGAAGCAATTCATATATCAAACTCAAACAATACATGTGTATCACTTTTCAGTGATTCTTACCATAGCCGATCGTCCATCCCTGCACAAGACAAGGATTAGCATAAACATTATAAAACCAACATTATCATTCCCTGTTCGTCTCTGCTTTAACTCTTGTAAAATATTCTTTTAACTCTTGTCAATATGCAGCATGACAATAACTCTTGTGGTCCATGGGCAATACCCATATTAGCAGTCGGAACTTCTTGCCCAACTACTAATAGACTGACACCCCCTCTTTCTGTGGGGACTTCTAGCCCCAGGTGTCCTGTTCTCTCCTAGGCCGATCGACTCCGGGCGCCCCCAGAATCGTCGAAAGACTACCACTTGTGCACAAGCCGTCTAGACCAATGCAAATGCAACTATCATATAAAACAATCATGCATCAATCAAGCAACTTGCAAACATATTCATCTTCTTCTTTTTATGCCTTTGCAGATATACGACACGTTCAATTCGTGCCTTTCTTTTATTCAGGTCAACATGTACAAGTCCGTCTGTACATGTCTATAATTCTTAAGCATACTTAGCAGCAAGCAATTATCAAGCATTCAATTCGATTCATTTGTCTTCTCTTATCCTATCAAGCATGACAAGCATCATTTCAGTTCTTATTAGCAGGCAACGAGTATTCTTATTAGCATGCAGATTAATTCTTTCTTTAGCATACAGGTTCTCTATTTCCTTGTTCTTAGCATGGCAACATGTGAATTCTCTTAAAGCATACTCAATGATTTACCATCTTGTTATTAACAAAAGCATTCAATCAAAACTCAGATTCTTAAGGCGCAAGCGAATCAGCAAATGAGACTTCATCCACTCACCCAGATTAATCGTCTTCTGTTGCAGAGCCAGCAATCCGATCTTTCTGTCTTATCTAGTGCCTTCGCGGAGCGGGACACTACATAATTACCCACCGAAAAGAAGTTTCGGCCTCGAAACTTAAGAAGAAACTTACGATATCCTTAGCAGCGATAGTCCTCATCCTTCGCCATCATCAATCCATGAAATCACGATTCAGGTTATATCAAAACTCTTGTTCAATCAAGCATTTCAATCTCAATCAATCAAATCGATAAAACATATGCCGGCATCACAAAAATATTTATGGACTTATTGTATGAAACGTTCATCTCATTATTGATATCGAGTAGGCAAAGGAATTTTGATCAGAAGACATGTACAAATTCAATTGAATCAAAATTGGCCAGAGGATCGTGTTGCTCTGATACCATTCTGTCTTGTCCCGATCCCGCAGAGTTCCTTTCGTCCTCGCTTCGGGCTCTTTGGGACCGTTCGTCCTCGCTAAGGCGTGATGCCGTACAAGCCAAAGTTGCGCTTGCACAAGGCCAAGACCTGGAACAAGACAAGATAGACAAGTTTGACAATACGCAGCGGAACGTATCGCAGATAATTAAAGCAGCAGCGGACATATTTCAGAATATAAGTATTGAACACAATGGTAATAAGAACATTTCTCTTTATTGATTTCATTTGAACAGATTACAAGCTCTCAATTCTCTCTGATACAATGTTACATTCTCTCAGAAATAATACAGATTACAATGATCCCGTTTCCATACATTACATCCCTTTATAAACAAAACCAAACTCTTGCACAGATGTCATCTCTTGGCATCTCTTCTGATTTCTGGCTCCTGAGGATGAGGCACGGGCTATCGCTTCGGGCTATCCTTATCGATGCATGGTGCACCTGCATGCAGACTGAGGATGGGTCAGTATATCAGCATACTGGTGAATGTGTGAACAAAGAGCTACATTTGTCTGAAACGATCACTGTTCATTTAGTAAGAAAACATTTACTTGTTATGTGATCTTGCTAGTTTTACCTAGATTCATTCCATGCATACAGAGTCAGTTTACATATCTTTTGAAAACACATCTTTAAAAAGCCACAGTTCATTTCAAGCATACAAGGGACTAATCATTTCAAGCACGATACTTATTATCGTGGAGTGCGCAACGTGTTTCATGAGCATATCTTTTCTTTTGTTCGAGCAACTGATAGAGACAATATTAAGCATGGTATCATATCTTTTCTTTAGTGGAAACATAGCACTTCTTTGTAACAGAATAATCTTTGAAGCAATTCATATATCAAACTCAAGCAATACATGTGTATCACTTTTCAGTGATTCTTACCATAGCCGATCGTCCATCCCTGCACAAGACAAGGATTAGCATAAACATTATAGAACCAACATTATCATTCCCTGTTCGTCTCTGCTTTAACTCTTGTAAAATATTCTTTTAACTCTTGTCAATATGCAGCATGACAATAACTCTTGTGGTCCATGGGCAATACCCATATTAGCAGTCGGAACTTCTTGCCCAACTACTAATAGACTGACACCCCCTCTTTCTGTGGGGACTTCTAGCCCCAGGTGTCCTATTCTCTCCTAGGCCGATCGACTCCGGGCGCCCCCAGAATCGTCGAGAGACTACCACTTGTGCACAAGCCGTCTAGACCAATGCAAATGCAACTATCATATAAAACAATCATGCATCAATCAAGCAACTTGCAAACATATTCATCTTCTTCTTTTTATGCCTTTGCAGATATACGACACGTTCAATTCGTGCCTTTCTTTTATTCAGGTCAACATATACAAGTCCGTCTGTACATGTCTATAATTCTCAAGCATACTTAGCAGCAAGCAATTATCAAGCATTCAATTCGATTCATTTGTCTTCTCTTATCCTATCAAGCATGACAAGCATCATTTCAGTTCTTATTAGCAGGCAACGAGTATTCTTATTAGCATGCAGATTAATTCTTTCTTTAGCATACAGGTTCTCTATTTCCTTGTTCTCAGCATGGCAACATGTGAATTCTCTTAAAGCATACTCAATGATTTACCATCTTGTTATTAACAAAAGCATTCAATCAAAACTCAGATTCTTAAGGCGCAAGCGAATCAGTAAATGAGACTTCATCCACTCACCCAGATTAATCGTCTTCTGTTGCAGAGCCAGCAATCCGATCTTTCTGTCTTATCTAGTGCCTTCGCGGAGTGGGACACTACACTTGTCTTGTTCTTATCTGTATGCACTGTGAGAGAGAAGAGACCTTATATAGGCTCGCACCGCAACTGCCCAGTTAGAAGAACGTTCAGGACGTGGGAAAAATTGTTCCCAACGTGCTGTAACCGCTCAGATCATGTACAGACACGATCTGAGTCAACTAGCGCACAACGTGCACCACTTGCTCCACTAGCGCACAACGATCTGAGTCAACTGGCGTACATCGGGAGTTTGATATATGCAACTACTGCCACAAGGCCTGATATAGCTTTCACCGTGGGGATGCTGAGTCGATTCATGAGCAACCCAGGTATGGAGCACTGGAAGGCCGTGAAGAGAGTTATGAGATATCTCAAGAGGACTCAAAAGTTCGCATTGCACTACAGCAGATATCCGACGGTAGTGGAAGGCTTCAGTGATGCAAGCTGGTGTTCAGAAGCAGAGAGCGAAAGGTCCACAGGAGGATACATCTTCTCCATGGGTGGAGCTGCTATATCGTGAAGCAGATAATGCTCTCTCATTCTTCAATGGAATCTGAGTTCCTTGCATTGGCTGCTGCAGCAGAAGAAGCAGAATGACTTCGGAAGCTCATGTATAATCTTCCAGTAGTTGGTGTGCAGATTTCGAGGGTACCGATATACTGTGGTAACCAGGTAGCTGCAGCAGTACATCAAATGGTCTCTTCAATAATAAGAAGAGGACTGTACGATTGAGGCACAGGGCGGTGAATGATCCGATAAAGACTGGAGTCATTACCGTGATTGATGTTCGGAGTCAGAAATATCTGGCCGATCCGTTCACCAATGGTCTCAAGCGCCAGCAGGTCGAGGACACAACAATTATGATCGGCTTGAAGATGATGTGATATTATGTCTTTGTAATTCTACCATAAAGTTTTATGCTATTAGTTCAAAGAGAAATCTACTAGGCATCTAACTTTTGGTTCAAAGAAGGACCATTAACGGAGAGAATATCTGGAACAGTGGATAGTTCTTTGAGACAATGAGGGGTTACGGACCCATAACCATTGTTGTCTACTATCTGTTCTCTTAAAAGAACAAATCCTGTGGGAGGATGGCTTAGAAGCCTTAATGAGTTCTCGGGCATTTCTAATGTCAGGTGTGCTCTACAGAAAGCACGGTAGCACAACACTACGAAGGAGCGTAAGGTCTCCATACTACAGTAGGGTGACACCACCAAGTGGTTCCTCGGTAAAGGTAATGTCTTGCCTTTGCGAGCCATGTCACAGCGGCGTAGCACCGCATATAGGCAGGTAGCCTAATGTTATAGAATGAAGAGTACTAGTCAGCACTACAAAGAGGCCAGTCACTACTAAAATAAGCCAAATTAGCGACTGTCCAGATACGTCGCTAATTAAGGAAAATACGTCGCTAAAGGTAATTAGCGACGACTTTAGCGACAGAAAATGAAGGTCGCGAAAAATCTATTCGCAGATAACAAATTCGTCGCCCTACGTCGCTGATTGCGACGTCACCACAATGTCGTTGGGTCGTCGCAAATTTGGCGACGTAGGGCGACGAACAGGAACATCGCTATATTAGCGACGTTGTGCGACTACGTAGCAACGTCGTTCCTTTTTATGTGCTGACATGTCATGCATGCCACGTCAGCAGTTTAGCGACGTATGGCGACCAAATTAGCGACGTCATGTCTATGACACGTCAGCAACTGAGCGACGGATTGTGACGGATAGCGATGTGACGACGCTAATTAGCGACATCTGTTTACGTCGCAGAACGTCGCTATACGTCGCAGATATTATGAAAAAATTTAAAAAACTCTGTTTGGTATTTTTGTTATAATGTGTGTCTGTGTTTACACAGACACACATCATCACAAAAATACCAAACATATTTTTTAAAAAATTGGACAACACCTTCTTTGTATATCAGATCATCGCTTATAACCCAGCGTAGGTATATTTGTCATCCCCATCGCAGATATCACAAAGTAAATATCACAATGTAAATATCACAATAAAAATACCAACAAAGTAAATATCACAAAGTAATATCCAACAAACATACATGTCTACAATGGAGGGCAAATAAGAATAAAAATCAGTGTACAGAACGGTCAATGGGCCCATAGGGCCATTACATACAAAGATGATAAAAAAATCTACTGGATCACTGAGGACCCCTGTCGTGCATCAGGGATAGCATGTACTCATACTGCTCCTGTGTGAGCTGCACCGTAGGGGCAGTAGGAGGCAGTACAATGTCTGGAGTCGGTGCCGTCGATGGACCGGGAGGACGTATCTGCTCCAGCTCTCGCAGTCGCTCACCATACACAGCAAGGGTACTCACCATCCTCTGAGTACTCTCCTCAATCGAAGTTTGTACCTGAGTGAGTGAGACAGACATGGTCCTCTGCGATCCCTCCAGCTCGACCTGTCTACGCTTTGTGTGCTGCGTAGACTCGGTGAGCGTGTGCAAGCTGGCAGCTGTAGCCTGCTGCAGACTTATCAGCTCCAGTATACTACGCTTGACCGCATCAAATCGTCCGGTGATCATCGGATCGTCGCTCTGCGGTATGGTGATCAGAAATCTGCTACAACTCGTGACGCAGCTCGTCAATCTGACGACCAATATCCTGAGCTCGTGATGACGGCTGCAAAACTGGAGACTGCGCACTGACAGAGGGGGCCCGGGATAACTCTGGAGCCAAATAGGCGCCGTAGGATCCCGTACCGTAGTACGTACCCTTCTGAAGACTGCCAACGGCGGACATCCAAAGGTCGTCCTCCGATGGAACTGTAGGCGGCTGGGAGGAAGTACCAGCCCCTCCCTCTGCTGGCGCACTAGCAGCAGCAGCCGCCTCCTCTTGTAGTCGAAGAAACTCGACCTAGAATAATGTTTGCTAACATGTAAGTGTTTGCTAAAGTCTATATTGATATCTATTTTCCTTTTTTCTAAATTATAGTAAATTAATATAAAGAATAGAACGTACATATGCCTGCATCGCCCTCTCGTCAATGAACTCCCCAACCCTCCGATGGGTGACCAGGAAGACGGTCACCATGTTCGGGTCCTCACCCTTTTTTACCTATTAAAATATATTATCTATTATTAGTATTAAACATTCTATCCAACTATATATAAAATAATGTCCGTTATAGGAAACGTACCAGACAACGAAAATGATCCGTCATCGAAATGGAGCCACCACACCACTTACTGGCGCTCGATAGCGCCACCTTGGCCTTGTCAGACCGCTCCTGGTACCTGGCCTCGCCTAATCTAGCCTTCATCGCAGTCCACTGCTCTGGCGTGATCCAACCATGGATCGACTTTTCGGCGCAATCACGAGACTTCTGGTCGTGGATCGCATCATGGATGAGCTTGCCTGCGACGACAGAAAATTGGGCCTCGATCTTCGCCGTCCGGTATGGTGGATAGAAATACGTCCTCTACAAGAAGTAAAATAGAAAAGTTATATAATATACACACATGATTATTAAAATTTAAAAATAAACAAATTTTTTACCTTGAAGTGGGCCAACCAAAAGGCCTTCCTATCTGCGGGAGCATCTGAGTAGTTAATCCAAGGTCCACCATAGTTCTGCCTCAGAAATAACCACAATTGTCTCTGTACTGCAGGAGGCCGATATCTATACAATAATAAATTTTATGAATATATATGTACATATAATTATTTGAGAAATATATATTAACTATTTAACTTACTTCGTAGGCCCGTCCGTCCAAATCTCCATACGCGTCTCGTCTGGGAGAGCGCATAGAGGGTCGCTCTCACCTCCTGCCTGAACAGGATCAGTCTGATCACCGTCCTCTATATGCTCGACGTCGGCTCTCCCCATGGAGCCATCGACAGGAGGAATGTTGGATATTGGGATCAGAAATGCTGGACGACGAGGGAGGAGTTGCCAACCTGCTGGAACTGCCCTGTCCCGGTAATGGACCGGGAACAGAACGGTATACTGGCATACTCGGAGATGAGGATAAGAGTATGGAATCTGCATCCCCAGCCCGAGGCAGACGGGATTGCCTAATATAATATCCTCCGCGTCGTCCTCCTCCTGGTCTAGTCATACCTGATAATAACATATGACAATAAAACAAATATACATATTTATATGATATATATCATAGATTTTTGAAAAATCTCATAGTCACAGATAAAAGTGTCACTAAAGTGTCACAGATTTATATGATAGAAGTGTCACTAAAGTGTCAAATATGATAATAAAACAAACGTACAGATTTAATCCTCTTCTGAAAATTTATCTAGTTCGTTTAGCTCATCTTCTTCTTCTTCTTCTTCTTCTTCTTCTTCTTCTTCTTCTTCTTCTTCTTCTTTTTCCTTCTCCTCTCCATCTTCACTTTCATCTGCATCTTCTTCTTCAGATAATTCTACTTCTTCTACACAATTAGATGTGTAATGAGGAACTTCCGTCGTGTCCACTTCTATAATATTTGTTACAAGAGGTAGTTCATCCTCCTGATAAGCTATATCGTCAACCTCAAAGGTATTTCTAGCGTTGTTCTTGCATACTGCCCACTAGTCTGACCTTGTTGTTCTCCGTTTAGGATAACTTATGAAGTACACGAGCTTAGCCTGACTTGATAGGACAAATGGTTCATAGGCTTGATATCGACGCCGATAGTTTATATCCACAAGACCGTGCTTGTCTACTTTCCAACCTTGACCTTCAATCGGATCAAACCAATCACACCTGAATAACATAATCTTAGCAGGCTCTATTCTATAACTATATGTCAGCTCCACAATCTCCCGTAGGATGTCATAGAAATCGTTGCCCGCATCAACATCTTTGTAGTTCAAAGATCTGATACACAAACAGCTATTTTTGGTGGAATCGAGATCCACAAAGTTGTCTCTGATCGGAAAAGTTGTTGACTTGAACCTAAACCCATTAGCACAGTAGCTTGGCCATATTTTTACAGCGTAAATTGGTCCCGTAGCTAGCGTTCTAATAGACTCATTCTCAAGTCTTGCGTATGGACGATTGACCTAAATACTATGAAAAAATAAATTAAGCTCATTCTCAAGTGCATATACAGAAAGGTAATTACAGAGTTCTCAAGTCTTACATATGCACTCAACCATGATAGAAAATAATGCCTTATTTCTTGTTCTAGTTCATCTTCTGTTATGTGTGGCCTACCTGACCTCACATCATCATTAAATATGCTGAAAACAACATCGTTCAATTAATGTAATAGTATAATAATCAACACTATTAAAATAATATAGACATATTAATTACTTACCCCTCCAGCTTCTCTACTTCATCATCGTCACAGTTGAGTAATACATACACCTTAGCAGCCCTTAGCTCATCATCGTTCAGATATCTCTTCTTCATTTCATCCGATGGCTTTCCTGGGGCATTAAATACCTTCAGTATTGTATCATTACATTCATGATCTCCGTCGTCGTTTCTGGAAGCTCTCGTTCTATTAGTTGTAACATGAGGCTTGAAATACATCGAACAAAAGTTTGTAATCTTCTCGATAACATAGGCTTCACAAATAGAACCCTCGACCCGTGCCTTATTTTTTTACCTTTTTTTAGGTGGTTCAAATGTCGCTCGAACGGGTACATCCATCGATATTCGACGGGTCCACCAATATGTGCCTCATAGGATAGATGAATCGGTAAATGCTCCATAGAGTCGAAGAATCCAGGAGGAAACACCCTCTCTAGCTTGCACAGTGTTACCGCAATGTCCTTCTTTTGCTTTTCTAGACGATCAATGAGCAATTTCTTAGAACAAAGATCCCTGAAGAATATGCTAAGCTCCGTCAATGGATCCCAAACTGCCTACGATAAGAATTCCTGAAATGCAATTGGAATTAACCTCTCTATGAATACATGACAATCGTGGCTCTTCATACCCGTCAATTTGTTTTCCTTCAGATCGACACATCTTCTCATATTTGACACATATCCATCTGGAAATTTTAGGCCCTGGATCTACCGACAAAGTCTCACTTTATCCTCCTTGTCCAGTGAGAAAATTGACTTCGGCAGGAACTGTTTTCCATTCTCCTCTATCAAATGCAATGCAGGACGTTTGTATATTTCTTCTAAGTCCAACCTGGCCTTGAAATTGTCTTTTATTTTTCTCTTTACATCCATCACAGTATTAGTTATGTTATCAAACACATTCTTCTCAATATGCATGACATCAAGATTATGTCTGATCAGATTGGTACTCCAATATGGCAGATCCCAGAATATGCTCCTCTTTGTCCAGTTATGATCTCTACCAAATCTATCGCACTTGTACCCAGTTGTAGGATCTTCGATAGCACTTGAAAAATCTCTAACCTCCTCCCATATCGTGGCTCCGCACCACCTTGGCGGTAGATCACCCTTCTCTATAATGTCGGTACGGAATGTATTCCTGTTTCTTCTGAATGGATGATCTTTTGGCAGAAATTGCCGATGACAATCAAAGAAGCACGGTTTTCCTCCGTGTTTCAAGCGGAAAGCATTAGTACGGTCCATGCAATTCGGACATGAGAGACGGCCATGAGTGCTCCATCCAGATAACATTTTATAGGCCAAAAAGTTGTTAATGGTCCACATAAGGGTTGCCTTCATCTGAAAATTCTGCTTCCAGGAAACATCGTACGTGTTAGCGCCTACTTCCCATAACTGATTCAACTCATCTATCAAAGGCTGTAAGTACACATCAATATTTCTCTTGGGATTGTTCGGACCAGGAATTATAACGGTTAGAAACATGTACTGAGTCTTCATGCACATCCATGGCAGTAGGTTATACGGAGTGACAATCACAGGCCAGCACGAATACTGGGATCCCGAAAGACCAAAAGAAGTAAAACCGTCAGAAGATAGCCCCAACCTGACATTACGTAGATCTGAAGCAAAATTAGGATACACTCGATCAAAGTTCTTCCACGCTTCTCCATCGGATGGGTGATCCAATACTCCTTCAATCTGTTCTCGCATGTGCCAACTCATATTTTCGGCCGTCTCTTTCACCATAAATAATCTTTACAACCGCGGCGTTAAAGGTAAGTAGTACATTGAATCGATCGGTCTTCTTGCACCGGTAGACCTTCCTGTACTAGTTGTCTTATAGCGATCAGCACCACAAAATCTGCACACATCTGCGTCCTTGTCGTCTTTGTAGTACAGCATGCACCCATTACGACAAGAATCGATTTTCTCATATCCCATCCAGAGCGATCTCACCATCCTCTTAGACCGATAGAAGTCTTTAGGTAACTTAGCACCCGCCGGTAAGATCTCTATAATCAACTCCAACACTCGGTTGTAGCATTCTTGCGACATGTTAAAATCTGACTTAATGCTCAACAGTCTTATAACCACCTCCAACGATGAATGATCCTCACAACCATGATACAATAGAGTCCTTGTATTCTCTAGCAACTCCATGAACTTTACAGCATCGACATTCGGTGCCTCCTCAGCTGCATCATGAACGAAACTAGGCCCCGCAGCATCAAAAACCATGTTCACGTACCCGTCGTCGTATGCATGATTATCTGAAACAAAATTAGGTCCCGCATGCATATACGGCTCAACCTAAGGCTCCAGCTCTGATGCTAAAGACACAAGTTCTCCATGTGCAGTCCACAGATAGTAATTAGGCGTGAAACCCCTCGAGTACAAATGATATGTCACTTCCACTTCTGGATAATATTTCATGTTACGATATTTCACACACGGACACTTAATTTTGGTGCCGTCCATGTACTGAGGGAATGCCTTAGCAAACTACAGGAACTGATCTACTCCCGCTATGTATTCATCCTGCACACCATATATACATATCATCAGGACGACGATTGTACATCCATGAACGATTCCGCAAGTAGTAATTCATATCTATTTGAAAATAATTCTGTAAAGATGGACACACATTATCTAATAGGCACAAATTCGTATATTATGTCTTATTATGGGACACACATTAGTAGTGGACAGTTACTAATAACCATGCTATATCGCACATAAGTTCTTGTGCATCCAACGTGTACACATATGCTATCGATTCTTACTGATGTTAATCTCATTCAGACACACTAGATTCGATTCGATATCGCCAGGTTCAAGAAAAATGTCTTAACATCAATGTTCAAGACTTGAATATAATGTCACCTACAACCGATATCTAAGACCCCATGACAAAGTCAAAGACCCCATGAATATAATGTCACCAACAACCGATATCTCATTCAGACACACTAGATTCGTTTCAGTATTGCCAGACCATATATATATAATGTCACCTACAACTGATATCTAAGACCCCATGACAAAGTCAAAGACATTATTGACAAGACTTTAATATAATATCAACTAATTACAACCACAACTTGTACTAAATAAGTCTCCTAGTATGATATAGAGGTAAATAAATAGTATACTAGATTGACTGACACTCGACTGAACACCCTCTGGACACATACTCAAGCCTATACTACACACTCACACACTACTCTACTATACTCACATAGACACACATAATTGTCACCTTATTATATATATATACCTTAATATTCCACACACTAACACACTCTCAAACACTACACAAACCTATAGCTAATGCATACACACACTAATATTTATATCCCCATATACATTTAGTATCACACACTAATCAATTACTCTCAACTGTACACACACACACACACACACACACATACACACACACACACACACACACATACGTGTAGCTATATTTACCTTATAACTTAGTATCTTGAGATACCCAATCCTTATCTACACTTGGCAATTACAACAATTCTCTCTCTAATACTAGCCAATGATCTAACAATGTACTCCATCCCCGATCGGGTTTAAATTTTTATCCCCATCCCCGTCCCCGTTTAACAATGTGCTCCCCGTCCCCGTCCCCGCAACCTGCCCCATTAACACTTTTGGGAGTGGGTTTTTTGTCCCCGTCCCTGTTAAATAATTTTTCCTTTATTGTATAAAATATTTCATTCCAAAAAATTTTACAAGACAATGTTGATAAACATTCACACACAAGACCAACAAAAAATTTTGATTTATATCATCTAACTCTCTATCTCGATTCCCTTGTAATTACTCGTATTGTTTAATGCATCTCTCTTATTTCTCAAATACTATATATATTATCATCACTATCCTCCTTAGCTCTCTCTCCCTCTCATGTCCTTTTTAAACATTCATGTTCACCACATACACACAAACAGCTACTAGATTCCCCAAGGCCTTTGTTGCCCCTAATGAGTTCAATCATGACTCTTCCCCTTCTCATCATATTCATTTCATTCTTATACACCAAAGAACGTATTTATTATCAATATATTTTTCATTCATTAAAACTTTAGCCCTTCACCCATTTTATACTAACGATCACATTACCACAGGAGGTATAAAAAGGAGGGTAACCGCACCTGATGGTGATTAACTACATAACTATACATACTCATTTCACACAAACTTTCTAGTTTTTCCTCCTTATTCTTCACTCTTTCACACACACAGAGTAAGAGAATATGATCCTCTCTTCCGTTCTCGCATACCCCTACATAACCGTCACCTATATTAGAGAGACAACCATTTTCTATACTGTCGAAGGTCGACTGTATTGGACACGACATGGAGGAGTCCAAACATCACCGATGGACGTGTGTGTGTGTGTCCGTGTGTATCTGTGTGTGTGTGTGTGTGTCCGTGTGTCCGTGTGTGTGTGTGTGTCTCTGTGTGTGTGTGTGTATGTGTTCGTGTGTGTGTGTCCGTGGAAGGAGAAGGAGGTGGAGGAGGAGGAGGGAGAGGAGTTAGGTTAGGGTTTACCTGAGGAAGAGGAGGAGTAGCTAGGATTGGGGGAGGAGGAGCTCGACGGGGAGGAGGGGTAGGGGTCGCCGGGGGTGGAGGGAGTCGCCGGGGGTGGAGGGAGTCGCCGGGGGGGGGGAATTTGTCGCCAGGGGGAAGAGCTCGAAATTTCTAATTTTCGAGTGAGGGAGAAAAAGAAAGCAGCATGCCCTAAGTAAAAAAGTTAGCGACGTCAAGAGTAGACGTCGCTAAACGTCGCAAACATTTTAATGTATGGCGACATATTTTAATAATATGTCGCTGAACGTCGCTATTCAGCAACGTAATCTATCTAATATCGCTGGACGTCATTATTCAGCAACGTTTTGCGATGTCTATAGAAAGGAGTCGCTATATTACATATCTAGCGACGTAATACCGTAAGAAAGCGAAGGCTTCATGCTGGGTAGTTTGGCACTACAAAGAGGCTGGAACCTCATGCTACAGTGGCGTGACACCACGATGAGGTGTATCCTCAGCTTTGGGCCATGTCATAGCGGGGTAGTACCGCAAGGAAGCGTAAGACTTCATGCCAAAGGACTCTTTAAAAGAACTCACCTAGAATGTATGTAAAGAGATTCAGGCCATCTCTTGTGGGTAAACTTATAGACGCCCAAGATACATACACCGAAACCAGGCATGCATAGGGCCTTAATGTGCAACCGGAAGCACAGTTGATGTCATTATGCGAGTGGGAAAAATTGCAGTGATGGTGCAGAATTCAAGGCTTAGTCCATTCTTGTATCATACTGTTATTTGATCCATATGGAAAGATTCAAGTCGTCAGCGACATCTTTCCTAATGCATGATGGGCAGTCACTGTGAGGAACGCTCAACCCATATATTGAGATATGTGGGAGATTGTTGGTGTTTTTGTCTTTAGACTAGGAAAGATAGTCCCACATCGGCTATACCAAATGGTGAGTATCTCAGTATAATGCATTGGTTGTGTAGAGGTGTGCACATGAGGTATGATGGGGCACAAGTGTGCGCCATGTGGGAGTATTTTCCTAGAAGGAAAAAAAGGATTAATTCCAACAAGGATGCAAGTTGATTTTTGTTGTGCGGGCTCGGACTCGAACACGGACTCCAGGTTGTCTCGTGCATGCACGGGAGTGTTCGGAGGGTAGGCGTAGACTGGAACACTACTATGCTGATTGTGGGATGATCTAAAATATCAAAGTCTATTTTTTAGTATTGGTATTTTAGTCCCACATCGGATAAAAGAGAAGGTGAAGTCTCACTCCACTCTATAAATAGAGCCCCTTTGCCTCCTTTGGAAGACGTACCAAGAAGAGAGTTAAGGGAGTCGTAAAGTCCAGGAAGCCCGTTCAAGTCTCAAATATTGACTTACGAGAGTTCCAGAAGTTCTTCGTGAATTTTCTAGTTCCTAGAAGCAGATCGTGGTGGAACGAATCTTGCTTCGAGCAACGGTGATCTTAATCACCGTAGCAGGAACCTTTCCTCTTCTTCTTTCCTCTTTTATCTGAGTTGTAACTCAGTTCTGTCCGTCAGCAACTGCGATTGCGAGGAAGAACGTGAAATTTATTTTCTGATTATTGTTGCCTTTGTAATCAGATTTATATTTTAGTATTCTTCGTGGATCTCGAGAATAAACAGAAGGGGAACGTTTGTTTGAACCTCTGATCTTGACATCTAGTTCTACTATCTTTGATCAAGCCCCGGGACTAACATTTGTGTCCGATATGACGACTTTTCTTCAAAATATAGTATCACGTCTCAATCTTAAAAATACGTAGAACCGAATATGTTGGATTGACCAGCTACGTATCAAGTGGACTATAGTCGAACTCGAGTATGTATACATGTGTAGAATTGGGTCAAACTATCTATAAGTCTCTAAAATTACATTTTTTTCAACAATTACATCTATATCTCAATCCATTAAAGTACAAATATCACGAAGGAACAATATATGTTAAAGTCGGTCACCCAATAACGCACATGCTCGAATCGTTCTGAGAGAATGATATGGGTTTACAAATACTAGGCTAATATGCATAAGATAATGAACATAGAATAGGTAAGTATGGAAGATCATATGACAAGCATTAGTAACAATAAATGGATCGTGAATAAATAACAATAATAATCCTATGGCAAAGCTCACAATACCTGGAAGAAAATCATATCCTTAGAGGGATGTAGCAAGATACATAACATACATGTCATAGGAAAATAATATATAAAACATGCAAAATAAGATAGAAATGACAAGTACAGCTACAACATGAGATCCATATAACAATTATATAGACCATGTGACATGCAATTAAGAATTAATATTACAAACACATGAACTACTCGAGAACCGACTATCAAATATCAAAATTCCTTAATGAACTCGTAGTTGAAAATCAAACCCTCATCCTTTGTGGACTCTCAGGTTAAAAACCAACCCCCGTCCCTTGTGTGGACCCGCAGGTTACCAGCAACCATTGACCCTCGTGGTCCTTTTAGGTTAAAAAATGGAAGTAGTTCAGGGCGAAACCAGGAATTCAAGTTGCCCCGGCTGAACTAAAAATATGATCAAAATACGCATGCATGTTTATGATATTTTAATTTTAACAGAACTAGCACAAAATATAAACTATAGATAACTTGATAAATTCTTACAACAAATAATGATATTGAAAATAGATTAATTGTATATACAAAAGAGACACTTTCTATTGAAGCTGGACGTTTCGATTCTTCAAAGAATAAAATTCATCTATTATCGAATCTGAATCGATTATTTTTTATATTTATTTTTTGATGAAGATAAACATTAAATTGGTTAAAGACTCTTCATCCATCTTAATTTGAAAAGCACTCTTAATAAGCTTCACAGCTGAAAATGCTCGTTCGATAGTTGCTGTAGAAACAGATAAAGTCAAAACGAGTCGAATCCACCTGTCTATTAAATTGTAAGATTGTGCTTTATTTGTTTCATCTAGTCCATGACATAATTCAGTAATGGTGGTCATATTCTGAAACTTTGCATGGTTCTGTACATCAACTTGATAGTGCTCCAACAGGCTTTTCAAATAATGCATTTCTTGGCTGCTAAAATCATCGGGATAAAACTTCTCTCCAAGTCTGAAAATATGATCAACATCACATAATATAAAGTTACTCTTAAGCTCCAGAGCAGAGCTAAGAATAAGAAGTTCCATCGTCCTTTCATTGAATTTTCTGTTTAACTCTTCCAACTGAAGATCTATTACAGCATTGAATATATCAAAGTGATAGTGAAGCCCAATTGTGATTTGATCTACTTGATGGTGACGTAAACGTCCTTGTAGCTAGCATTCATATCAGGCATATCAATATCGTACTCTCTGCAAGCTGATTCCACTTGCTCAAAAAGAATATTCAAGCTATCTTGTCGTAGAGTTTGAAAAATGATTTTGTCGAGGACACTAAATCTATTGCATTCAAAATATCAAGAGATTTGTTCTGCAACTCTCGACAAAGCATATTTGTGATGCCCATAATTTTATGCATAAGATGCAATATGAACATAAAATAAAAAGACTTCATCACGTAAAGAACCACCAGCTTTCCCACGAATAGAGTTTGAAGATCCTTCATCGACTATACATTCAAAAACTTTAATCGTTGCACCATACATATCTGTTATGCTACAAATAGAATCAAAATGCAAGCTCCAACGAGTACTTCCAGCTCGATGCAAAGTAGCCATCTGATTAGCACCTCTACCCATCTCATGTTCACCCATACCACATTAATAGCTTGAGCAGATTGTAGCTCGGTATGACGTTTAAGAGAAGAATTACCAAGATTGACAATGCATGTCAATTTTGAAAACAATTGACAGATAAAAGCCTCATTCTCTGTAGCTACAACTAATACAAGTTGTAATCGATGAGCAAAATAGTGAACATAATAAGCATATGGATAATCTCTTAGAAATAAAGCTTGTAATCCATTCCATGTACCACGCATATTACTAGCCCTATCATACCCCTGATCTAGTAAATCATAGATATACAAGCCACATCTGCTGAGGACATCTGATATTTCTTTCTTCAGTGTTGAAGCGGTACTATCTGAAAGATGCACAATTGCAAAAAAAAAAACATTCTTGCAAGACTCCCTGAACATCAACGAATATCAAAATAATAGCCATCTGCTCTTTATGGGAAACGTCCTTTGCTTCATCAATAAGTATACAAAATTTGGCATCCCCAACTTTGGCACGAATTTTTCCCCTCACTTTATTAGCAAAGATATGCAAATTTTCTTTTTGAATTTTAGGTGAGGTATACTTTGCATTTCCAGCAGCTTTATCTAACACGACATCATCAATCTCAACATTCAATTCTCCATAAGGCTTATTAGCTCTATGAAGTTGCCACGATTATTAGAATGCAATGATTCATCATGGCCTCTTAATGCACATCCTTGTCATGTAAGCCAACGAACACTCCTAATTGTTGCTTTAAGACGGGCTCGATTTTTCTTAACTTCTTCGGAACTTTCTGCATCTATAATATTATCTATATAATGAGTTACATCCTTCAACGCCTCAACAGAATTTGTAGCATTATTATGTGGCAAAGTAGGACCTCCCATATGAACCAACAAGGGACATCTAATCCCTTCATTCACTATTTTCTATGTTTTAAACCCATCAAATGTAAATGTAGGATGCAAAGGTTTACCTTTTTCAGAAATAAAACATAGAAAACAAAATAACGCATCATTCGAAGGTGAATATTCTATCCAAGAAAATTGCTTAAACCAAGATTGTTGAAATCGATGACATTGGTTTCCACAATAAGACTATTGATACTCAGTCAATGTAGGTTGAAAAGGCCCCATTTTGATATAAGCATGTCTAATTTCATCACGCTGATTAATCGGACGCTTCCATATAGAAATCCGTAATCTGGGATCTCGTTCAAGAGAAGTATCTGTAGGAACATCTATTACAACTCGTTGAACGTTGGCAGAGGGTTCAGGTTCTGTAGCCAGTATATTAATATCAATACTAGGTGTTGTATTTGTGGTAGTGGTTGATGATTCTCGTCCACCTTTCTGATTTGAAGTAAGAAAAAATATTTTTTGTCCTTGCTTTTTACAAACTACATAAAAATAATATTTAAATCAACTTATATGTAGCAAATACTAGAAACATACATTGTATAGATTTTCCATTATAGAATATATGTAAATTTTGTTATTGAAAAAATATATATGGATTCAAATAGAGACAAAATAAGTAGAAAACAGAGACATACATTTAGTATACTTAATGTCATATACAAGATGTAAATTATGTGCCTTTCATCCTGTGCAATTTGTAATGTCTAAATTCTGTAATTGGTTTTTTTAATTGGTATTTGTAAGAACAAAATGAACATGACATTTACTTAATGCCATATTCTTAATGTCATATACTTAATGTCGTTTAAAAACAAAATGAACACAACATAAATTTTTTTAATGTTATTTAAAAAGAAAATGAACACAACATAAAATTCTATAATTGGTGTTTTTAATTGGTATACTTAATGTCATATTCTGTAATTGGTGTTTTTAACAAAATGAATACGACATTTGTAATGTTTAAATTTGAAAAAATTGACTAGAACTTACAACAAACACTTAGTGTTCAAAGTTTAAACATGGCAATATACCTTGTGTTTTTTCTTCCGACAAGTGGAAGAACGACAGGCTGGATCCAGAGAAGCGCGACAATGACGAGACTCGAGAGAAACCAGTGCCACCGGCGCCACTGTACTAAAGATCGATTGTCGACCTCGGATTGGGGACGGGGCGTCGGGGCACCGGGGCACCAGGGTACCGAGTGGAAGAGGAGTTTAGAGAAATCTAGACTGAATGTGAAAATAAGAAGATGAGGAGATGAGAGAAGTTGAGAAGATAATTTATAGAGGGAGGTTGAGTGGAAGAGGAGTTTAGGATTCATACATACTGCCATACTGGAGAGGGGCTGGGGCACCTGGCGGCCGACAGGATCAGCGGGGGATAGGCTCGAGGCGGAGATCTGGGGAGGGAACGTTTGTAGAAGAGATGTTGGATGGGACTATACAGTGAGACTGTTTGAGAGAGAAGGACAGAAAGGGGCTGGAGCCTAGACGGGTGGTTGCATGCTGCGGACTCGTGGAGGGGGAGCACAGCAAATGAGCAGTCGTTTGAAGAGAGAAGGGGGAAAGGTAACCTAAAGTCCAAAACATAGTTTAGATTTTAAACCTGTTAGGGTGGGCTGGTTTTTGCAGGCTGTTGCATGCGGGCTTGTGGGTGGGTTGAAAACCCGAGCTAGATGTAATGCCTATATCTCGTATTATGTATTTGGAATACGTGTACGTATTTTGACCCGCATTGCATGTCTTCCTGTTTGATTTATTTTGGCATTTTATTGATGGGTTTACACTACCAAAATTTATCGATTTAGCGACGGCCGCATCCGTCGCTAAGACGACGGTAATTACCATTAGCGACCGCTTACCGACGGATATTGGCCAAAAAATCCGTCGGCAATCACCTCGTCGCTAATAACCATCCGTCGCTAAGTTGTCGTCACATGACGGAAAAGCGACGGATAGTCGACGTCACAATACGAAGCATTAGCGACGCATTGCCGACGGAATCTCGTCCACCTCAGCTTTTAAGTACTGAACTGTGTACACAATACGGACGAGCAAAGCCGTCGCTAACCCGTCGCAAAGGCGTATCAGATCGTATCATTTCGTCGCTAATCCGTCGATACCGTCGATATCAAGTGACGAATTAGCGACGGCTTTCTGACGGAAAAACCGTCGGTCAGCTTCTGGAATTTCATGTCATTTCCAGCAACTTGGCGACGGATATGTCGTCGCTACGCCGTCGCAATATATCGACCGCATAGCAACGGATTAACCGTCGACCTTGTTCTGGAAATTCTTGTTATTTCCAGAATATGGGCGACGGATATGTCGTCGCTAGTCCGTCGAACAATAAATCATGCCGATGGATTTTCCGTCGATCATCCGTCGCTGCCTGGGAATAAATTTCAAATATCCAGTTAGCGACGGCATAACCGTCGAAAAGTAGTCGGAAACTGGAGACTTCCGTCGCAAAACGGTCATAAGTCCGTCGCTAACTGAGAATATTTTGAAAAAAATTACAGCTTTTTAGCTGTTCGCAAAAATTTGCATAAACCAAACCAATATATAATGCACACCAATTATCCAACAATCACATAGACCAAATATATTATGCACACCAATAATCCAAGAATCACATAGACCAAAATATGCACATACGAATTTAATGCACACCAATTATCCAAGAATCATATAGACCAAACCAAATTAATATAAAATAAACATCAGTTATCCGGAAGAGTAACCTAATATCCATCGTTATAATCCGATCATTGCACAAATATTCCAAAATTTTCACAAATATTCCAAAACACATAGGAAAGAGTTGGCCAGTTACAGTAACCTAATATCCAATCCTGACGACCGATCATAGCACAAATATTCTAAAATTTTCACAAATATTCTAAAACACATAGGAAAATCGACTTTGGCCTCAACAAAGACCACAAGTCAGACGATGAATCCTCACAGCCAGGGATGATAGTTGCGTTGAGGCATGTACCATTCTATCAGCCACTTTGCATACGAAGGCTCAATCTGGTTGAGGTCTTCTGTAGGGACAGGAGGGTCGGTCCCAATGCTACTACTCTCTGACGGTGGCTCCTCCTTAGCTTCAAGCTTGGGAGCAATCTCTTTCCTGATGGTCATCGGTTCTTCTTTGACCTCGACCTTTGGTAACACCTTCTCCTTAACAGTCATCGGCTCTTGTTTGACGACGGAGACTTCCTCCATGTCGACCTCCAAGGGTTTTTTGCCTCGACCCCTTCCTCGACTAGCAGTACCACCTCGACGAGTCCTAGAAGCCATCTTTCTGACAACAGAAATTTTCATATAGGGTAAAGAAATTTACTCAAGTTATAAAAGTTGTGACGTTGGTTTTTTGCGTTTATCATCATTAGAGGGAGCAGCACTGGAAAAGTTATGACGTTGGTAGCATAAGTAAAAATCTGTATCACAAGACTAACAGAATTACTATGTAATCATGTACTCACCAATAACCGGATGTAACTGGAGTCGTTGGGCCTATCGTGCAGTAATTTGTGGATCCGCTGGTATAGGCCAGATGTACTTAGTATCTAGTGTATCAAGCCTGTATCGGTCTATCGGATTGGTATAGGACGTATCATAGTGGTATTGGCCTTAACAAATTGGTATCGTCCTATATCCGATATGTACATGTATCGGCCGTATAGCTAGGATTCATATTGGCCTTATCGATTTGGTATCGGTCATATCCGATATGTATCGGCCGTGTTGGATTATTATATACCATTTCGGATTAGTTTCATGGAAGGTTTAGTAACAACTGTACTTGGATTTCTCTCTTCTCGAGCTAGAATACCATTGCAAGAGAATCACCAGATCGTGATTGGCCAGTTACAGTAACATACATACTTCCTTTTCTATCAGGAAAAGCGAGATTGAAAAGGAAGTATGTATGTTCTGTAACTGGCCATTTACGCTCTCGTGACTCTCTTGCAATGGTAATCTAGCTCTAGAAGAGAGAAATCCAAGTACAGTTGTTACTAAACCTTCTACGAAACTAATCCGAAATGGTATATAATAATCCAACACGGCCGATACCTATCGAATATGACAGATACCAAATCGATAAGGCCAATATGAATCCTAGCTATACGGCCGATACATATCGGATAGGACGATACCAATTCGCTAAGACCAATACCAACCGATACGGCCCATACCAAAACGATAGATCGATACTAATCTGATACGGTCAATACTTATAAGTACCTACGGTCCAGGAGGTTGATCCGCTATAGTACACCCATGTATGATCAACGAAGTAACGATCCATTTCAATTTGGATGTGAAAATCTGTATCGTAAGACAAACTAAACATAATCAGTTCTATTTCACATGCTTAATTGCCAAGTATGGGAACGAATGGCTCAGAACACAACCCAAAATTCATTCTAGCATACATTAGTGTGAATCATCTACGTTCTGTACATATAGTGTAGTATATGTTCTTATCGTATCTAGTATCTGAAAGATGTAACAGAATCAAGATGAACTCACATAGATTACAGGTGCCCCACATTTGAGTGCTACACCAAGACTCACCGTGATGAGGTTAGTGATTTATTTAACCTAATATAGTAATCTTGTAATTTAAAGTTGGAAGAACGTGCAAGTAGCCTTATAGTTTCTGCCTCGCCAGTCGAATGGCTTAATTGCCAAGTATCGGAACGAATGGCTCAGAACACAACCCGAGATTCATTCTAGCATACATTAGTGAGTTCATCTTGATTCTGTTACGTCCTTCAGATACTAGATACGATAAGAACATATACTACACCATATGTACAGAACATAGATGATTCACACTAATGTATGCTAGAATGAATCTTGGCTTGTGTTCTGAGTCATCCGTTCTGATCAGGCATCTTCTTTCTCCTCTCCTCCACCATGGCTCTGAACAAATCTGCTCCTCCCTCTACTTCCCTTCTTCTTATTTGACTCTCTCAGCAACATACGACATCCAGCTCAAGTGTAGAGTCAGAGGAGAAGAAGTGGGCAGAAAGAGGAGGGGGAAGCAGCACAGCCGACGGCATGACCCGGAGGAAGTACAGAGGTTTTCTTCAACAGCCGTAGGAGAACTATAAGGATATATCTTTTCAGCGACATATCACATTGTCAAAGACCCTTAATGTGACAATCATGTTACCGCGGTGTCGGAAGACTAACATGTTAGTCTTCCGACACCGCGGTAACATGATATTCACATGAAGGGTCTTTGACAAGATGACATGTCGCTAAAAAGATATATCCTTATAGTTCTCCTACGACTGTTGAAGAAAACCTCTGTACTTCCTCCGGGTTATGCCGCCAGCTGTGCTGCTTTCCCTCCTCTTCCTGTCCACTTCTTCTCTCCCGACTCTACACTTGAGGTGGATGTCGTATGTTGCTGAGAGAGTCAAATAAGAAGAAGGGAAGTAGAGGGAGGAGCAGATTTATTCAGAGCCATGGTGCAGGACGAGGAGAAGGAAGATGCTTGATCAGAACGGACGGCTCAGAACAAAAGCCAAGATTCATTCTAGCATACAATAGTGTGAATCATCTATGTTCTGTACATATGGTGTAGTATATGTTCTTATCGTATCTAGTATCTGAAGGACGTAACAGAATCAAGATGAACTCACTAATGTAATACTAAGACATCATCTACTACTATATAAGATATAGTGATAGGTTGTCGTATCATCATTGCCGAGGGATGAGGGTCGGAGGACAGTCAACTTTATCTAAGGCTACTTGCATAGTTTCTGCCTCGTCAGTCGAATGGCTGCAGGGACTATGTCCTGATCACCATTAGTGTGAATCATCTATGTTCTGTACATATGGTGCAACAATTTTCCTGTTCACAAAAATATGCATAAACCAAACCAATATATAATGCACACCAATTATCCAAGAATCACATAGACCAAATATGCACATACGAATGGCTGCAGGGACTATGTCCTGATCACCATGTCGTACCATAGATTAATGCAAATGGAGCTGGAGCCAAAATACAGAAACCAAAATATAAATACAGAAACCAAAATACAAAATATAGAATTCAAAATAGGACCCTCTGTGAGAACGGATGGCTCAGAACACAACCAACCGGAGAGGATACCCTGAGAGATCCATCTGAGTAGGACGTATACTCTGAGAGATCACCTTTACAAGAATGATATCAGTAGTGGGATTGAGTGCTGGAGGGGATACTATCAGAGTATACGTCCTACTCAGATGGGTCTCTCACCGTTACTATTTTTTTCTGACAGCATGGTGGATGTGCTCCGTCAACAGAATCTGACTCCAAGCCAAAACTTTGCCCCGGAGCTCAAGTGGACATCCTTCGTGTAGAGCTCGAGTGAGAGGTTCCTGACAGCATGGTGGTCTCCTTTGTCAAAGTATCCGTGCTCGTCCCACAACCAATGTGGGATGAGCACGGATACATTGACAAATGAGACCACCATGTTGTCAGGAACCTCTTACTCGAGCTCTACACGAAGGATGTCTACTTGAGCTCCGGGACAAAGTTTTGGTTCGGAACAAGAATCTGTTGACGGAGCACATCTACTATGCTGTCAGAAAAAATTAGTAACGGTGGGAGACCCATCTGAGTAGGACGTATTCTCTGATAATCTCCTCCAGCACTCAATCCCACTACTGATATCATTCTTGTAATTGTGATCTATCAGAGTATACGTCATACTGAGATGGATCTAGAATTCTCTCTTGTTGGTTGTCGTATCATCATTGCCGAGGGATGAGGGTCGGAGGACAGTACAAATAGTCTAATACAAAAACAACTCAATAAGTAGTCCAATACAAATAGTCTAATACAAAAATAACCCAATACAAATAGTCCAATACAAATCAGTACTAATAGCTAATAAAAAACATGCTGCTCACGCAAACGCTCAGTGATACGTTCACGCATCCACCTCGAAAAAGCGAGTTTTTTGGCGCGAGGAGAGATGTCGTCCCTTGCAAAGATTGATTGAAGAGAACTCTCGGTCTCACTAGCAACTGGTGCAGGATGAATAGAACTTTCGGTCTCACTAGCAACCGGTGCCACTTCCTCCTCAACTGTAGGAGGAGCCACCTCAGCATTCACTGTTTTCTTCAAACGACGTGCCGCTCCTCGGGTCATGGGTGCCATCTGGTAAGATCGATAGTCACAAATAATATAATTGTAACATAAGCAAGCTAACTAAAGGAACCATCATGTAATTTGAGTACATTTTCGAAAGCTGATAAAGTATTACCAATTCGATTTTTTGCCAAGTGCGAGAACGGACGGCTCAGAAGACAACCCAAGATTCATTCAAGCATATATTAGTGTGAATCATCTATGTTCTGTACATATGGTGTAGTATATGTTCTTATCGTATCTAGTATCTGAAGAACGTAACAGAATCAAGATGAACTCACATAATGTAATACTAAGACATCATCTACTACTATATAAGATATAGTGATAGGTTGTCGTATCATCATTGCCGAGGGATGAGGGTCGGAAGACAGTCAACTTTATCTACGGCTATATAGTTTCTGCCTCGCCAGTCGAATGGCTGCAGAGACTATGTCCTGATCACCATGTCGTACCGTAGATCAAATGGAGCTGGAACTGGAGCCAAAATACAGTACTACTTCACCATGTCGTAATATTTTACTCTCTCTCTCTCCTCCCCCCTCTGGCGCTCTCACTCTCTTCGGCGCTCTCACACTACTAATTCCTATGTGTTTTAAGTGTGAGAACGGATGGCTCAGAATACAACCCAAGATTCATTCTAGCATACATTAGTGTGAATCATCTATATTCTGTATACATATCGTGTAGTATATGTTAACCTTATCGTATCTAGTATCTGAAGGACGTACGTAACAGAATCAAGATGAACTCACTAATGTAATACTAAGACATCATCTACTACTATATAAGATATAGTGATGGGTTGTCGTATCATCATTGCCGAGGGATGAGGGTCGTAGGACAGGCAACTTTATCTACGGCAACATAGTTTCTGCCTCGCCAGTCGAATGGCTGCAGGGAATATCCGTCACCATGTCGTACCGTAGATTAATGCAATTAATGGAGCTGGAAATATCCGTCGCTAACCGGTAACTAGTCCGCCGCTAACTGAGATTGTCACATACACATATGTATATCACAGCTAGATGTATAGATATATACATCTATACAGAAGCACACAACTAATAGAACTCGTACTGTCCTTGAGACAGTGAACATATACACCATGAATCCAAACCCCATATATATTCACATTTACTAATCCAAACACCACCAAACTAATGAAACACCCAATATGGATAACACATTATTTAGCCAATATATAAACTCAGATGAATTTGAGAAGCAAAGCCACCTGCCGCCCCCGACCAAAGCCCGCCGCCCCAAGCCAGCCGCCCAGCCCCCGACGCCGCCGCCCCAAGCCCACCGCCCAGCCCCCGACCCAAGCCAGCCGCCCAGCCCCCGACGCCCCCGCCCCAAGCCAGCCGTCCAGCCCCCGACGCCGCCACCCCAAGCCCACCGCCCAGCCCCCGACCCAAGCCAGCCGCCGAGCCCCCGACGCCGCCGCCCCAAGCCCACCGCCCAGCCCCCGACCCAAGCCAGCCGCCCAGCCCCCGACGCCGCCGCCCCAAGCCCACCGCCCAGCCCCCGACCCAAGCCAGCCGCCCAGCCCCGACGCCCCCGCCCCAAGCCAGCCGCCCAGCCCCCGACGCCGCCGCCCCAAGCCCACCGCCCAGACCCCGACCCAAGCAAGCCGCCCAGCCCCCGACGCCCCAAAACCCCAAGCCCGCCTCCCAGACCCCGACGCCCCCGCCCCAAGCCTACCGCCCAAACCCCGACGCCCCAGCCCCAAGCCCGCCGTCCAGCCCCCGACCCAAGCCAGCCGCCAAGCCCCGGACGGCCCAGCCCCAAGCGCGCCGCCCAGCCCACGACACCGTGAGAGAGAGAGAGAGAGAGATCAAGAGAGAGAAAGAGAGAGGGGGGTTACCTTCGGTTGAGAGAGAGGAGAGGACGACGACGATGACACCGACGCCGATCACCGAAGCCGACACCGGCGAGAGAGAGAGAGAGAGAGAGAGAGGGGGAGGAGAGAGAGTGAATTTGGGGGGAATGCGAAAAGTTCCCCCCGCCGTTTCATTTAAAGTCTGGAACGTAAATATAGCGACGGACTAGCGACTGGTAGATATCCGTCGCCCGGTTGTCGCCCTTTTGGATAAGTGCCGACTGACTATCCGTCGCTACGTCGTCGAAAATATGTCCCGCCAATTTCCTACACTATTCCTGCCAAATATACGACTGTGTTGCGACTACGGAAGATCCGTCGCTATGTTACCGTCAGTCTAGCGACGGCTGAGCGACTTTTCCTCCTCCTAAAATTAAAATAAAAATGGCAAAGGCTTGTAGTCAAAATTCAGTCGCTGAGCGGCTACTAAACCGTCGCTAATACCGACGAAAAAGTTCCGTCGCTAAACACCCGTCGCTAAATGGGTGTATTTTGGTAGTGTTATCTTGGTTCGGTTCGGTTTGTTGACGGTTCGGTTTTGCTTGATTTTAGTGAACCAAACCACTCCCACCTACCACCACCCTCTTCATTAAATATCCCATCTCCTCATTCTCTCTCTTCATTTACTTCTTCTTTCCCACCATTACTTCTCCACCAACCTGAGAGAGTGGAGCTTAAGCAAGTGCATCTTGCTTCATGGAGGATCCCCATTTTTATTGTTCCACTGTCTTTCTCATGTGTTTCTAACCCACTTTAGTACTTAGCATTTTTCATTTCTGTGGTTAATTTCATGTAGATCTAGCTTTATGGTATTTTCGGTTCTCACGAGTTTTGATCTAACAAACCTGTATATTTTTGTTATTTTATGGTTTCATGATGTAGAGAATTTCATTCTGCCCCAATTTGACTTGTGGAAGTTCGAATTTGGACTCTGGACGACGAATTTATGGAGCATAGAAGCATGGTTTCATGGTGTTCTTCTTCTCGAAAAGTAGAGAAAAAGAGCAGTTCTCTGGCCGTATGGCCAATTAATTGAATTAATTATTTTGGCCGTATGAGCCTTTCCTTGCACAGCCGCATATGGCCTTAGCTTCAGCCGCATGATATTTTATGTATTATATTAATGCATACAAGCATGCATGCTTAGTGATTTAGCATCAGCCATGTTCCTTTTAATGCATACTTGCATGCTAATTATTAATGCATGTGTTCTTTAAATGCATTATTTAATGCGTGGGTTAGCAAGCTTTTGCTTGTATGCACACGTACAGTAGCTAGCCGCATAGGCATTATATTTTAATGCATATTAGAATATTCCAGCCGCATGCCATTTTAATATATATTCTAATGCATTCTCTGAATGCATTCTCTAATGCATTTAATTCTCTAATGCATTTAATGCCTAGTCCAGCCGCATGCATTGCTTTAATATATATTTTAATGCATTCTAATACATTTAATGCATATTCCAGCCGCATGCATGTATTACGTGAATGCATATTATAATGCATGCATTATTTTTCTAGTGCTTAGCCGCATGCTTATGCAAGTGGTATTGAGCCGCATATGGCTTTGCTGCCATGATATATTCAATTTGCATGCATGCAAGCAGAAGCTTGCATGCTTAATAATTCTTGGCCGCATGCATTGTTTGAGTGGCCACATGCCATATTTTGCCGCATACACCATGGTGTACTGGCTTCATTAGTATGAAGCATTAATTGTAGTAGGGTCCTACAAGGTTTGTATCCATGTAATTTTAGGCCACATGGCCCCAATACTTGAGTAGTCACGTGTCCTTTTCTTTTGCTTGAGTGGAAGCTTGCATTTATTGTGGGTTCCTCTCTCCTTGTCTTTTCTGGTTGCATGAATATTTTTTGCTGGCCGCATGGCCCCCTTCAGTTATTTTCTGGCCGCATAAGCTTTGGCTGGCCGTATGGGTGGCCTCCCACTCTCTTTGGCCGTATGTATGTTCTCCCACTTTTGGGCCGCATGGGGTCCACTTTGATTGTTTAAATATTTTATTTGCCTGAATTGTGGTCAGAATTTCTTCCTACTCCCAACATGAAAGTTGTAGAGTTTCTCCTTGGCTTCAAGAATATATATATATATTATATTATTATTTAATTGCGTAAGTTTCTTCCCTCCTTGATAAATGAGAATGACTTTACAGTGACCCGTGGTGGTGCACTCTTGACTAGTAATAATGAATGACATGACATGATAGTGGCCCGCCGTGGCGCACTCCTGAGAAGTAAACTTGATATGATAACTAGACATGATAATTCTTGATAGTGGCCCGCCGTGGTGCACTCTTGATTTGATAAACCTGACATGATATTTCTCGAATTACTGTTGTGACGGCCAATACGACATGACAAGTATGAATGACCTGGACACCGTAGACAATTGTGCTTGTACAAATGAACCAGTCTTGTCTTGTATCATGTCTAGGATGGGGACCCCTGAGTACCATGGTCAGGGGTACCTACTGTAAATAGCTAAGGCTAATAACTAGAATAATACAGTAGTTTATGAAAAGACTTTTTCAGTTACCTGTTGCCCCTTTGATCCCAGCCTTATATATATATATACATGGGACTTGTAGCTATCTGTCATAATGAGCACATTTCCAGCCTGCCGTCGAGTGGGGCACCTCTTTAGGACACATGTATCTCACTGCAGTGTGTCTGCTATACTTGTTTTCTTTTGCTGGGGTCACTCATGTAGCAGTAGGCGGGTAACTAGACTTGGAAATCTCTTTGCATCTTACTAGTAACTAGGCCTGTGATAACCCTAGTTAGTTAAAGTATCAAGCCGTACTTATTGTTTGGCCATGATTGTTGGATGGAGTTCAATCTGTCTAGTCTTGTCTTGATCCTGTACAAGATTGTTACATGTCCTAATTTCTTATTTTATCATGTCGATAAATGGTGGGAGAAACCAAGTTTCGTTCAGACGAAGGGTTACAACCTCGGTCCTTGTTTGGTTTACGGGTTGTAACCTGGCTAACTGAATAGTCCGATGGTTATCTCATCGTATATCACATGTCATATTTTTCCTTAATTACTGTTTTTTATTATGTAATTGTATTTTTGTGCTAATTGCTGGTTTTAGTTCCTAAGTGAAGCCTCCTTTGTGGCACTTGCTCTTTCTGGGGTCTGACCCAGCTAGTTTTGTGTGGCCAGATACCGGAGCAACTCCAGAGGATCTACCGGTTTTCCAGCCGGATGGTGACCACTAGACGGAACCCTGGCAATGAGTGGGTTATTCTTGGCTCTCCCACTCTATTGTAAAATTATTCTTTTGAGGCGTTTAGCCGCCGAGCAAGTGTTAGCTCGTGTATATTTTTACTTACCGTCTGCCTATGGGCTGTAACATGATTGGCAACCTAGGGTTGATCATGTATGACTAAACTCTTGCTAGTCCTCATATTTTATAACGACTAGCTTCATGATCAGCTGAATATGTAATATTTGGGATGCCTTACTATTATATATTTGGTGATCTTATATCTTGTAACTATTATTGCTTGCTTGAGATTGAGACAATAGGCTTGTTCATGACCATAGGAGACTGTTGGCTTGTAGATAAACCCTTACATATCTAGACAGCCGTGACCGTATAGTGGAGTGGATCCTATTTCATTATACGTAGTTGGCTATGTCTGCCCCCGCTCTCCAGTATTCTGGTTCTGGGGCGTGACATGGTTTAAGTGGTGGCCCATGCAGGTCTTATAAATCAAGATATGTGAGGGTTTACCGAATAGATGTTTCAATCAGTACTCGTCCTTGATCTCTGTTCGTATTCTCTGAATCCCTAAAATTTTTGTCCTGATCACATGCTTGTAATCGTTGATCTGTCTTGGTCCTTCCTTATTGTTCTATATGTCGTCTTATTTAGCGGTATTGTACCTGGCCCTGCCGATCAGCAAGGCGGAGCACCTCCCGTGGACCAGCAGCAACAAGAAGATCAGGCCCAGCACTCAGGAGCAGCCTCCCGGGTCATGTCTCACGGAGATCCAGAACCCCCGGTACAGCCTGTCCAGCCCGCAGGACAGGATGATGAAGCCTTGGTGGGACTTATCATGGAGTTGCTTGCATCGCAGGATCGTCAAGGAGATGCCTTGCGTCAGGCAGTGGCAGATGCTCTGGACAGAGGTGGACATCATGGGAACCGTACAGCGAACAGTGATAGGACCGGAGATCGGAAGCGATCTCACGGCCAGATAAATCAGTCGTCAGCCCCAGCCCCGACAATTAGAGCTTTGACCATTGGAGCTCCGAGAAGGACGGCTTCAGTTACGTCGGTTCAACATTCAATCTCGATGTATCTTCAGCAACAAAAGCAGAAGCAGTCGTCCCCCATGGGCTGCTCTTATTGTAGGAAGCCTGGACACGATGTTTCGGAGTGTCGTATAGCACAGGGATTGTGTTTGGCTTATGGGGCACCGGACCACAAGATAGGGTCCTATCCGAATAGGGCCAGTTCATCATCGGCCCAGACTAGTACCTCGGTAAGGGGACCAGCACCAGCACCAGTTCAGCAGCAGTACCAGCCTCCGAGGCCATTACCGCCTCAGATCCAAGTATTCCAGCAGAAGAGACCCCAGCAGTATGCCCTGGTCCAAGCTCAGATTCAGAACCGGCAGAGAGGTTCCTAGCAGGATGTTTTCCCTCTTCCTTATGCCTTCAATTCCTTGCTTGCATGATTGATTGTTTGATTGATTGCTTAGTATAGCTTGTCCGTGCATCTCTAGCCACTTGATTAAATTTTGAGGACGAAATTCTTTTAAGGTGGGTAGAGTTGTAATGCTCATATCTCGTAATACGTATTTGAAATACATGTACGTATTTTGACACGCATTGCATGTCTTCCTGCTTGATTTATTTTGGCATTTCATTGATGGATTTATCTTGGTTCGGTTCGGTTTGTTGGCTTGGTTCGGTTTTGCTTGATTTTAGTGAACCAAACCACTCCCATCTACCACCACCCTCTTCATTAAATATCCCGTCTCCTCATTCTCTCTCTTTATTTACTTTTTCTTCCCTACCATTACTTCTCCACCAACCTGAGAGAGTGGAGCTTAGGCAAGTGCATCTTACTTCATGGAGGAACCCCATTTTTATTGTTCCACTGTCTTCCTCATGTGTTTCTAACCCACTTTAGTACTTAGCATTTTTTATTTCTGTGGTTAATTTCTTGTAGATCTAGCTTTGTGGTATTTTTGATTCTCACAAGTTTTGATCTAACAAACCTACATATTTTTGTTATTTGATGGTTCCATGATGTAGAGAATTTTATTCTGCCCCAATTTGACTTATGGAAGTTCGAATTTGGACTCTGGATGACGAATTTATGGAGCTTAGAAGCATGGCTTCATGGTGTTCTTCTTCTCGAAAAGTGGAGAAAAAGAGCAGTTCTCTGGCCGCATGGCCAATTAATTGAATTAATTATTTTGGCCGTATGAGCCTTTCCTTGCACAGCCGTATATGGCCTTAGCTTCAGCCGCATGATAATTTATGCATTATATTAATGCATACAAGCATGCATGCTTAGTGATTTAGCATCAGCCATGTTCCTTTTAATGCATACTTGCATGCTAATTATTAATGCATGTGTTCTTTAAATGCATTATTTAATGCGTGGGTTAGCAAGCTTTTGCTTGTATGCAAACGTACAGTAGCTAGCCACATAAGCATTATATTTTAATGCATATTAGAATATTCCAGCCGCATGCCATTTTAATATATATTCTAATGTATTCTCTGAATGCATTCTCTAATGCATTTAATTCTCTAATGCATTTAATGCCTAGTCCAGCCGCATGCATTGCTTTAAGATATATTTTTATGCATTCTTTGATGCATTCTAATGCATTCTCTGAATGCATTCTCTAATGCATTTAATGCCTAGTCCAGCCGCATGCATTGCTTTAATATATATTTTAATGCATTCTAATGCATTCTCTAATGTATTTAATGTATATTCCAGCAGCATGCATGCATTACGTGAATGCATATTCTAATGCATGCATTATTTTCTAGTGCTTAGCCGCATTCTTATGCAAGTGGTATTGAGCCGCATATGGCTTTGCTGCCATGATATGTTCAATTTGCATGCATGCAAGCTTTGCTTGCATGCTTAATAATTGTTGGCTGCATGCATTGTTTGAGTGGCTACGTGCCATATTTTGTCGCATACACCATGGTGTGCTGGCCTCATTAGTACGAAGCATTAATTGTAGTAGGGTCCCACAAGGTTTGTATCCATGTAATTTTAGGCCACATGGCCCCAATACTTGAGTAGCCACGTGTCCTTTTCTTTTGTTTGAGTGGAAGCTTGTATTTATTGCGGGTTCCTCTCTTCTTGTCTTTTCTGGTTGCATGAATATTTCTTGCTGGCCGCATGGCCCCCTTCAGTTATTTTCTGGCCGCATAAACTTTGGCTGGCCGCATGGGTGGCCTTCCACTCTATTTGGCCGCATGTATGTTCTCCCACTTTTGGACCACATGGGGTCCACTTTGATTGATTAAATGTTTTATTTGCCTGAATTGTGGTCAGAATTTCTTTCCACTCCCAACATGAAAGTTGTAGAGTTTCTCATTGGCTTCAAGAATATATATATATATATATATATATATATATATATATATATATATATATATATATATATATTATTTAATTGCGCAAGTTTCTTCCCTCCTTGATAAATGAGATTGACTTTACAGTGACCCGTGGTGGTGCACTCTTGACTAGTAATAATGAATGACATGACATAATAGTGGCCTGCCGTGGCGCACTCCTGACAAGTAAACTTGATATGATAACTAGACATGATAATTCTTGATAGTGGCCCGTCGTGGCACACTCTTGACTTGATAAACCTGACATGATATTTCTCGAATTGCTATTGCGACGGCCAACACGACATGACAAGTATGAATGACCTGGACACCGTGGACGATTGTGCCTGTACAAATGAACCCGTCTTGTCTTGCATCATGTCTAGGATGGGGACCCCTGAGTACTACGGTCAGGGGTACCTACTGTAAATGGCTAAGGCTAATAACTAGAATAATACAGTAGTTCATGAAGAGACTTTTCCAGTTACCTGTTGCCCCTTTGATCCCGACCTTATATATATATATACATGGGACTTGGAGCTATCTGTCATGATGAGCACATTTCCAGCCTGCCGTCGAGTGGGGCACCTCTTTAGGACACATGTATCTCACTACAATGTGTCTGCTATACTTGTTTTCTTTTGCTGGGGTCACTCAGGTAGCAGCAGACGGATAACTGGACTTGAAAATCTCTTTGCATCTTACTAGTAACTAGGCCTGTGATAACCCTAGTTAGTTAAAGTATCAAGCCGTACTTATTGCTTGGCCGTGATTGTTGGATGGAGTTCAATCTGTCTAGTCTTGTCTTGATCCTGTACAAGATTGTTACATGTCCTAATTTCTTTTTTTATCATGTCGATAAATGGTGGGAAAAACCAAGTTCCGTTCAGACGAAGGGTTACAACTCCGGTCCTTATTTGGTTTACGGGTTGTAACCTAGCTATCTGAATAGTCCCATGGTTATCTCATCGTATATCACATGTCATATTTTTTCTTAATTACTGTCTTTTATTATGTAATTGTATTCTTGTGCTAATTGCTGGTTTTAGTTCCTAAGTGAAGCCTCCTTTGTGGCACTTGCTCTTTCTGGGGTCTGACCCAGCTGGTTTTGTGTGGCCAAATACCGGAGCAACTCCAGAGGATCTACCAGTTTTCCAGCCAGATGGTGACCACTAGACGGAATCCTGGCAACGAGTAGGTTATTCTTGGCTCTCCCACTCTTTTGTAAAATTATTCTTTTGAGGCGTTTAGCCGCCGAGCAAGTGTTAGCTCGTGTATATTTTTACTTACCGTCTGCCTACGGACTGTAACATGATTGGCAACCTAGGGTTGATCATGTATGACTAAACTCTTGCTAGTCCTCATATTTTGTAACGACTAGCTTCATGATCAGCTGAATATGTAATGTTTGGGACGCCTTACTATTGTATATTTGGTGATCTTACATCTTGTAACTATTATTGCTTGCTTGAGATTGAGATAATAGGCTTGTTCATGACCATAGGAGACTGTTGGCTTGTAGATAAACCCTCATATATCTAGACAGCCGTGACCGTATAGTGGAGTGGATCCTATTTCATTATACGTAGCTGGCTATGTCTGCCTCCGCTCTCCAGTGTTCTGGTTCTGGAGCGTGACACTAGATATATCACAAATAAAAAAAATTTGTCAAATTTTGGGTGGGCTGGAGACTGCCCTAGCCTACACTACCGTTCCGCCCCTGGAAGTAGTAGGGCAAATAGCAGGTAATCGTTATAATGTTACTATATTTGTCAAGTTGAGTCAACTATGCAAAATTATAACAAGTAACTATACCAATGCTTAGTCTCTCGACTAAATTTGATATTAGGCATGCCTAAGGTCTGTTGAGTTTGAAGGTACGGGGTCTTGGTCCCAAGTTGCTAATCCAGTATTTCTAAATTCAAAACTGATGCTCTTAAATTACAACGGAGAGGCAAATAGGGCACTCGGGGAGAGGAATTAGCTAGGGGAAGTCAGCGTCCAATTTTTTAATGACGAGCGATATAGAGGACTAGAAGTGGGTACAACATTAAGGATGCTGTTGGCCGTATGGATGAGTAGTGCTCAAAAGGAAATGGTAGTGTACTCTACAAGTTTGGCGATGCGACTTGATAAAGTCAAAGGAACAGAATGAAAGAAAATAGAGGTGGCATTGGGTTCAGGTTCTGTGGTGCATGTCACGCCCCGCTCCCGAATAATCGGATACGAGTCGGACACGCCCAGCCTTCGTCGTTGGACACGACGAAGTAAGCTGTACAATACTAAGGAAAACTCAAAGAAACAATATAATGTAAACCAAAACACAGCTTTTATAACGTTCCCAGAAATCACCAATATCCATCAAGTGTTTTAAATACAAACTCAGCCGGAGACAAATCCGGTCAAATGAAATAATATACAACAATGAATCTCTAAGATACAATCTCCAGAAAAATAAATAAAATAAAAGCTACAATATCCAAGCAATCACCAGCTCCATGTAATCCCCCACTCACCTGCAACGATCATATCGGGAAAAGAGCAAAGTACAACCCTGACCAGATAATATACAATGTAATCTGTGATCCAGAGTACAAGGTGAAACTAGAATACCAGAATACTAGAACATGAAATGAAACTGAAACTGCGGTACCAAAAATAAAATGTAAAACTGCAGGCAATGGATGACAATCAATATGCTAGACAATGAACACGGCTATCAATGTACAAGGCAATGAATCACGACAATCAATATGCAATTGTGACAATTTTGAAATATTAAAACTAATGTGTGACCGGCTTAGGAGAAATCAATCAATCAATGATGCAATGAGTCAATGAGTCAATTCTACACAGTTCGGCTTCATCGTACGTAAAGTGTACGATTAGGCTATCCACAATTACCTATGTTGGGTGTGGTCACACAAAAGCTAATATTTTCCCCAATCTCCGCAATGAACAATGACGCACAAGCAATGAACAATGGTACAAGACAATCGTGTGTATCTCGTGTCCGATATGAGAACATGACACATGAAGGTAAGACAGAAAACAAGGTACAAGTCAAGTCAGTGTACTTGCCTCGGTTTGTTTGTACGAGAGTAGTACTGCATGGTTGTAATGAATCACCTGTTATATTTGTACAATTTATCAGGGTTTTAAATAATAACATTAGCTATCTAATTTAGATAATTCAACTATTTATAGATAAGAACAAGTTAACAGTTTTTAGAAAAAAAATAGTTTTTAACTAGATAAATAGAAACTTGCTTTTAACCAAAATAATATTAGTGAAAAATTACTTTTAGACTATATTTAGAAACATTTTATCTAGCAAAATAATATTTAGTTTAGATATAATCCTTTTTGGAAATAATTTGCAAAGTAATAATAATCACTAATGAATTTATATATTTATGTGTTTACAAGGTATTTATTTTATGCTAATAGACAAGTAGTATTTACTCATTTGGAAATATAATATATAGTACTACACATACAATATTATACATTATACTAAAAATGTTATACAAGATTTATTTAATATTTAAAATCACTAAATACTATACAAGTTAATATTTGACAACACTAAAATTTAACAGTAATTATTAAAAGAAGTCCAAATAACCCAAGCCCAAACCTAAACAAGCCTAACCATTAATTATTTCTTAACTTATTCCATTCTCAGCCCAACTAACTCGGCCCGAACCTATGGCCCATCCTTCTATATCCACTACTGAATTTAAAACTTAATTTTCCTAATCAGCCAGCCCAAGTCTCCAAGCCCGATCACTGGCCCAGAGCCCAACTCTTACTGTAACCCAGCTTATACATTTAACAATTTAAACCCTTAAACTTGTAAATAATTCTTAAGCCCACACTCTTATTACAGACCGGCCCAGTCCATCCATATATCAAATTTGTTTTACCAAAATTAAACAGTTACTTATAAATAAACCAGTCCAACAATTCTAAGCCCAAGACCCTATTCTCCATAACCCGGCCCAACCTTTTACATAAAATCCCATTTTCTCATTCTCTCTCTTCTCATTTCTTCAACAGTCCAATCGATAGAACCATCGAAGGTTCGAGAGAGCTCCCGCCCCACTCGTCTTCTCCAGCAAAAGAAGCCCGCAGTCACCTTCTTCGGCGAGGAAACCTAATCTAAACTCGTTCTCCTCCAGCTTCTTCTTCTAGTAAACCCTAGGTTCTAGGCTTCCATCTTCCCCAGCCACTTTGAGAGCCCTAGTTTCTAGGTTTCCTTCTTCGTCTTCCTCCTCCAGACCGCTTCAAACCCTAACCCCAACATTACTTCACCGGCGGACCTTCTTCTCCTTTTGTTCAGTTTAGGAAACCCTAATCCCTAGAACACCGGCCAAAACCCTAGATTTCTAGGTCGACTTCCCCATCATCTGTTCGTCTTAGTCATTGGGTTCGAAACCCTAACCCTAAGTCCTTCCTGTCACCACAACCCTAGACCCAAAAGCAAGCAAGGAAGAGAGGGGAAAAGGAGATCGATGAGGAATCTCACCAGCCGCGGTAGGGATGTCGATCCTCGGCTCCAGGCGACGGATCTCCTCCAGATGGCGACTCTTCGGTGGCGCTCCGGCGTGGTGTCAACGAGGAAGACGACGGCTCTGATCTCGTGGTGGCTTGGCGAGCGACTCCTCGACGAAGCGGTGAGCGTCTGTGACTCGGCGGCTCCGTAGGGCGGTGCTCTGGTCACCGATGGCGGTAGCCCACTGCCCAAGGTGGCAGCGTAGACGGCGACTGATGAGATGCGCACGATCTTCGAAGCTGTACCGCAGTCGAGACGGCGCGGCAGTCGAGGAGACAGCTCGACACTGCTTCGAGCGAGCTGGCGGTGCACAAGGCCCGAGGTGGTTCACTGTTGATGGCGGTACACGAACCACAAAGCGGTGCGGTCTACGAAGCTTCCTGCTCTTCTGGCGGTGGCACGAGGATCGAGGCGACGACGCTGCGATCTGGACTCCGGTGAGGGCGGCGGCGGAGACTGGCTCGAGGTGGTGGAGTGCTCTACGATGATGGTGATGGTGGAAGTCGTACTCCGGCGAGGGTGGTGGTGCTCGATCGGGAATGGCCGGGACAGTAGAGAAAAGAGTGATGAGAGAGAGTAGTGAGAGAAAGTAGAGAGAGAGAGAGAGTACTGACAGTGCGTCAGAATTGTATTGAAAAGTGTATAATATTTTAATATTATTTATAGTGTAATAATGAGTGGCAGTGTAGGTAAATTAGGGTAGATCTGGGGGTAATTAGAATGGCAGTGTTGGTAAATTAAAAACAGATCTGGGGGTCTTTTGGAAACACATGTAACAGATTTTCAAATTAAAGCAGATTTCAAAATTGCTCCCCAAAATCAAGTATTCCCTCCAATAATTAAAAAGATTTACTAAAAATATTCTAACAGCTTTTAAAAATTCAAAACTTCAAAGCTGTTTTCCAAAAATCAAATATCAAAAGGTTTCAAACATAAGTAGTTACCAACAGATTTCAAATTCGAAATTCCAAAACAGCTTTTCCATATCCAACAAACAGTTTTGAATGCTAACAGATTTTTAAATTCAAACCAATAATTACTCTCAACTAATTATGAAATTAGTTACTAACTAATTAATCAATAAAATTAGTTTTCTTAATACTTAATATATAATTCCGAAAATGATTAATAATATTATTTGAAAGACAATAATATTATTAAGAAATCAATAAATCCATTACTACGAAATTGAATACTAGATATTTAGCTACAAAAATTTGTTTAATTATAACAAAACAATTCTTTTATGTATTCCCATTAGAAAATTCCTACAATAAATCGAATCAATGATTTCAAAAATAGTATCCAAAAATACTTTTCAATTTGAGAAAATTTATTAAAACCCTTAATTTATTCTAATCAAAAATAGGTTTTCGTAAGAAGCAATATTTAAATTCAAGAAAATTAGAAAAATCCTAAAATTTACCAAACATGATTTTGGGAGTTACAAATCTACCCCCTTGCAAAAATTTTGTCCTCGAAATTTCAAGGATTTTGCAATGTACAAAATCAAACAAAATTAAAAAAACAACCAGAAAACTAAATAATTTATTTATGTAGTAAAATAACAAGGACTAACAAGTAGTCACTAGACAATACGAAAAATAGTAAATGCAAAAAAATTCAGAGACAAGCCTCAAAATAGGCAATATAAAAGAAATACAGCTACTACAAACAAGTAAGAAAGATAATAGTCCACTCGGCTGCGCTCCTGCAGCTACTATTGATCCTCATAAACTGGGTCCTCCTGCTGCTGCTCTGGTACTGGCTCCTGACGAGTGAAAGCTGCAGGGCAATCTCTCACTTGATGAGTGGCAGATCCACAAATCAAGCATTGCCCTAACTTCTTGCGGCATTCATTGACATGGTGTCCCGGCCTCTTGCAATATACGCAAGAGAAGTACACTGGAGTCTGAATCTGCCTCTGCTGCCTCGGCAATGTCGGTGCTCGAACATGATGCTGATGCTGAAGTGGCCTCTGCTGAGTGTCGGTCCCCTTCGGTGGACCCTGGGAACTGCTGGCGCCAATGTCTCGGTCCCGATTAAGCTTCGGATCCATCTCCTTCTCCACTCCCTGAGCAACTTTAAGAATGCTCGCATATGTCGTGGCCTGACTAATAGCTACTGCATGTCGCAGCTCCCTGATGAGGCCCTTCTTGAACATCCAAGCCCTATCCTTCGGCGTGCTGACTAGGTTCTTTACGAACCTGCTGAGTCGGGTGAACTCTGATGTATACTGGGCCACTGCCATATTTCCCTGCTGTAATGCTTCAAATTACATCCGAAGCTCGTCCCGCTCCACATCCGGGAAGAACTTCTCCTGGAATAGCAGTTTGAACTCCTTCCAGGAAACTCCGGGCTCTGCTAACTGGGGCTCCTTCCGGTACCAAGTCCTAGCGATGTCGAAAAGTCGCATGCTCACAACTTCGACCTGCAAATCATCCGAGATCCTCGCCATCTTTAATGACATTTCAGCATTCTCCAGCCACTCGTCTGCGTAGACTATCCCCTCATTGCCCCAGAAATCCATCGGGCGGAGGAACTGATAGTCCTTGGCAGACCCTGGCCTCGGCGCTGCTGGTACCGGCAGTGCTGGCGGTGCTGGTGGAGCTGGCTCTCTGGTCCTGAGTGCGTCGACGACGGTCTCTCTGAACTGTGCAGCTTGCTGATTCTGGATCTCCATGAATTACTGGAACATGGCCATCACTTGCGTGCCATCGAACATCATCATTGGTGGAAGCGGCTGAGGCGGAGGCGGTGGAAGCTGCTCCTGTGCACTGGGTGCAGGCTGCTCACTAGTCCCAGCGTTCGTCGCGACGACCGTCCTGCAAAAGAAATAAACTGTTGATTGCTATATCCTATAAAAATCATAAGTTATCCTAAAAATCATAAGTAAATCAAATTTTTTTTTTAAACATCAATAACCACAAACCATAAACCATTAATCATAAACCATTTTCATAAACCATAAACCATTTTCCCGCAGTTCCTATGCTGTGATGAGTTTTTCTTAGCTTTCGCTGGTCCCCCAATAACACTTTATTGTCTAAGTGTCATTAGGATAGACCTGCATGGGCCACCACTAAAAATATGTCACGCCCCGCTTTCGAATAATCGGATACGAGTCGGACACGCCCAGCCTTCGTCGTTGGATACGACGAAGTAAGCTGTACAATACTAAGGAAAACTCAAAGTCACAATGTAATGTAAACCAAAACACAGCTTTTATAACATTCCCAGAAATCACCAATATCCATCAAGTGTTTTAAATACAAACTCAGCCGGAGACAAATCCGGTCAAATGAAATAATATACAATAATGAATCTCTAAGATACAATCTCCAGAAAAATAAATAAAATAAAAGATGCAATATCCAAGCAATCACCAGCTCCATGTAATCTCCCACTCACCTGCAACGATCCTATCAGGAAAAGAGCAAAGTACAACCCTGACCAGACAATATACAATATAATCTGTGATCCAGAGTACAAGGTGAAACTAGAATACCAGAATACTAGAACATGAAATGAAACTGAAACTGCGGTACCAGAAATGAAATATAAAACTGCAGGCAATGGATGATAATCAATATGCTAGACAATGAACACGGCTATCAATGTACAAGGCAATGAATCACGACAATCAATATGCAATTGTGACAATTTTGAAATATTAAAACTAATGTGTGACCGGCTTAGGAGCAATCAATCAATCAATGATGCAATGAGTCAATGAGTCAATTCTATAAGGTCCGGCTTCATCGTACGTGAAGTGTACGATTAGGCTATCCACAATTACCTATGTTGGGTGTGGTCACACAAAAGCTAATATTTCCCCCAATCCCCGCAATAAAGAATGACGCACAAGCAATAAACAATGGTACAAGACAATCATGTGTATCTCATGTCCGATATGAGAACATGGCACATGAAGGTAAGACAGAAAACAAGGTACAAGTCAAGTCAGTGTACTTGCCTCGGTTTGTTTGCACGAGAGTAGTACTGCATGGTTGTAATGAATCACCTGTTATATTTGTACAATTTATCAGGGTTTTAAATAATAACATTAGCTATCTAATTTAGATAATTCAACTATTTGTAGATAAGAACAAGTTAACAGTTTTTAGAAAATAATATAGTTTTTAACTAGATAAATAGAAACTTTCTTTTAACCAAAATAATATTAGTGAAAAATTACTTTTAGACTATATTTAGAAATATTTTATCTAGCAAAATAATATTTAGTTTAGATATAATCCTTTTTGGAAATAATTTGCAAAGTAATAAAATCACTAATGAATTTATATATTTATGTGTTTACAAGGTATTTATTTTATGCTAATAGACAAGTAGTATTTATTCATTTGGAAATATAATACATAGTACTACACATACAATATTGTACATTATACTAAAAATGTTATACAAGATTTATTTAATATTTAAAATCACTAAATACTATACAAGTTAATATTTGACAACACTAAAATTTAACAGTAATTATTAAAAGCAGTCCAAATAACCCAAGCCCAAACCTAAACAAGCCTAACCATTATTTATTTCTTAACTTATTCCATTCTCAGCCCAACTAACTCGGCCCGAACCTATGGCCCATCCTTCTATATTCACTGCTGAATTTAAAACTTAATTTTCCTAATCAGACAGCCCAAGTCTCCAAGCCCGATCACTGGCCCAGAGCCCAACTCTTACTGTAACCCAGCTTATACATTTAACAATTTAAACCCTTAAATTTGTAAACAATTCTTAAGCCCACACTCTTATTACAGACCGGCCCAGTCCATCCATATATCAAATTTGTTTTACCAAAATTAAACAGTTACTTATAAATAAACCAGTCAAACAATTCTAAGCCCAAGACCCTATTCTCCATAACCCGGCCCAACCTTTTACATAAAATCCCATTTTCTCATTCTCTCTCTTCTCATTTCTTCAACAGTCCAACCGACAGAACCATCGAAGGTTCGAGAGAGCTCCCGCCCCACTCGTCTTCTCCGGCGAGAGAAGCACCCAGTCACCTTCTCCGGCGAGGAAACCTAATCTAAACTCGTTCTCCTCCAGCTTCTTCTTCTAGTAAACCCTAGGTTCTAGGCTTCCATCTTCCCCAGCCACTTCGAGAGCCCTAGTTTCTAGGTTTCCTTCTTCGTCTTCCTCCTCCAGACCGCTTCAAACCCTAACCCTAACATTACTTCACCGGCGGACCTTCTTCTCCTTCTGCTCAGTTTAGGATACCCTAATCCCTAGAACTCCAGCCAAAATCCTAGATTTCTAGGTCGGCTTCCCCATTATCTGTTCGTCTTCATCACTGGGTTCGAAACCCTAATCCTAAGTCCTTCCTGTCACCACAACCCTAGACCCAAAAGCAAGCAAGGAAGAGAGGGAAAAAGGAGATCGATGAGGAATCTCACCAGCCGCGGTGGGGATGTCGATCCTCGGCTCCAGGCGGCGAATCTCCTCCAGATGGCGACTCTTCGGTGGCGCTCCGGCGTGGTGTCAACGAGGAAGACGGCTGCTCTGATCTCGTGGTGGCTCGGTGAGCGACTCCTCGACGAAGCGGTGAGCGTCCGTGACTCGACGGCTCCGTAGGGCGGTGCTCTGGTCACCGATGGCGGTGGCCTACTGCCCATGGTGGCAGCGCAGACGGCGACTGATGAGATGCGTACGATCTTCGAGGCTGCACCGCAGTCGAGACGGCGCGGCAGTCGAGGAGATAGCTCGACACTGCTTCGAGCGAGCTGGCGGTGCACACGACCTAAGGTGGCTCACTGCTGATGGCGGTGCATGAACCATGAAGCGGCACGATCTACGAAGCTCCCTGCTCTTCTGGCGGTGGCGCGAGGATCGAGGTGACAGCGCTGCGATCTAGACTCCGGCGAGGGCGACGGCGGAGACTGGCTCGAGGTGGTGGAGTGCTCTACGATGATGGTGGTGGTGGAAGTCGTACTCCGACGAGGGTGGTGGTGCTCGGCCGGGAATGGCCGGGACAGTAGAGAAAAGAGTGATGAGAGAGAGTAGTAAGAGAAAGTAGAGAGAGAGAGAGAGTAATGACAGTGCGTCCGAATTGTATTGAAAAGTGTGTAATATTTTAATATTATTTATAGTGTAATAATGAGTGGCAGTGTAGGTAAATTAGGGTAGATCTGGGGATAATTAGAATGGCAGTGTAGGTAAATTAAAAACAGATCTAGGGGTCTTTTGGAAACACATGTAACTGATTTTCAAATTAAAGCAGATTTCAAAACTGGTCCCCAAAATCAAGTATTCCCTCCAATAATTAAAAAGATTTACTAAAAATATTCTAACAGCTTTTAAAAATTCAAAACTTCAAAGTTGTTTTCCAAAAATCAAATATCAAAAGGTTTCAAACATAAGTAGTTACCAACAGATTTCAAATTCGAAATTCCAAAACAGCTCTTCCATATCCAACAAAACAGTTTTGAATGCTAACAGATTTTTAAATTCAAACCAATAATTACTCTCAACTAATTATGAAATTAGTTACTAACTAATTAATCAATAAAATTAGTTTTCTTAATACTTAATATATAATTCCGAAAATGATTAATAATATTATTTGAAAGACAATAATATTATTAAGAAATCAATAAATCCATTACTACGAAATTGAATACTAGATATTTAGCTACAAAAATTTGTTTAATTATAACAAAACAATTCTTTTATGTATTCCCATTAGAAAATTCCTACAATAAATTGAATCAATGATTTCAAAAATAGTATCCAAAAATACTTTTCAATTTGAGAAAATTCATTAAAACCCGAAATTTATTCTAATCGAAAATAGGTTTTCGTAAGAAGCAATATTTAAATTCAAGAAAATTAGAAAAATCCTAAAATTTGCCAAACATGATTTTGGGAGTTACAGTGCATGAGAGGTGTTATGGTAAGGGCCCGAGAGAGCCAATCTTTGTTATGTGTTTACGACGACGGATTGATGGTTATTGTGTAGGCCATGACTAGTGGCAATGATAGGGGTCAAGTGGCAAGGTCAGGGCTGCTGAAAACCTCGTGTAGGATATGTTAAGATGAGGGGAGGAGGTTGGCTTTCATGCTTAGCATGCAGAGGAGATAGGACTCGGGATGGAACCACTGGGGTTGGCAAGTGAGGTGACAAAGGTGAGGTCTGTCCTTACCGCCACTATTTTTGCTTGTACCATAGTGAGGCCAATGGAGATGGAGGTGGAAGCACACGGATTGCTAAACTAGTATAAGGAAACTTGATTGCTATGTGCGACTTCTATCGATGTGACATACGAGAATATATATCAGCGTGTCTTGACGAGGCTAGTGCGGAGGAAGTTGGGACCTGAAATATCGATAATGGAGGACGACATGGATGGTATTGTTGGAATTGTGATAGGCCAACTAGCTGGGAGGAACAAATTTGGGAAGGGAGAAAATAATAGATAGAAAAGTTTGGCAGAAGAAAAGAATGAAAGAATTTTTTTTTATAAGAGAACTAAGCTTACAATTTTTTGTGTGTACAAGATGAGGAAAGATCACCCTTTTTTATAGGACTCTTGGAAGTCTACATACTTATTAAAATAAAGTATGGATCATTCTAGACCCTTCAATAATAATATTAGGATATATCTAGAAAATAAATATTTTAAAATAATCAAGAATATTCTAGGCATAGAACATCCTAGAATATATACTAAGCTCAAAAGTAAAAAGCATAAAGGTCCAATGGTAGTGGACCAACTAGATTTTATTGTGCTAAAAATATGGTCATAAAATCAAGTTTATTTTCAACACTCCCCTTAAACTTGATTTTGTGGGTCCAAGCTAACTTCCTGCCTTGAATATTTCTTCTTCCTTGATTTGCTTGGTGAAGATATCAGTAGCTTACTTTTGTATTTTGACATACTTTCTTTGCATTTCGTTTCTTCCGTGCGTATCTTTCAGTAGATGAGTTTGCTTTTCATCATAGTCGATGCTAAATCTTTGATTGTAGCATTTTGCAAGTAGTCTATGTCTGTATCTCTTTACTTCATCTCGAGCATTGTTCTTTGGCTTGTAGATACCTTTTATTCCAATTTTATTTTTCTATTTTGGAAGTGTAGCTAGCTCCTAAGTGTTATCCTTCATGACATCCTTGATTTCTTTATGATGACATCTATTCCCTTCTTACATTGCTTCGCTTATTTAAAATATCATGGTTCACAATCAACAAAAAGGCAAAAATTTGTTAGATTTTTTCTTACTATTGATTACCTCAATATCCTCTTGCAAGCTTTTCATATGGAGGACTTCTCTGAGAGTCTTTTTAAGATGGTATTGACATCACGAGCGGAGTAATAGACTCTTGCACTTCTTCATACTTGCCCTCTTCTTGCACGAGAGGAACCAAGTCGTAACTTGATTCTTGTATATTCGGTTGCTGTGAGCTTTCTTCATTGGATACAATGTCTCCACTAGGATCAACTTCTTGAATGATTTCTTCTTCACTCTCTTTTTCTTTCACTGATATTGCTAGATCATCTTCAAAAGTGATATAATTACCAATGAACTCATCAAGATCCATAAAATGTTTATGCTTCTATACATATGGTTATTTTCCTTTATGTGAAGGTACTATGTGTCTATATCTTCTTCTTCCTCCTCTTCTTCTTCTTCTTTGTGCGCAAATAATAAAGTTGAGTTCTCTTGCATTTCTTCTTCAACATATTGAGCTTTTCTTCAATATTTTTGGTCGTGTTTCTACAATTTGATGCATAATGTCTAAGCTTATGACAATTATAGCATTCAAATTGAGATTTATCATACCTTTGGCTTCTATCTCTTCTTATAAAGCTTCCTCTTCTATGTTCTTTTAAAGGATAGTTTTGGCCTTTTTCTCCATCGGTGAATATCTTATAATGAGTTATTCCCTCTCTTCCATGACTTCAACGGTGACCTCTTTGACTTCTTTGATTAGTAAAGTTTTCTTCTTTCTCCTTGAAGGTGAGCTTCGATTGAATGACTTGCTCCAATATCTCTTATTTTTCTTTCTCCTTTCTTTGTAGGCTTGTATGAGCCCTTACGTTGCTAAATAGTCATGGTCTCCAAGTCTTTAGTTTCTTCAATAGTTACTACGATATGCTCAAATTATGGAAGCAAAGAGGGAAGAATTTTTTGCATCACTCGAGTGTTGGTCATGCTTTCACCATTTCTTTCCAATTGATTAACAACGGCTAAACTCTAGCAAAATAACCCGGAATAGTTTCAGGCTATTTCACGTATAAAACTTCAAATTCACCTATTAAAGTTTGGAGATGTACCTTCATCACCTTCTCCTCTGCCTTGCAAGAAATAATAAGTTCCTCCCATGCTTCTTTGGAGGTTGTTGCACTTGAAATCAACTCAAATGCATCATCATATACAACTAGGTAGATGAGGAAGAGAGCTTTTTCTTCCCTTTTTTTGAATCTTTCAACAACTCCTTTTGAGCTTGATATAATGAAGTCTCATCTTGTGGCTCGACATAACTTTTTTCGACGACCTCCCATGCATCTTATGCTCCTAGAAAAGCCTTCATCTTGATACTCTAGTTGACATAGTTGCTTCTGTTGGGGACGGGAACTTGGAAGTGAGTCATCTCATTTGCCATCCTAGACCTCGAACTACCTCGCTTCCATACCACTTTGTTGGATATTTTAACCGCTCTGGTACCATTTTGTTGGAATTGTGATAGGCCAATTAGTTAGGAAGAACAAATTTGAAGAGGGAGAAAATAATAGAAAGAAGAATTTGGTGGAAGAGAAGAATGGAAGAAAAGAAATTTTATAAGAACACTAAGCCTATAATTTTTGTTGTGTACAAGATGAGGGAAGATCACCTCTTTCTATAGGAGTCTTGGAAGAATCTACACACTTATTAAAAATAATGTATGGATCATTCTAGATCCTTCTACAACAATATTAGGTAACTCTATAAGATAGATATTTTAAAATGATCGGGAACATTTTAGGCGTAGAACATCCTAGAATATGGACTAAGCTCAAAACTAAAAAGCCTAATGAACAAAATCCAATGGTAGTGGACCAACTAGATTTTGTTGGGCTCAAAAATATGGTCACAAAATCAAGTTTATTTTTAACATGCATGTGATGGCTTGAGAAGGCTGTGAGAGAGGGGGAGGAGAGAGAGAGAGAGAGAGAGAGAGAGAGAGAGGAGTGGTTTTATATGTATGTGTGTGTGTATTTGGTATATTTTTTTTATATATATGTGTGTGTGTATTATATATATATATATATATATATATATATATATATATATATCAGACCAATGCAAAGTATAGTACGAGGAGTGACTCGATTTATGAGTAGTATATATGCCATACCACTTAGCGATAGGTGCATCAAAATATTTGTATCAATAGCAGTAGGTCTGTCCGTGACAAACGGGGTAGTGCCGAGCCTCGGTTGGAAATTTGTAGAACGATATTTTGATGCAAGTACTCCTCGATGAATTTGGTTGGAATGATTAGGCGCAAACTCGTATCAGTAAGATGATAAGTCGAAAGAGAAGTTATTAAGTATAAGTTGGACAATGGACTTGAGAGTAGCAAAAGGATTTTGTGTTGAGGAAATGATTTAATTGGTCGTATTTGACTTGAGTAGTGTGAAAAATTTATAGTATGATTTAGAAGCTCATTTGGAGAATGTGAGAATGTCTATAAGGAACTGGAAATCGTGTTGCTCGATGAACAGAGATAGCTACCACTAGTTTGATCATGAGCGTAAGAGACTTGATTGTGCAAAAGCAAGATGTTTAGGTTATGTATATCATCCCGTTCCGACATAACATTACTTGAACGATTTAAGTTTGTGCAAACGAAAGATATTCAAGTTATGTACATCGTCGATGATATTGAAACGTATCAAAGATGATATACAATAACTCAGGGATATTGTGGTTGGATCAACGAGAATTACGTTGAATGTTATTATTTGGATGAATGCGATGCGTAGGCAGCTGCTCTACAGTCCAGCATTAACTTAATAAAAAATGAATATGATGCGAGTTAAATTGATGTTAAGATTTGAAGCTAACATTCATGATATCGAAATGGACATAGCATAACAAAACTGATGTACAAGAAAACTTAAGCGTGATATGAGAATACTATATGGAGCAATCCCATAATATCGAGTTTTCATAAGTTGCACAACAGAAAGTCAAATGAATGACTAGAGATTTCATAATAGATTCAAGGCCGGACTGTATAGTTATTGAGGATGGTATTGTAAGAGCCCTAAATTTTAGGGATTTAATTTTTATATTTTTATTTATCTTTAATAGGATTAATTATTATTAAATAAATTTTCACTTTCACTTATGACCATTAAGTATGATTTTTCGTAGGTTGGATTTTAGGAGCACAACATAAGTTGATTTCACCAAATAAATTTTATATGCAAGATCTAGACGAATCCACCTTCATTTAGACCTATCACGTCTCATTCAAACATGCCTCTTTTTACTCTATTTTTATTTCAGGTCAAAAGTCTCAATTCTATCACCTACCGTATTACTGTTGTCCTTTCTAATTAAAATTGGAGACCCAACTTCGATTCACATCTTTCATCCTAATATATGGTTTGGATCTACAATACACATGCCACTTGTGACCCAATCAATTGAGTTCCATGTGCTACTTATACACGAAAGGCACAAAAGATGCATTTTGGGCGTTTCGAAACCCAATTAGCTACATCGACCCGAAACTAGCCCAACTAGATGTGTAGAGCCTATTCTAGGTTATCCTAACCAAATGGAATTATTTTAGGTTAATTTTTATCAATTTGTATAGCCATATTAGATTTGAAGTTATGTATAAATCTCCCAAAAGATTACTTTCCAAATATAGAACCCATTGAATCTTTTGAAATCCAAAGAAACATATCTTAGTATATGGGCCATAAAAACTCAAACAAACCAACCAAAACCACCCCAAACCAAACCCTAACCTCCTTCCTATCAAACCTAACATATATAACTATCTAACCTAGCCACCTCTCTCCCCAAACACCACAAACCCGACCCCTAATTCTGGCGCCAACCTAACAGCCCCCTTCAGCCGCACGATAATTCCACCTCCACCCTCGACCACTTTTCATCGAGCCACCACCTCCACGATGATACCAAGACACCCCTCTTCAATCCTAATAACCCCCAAGGAGCCACAGCCATTCGTTTATCCTTGGAGGGTTTTGAGAGTTACTTTCTGTTATGACTCGCTCCCGAATAATCGGATACGTGTTAGACACATCCAGCCTACGCTATGAGACACAACGTAGTAAGCTATTCTAAACCTTTAATTATCTTCAAACTTATATCGAATTAGATTAATCACAGCATCTATATCGAGATAAACTAGAAATAAGTCCAAAGATGTCACTTAGTTACATTCCCAAAGCAAGAGTAAACTGGGGACAAATCTAGCCAAATAAAAGTAACTAGTTATTACAAACCAAGTTCAAATGCGAGATGTAAGCTAAGCTATAGGGTATTTCCCAACTGGGTCATCCTCTGGGATGTAAGCTAGCGTATCAATGGCAGGTCCATAGTATGAATTGTAAAGCAACTCCTCATTGGTCAATTCACTTGCAACGATCCAATCAGGAATGGAGCAAAGTACAACCCTATATCATACAGTTACTAAAATATGTAATTAATAGGTATGGAAGACATGAAAAATAAAATGACAACAACAGTAATGTAATTACATAGGAAATAGCAGTTGTAATATATGTTATGAACTTGTAAAGTGATTTAAAAAGCTAGTAGACATGTGATCGGCTATAATAGGAGAACATGCAACATGTAAATAAAGACAACTTGGGGCTACAACATTGAATATACGTGCATGATGTGCAGTCAAGCTCGGATACATGTACTACACGACGGGCTTTAATCACATATTAACTAGATATTTCTCTAACCCATGCAAGTGTAAGAAAAGAGAAGTACAACTTGAAACATATAAAAAAAGTACAACTTGAGGATTGCTAATATACAACTTGAGATTCATGTAAAGAATAACTTGTAGGAAAGATAAAAAATGTGTCACGAAGTCCAACATGCAAAATAGGAATCATGAATAGTAATATAGTGTACTTGTCTTGTTTTACCGAAAAGGTGATGCTACGATGATCGGTGTTTGGACTCCTCACACCGTGCAAAGGGACAACATGATCTCAGTCTAAATAATCTCTAAGTCTAAGTGTGGTCTCAACTATACTAACTATGACACGCTAAAAGTCTTACTACGGTAAGATTAGCCAAAGAACAAGTTGCTACGCAACACAAAACCAAAATCTATTCATAAAAGCTACTAGAACAATAAGGTAAAGTAAATACAGACAAAATAGATTTGTTTACTAAGTTAAAAAGTTATAATTTATAATTTATTTAAAAGAATTTTTTTATTAAAAAGCAATTTATTTAATTAAAGGATAAAATACCGTATTTAAAGTCGTGCTACAAAGTCACTCATTTAAATATTTAAAGGCTTCAAAACATCATGTTCCTAATTTATAACTGTCAAAATAGACTAAAAGTGGACATCAAACAATTTTTATAATTTTTGCAACTAATTTTATAATTTAATTCAATTATAAACTAATATTTAATTTTATATCTAGAAATACCCTAATAGAAACTAATTAATTATATGTCTGAACTATAGTAAAATTTACAAATAAATATAATACATTAATCTATAGAAAGTGTGCTAATTTACTATAAAATTTATTTTATTTTTCAACCACATTTAATATTTTTCTAAAAATTAAAATACAAAAATACACAAAAATTTATTTTCAAATTTTTATTAAAATAAAATATAAATATAAATTAGTTATTTCTGGAAAATTGATAATTAATTATTTAAATTATAATTAACATAATTTTTAACTAATTTTATAGTGTTTAAAAATATCAAAATATAATAAAATAATCAGAAATACAATACTATATATATTAAAAAATATTAATTAAATAAATATACTGTTACTGGGCCCGGTCCATAGCCTAATAGGTCCAACCCGTGTGAACAATATGGCAACTTATATTAAATTGTATATCATTTACATACTTAGAATATGATAAAAATCTAAAAAAATAAAAAAATGTGCTTTAAAGGGGACTCAAACCGTAGACCACATATACCATAACAAAGCACTTAACCAACTGAGCTACAACAAAATTTGGTAACTAAAAAACATATATTATATATAAATATATATATATATAAATATATATATATATATATATATATATATATATATATATATATATATATATATATATATATATATATAGCCCGAGGGAGCCTTACAAGAACAAAAAGGATTGAAAAAAATCACGTACCAAACGTGATCGTCGTGCTGGCATGGTCGTCGCCACCGTTGTCTACGTCCATCGATTCACGTTGTCGTCCATGTCAGGATCAAAAAGGTGGCTCGGTCCTCATCGTTATGATTGGCTTGGTGCTCGTCGGCTACGGAAAGATGAGTGGAAGGGAGAATGGGTGGTTTAGTAGGGCTTTGCCGAGCTGGTGGAGTGAAGGAGAATGAAAAGGTGTGAGGTCTTTAAATAGAAGAAGGGAGGAGGAAGATCAAACGGCTTGTCAAAAATGGTTACTGAACGAATTCCATTCATTTTTCCAATAAAGACTTCACTCTTTGGTGAATTCAATTCACACTAACGATTCACTTTATGATGAATTTAATTCACACTAACGGTTCACTATATGGTGAATTCATTTTGCATCTAGCCATTTATGCACATAAGTCCTCCACTTAATTCCTATTTACCATATGCCCAAAAACTTAGTATTGGTAATATTTTACATATATGTTATCTAAACCTTAATTTATAAGTAATAGTTTATAATCCAAATTCCTATTAATTTATAGTACCAATTTGTTATTTATCAATCAACCATTCCTATTTAATATTAATTATAAAATTGTCATTTATCAATTTATAACTCTTTTATGATAAATATTTAAACTTTATTCTATCCTAAATAAAAATATAACAAAAATTAATAAATTATATTTAATTATTTATAAATTTATTTAAGCTCAAAATTTTGTTTAATCTCCAATTTATTTATTTTATAAAACTAAGGAGTTACTAAACTTCCCTCCTTAAAAAATTCCTTCCTCATCTTATCCTCTCTTCCAAGTCGACTCTCCCGGAGAGTGACGCCTCCATGCAACCCGGACCAAGGGTATAACAATATTTCTCAACCTCTTTTCCTTTCGGTCCAGTATCCCCTTGGGCTGCTCCGAGTATGTGAGGCTAGGTCCAACCTCCAGCTCTAAGTGATCCAATACGTGACTGGAGTCTGGCTTCACAAACACTATATCTCCATCAGTGAACTCCAAGGGCCTTCGACTACTATCGGCCCAATACTTCTGCCTGTCTTTGGCAACCCTGAGTCTGTCTTTAATCATCTTGACCTTATCTGTAGCCTCTGTGATCATCTCTGGTCCAAGCATGACTCTCTCTCCAATATCGTGCCAATAGAACGGCGTCCTGCATCGTCGTCCGTAGAGTGCCTCGAACGGTGTTATCTTAATGATAGCTTGGTAGTTGTTATTGTCTGAGAACTCTACTAAGTGCAGATGATCCTTCCATGATCCACCGAAGTCCAAAGCCCAAATTCGGAGCATGTGCTCCAACGTCTGTATCGTCCTCTCAGACTGCCTGTCTGTCTGAGGGTGATATGTAGTACTGAATGTCAACTGAGTACCATGTTCTTCCTGCAGGCTCTTCCATAAGTGCAAAGTGAATCGGTTGTCTCTATCAGACACTATGCTAGCCGGGACTCCATGAATTCATACTATTTGTCTCATATACAGCTCCGCCAACTTCTTAATGGAAAATCCCACTTTAAAAGGGGTAAAATAATCTGACTTGGTCAGTCTATCGACTATGACCCAGATGGCATCCTTCCTCCTTGGGAACAAGGAAGCCCCGAGACAAAGTCCATCATGATGTGTTCCCATTTCCACTCTAGAGTGGATAAAGGTTGTAGCAGTCCAGCTGGACTCTGTCTCTCTGCCTTCACCTACTGGCAGATAAGGCTTCGAGAAACGAATCTGTTAACGTCCCACTTCATACCGTACCACTATATATGTTCTCGTATGTCCTTGTACATCTTGTTGGCACAGGATGTATAGAATACTGCAACTGGTAAGATTCTTGTATTATCTCCTTTCTCAAGATGCTATCAGGTACACACAGTTGGATGCCATACCTCAACGATATATCGTCAGCTATAATAAAATCATCTAGAAGTCCTATATCTGCCTGTGCTTTGAGTTGACGAAGCCTAATATCAAAGAACTGAGTTTCCTTGATCTTCTCCATTAGGCTGGACTGGATCTGCAATCTTATTATCTGCATCTCCGTTCCTTGTAAAATGATCTCTATACCGAGCTTCTCTAAGTCTTCAAGTAGATGTCTATCCCTAGTTAGATACATAGCCACCAGGTATCTGCTAACTGCATCCGCAACAACATTGGTCTTTCTAGGGTGATAATGGAGGTCAATGTAAAAAAATTATCAGCTCTAGCCATCTCCGTCGCCCCATATTCGTCTCCTTTGAGTAAACATATACTTCAAGCTCTTATAGTCTATGAAGATTTCCACACGCTTTCTATATAGATAGTATTTCCACAGCTTAAGAGCGAATATCACTGTTGCTAGCTCCAAGTCATGGGTAGGGTAGTTCTCATGAGTCCGTAACTGCCTAAATGAATAACCAATTACTTTTCTATTCTGCTGGAGAACGCATCCCAACCCTTTTCCTGAAGCATCTTTGTAGATAGAAAATTCTTCGTTCCTCGAAGGTAATGCCAACACTGGTGCGGTCGTTAGTCTTTTCTTCAGCTCCTCAAATACTTCCTGACACTCCTCTGTCCAAATGTACTCGTCATTCTTCCTTGTCAGCTTGGTCATAGGCTCGGCCACTTTTGCAAAGTCCTTTACGAACTTTCGGTAGTAGGCAGCTAAGCCAAGAAAGTTCCTGACCTCTGCAACTGACTCTTGAGTGGTCCACGTCTCGACTACTGCAATATTCTTCGGTTCTACTGCATTACCCTCTTCTGTTACCACATGGCCAAGAAACTCCACTTGGTCTAAAAAAATCGCACTTGGATAGCTTGCCATACAGCTTCTCCTTTCTCAGAATCCGTAAGTGCTCAACATGTTCCTCAGGAGCCTTCAAATAAATAAGTATGTCGTCAATGAATACTATGACAAACTTATCTAGATACTCATTAAAAATCTTGTTCATAAGGTTTATGAAGATGACAGGTGCATTTGTGAGTCCGAAGGGCATAACTAGGAACTCATACTGCCCGTATTTGGTGTTGAATACAGTCTTCGGAATGCCTTCAGCCTTCACCTTTACCTGGTTATATTCCAATCTCAGATGTACCTTCGAGAACACCTTCGTCCCCTAAACTGATCGAATAAATCATCTATCCGAGACAAAGGATATATGTTCTTGATAGTAACATTATTTAAGGCCCTATAGTCGACGCACATCCGAACTGTGCCATCCTTCTTGGGCACAAAAACAACCGGTGCTCCCATGGCGACGCTCCGAATCTAATGAAGCCCTTGCTAAGCAAATTGTCTATCTGGTCCTTTATCTCCTTGGATTCCTTAGGATTCACTCTAAAGTAGCTCTGAGATACCGATTTTGATCCCGAAATCAGATCTATAGAGAACTCCACATCTCTGTTAGACGAAAGACCTGGAAGAACTTCTGGAAAGATATCCATGAATTACGTGATGATAAGATGGGAAGGTACTTGCTCTACAACTGTAACAGCAAAGTTGGTCTCGTCCATAATCTCTGGTATAGCTCTTCTCACTCTAAACTCCTCCTTTCCTGGGGGATTGAGCAATATACTTCCCCCAAAACAATCTATGACTGCATGTGAGTCACCAAGCCAGTCAATTCCAGTACAACATCGTAACCAGAAAGAGGTATTACAAAGAATTATGCCCTAAACTCTCTTCCAGCTAGGATAATAGGGCATCAATACATATTACTAATGGATACTGCTCCACCTCCAGTCATAACTCTACCAATTACCTTAGTAGGTCTATTTATAAGTTTATGTCTATGTACAAAATAAAGCGATGAAAAACTATGTGAAGTGCCATAATCAAATAATGTAGTAGCTGAACAAGAATATAGTGAAATATGACCTATGATGACGTCAGTTACTAGCTCATGCTCTGGCTCCGATAATATTTCTGATACTGGCTCTGGTGTATCAATAGCCATAGAATAGGCTCTCCCTTGAGCTGCTCTCTGCTGCTGCTGCTTTCCAAACCTCTGTTGCTGAGTTGGAAGCGGTGCTCTAGACTGAGGTGTATCATGTCCTAGTGTTGCGGGAGCTCCTATCCTGATGATTGTTGGGCACTCCCAAAGATGATGTGTAGCAGATCCCTAAGCGAGACAATACCCGAGTCTCTTCCTACAGACGACGTGCTTATGACCAAGCCTCCTACATTAGGTACATATAATATGAACTATTCTCTGATGTTGGGGTGTTGGTGCCCTAAGTGGTGGTCTATGTTACGATTGCTGAATTGTTAGTGGTCGATAAGCTTGTTGGTGCTGATGTATAGGTGGTCTCGGCTGAAATGCAAGGCGCTTGGCAGGGCCATTATAGTGACTGATACTAGCATACGACCTCTTGTTGTAGGCCATCAGACAAGCCTCTAGACTCCATGATACCTCCGGGCTCTGATAATACCTCGTCGCTCCATTGGTTGTTAGTAGGACACTAATATCTGGAGCAAGTCCTGTCACGACCCGCACCCTGTATAAGGGCACGAGAAGTAACGAACGCCCAGCCTATGCCGTAGTGTCGGCGGTAGAACGCTGTCCTGAGTCACCATATCTAACACAATAGCGAAACCTACTCGCCATCTCCCTAGGGTCTGCAACTAAGCTGGGGACAAAACGGCTCAGACGGCTGAACTCTGCAGCGTAACCCTCAACTGAGCAGTTTCCTTGCTCTAGGTTCTGAAACTGACGCCCCAATGCCTCCCTGGCCGTAGCAAAGAAGATCTTTCTCTTAAATAGAATCTTGAATTTTTCCTAGGTGGCTTCCCCCGTAGTGAAAGTTGGTTCATTCTTGAACCAAGTAGCAGCTAGATCTGTCAGCACAAACCCTACTGCCTCGACTTTGAGGTTGTCGGGCAGTCTAGCCCTTCTGATCTTCCTCTCCACAACATCTAACCAGTCATCGGCATATATGATGCCTTCGGTTCCCGTAAACTCCTTCTGTCCCAGCTTTATAAAGTCTTGCACAGTCCCGATTCGGGGCTGAGGCTCTCTAGGTGGTGGGGTAGCTATACGCTCTAGGCTCTATCTATGCAGGGCAGTCTGCTATTGGTGGGTCGGTAAGAACCCCTGAAATAAACCAAGGAGTTGGTTCCTATCTAAGGTGATGGTATATAGCCTGTGCTGGGATAAGTCCTGGTGCAGGTGGAAGATTAGGGGTTGAGTCAGGGGAGTCTGGATGAAAGGATCATTGCCTGGAAGGACAGTAGGAATACTAGGGATGCCAGATGGTAGGGTCAGTTGTACATCCCCTTGTGACCCAGGATGAGCAGAAGAAGCCTCACCCTCAGAAGCTCGCGAAGCAGTCATTCTCTGGAATATAAGAAGACAAATAAGTAATCTATCTAGAACTAAAATATTAATCCTAAGTATATATATTATTGATCCTATGCTGTGATGATTCTTCTTAAGCTAACAAGTCCCCTAATTAACACTCTATATCCTAAGTGTTATTAAGTCGACTGCATGGGCCACCACTAAAAATATGTCACGACCCGCTTTCGAATAATCGGATACGTGTCTGATACATCCATCCTATGCTATAAGACACAACGTAGTAAGCTGTTATATAACTTTAATTAACTTCAAAATTATATTGAATCAGATTAATCACAGCATATATATCGAGATAAACTAGAAATAAGTCCAAAGATGTCACTTAGTTACATTCCTAAAGCAAGAGTAAACTGGAGACAAATCCAGCCAAATGAATGTAAGTTATTACAAACCAAGTTCAAATACGAGATGTAAGCTAAGCTATAGGATATTCCCAAACAGGGACATCCTCTAGGATGTGAGCCAGCATATAAGTGACAGGTCCATATTATGAATTGTAAAGCAACTCCTTCTCGGTCAATTCACCTACCACGATCCAATCAGAAATGGAGCAAAGTACAATTCTACATCTTACAGTTACTGAAACATATAATTGACAAGTATGAAAGACATAAAAAATAAGTAAATGACAACAAGAGTAATATAATTATAACAAAAAATAGTAGTTGTAATATATGTTATGAACATGTAAAGTGATTTAAAAAGCTAGTAGACATGTGATCGGCTGTAATAGGAGAACATGCAACATATAAATAAAGACAACATGGGGATATGACATTGACTACACATGCATGATGTGCAGTCAAGTTCGGATACATGTACTATACTACGGGCTTTGATCACATATTAACTAGACATTTCCCCAACCATACAAGTGTAAGAAAAGAGAAGTACGACTTGAAACATGTAAGAAAAGTACAACTTGAGGATTGCTAATATACAACTTGAGATTATTGTAAAGAATAACTTGTAGGAAAGATAAGAAACGTGTCACAAAGTCCAACATGCAAAATAGGAATTATGAACAGTAATATAGTGTAATTGCCTTGTTTTACCGAAAAGGTGATGCTAGGATGATCAGTGTCCGGAATCCTCACACTGTGCAAAGGAAAAACATGTTCTCAGTCTAAATAATCTCTAAGTTTAAGTGGTGTCTCAACTAAACTAACTATGACAGGCTAAAAGTCTACTACAGTAACATTAGCCAAAGAACAAGTTTCTACGCAACACAAACCAAAATCTATACATAAAAGCTACTAGAATAATAAGTTAAAAGTAAATACATACAAAAATAGATTTGTCTACTAAGTTAAAAAGTTATGGTTTACAATTTATTTTAAAGAAATTTGTTAGTGAAAAGCAATTTATTTAATTAAAGGATAAGTACCGTATTTAAACTCGTGCTACAAAGTCGCTCGTTTAAATACTTAGAGGCTTCAAACATCATGTTCCTAATTTATAATTGTCAAAATAGACTAAAAAAGGATAACAAAGAATTTTCATAATTTTTGCAACTAATTTTATAATTGAATTAAATTATAAAACAATATTTAATTTTAAATCCAAAAATACCCTAACTGAAAATAATTAATTATATATCAAAACTACAGTAAAATTTACAAATAAATATATTACATTAATCTACAGAAAGTGTGCTATAAATTTTATTCTACTTTTCAACAACATTTAATATTTTTATAAAAATTAAAATACAGAAATACACAAAATTTTATTTTTAGATTTTTTAAAAATAAAATATAAATATAAATTAGATACTTCTGTAAAATTGATAATTAATTATCTAAATTAACAACCATAATTAACATAACTTTTAACTAATTTTACAGTGTTAAAATTTTAAAAATACAATAAAATACATAGAAATACAATAATATATATCAAAAATATATTAATTAAATAAATATACTGTTACTGGGCCCAAGCCTAATGAGTCCAACCCGTGTGAACAGTATGGCTACTTACATTATATTGTATATCATTTACATACTTAGAATATGATAGAAATCTAACAAAATAAAAATAGTGCTTTAAAGGGGACTCGAACCATAGACCACATGATATACCATAACAAAACACTTAACCAACTAAGCTACAACAAAATTTGCTAATTAGAAAATATATATTGTATATATCTACACACGGCTATAGCCCGAGGGAGACTTACAAGAACAAAAAGGATCGAAAAAAAACTCACTTACCAAACGTGATCGTCGTGCTCGCTCGATCATCGTCACCGTTGTCTACGTCCGGCAATTCCCGTCGTCGTCCATGTCGGAATCGGAAAGGTGGCTTGGTGCTCTTCGTTATGATCGATTTGGTGCTCGTTGGCTACGAAAAGATGAGTGGAAGGGAGAAGGGGTGGTTTAGCAGGGCTTTGCTGAGCAGGTGGAGTGAAGGAGAATGAAAAGGTGTGAGGGTCTTTAAATAGAAGAAGGGAGGAGGAAGATCAATCGGCTCGTCAAAAACGGTTACTAGACGAATTCCTTTCATTTTTCCAATAAAGACTTCACTCTTTGGTGAATTCAATTCACACTAACGGTTCACTTTATAGTGAATTCAATGAACACTAACGGTTCACTTTATGGTGAACTCAATTCACACCTAGCCATTTATACACACAAGTCCTCCACTTAATTCCTATTTACCATAATCCCAAAAACTTAGTATTGGTAATATTTTATTTGTAATCTAAGCCTTAATTTATGAGTAATTGTTTATAATCCAAATTCGTATTAATTTATAACTAATACCATTTTGTTATTTATCAATCAGTCATTCCTATTTAATATTAATTACGAAATTGTCATTTATCAATTTATAACTCTTTTACGATAAATATTTAAACTTTATTTTATCCTAAATAAAAATATAACAAAATTTAATAAATTATATTTAATTATTTATAAATTTATTTAAGCTCAAAAATTTGTAAAATTCCTAATATATTTATTTTGTAAAATTAAGAAGTTACACTTTCAGCCGTAACAGTAATTTCGAACAATAGGTTGGTCAACTTCACACCCTTGTTTCTATACTTTTTAGCGATCAAACCTCCACCAAACCAACTCTAACATGTATCCCTAAGTGTCCTCTATTATCTCCAATTGCCACAGCGCATGGAACGCAACGGTTTGTCTGGGGCAAGTGTTTTACGAAAGTTCGTCCATGCTAAATTAGTTTTTGTGCGTCGTTGTTTGCATCGCTTGTGATGAGCCAGGACAGCAAATAATTCTTTGATAATGATACTAACACAACCCTTTATCACCATTATACTATGTTTTGAACTCGTTAAGTTTTATGCAAGTTTGCACGTCCACCTTCGTAGGACAATCCGTCGAACACTAAAAACTTAGGAAATCAACTTGGAACTTTGCCATGTGATACCACCACCTCGACCTATTAATTTTCAATGATATAAATCAAGTCTCCAAGGTTAGAGATCTCTGCAATTCATCTTTTTTGTGTTTATTCTAAAATATAAAATTGTGTTCCTATGTCCCGATTTGTTTCAAAATACTGACTATAGGACATATTGTGCAACTAGTCAACCAAAGTGAATAGTTACTATAGTTAATGCCCATAAAGGTAATTAAATCATAATATTATATATTTTAACTATTTTTTTCATAATTATTAAATTATATCTTAAGTATATTTTATGGTAGATTAAAGGTGCTGTGAATACCAATATTGTATATGACAACTTGAGCCTAAACTAGACTAGTTGCCGTGCAACCTAGTTTTGACCATAGATGACTACAAAATAAATGTGTAGTGTAATTTAGTATGATAGCTGACTGGTAGTATCTGTTGGTGTTTTTGCCTTTGGACTAGGAAAGATAGTCCTACATCGGCTACACCAAATGGTGTGTATCTCAATATAATGCATTGCTTGTGTTGAGGTGTGCACATGAGGTGTGGTGGGGCACAAGTGTGTGCCATGTGGGAGTATTTTCCTAGAAGGAAAAAGGGTTAATTCCAACAAGGATGCAAGTTGATTTTTGTTGTGCGGACTCGGACTCGGACACGGACTCCAAGATATCTCCTGCATGCACGGGAGTGTTCGGGGGGTAGGCGTGGACTGGCACACTTCTATGCTGATTGTGGGATGAACTAAAATATCAAACTCTATTTTTGAGTATTGGTATTTTAGTCCCACATCGGATAGGAGAAGAGATGAAGTCTCAACTCCACTCTATAAATAGAGCCCCTTGGCCTCCTTCGAAAGATGTACCAAGAAGAGAGTTAAAGGAGTCTGTAAAGTCCAGGAAGCCCGTTCAAGTCTCAAATTTTGACTTACGAGTGTTCCAGAAGTTCTTCGTGAACTTGCTGGTTCCTGGAAGCAGATCGTGGTGGGGCGAATCTTGCTTTGAGCAACGGTGATCGTTATCACCCCAGCAAGAACCTTTCCTCTTCTTCTTTCTTCTTTCTTCTTTTTCCTTTCTTCTCCTTTATCTGAGTCGTAACTCAGTTTTGTCCGTCTGCAACTGTGATTGCAAGGAAGAACATGAGATTTATTTTCTGAACTCAGTTCTGTCCGTTAGCAACTGCAATTGCGAGGAAGAACGTGAGATTTACTTTCTGATTATTGTTGCTTTTGTAATCAGATTCTTATTATAGTGTTCCTCTTGGATCTCGAGAATAATCAGAAGGGGAACGTTTGTTTGAACCTCTGATCTCGACATTGAGTCTACCATCTTTGATCAAGCCCCGGGACTAACAGTATATCATATGTTCGTAGGATTTCATAACGATACGATTGGGATTACAGAAGCAGGACTTGACTGAATAGATCTAAAATATGGGATGGAGAGAACATTACCGTAGTATCAGGCTACCGAGACTTATTTAGCCTCGTTTCTGTATTTGGGACTTGGTTGTTATTCTACTAGTTTGTCGTTGTCTCTATAGTAGAGCTCTGGTATTATTTACACGTGTTTCCTTGGTCTCGTGACACGGTGCCTTGGGTGTTAGCCTGTTGAGATATTTGTGAGCCTTAGTGACTGAACTCTGATATATGGAATGTGTTCTCATGTGCATTTCACATAGTTGGCTAGTGTACTTACCCTTTATTATTTGTACATTATTTGATGTTACTTGGCATTTTTTTTACCTTGTTACGTCCCTCTAAGGATCCGTTGATCTCTCCAGTTTATTACTGAGCTCGTTTTATAGAATAATTTGTGATTAACGATTGCATCTTCAGGATTTCAGGTATATTAGTGGATACATTTATCATATTTCTCCATTAACATATTTTATTCTTATAGATTTATTCTGCTGATATAGTCTAGTTTCAAAAGTTTTATTTCTTTGTCATGAGCTTGTTCAGACAGTTATATTAAGGTCTGGCCAACTTTATTATATATTGTCTTTCTTGGTAATTTATTCTTGTAGAATCGGTTTATTATTATTTGATCAGCATTGGTACACTTGGTTCCTACTGAGATGATATCATGTAGATTGAGATACAGTTAGACTTGCTAGTTATAGTTAGACCTGACCTCTAGACAGCTTATACGTATTCGAGCTGGGCTGGCGTCCACTTGATACGTAGTTGGCATATTTATGTATCAGGGTCCTATGTATTTTGGACTGGAGCATTATAGTAGCAAGGAGTATAGAATTTCTCAGATATTGATCTTGGGTACGTAGACTTGGAATCTAGACGAGTAGATGTTTCTTGGTTAGCAAATACGATAGCGATGGTGCATGAGTTACTCGAATGATAATAGCACATGGATTGTGCAGGTATGATGATTTATTCAGATTGAAAGTGTAATCTTGGATTAGGTAGAGTCCTATCGAACTCATCTGATTTTGATTTGTCTCCGGGATAGATATATCATGGTTCATAGTCACTGTTCATCGCTAATGATGTACAATTATCTGATGTAGCTTCGAGACAGCTGACCCTAGAAAACTTAACCGCCAAATCAAAGTGAATGTTAGAGACCCATATGATGACCCAAATGATGTTGAATAAGGAATTGCATCGGAGATAAATATAATGTTGTGCTTGTTGAGGATAAGTCTAGGCGATAGAATGTTGGTTTCGGGATTTGATAGAATAGCCTTCAGCAGAAAATGATATAGTCAGATTTTGATGATTGGTCGAATGAATACCTGAATGTTTGGTTAGTCGGTGATCGAAATAAACCATAACGATGCAGATAGGCGAATTCTAGAATCGTAATGAATACGAGAGGAAGAAATAAGGTAATAACCCTTAAAATTGTGTCATAGATTTGGATTCGGGTGACAGATAAGCTTACGTGTGTCGAATTTGTGATCAAAGTTAGAGAGATGGACAATTTAGGACCGGATTGGGAAGTTGGTTGATGAATTCTTACTCGATTGAGGATTAAAAATGGACGTATCATAAGAGACCTGGGTCAAAGTGATTGTTGCCTTTGAGCATCGTCGACTCAAGTTGACCTCTTGTGTTGTAAGAGATTAAGCATGGTGTCTAGATGATTCGCCTAGTGGGGGTGGTCTCTGATGCGATGTGTAGATAATTAATAGAAAATAATTGTATAAGAAACAATTGGGTATGAATATAGGACGACTATAGACAAAGGAATTTAAAATATGTAGGACTTAGTCGATGTCGAACGAGACTTCATGTATAGTTGGACAAAATATTTGAGTTGTGTGAGAGATAGATAACAATTAGACAAGAAGGCAGTGCAAAGATTTGTTGATATTGAACGTGCAATGACTCGATACAACGCGTGTGTTAGATGGTCGATGAGAAACTCATGAAATAAAAAATGTGTCTATGAATCATATTGTGTGCTGGAATATTTTATGAATGATAATGAGATATGAAATAATGAACATGCGAGGATTTTGGGAATAGACACTAGGATATGACCAATTGAGAGTATATTCAAGGATTTAAGTTGCACTTGTTAGTTTTGTTCGAATTTACTATCATGAGGCTTGGCTAAAATACATATATTTTAGGCATGTCATAAATATGTGTATGATACAACCAAGTGATATTATGAATTCAAGTGAATGACAGGAAGGATCAGATATGTTAAGAAATTTGTACGTGTTGGAGACAGAACCACGATAGTGAACCGAATCAATGATGAGTAAATCACATGAAACAAAATCTTGAGATGGTCGAGCGAAATGCATGGATTGAGTATCAATTCGAGGACGAACTTTTTTGAGTGGTATATTATGTAATGCCCTATGCCGCATGGTGCATTACGTTGAGTCAATTGATTCAAAGATGTATGAGTTTGATTTGAGGAAGTATAAATTCAATTCAAAGAGGTAATAATTTGGTTGGTTTCATGTGTAGGTATTGTTCAGAGTTTCTTGCAATCAGAATATTGTCTTACAATGAGTTGAAGCATGGATACGATAGGTCGAATCAGTCGTTTAGGAGCATGAAGTGCTTGAACAGTTAAGTCAGATGAGGGGATCATGTAACGCATAGATTCGTAATGTCAAGGTGTTTAGCTACATCGGCTCGGCGAACGAAAGGTGAATCGACTTAAGTTTAGTGGGCTATGTCCCTTCTTTCCTACTCCTTCATGCCCTAATAAAATGTACCATATCATGCTTGTGACTTCACCGATATCATGTATGTGGCTCAGATAGATAAAAGTCGTAGTGTATATCAGACACTAAGATAGAACATTGAACAATTGAAGCAAAACATGTATCAAGTGCATGAGTTGTAATAGAAAATTTAATAACTGTAGTGAAACGTGCATCAAGAGCACGAATCGTGTTAGAACATTGAAGTACTTATCAAAGCGTGCATAAAGTGTACGAATAGGAGATTGTTGAACGTAGAACATCGAAGGACTATGTCGTGGTGTGCATCAAGAGTACGACCCATAGAACATTGAATATTAAGTCTTAGAACATCAAAGGTATGGTTTCATATGTGAAATGGTCAGTTGTGGCACCATGCCACGGTACTATCGATATACAAAAGGTATGATTCGCTAGCGAAGCGAGCAGTTGTGGTACAATCGTCACGAAACTATTAGAACGGGGTATGGTGCCCATGAATTTATTGGATGTGGCATAGTGCCTCGAAATATTTAGGGCCTAAGGGTCTTTGATTGGTACATTGAGTTAGGCACAAGTACCGATTGGAAGTACTAATCGGATGTATCGTGATAGCACAATATGCTGGAATATTGCGAGTAGATATGTATTTTTTTCATTTCGATACCATGCTTGTGTTTTATAGTTAACTATTCACGAGGTCATCTGGGCACCGGGACTGCTCGACCTAGGAGGAACATTATGAATCCACCCGGTAAAAGGATCGACACGGAGTAGTGTTGGACCACCAGTTTGGCTTGCGATCCAAATGGTGGGTGCGACAATAGTACAACTAGATGACGCCTTCGGTGGGGCTAGCAATGTGCACGCAATGTGTTCGTCATCTACCTAGGGATGTAGTCTAAAATGGTAGAATTCGAGCTGCCAATGACCTTCATATAGATAGGTGCTGAAGGCTTGAAAATTATGTTGGGTGCAGGAATAGATCCTGGGACCATTTTAGTACAATATTACCTTTAACTTGACATAGAAGGATGTAAGCATATTGTCATGCCCCAGTCTCAAAACCCATAAGGACTGGAACAGTGGCATGCCAGCGGATACATTCCATAGGTATATCCAATTTAATAGACCAAATGGAAAGTATCTTAAGCTGTAAAATATAATCATAATTGTCACTCTCCGTTCCCAGAATACATATTTTTATATGTGTACTGCTTGAATGTATTTATTTAATATTTATCATGTATTTGTTCTGTATTTAAATTCTTTAATTTCACGCTAATTATTTTTGTTGTATTTTATTTTCTGCTTTAGCTTTGCTTCTGTGTTCGGCTTGGGTTAGTTTATTTCTGGATTTGGGTGGTTCAACATGAACCTGACCAACCTACCATCACCTCCATTTAAAGCCCCAACCCCTTTCTCTCTCTTCATTACTTCTCATTCTTTTTTACTCTTCTTCTTTCTCATAACTCTCTCCACCTATCAAGAGGTTTAGGCAAGTACATCTTGCTTCCACATGAGAACCTATTTTTATGGTTCAATTATCTTCCTCTCGTGATTCTAAGAGAGATTAGAACTTGACATTTTTGTATTTGAAAGTTTTATTGTTGTAGATCTAGAATTTGTCATTTTCAAATTTTGGGGGTTTTGATCTATCAAACTTCCTTATTTTCAAGTTTTGAACGCTCCAGGTTGTTGAGATTTGTGTTGTAACTCATCTTGATCCGTGGAAGCCCCATTTTCAGCTTGGATAGAGGGATTCATGGAATTTAGAGTTCTGGAAGTTCTCTACGTCCACGTTCATACGTGCCCGCGTAATATCTAGCCTTACGCCCACGTTTATACGTGCCAGCATAATATCGAGCTCTACGCCCACGATCATTCGTATCAGCGTGAATCTGGATTACGCAAGTCTACTTTGGCTTGGCGTATTTCCTTTACGCGTATAGATTCATGCGTAAACTTTGACACTTTACGCATACAAGATTCATGCGTAAACTTTGACTCTTTACGCATGCAAGGTTCATGCGTAAAATTTTAATTCTTTTTACGCGTACAAGTTCAGGCGTAACGTTATTTTCTTTACGCGTAATGAATTCCCTTTTTACGCGTACTCTTTTACGCGTAATAATATTGTTCTACGCGTACAAGTTTATGCGCGTACAATGTTTCACGCGTAATGTTATTCTTTACGCGTGCAATTTTTTACGAGTAACTTTATGCATATTCATCCACGCGTAACTCTATTCTTTACACGTACTCCTCTGGTTTGGCGTAAGACGAGTTTTTATGTGCAACTTTATTCCTTTATTGAGCGTACTCCTTTACGCGTTAGCTTTATTCCTTCACGCGTAAACTTCTCTCACACGTAAATCTCCTTTACGCGTATTTCATCGGGCGTACCCTTCTGGCTTGACGTATTTTTATTGAACGTACTCCTTGGGCGTATATGGCATCTCTTATTTATCCTTATGCCTTTTTGCATGAACTCGATAAAATCATGATATGTTAATATTTTTATGCATATTGTTGTGTGGAATGTGCCCTGTGTCTCGATTGGTTTATGGATGCCCAGAATGACTGGAACTTAACCATGAGAGTTATAGACTCGACTATATTAAATACCAGTTTGACTGTCATGCCTTGGCACGAATTGACATTGATTGTTACCTTGACTGAATGATTGATCATATGTTCCTAGTTGGAACTAAAGAGACTGGCTAGTCGTCTTATTGAAATTGACTGAGACACGTTTATATTAACATGAACTATTGCAATCGACTAGCCGATCCCGAACATTAGCATATGGACACGTGCAGACTTCAACTTATTTTCTACAGAAGCAGCATGTGTACTTTACAGTCAAGGCATGATTATTCTATGGCTAGGTCTGATTGTTGTATTACGCTATGTAAGACCTACAACCTAACCGTACGGGCATCGTTGTAAAGTTGTGCATATCATACTTTGTACGAAAGTACTCATTCTGAATGACCATGATCCACGTATGGGATTTCAATCAACATAGGGACTATTAAGTTAAATAAAATAACGATTGCATAGAGAGAGAATGGATTCCCGAGTTCTTATATGGCAGCCATCGTGGGGCTATTGGTGCCCCGACATGCCGGCTGCTTCCCACGGATACTGCAAATCTGCCACACGGGCAGGAAGCGGTATCTGCTTATATTATTTATTGTATATTAATGACGGACATCCCGCTGGGACTCGTCTAATTCATGATTGGCACAATTAATTATTAGATAGACTAGCCTTGCTTGTAAATAGTAAGAACTGAGGAATCCTGATTACATATTTCCAAGACAATTTAGAACTTACAGTACAAGCCGTAGTAGTTGTATGGCCGTTTAAATTGTTTTGTTTGTGTACTGCACCTACTCTGTTAACTACTGAGATGATCAGAATGTCAGGACATGACGGGTCAACTTCTGTCCTTGTTTGGTTGGAAAGTTAGTTTAAAGTGTCGGGATGTTGTGTGAATCCCAGTAGCAAGTAGAGACTTATTATTATATTCTTAACTCTTATCACTGGTTTTAATTCTCAAGTCGTGCTTCCTTGTGGTACTTGCTATTAGAGGTCTAACCTCTCTGGTTTTGCATGGGCAGATTTGGAGCCAATTTCTGAGGACTCAGCTTACTTCTAACTCCAAGATGGTCAATACTAGAGGGATAATCGCAGGAGGACACGAATGGGTTTCTTGCTTCCCCGCTCGTTTTGCTACTTACTTTATATTTTACCACTTGGTACCGACATGTTAATCGGATTGTCTTGTACTTACATTTACATAATTATAACTAAGTCAGACTACAGCTGATAACAAATGTGTATACCTTGCTATATCATCTGGCTATGTTTTGTAAAGCCAGATCTCAAGAACATTTTGACTGAGCATTTGGGACGCCTTACCGCTTTATCTTATATGTTCTCTATTATTGCTTCTTGTTTGAATGATTGAGACAATAGATGTTGAGTGACCATAGTGAGACTTTCCTGTAGTATGCACCCCCCTCGTCATTTAGACAATATTGATCATATTATACGGTATTCATCTACCCGTAATACGTAGCTGGCTGAGTCATTCCTCTGCTCTCCGGTATTCTGGTTCTGGGGCGTGACAAGGGTTTAGTAGTGGCCCATGCAGGTTTGATTTCAGACTTGTGGGGTATTTAATTTATAGGATGTTTCAATCATACATGTTTCTCCTTGATCTCATGATTCATTACTCTCGACTCGAGCTTGACATTCCGGTATCCTTTGACTTCATTGATCTTTCATGTCCGATCGTTTGATTGTTCTTTTGTCCCTTTTCTTAGGGGCACCTCGTCCGTATCTGTCAGAGCTGGACAACAATAATAAGGACAACAAGGGCAGCATGAACAACATGACCATGTTGGTCAGCAACAAGGGTCGGTGCTACCTCAAGAGACCAACCAAGAAGAGGTGATAGTGGAACCAACAGCTGGATTGCAGTATCCGGAGGATCCAACACCACCAATAGTTCCACATACCCCTGTGGAGGTAGACACACCAGCCCTTCTGGAGATCATGAGAGGGATGATGGCTACGCAGAAACATCAGATGTTGGCCCAGCAACGCATGCACACTCAGCTACAAGAGCAGAATGTGTTGCTCAACCAAGGATTGCAAACGGCTTTGGAAAGAGGGGTGAGGACCAATTCAGGAGCATCAACCAGATTTTGCAAGTACAATCCCCCATCGTTTCGAAGGCACGGAGGATGCCATTTCAGCAGATGCATGGCTTAAAGATATTGAGGCTATTCTGACAGTAGCTAAGGTACCAGTAGAAGAACGTGTGGATCAAGTGAAGTTGTTACTTTAGGACCTCGCATACGATTGGTGGGAATCAGAAGAAGTGGGCATCAGACGTCCTATAGCTTGGGATGATTTTACTGCGAGATTCAAGACGAAGTACTATGGAGTTGTGGCATAGTTTGAGCTACAACAGAAGTTTATCAACCTCGAGCAGGCCGGCAAGACAGTGGATGCTTATGCAGCAGAGTTCTGCAGATTGAGTAGGTTTGTCCCAGAGATGGTAGCAATGGAGAGCCAGAGGGTTATGAGATTTTAGCAAGGGTTCCATCTTGAACTCTTGCAATTGATAGAGGGGCACAACTACCAGACCTTTGATGAGGTGTTGACGACAACCCAAAAGCATGAGATCATAATCCAGACGATCACATCAAGGACTGCGGGTCAGAAGAGATCTCACAATCAGATTGAAGAAGGAGGGGGAGTAGCTCCCCGAATAACAACAGCATCTTCTGGCATTCGCATTCAAGATGTGACGATACAAGGGCCAGCACCACCAGTCAGGCAGCAGCAGCAGTAGAGGAAGAATCGGCAACCCCCAGCGGGATGCATCTATTGTGGGAAGACAGGGCACACTAGAGGTATGTGTCGGGCATTGAACGGACAGTGTTTGATATATGAAAGTCCAGATCATCGAGTTTCTACCTGTCCTATGAATTCGAGGTCAGGAGGACCAGTACAACAATTTTCTGCTCTGCTAGCACCAGGGAAAGGACAGTATCAAGGACCAGCGACAGTAGTGAGACCGTTGGTACAATGCCCAATGATGTCACAGGCTCAGATGTTTCGGCAGCAGGGACTGCCGATGCAGCAGCAACAACAAAGACCACCCCAGCATCAGCAAGGCAGGGGCCAGCAGCAACATCAGGCTAGGCCGCAGCATGGGAACCAATAAGGAGGCCGAGGGCAGGGATTCAATCTGTCCTTGGAAGAGGCATTGGCATCGGGAGATGTTGTGGCAGGTAACATTCTCGTCGCCTCATATCCCGCAGTAGCATTGTTTGATTCGGGAGCTCACACTCATTTATATCTGCACAATTTGTGACACGATTAGGAATGGAATTCGAGACATTGCCAGGGAGATTGAATATACTCACTGGTAATGGGCTCGAAGGAGTTAGTAGGGTTATTCTAGCGTGTAGAGTTGTAGTTTGCGGGCGTTCCTTACCCGCCAGGTTGATAGAATTTCCTGTTAGAAATTTCGATGTTATCTTAGGCATGGACTAGCTGAAAGACAGTCATGTGACAATAGATTATCGTAGAGGGAGTGTATCTTTTAATATTCTAGGCATGAAGCGGTTCACCTTAGTCAGATCAGTGACAACTCAACAAGAAGAAGGAGTAGTGACGGCAATAGAAGAAGTTTAAGTTCCGAAGGTAGTGGAAGAGTTTCTAGATGTATTTCTCGAAAAACTTTCAGGTCTACCACCGGTTAGGGATATTGAGTTCAGTATAGAATTGGCACCGGGAACTAAACCGATATCAGATCGAGTTTATAGAATGGCGTATTTAGAACAGGCCAAGGTATATCAGCACATAGAAGAATTGAATGAGAAGAAGTTCATTCGAGTTAGCGAATTACCATGGGCAGTACCAGTGGTACTTGTAGGGATGAAGGACGGGTCATCAAGATTGTGTATTGACTACAAAAAGCTCAACGCGACAACAGTAAAGAACAAGTACCTACTACCAAGGATAGACGACTTGTTTGATCAGTTGAGCAGAGCAAGGATTTTCTCCAAGATAGATCTTCGATCCGGGTATCATCAAGTGAGAGTTCGGAAAGAGGATATTCCCAAGACGGCATTCAGATCCAAGTACGGGTACTACGAATTCTTAGTAATGTCGTTTGGTTTGACCAATGATCCAACAATATTTATGGATTTGATGAACCACATCTTTATGTCATACTTGGACCAATTTATCGTTGTATTTCTTGACGACATTCTCGTATACTCAGCTAGTGAACAAGAGCATGAAGATCACCTCAGGAAAGTATTACAGGTTCTGAGAGAGAACCAGTTGTACGTCAAGCTCAGCAAGTGTGAGTTTTGGATGGATCACATTTCATTCTTGGGGCACATCATATCAGGCGCTGGAGTAGAAGTGGATCCCAAGAAGGTAGAAGCAGTAGAGAGTTGGCCAGTACCTAAAACTGTAGCAGATGTGCGAAGTTTCTTGGAATTGGCAGGATATTATAGAAGGTTTGTATCAGACTATGCAAGACTCTCAGCACCCATGACCCGCTTGACACGAAAGGATGTGCCATTTGTCTGGTCGACAGAGTGCCAGGCATCATTTGAGAATTTGAAGCAGAAGTTGATCACGGCACCTATTCTTATATTACCGGTTGGACCCGGAGGTTTCACTGTATATTGTGATGCGTCAGGAAAAGGACTTGGGTGTGTCCTCATGCAACATAGAAAGGTGATATCGTATGCATCTAGGCAACTTTGAGACCACGAGAAGAATTATCCAACTCATGACTTGGAGTTGGCAGCAATGGTATTTGCTTTGAAGCTATGGAGGCATTACTTGTACGGTGATCGGGTGGACATGTACACAGACCATAAGAATCTGAAGTACATTTTTACTCAGAAGGAACTGAATATGAGACAGAGAAGATGGTTAGAATTAATCAAGGATTACGACGTAGAGCTTCAGTACCATCCAGGCAAGGCTAATGTGGTAGCAGACGCTCTTAGCAGGAGAGGCGGCACATTTATGTTGACATCAAAAAACATATCTTAGAAGATCTTCAAGAGATGGGCATCGAGGTTATACTTTCTAGTGATACAAGAATTCTGGCAAGTCTACGAGTTCAATCCGACTTGGTAGACACGATCAAGACAGCTCAGACACAGGACCCAAGGATTCAGAAGCTTATGACAGAATGTGAATCGGGACTCAGGAAGGAGATGGAAATTCACGAATATGGTACACTTAGATTTGGGTCACGTCTATGTGTTCCTAGTGGAGATATCCGACAGGAGGTTAGGACAGAAGCACACAGTTCTCAGTATTCTATACATCCCGGAGGGACCAAAATGAACAAAGATATCAAGCAGCACTTCTGGTGGAACAGAATAAAGAGAGAGAGAGATAGCTAGATTCGTTTATCGTTGCTTGATATGTCAGTAAGTGAAGACAGAACAACAGAGGCCAGCTGGATTATTACAACCACTTCCTATCCCGGAATGGAAGTAGAAACATATCACTATGGACTTTGTGACCGATTTACCGATATCACCAAGTGGTAAGGATGTTATTTGGGTAATAGTGGATTGGCTTACAAAGGTGGCACATTTTCTTCCTTTTAGAGTAGGGCAATCTACAGAAAAGTTGGCAGAATTGTATATCTAGCAGATAGTCAGGCAGCATGGGGTCCCTGTCAGTATTATATCAGATAGAGATACCCATTTTACATCATATTTCTGGAAGAGTTTACATCATAGTCTGGGTACCAAGTTAAGATTTAGTACGGTTTACCATCCACAGACGGACGGACAATCAGAAAGAATAATTCAGACTTTAGAAGATATGTTACGAGCTTGCACCCTAGATTTTGGAGGATCTTGGGAGTGTCACCTGCATTTATTTGAATTTTCATACAACAATAGTTATCAAGCCAGTATCCAGATGGCGCCATTCGAAGCACTATATGGTAAGAAGTACAGGTCGCCACTTGCATGGTATGATATCGGGGAGAGTAAGATGTTAGGCCCAGAGATGATTGTTCAGATGGTTGAAGTGGTTAAGGGAATTAGAGAGCGACTTCGAGTTGTACAAGATCGACATCGTCATTGGACAGACCAGCATCGTAGACCGCTAGAATTTTCTGTTGGGGACCACGTGTTCTTGCGGATCTTACCTACTCGTGGGGTCATTAGATTTGGCGTTCGCGGGAAGTTGAGTCCGCGATACGTAGGCCCATTTGCTATCCTTAATAGGGTAGGCGATGTTGCTTATCGTTTATCCCTTCCGCCTTCGTTATGAGAGGTGCATGATATATTTCATGTATCTCAGTTGCGTAGGTATGTATCGGACCCAAGCCATATCCTCGATCATTCTGAGCTGGTTGCTGGTACCAACCTGTCTTACGAGGAACAGCCGGTGTCCATTTTTGACCAAAGGGAGAAGATACTCAAGAACCGAACAATTAGCCTTGTCCGTGTTGCTTGGGGTCATCATTCCTTAGGAGAGTCAACGTGGGAACGTGAGGATGATATCCGATCATGGTAGCCGTACCTGTTTGACTCACAAGGTATATTTCTTTTCGTGTACCTTGATTGTATTGATTCCTCATGCTTATCAACTTATGAGTAGAAATTGCATGATGTCATAGATTGATAAGTATAGATATATTACTTGCTGTTGATATTGTAAGATGATTGCTTGCTCGCTAAAATTGCTTGTACTTGAATTAGTTTAGCTCCGATGTTTCTATCCTGCTTGGATTTGAAATTTCGAGGATGAAATTTTTCTAAGGAGGGTAGAGGTGTCACTCCCCGTTCCCAGAATACGTATTTTTATACGTGTACTGCTTGAATGTATTTATTTAATATTTATCATGTATTAGTTCTGTATTTAATTTTTTTAATTTCACGTTAATTATTTTTGCTGTATTTTATTTTCTGCTTTAGCTTTGCTTCTGGGTTCGGCTTGGGTTGGTTATTTCCGGATTTGGGTGGTTCAACATGAACCCGACCAACCTACCATCACCTCCATTTAAAGCCCCAACCCCTTTCTCTCTCTTCATTACTTCTCATTCTCTTTTACTCTTCTTCTTCCTCATAACTCTCTCCACCTACCAAGAGGTTTAGGCAAGTACATCTTGCTTCCACATGAGAACCTATTTTTATGGTTCAATTATCTTCCTCTCGTGATTCTAAGAGAGATTAGAACTTGACATTTTTGCATTTGAAAGTTTTATTTTTGTAGATCTAGAATTTGTTATTTTCGAATTTTGGGGGTTTTGATCTATCAAACTTCCTTATTTTCAAGTTTTGATCGCTCCAGGTTGTTGAGATTTGTGTTGTAACTCATCTTGATCCGTGGAAGCCCTATTTTTAGCTTAGATTGAGGTATTCAGGGAATTTCGAGTTCTGGAAGTTCTCTACGCCTACGTTCATACGTGCCCGCGTAATATCTAGCCTTACGCCCACGTTTATACGTGCCAGCATAATATCGAGCTCTACGTCCATGATCATTCGTGTCAGCGTGAATCTGGATTATGCAAGTCTACTTTGGCTTGGTGTATTTTCTTTACGTGTATAGATTCATGCGTAAACTTTGACTCTTTACGCATACAAGATTCATGCGTAAACTTTGACTCTTTATGCATACAAGATTTAAGCATAAAATTTTAATTCTTTTTACGCGTACAAGTTCAGGCGTAACATTATTTCCTTTACGCGTAATGAATTCCCATGTTATGCGTACTCTTTTACGCGTAATGATATTGTTCTACGCATACAAGTTTACGCGCGTATAATGTTTCACGCGTAATGTTATTCTTTACACGTGTAATGTTTCACGAGTAACTTTACGCGTATTCATCCACGTGTAACTCTATTCTTTACGCGTACTCCTCTGGTTTGACGTAAGACGAGTTTTTACGTGCAACTTTATTCCTTTATTGAGCGTACTCCTTTACGCGTTAGCTTTATTCCTTCACGCGTAAACTTCCCTCACGCGTAAATCTCCTTTACGCGTATTTCATCGGGCATACTCTTCTGGCTTGACGTATTTTTCTTGAACGTACTCCTTGGGCGTACATGGCATCTCTTATTTATCCTTACACCTTTTTGCATGAACTCGATAAAATCTTGATATGTTAATGTTTTAATACATATTGTTGTGTGGAATGTGCCCTGTGTCTCCATTGGTTTATGGATGCCCAGAATGACTGGAACTTAACCCTGAGAGTTATAGACTCGACCATATTAAATACCAGTTTGACTGTTATGCCTTGGCACGAATTAACATTGATTGTTACCTTGACTGAATGATTGATCATGCGTTCCTAGTTGGAACTAAAGAGACTGGCTAGTCGTCTTATTGAAATTGAATGAGACACGTTCATATTAACAAGAACTATTGTAATCGACTAGCCGATCCCGAACATTGGCATATGGATACGTACAGACTTCAACTAATTTTCTACAGAAGCAGTACGTGTACTTTACAGTCAAGGCATGATTATTCCGTGGCTAGGTCTGATTGTTGCATTACGCTATGTAAGACCTACAACCTAGCCGCACGGGCATCGTTGTATAGTTGTGCATATCGTACTTTGTACGAAAGTACTCATTCTGAATGACTATGATCCACGACATGGGATTTCAATCAACATAGGGACTATTAAGTTAAATAAAATAACGATTGCATAGAGAGAGAATGGATTCCCGAGTTCTTACATGGCAGCAATCTCGGGGCTATTGGTGCCCCGACATGCCGGCTGGTTCCCACAAATACTATAAATCTGCCACACGGGCAGGGAGCGGTATCTGCTTATATTATTTATTATATATTGATGATCGACGTCCCGCTGGGACTCGTCTAATTCGTGATTGGCGCAATTGATTATTGGATAGACCAGCCTTGCTTGTACATAGTAAGAACTGAGGAATCCTGATTGCATATTTTTAAGACAATTTGGAACTTACAGTAGCAAGTCGTGGTAGTTGCATGCCGTTTAAATTGATTTGTTTGTGTACTGTACCTACTCTGTTAACTACTGAGATGATCAGAATGTCAGGACATGACGGGTCAACTTCTGTCCTTGTTTGGTTGGGAAGTTGGTTTGAAGTATCGGGATGTTGTGTGAATCCCAATAGCAAGCAGAGACTTATTATTATATTCTTAACTCTTATCACTGGTTTTAATTCTCATGTCGTGCTTCCTTGTGGTACTTGCTATTAGAGGTCTAACCTCTCTGGTTTTGCATGGCCAGATTTGGAGCCAGTTTTCGAGGACTCAGCTTACTTCTACCTCCAAGATGGCCAATACTAGAGGGATGATCGCAGGAGGACACGAGTGGGTTTCTTGCTTCCCCACTCGTTTTGCTACTTACTTTATATTTTGTCACTTGGCACCGACATGTTAGTCGGATTGTCTTGTACTTACATTTACATAATTGTAACTAAGTCAGACTGCAGCTGATAACAATTGTGTATACCTTGCTATATCATCTGGCTATGTTTTGTAAAGCTAGATCTCAAGAACATTTTGACTAAGCATTTGGGACGCCTTACCGCTTTATCTTATATGTTTTCTATTATTGCTTCTTATTTGAATGATTGAGACAATAGATGTTGAGTGACCACAGTGAGACTTTCATGTAGTATGCACCCCCTCGTCTTTTAGACAGCATTGATCGTATTATACGGTATTCATCTACCTGTAATACGTAGCTGGCTAAGTCATTACCCTGCTCTACGGTATTCTGGTTCTAGGGCGTGACAATAATCATGGTAGTCACAGGCATCTATACACATCCACAGATACAAATATGAAATAACAAGGAACATGAAACCATCATACTGAATAAAAAGAAACTGAAATAATGTCAAATAGAAATAAAGTAGTCACATGGGTAAACACATGGATACAAGTCTCAGCTAAATAAAATAAAGTATACAGGTCTTAAATAAAATGTAAAAGAAGCCACTACAAGTCCGCAACTCCGACAGAAAATAAAATAGAAATATCACTAAAAGTAGAACTACTTCGGTGCAACCTCGTCTTCCTTAGCTGGTAAAAAAGACGAATATACTCCCGGCCCGTACTCCTCAAGAATGATCTCATCAGCTATATCTATGGAATAACCAGGTCCTCAGGGGACGTAGCAAGATAATATAAAAGATAAAGTACAGTAAATTAAATATCCCGGGTATCTAAACCAAACTGACGTGACGCTTTGAGGACAATGTTCGCAAGCGTCGACATCTCTAAAGTAAAAGACATCCGGATCAGGCGCACATATAGTCGTAGCTTTGGTACTGGAGTCTCAATGGTAACTAAGAGAGAAACATGGATCACAGGAAACAGGTTTTCTCTACGAATAAATATAGATACATAATATAAATTGTAATGCACAGCATGGCATCCACAAGTAGTAATTTTTCTCAACTCTCAAGAATCAATAAGTTGCATCCATAACTTATCGTTTCTGACCTCTATCGAGACAGAAAATCCTATGACACATCTAAAAAAAATATAAAATAACAGCCACCAATCTTAATCTACATGTATCAAAAAATCTAGTAAATCAGGAAATCTAGCACATGTATCAGGAATTATATATGTCAATCACATGTCATATCCTACATGTATTAGTGGAAATAAAATCCATATAATCACATGAAGGCTCTACATATCAATGGTAGACAACTTAATAGTTGAATGCACACGAAGATAATCCGGAAGCACGTAGTGATATAATTACAAAGGTCCAAGACAATAACATAAATACAAAAAAAAATAAAAGATAAACATGAACTAAAAGTAGCAAGGTGCACTTGCCTGATTCTGCAGTGTGAAGATGAAAAGTAGCTGTCGTATCCACGCCTCTGAAATCCAATGCTTCTAAATAATTATTTAACTACCTTAAGTATTTAACCAACAAACTTATAATATGATTTAATTAACTAATTTATTATTACTAAACATAATAACTATATCCAGATATTTTATGGAATTGTTTAGATTCATACACAATAACACACATGTTCCACGAGACATCGAGACCTAGTTTTACGGTTTTCGACTTCCGAAATTGTCGGTTAAGCCCCTACTTCGAGGGTTCACACAAAAATCTTCTAAAATTATAAAATAATAATTTAAAATTATTTTATACAAAAATAGGCTCTGAATTCCATATTTGAAATTCTAAGGAAAATATATGGCTAGTTGACTTCTATGTCGGCTAGTCTACCCAAAACTTGTCCAGAACATCGCCAACTTCCAATATAAGTAAAAATATATAAAACATTATTTTAAAACATTTTTACTAATTATTATTTTATAGAAAATAAACTTTGATTCAATGGTATGATTAACCACCATGTTTTGGCTATTCTATGTCAACCAATTACCCGAAATGCTAGTATTTTGACCCCAATTTTTTCGATCAGATCTAATATGATAAAATAAAAAAAAAATGCTCAAAAATCCTATATACAACTTATAGAGATAAAAATATAGGATAAAAGAGATTAAAATTAATCTCCAAGACATTAAACTCAAATTTTCTATAGAATTATTATTATAAGATTCTATATAGAAAAGATGGAAATTTTAACGAAATTATTTGCTAGAAGGGTTGTGGGTGCTCCTCCTTACCAAAGGTCCCAACTTTCTTGCCTTATTTGCTTGTTAAGAACTTTTTGATGGATTTGAAGGTTTTAACAGGGGTTCTTGATTGATATTTATGACAAAGGTTGGATCTTTATGGATTTCTTGGTGGAGATTTGAGAAAGGATGGTGATATAAAGGGTTTTGATGTGGAGGAAGAAGTTGTTGAGGATGGGGATGATGATAGATGAGTTGTGGATGGCCAGTGGTGGCCGAAACTTGAAAACAGAGGGAGAGGGTTTCTATTTTCAGAATTTTAGAGGGAGAGGACAATTCGGCCTAGGAGGGAGAGAAAATTGATTTTTAGGGTTAGAGTTTTGTATCATATGGATAGGTATATATATATGGGAACATATTTGTGAGAATTTTGGATTAAATATAATGGATTTATGGGTGTTTAGTTGGCCACAAAGGAAGGGAGATGCTCTTTGGAGTAGGTTTGGCTGTTAGTTAGTTTGGGTTTTGGGTAGTTAGTCATTTGCCAACTAGGATGACACCTAGGATGCTTACTATTTGTAGAAACTTTCTAAAATAGAAACAAAAAAAATTTAATTATATATATATATATATATATATATAAATATATATATATATATATATATATATATATATATATATATATATATATATATATATATATATATAATGGGGTCTCCTAAAAAGTCAAAAAGACTTATATAACTAATTAATTAATCAAAATATGATTTGGGCCACAACTTGAATTGTTAACATGCAAGAGACTAAATATGACTATGACATCCCAACCATGGCTAGTATACCAGTAATGACACCCAACTACACTAGACATGCTGTACTTTCTAGTCAACATGCATATCCAAACTCAACCATGACTATGATCCTTTTTATATAAAAATAATAGAATTTATTTAATTGAAAATAAATCCAATAAAATATATTTAACCTAATTAAATATTCTTTTAATTTTTGAGAGGTTTTATATTCTTTCCTCCTTTAAACAATTTTGACTTCGAAATTAAAAATAATGCCGTATAGGAAATTGAAAAGCAAGCTAAGGAAACACAACAAGTTACATACCTTGATCCTCAAATAATTGAGGAAAATGCTCTCGCATGGAATCCTCTTGCTCCCACATAGACTCGTTCGGTGAATGATGCTTCTAAGCAACTTGGACAAGTCTAATAGTTTAACCTCGCAATATCTTCTCGCTACAGTCAAGAATCCTAACTGACTGCTCCTCGAAAAATAAAGTCAGCCCAATTGTAATCTCAAAATGATCAAGCATATGACTAGAGTCCGTCACATACTTTCTCAACCGAGACACATGAAATACATCATGCACACCTTCTACTGATAGAGGTAATGCAAGATGATAGGCCACTTCCCCAACTCTCTCAAAAATATATAAAGGACCGATGTACCTTGGACTTAGTTTTTCATTGCTGCCAAATCGGATGGTACCTCGAGTCGGTGATATCCGTAAAAACACATAATCCCCTTCCTTGAACTCCAAAGGTCGATGATGTGTATCAGTCCAGTGCTTCTGTCTATCCTGAGCTGCCTGAAGATACTTCTGAATCTGCTTCACCTTCTCCACGATCTGGGTCACTACCTCAGGACCAAGAATCTGACGCTCCCCCACATCACTCCAAAAAATGGGCGATCTGCACTTTCTTTCATACAATGCCTCAAAATGTGCCATCTGGATACTTGCCTGGTAGCTATTATGGTAGAAAAAATTCTACCAAGTGCAAGTGATCTTCCCAGGATTCCTCTAAAATTTAGCATACATGCTCTCAACATGTCCTCGAGTGTCTAAATCGTACATTCTGATTGTCTATCGGTTTTGAGGGTAATATGCAGTGATGAACTTCAATCGAGTTTCCAAACTCTCCTATATACTCCTCCAGAAATGTGATATAAATCTACAATCACAATACGATACAATGCTGAGAGGTACAATGTGTAACTTCATAATCTGTCTCATGTACATATCTTCCAATACCTCGGTAGACTGTTCTATTCAGAATGGCAAAAAATGTGCCGACTTGCTGAGACGGTCTACAATCACCCAAACTGTGTCCTTCCTGTAAGGGCTCCTCGGGAATCCAGTGACGAAATCCATAGTGATATGCTCCCACTTTCACTCATGAATATGAAGTGGTTGTAGAAGTCCGGCTGATCTCTGATGCTCGACCTTAACCTGTTGATAGACCAAGCATCTAGCTACAATCATGCAATCTCTCCCTTCATCCCGTGCTACCAAAAATGTTGCCTTAAATCTTGGTGCATCTTCATACCCCCGGGATGGATAGAGTAGATTAAATTATGTGCTTCTTTCAACAATTATGTCGAAGCTCTCAATTCGGAACATATAAGCGCTCTCCACACCTTTATGTTTTGTCCTCATTAATACATAACCTTGTATGCTCTCCTGCCTCAGTCTTCTCACGAAGTCTTCTGAATCTCGCATCCGTAGGCAAAGCTATCTAAATTATCTTACTAATGAAGACTGAACTTCCAACTGTGCTCAAAATCCTTCTGAACCCGGTAATATGACTTCGATCCCAAGCTCCTGAAGATCCTCAAGCAACTAACGTGGGTCGTCAAGAAGTAAGTTGCGGGCTTCCTACTCAAGGCATTTGCTACTATATTCGCCTTCCGATGATGGTATTACAGCTCAATGTTGAAGTCCTTCATCAGCTTCAAACAATTTCTTTACCTCATATTCAACTCTTTTTGAGTAAAGACGAACTTCAAACTCTTGTGGTCAGTATATATCTCAACTCTCTCGCCATATAAATAATGCCACTAGAGCTTTAGTGCAAATATAGCTATAGCTAACTCTAGGTCATGCGTCAGGTAATTTTTCTTATGAGCCCTCGATTGTCTCGATGCATAAGCAACTACCTTACCATACTGCATCAGGACACATCCCAATCCATTGCTGTAAACCCTCTAAAATTCTACTATAAATTTTTTTAGTTCTATTTTCGTATTTGTAAGTCGAATGCGAATACATATAAACGAAGTATTTATTTATATACAAAAGTTTTATTTTAGATTTTTATACAAAAAACAAATCTATTTTTTGAAATAATATAAGGTAAATATTTTATCTTGTTTATAAAATGTATCGCCCAAAATTTTGTCAAACTTTATTTTATTAGTATATAAATATAGGTACCAATTTCGAAAATAAATTTAAATAAATTTACTTTAATTTATTTAGAAAACATCGAATATTATTTATATTATTGTGAAGATATTAAATATTATTTTAAAATTATTAGTGTGATCGATTATTGATTAGATTTATCTAGTTTTAAATTTATTGATTTATTCTGATAAGTATCAAATATGGCTTAAATTATTTTGATAATACTAACTGTTAATATGAACTATTATTCAATATTTGATTAAGACTGCTTTGATTTAAATTTTACTTACTTTAGAATTATTGGATATTATTGACACTACTTTGATAATATTAATATTATTATTGATAAGATCATTAATTAGTATTTTGAACTATTATTGATTATGATTAAGTTCTGATTAGTCTACTTTAGACATTAAATATTATTTTAATTTATTGGTATATGATCATTTAATATATTATGAATCAATTATTGATTTGGGATTAGATTAACTTAGTTTTGAATATGTATTTGAATTATTATTCTAACCAAATAATATATTTAGATTTGATTAATTTTGTTCTAAAATTATTGATTATTATCATTTCCCAATAAAAATATATTTGCTAAATTATTTTATATAAGATTTTAGATTATAAAAATATGATTTTAAATTATATGGTAACTAAATATTGGAATTTTAAATATTTTTTTGAATTAAATTTATTACTTTCTTAGTCTATATCTATTTAGGAAATCTCTATCTAGTTAAGGAAAGCTTTTTTTTTTTTCTTCCAATCTAATTCTAATTTAAGTAATAGCTAGTCATTATATATACAATATTAAACTTATAAAGATATATCAACTTTTCCTTTCTCAAATTTTTCGCTTTTTCGTCCAAAAAAGCCCAAAAATTCTTCATAATGCCTCATTTTTTAAAGGCTGTAACAACTTCGAAGGGCCATAACTCCTAAATCCAGACTCCGTTTGACCTTCAGATTTTTTTGTTTGAACTGTATTGAGGTTAGCTTCGATAATCTATAATTTATTTGAGCAAATTCACAATAATTTTTTTTGTAAATTGTTTGAGTGTCAGTTGTCCGAAAATTGATGCGTCGTACTATTTTTGAGATTTTGGGAGATCCCGAACTTGATTTTGCGATCCATTTGATGTTTCGAAAAGCTGACATGATGATCTACAACATGCAAAAAAAAAATCGAAATTAATCTTAAAGTTTAAAATTTATTTTGGGCTAATATATATTTATATTATTTTATGGTATTTAAAATAAGCTTTTGACCTAAAAATATTATTATAATATATTCTACCTAATTAAATTATATTTTTTCCTCTAAAAATGTTAATGCTAGATTTTTGAAGTATTTTCTAAAATTATTTTAACTAATAAAAAGGTTAGTTTCCAAATTAAAACTTATTTTGAAGTATTTATTTATCTGAAATATTTTGGGCTAATAAAATATAGTTTTTAAGTACTATAAATTTTTTTCTAAAATAGTATATGTATTATTTACACCAATCCCATTGATTATCAATTCCTAACCATAACTAATCGTATTTTCTATTCTTTTGCAAAACTAGAATTCTTTATGTCGATCCTAGCTAATTGGACAGTTCTGAGCTCAATAAAACAGTCTATCCCATCATTAGAGGCCACCTTGTAAAGTTTTAATCTCGAAGTCAATTCTGTGCCATCAAGATTGTCGCTCACACCAAGCACCACATTAGGTAAGTATACCTTGCCAGCTTTTATAGTATATTTTATATGTATGTTCTCTACTTTCATGTTTTTTTTTTTCCTCATCTTTTTATATTAACATTATTTTAGCATGTTCCTAGTCTTACTATATCTTGTTTCTAACTTACATGCACGTACCTAATTTATGTTATAATTTTATTATCTATTATATTGGTATTCGTGTTTACATGTGTATCATGGTAGAGTTGTCCAGTCCTACACCACTATTGTCTTGACTTGACATGACTTGAGTCTGACTTGATTTGTGATATTATATCGATTATGAGTGCTTACCTTGACTACGGTCTATATGATTGACTTGACCTTGATATTAGAATTGACTACTTGATCATCTCGATTGCAAGCGCTTGCTTGACTACGATTGAGATACTATAGATTGGGAGTACTTTTCTTGACTACAGTCTATAGGTTTTATCTGAGTTATTGTTAGACACTTCTAGTATGGCATGCGAGTGTCTTAGTTTCCATTTTCTTACTTTTCTTTTTCTTAGTCTCCATGTGTCTTAGTAGATTCTCTTACTACCACATCTTAATTTTCCACATATTTTATACTATTATATTTAGAATTTTTTTGTATCTTGTTATGTCCCTTTGAGAACCTGGTGATCTCTCCTGATGTGTATGTTCATGACTTTTCATAGGAGTTCCAGCCAAGGTCGTGATCTTCTTTCTCTATCGCAGATGGCTTGCTCTTGGATCATCCTCGCTGCTTGTATTCTTTATTTTGCTATTTACTTCCTTCTAGTTTATGCTTAGTAGTGGATTTGTCTCCATCTAGCATTTTGTACAATGACAATTTATATTTGATTTATAACATCTTTATTTTCTTAGTTTACAGATGAGATTTAGTGAACCATGGCTATCTATATACTATATTTATAGCTTAAGTATATTTATTATACGACTAACAAGTTAGATATCTAGTCCTACGTATTTTGGGACTGAGGTGTTACATATTTTTGTGGTGGCCCATGCAGGTCTACGAAATTGTTTGGTTACATAATTGTACCAAGCAAGCCTGCATATAAGACTAGAGTTTCGGATCTCATCCGCATGCTTGATCTTCTTTCTTGATTCTATTTTCAAACTCTCATTTGACTGCCGTGAATTGCATCTTACTTGATTCATTTTCTATCGTGAATCTTATTTTTTGTGCTTAATAGAGTTTAGGAAGATGATTTGTACTAGGTATATATGCTCCATTGTTCAATTACACTATTAGTTGAATTCTTGTAAGTTGGGTAGCATACCTCACAACCTAGCATCCCATAGTCCCTATGACCCATTATTGAAATATAGTTGAATGACACTGAATATATGCTAGTATAAAAAGATAGGTTTATCTAGACTATAGAGTTCTAGAGGTCCATACCCTCTCTGGTCGACCAAAGCTTTAGACAAGAAGATAGTAGGATAACTGTAGAGGCACAAACACCGGACACGTGTTAGATTTTGATGGACTTGAACTATTTATACCTTCTTTCATCATAATCCCACGTACTTATATTTTTGGACTAACTTGACTAATGTTGCTATTATAGCCTAGTTTTGCATATTTATTCTTTTATCGAGCTTGTTCATGACATGTGTTTTATTGGGACATCCATTAATACATTGTCTAATCAGAATCGGTATATTATGGTCTGATCAACCTTAGTGCACTTGGTTTCCTCTTCGTATGACTATTCTATGTGGATTGAGATATAGTTGACTTAGCTTATTAGACAAATATACTTGCCTTTCAGATAGGTCCGAGCATATCGTATTAGTTACATAATTGTAATGATACGAGCTTGCGAATAAAAATCTACCAAAATAGGATCTCATACACGACTGCCTTGACAACTCTCTTTTGAACTATTCAATCGCCTTTAAACCCCGTATTTGTATTTGGTCACATCTTCCTTGAACTATTTATTGTTTTTTGTCTTCACCTACTTTGGATAAGATAAATGCTCATGCTGAGGAAAGATAGATATATGGACAGTACTAAGGTATGGATCCCATAAGCTAATTGCATTATTAGGTGGTTATCTTTTGCGATTAAGGGGTATAATATGTATGTTAAAACCTTCGAGATGTAGTTAGCACTATTGAAATATTTAGAAAGTTATTACCTATTTAGAAGTTACACATTTTGATGTTAGTGGTTATCGAATTTAGACACTGATTGGGATGTCATGTATGCGATCATCTTCTAGATTATTCCTTTGGTTTTATTTTTTAGTTATTCAAGTTGTTTGTTTGCATTAAACGTCGTTCTATCTCCATCGTGTTATCGTAATAAGAAATTGCTTCAATCTTCTCAACCCTAGCTACCCTAGTTATTTCTTAATTTCGAAGATATAAGTTGGATAAGATGTAAACCTCCTAAAAATTTACTATAGATTTTACTTTATTTTATTTTGGTATTTGTACGTCGAGCGCGAATATGTATATACGATGTATTTATTTATAAACAAAAGTTTTATTATAGATTTTTATACAAAAAATAAATATATTTTTTAAAATATATAAGGTAATATTTTATCTTGTTTATAAAATGTGTCGCACTAGATTTTATTAGTGTATAAATATAGGAACTAATTTCCAAAATAATATTTATGTAAATTTACTTTAATTTATTTAGATAGCAATATTATTTAAATTATTTTGGAGATATTAAATATTATTTTTAAATTATTAGTGTGATCAATTATTGATTAGATTTATCGAGTTTTAAATTTATTTATTTAAATTTCCTGATAAGTATCAAATATGGCTTGAATTATTTTGATAATATTAACTGTTAATTTGAACTATTATTCAATATTTGATTAAGATTACATTGATTTAAATTTTACTTGCTTTTGGATTATTGGATATTATTGACACTACTTTGATAATATTAATATTATTATTGATAGGATCATTATTTAGTATTTTGAACTATTATTGATTATGATTAAGATCTGATTAATCTACTTTAGATATTAAATATTGTTTTAAATTATTGGTACATGATCATTTAATTTATTTTGAATCAATTATTGATATGGGATTAGATTAACTTAGTTTTGAATAATTATTTAAATTATTATTCTAACCAAATAATATATTTAAATTTGATTGATATTGTTTTAAAATTATTGATTTTATCTTTGACCAATAAAAATCTATTTGCTAAATTATTTTATATAAGATTTTGGATTATAAAAGCATGATTTTAAATTATGTATGGTAACTAAATATTGGATTAGATTTTATTAATTAAGTTTTAAATATTTGTTTGATTTAAATTTATGGAAAGATTTGATCATTTGTTTCATTATCCATATCTATTTAGAAAATTTCTATCTAGTTAAGGAAAGCTGTTTCCCCTTCCAATCTAAACCTAATTTAATTTATTAATAGATACTCATTATTTATACCCTATTGAACTTATAAACATCTCTCATCTTTTTCTTTCACAAATTTTTCTCTTTTTTGGTCTAAAATAGCCCAAAATTCGTCATAAATTCTGTCTCGTTTTTCAAAGGCTGTAACAACTTCGAAGGGCCATAACTCCAGACTCCGTTTGACCTCCAATTTTTTTGAACCGTATTGAGGTTAGCTTCGATAACTTATAATTTATTTTAGCAAATTCGTAATATATTTTTCTATAAAATTGTTTGAGTATCATTTGTTCGAAAATTGACGCATCGTATGATTTGTTGGATGTTTCGGAACGCTGACATGATGATCTATAGCATGCAAATTTTTTCAGAAATTAATTTAAAATTTAAATTTAAATTTTGGGCTAATGTATATTTATATTATTTTGTGGTATTTAAAATAAGTTTTTGACCTAAAAAATATTAATGCAATATTTTTTTCCTAATTAAATTATAGTTTTTTCTCTAAAAATGATATTTCTATATTTTTAAAGTATTTTTCTAAGATTATTTTAACTAATAAAAAGGTAGTTTTCAAATTAAAACTTATTTTCAAGTATGTATTTATCTAAAATATTTTGGGCTAATAAAATATAGTTTTCAAGTATTATAAATATTTTTCTAAAATAATACTTGTATTACTTACACCAATCCCAGCTAATCATATTTTCTATTCTCTTACGAAACTGGACTTTCATATCTCGATACTAACTAATTGGACTATTCTGAACTCAATAGAACAGTTTGTCCCAGCATTAGAGGCCATTTTGTAAAGTTTTAACACCAATGTCAATTATGTGCCATCATGATCGTCGCTCCATACCAGGCACCATACCAGGCAAGTATATATTGTTAGCTTATACAATAGAGTTTATATGCATGTTCTCTACTATCATGTTGTTTCTTTTTCCTTATTCTTTTATATTCATGTTGCATTATCCTATTCCTAGTCTTACTATATCTTATTTCTAGCTTACATGCACGTACCAAATTTCTGTTCTTTTTTCATTATCTATTATATTGGTCTTCGTGTTCATATGTATCTCATGGTAGAGTTGTCCAGTCCTAAACTACTATTCTCTTGACTTGACATGACTTGAGTATGACTTGACTTGTGATATTATATAGGTTGTGAGTGCTTACCTTGACTATGATCTATATGATTGACTTAACCTTGATACTAGAATTGTCTACTTCACCATCTAGATTGGGAGTGCTTGCCTTGACTACGATTGATACACTATAGACTGGAAGTGCTTTCCTTAACAACAGTCTATAGGTTTTACCAGACTTATTGTTAGCCACTTCTAGTATGGCATGCCAGTATCTTAGTTTCCATTGTCTTAGTTTTTTATGTCTTAGTCTCCTTGTATCTTAGTTGATTCTCTTACGACACTTGTTAATTTCCTGCATATTTTATACTATTACATTGGGCATATTTTTTTATATCTTATTACGTCCCTCTGAGGACCTGGTGATCTCTCCAGGTGTGTGTGTTCTTGACTTTTCGTATGAGTTCCAGCCAAGGTCGTGATCTTCTCTCTCTATCGAAGATGGCTTGATCTTGGATCATCCTTGCTGCTTGTATTCTTTATTTTGCTATTTACTTCCTTCTAGTTTAATGCTTGATAGTGGATTTGTCTCCATCCAGCTATTTTTACAATGATAATCCATATTTGATTTATAACATCTTTGTTTTCTTATTTTGTGGATGAGATTTAGTGAACCATAGCTATCTATATAATGCATTTACAGCTTACGTATATTTATTATACTGCCGGCATGTTACGTAGCTAGTTCTACGTATTCTGGGACTGGGACATTACAATTACCGGATGGTCACTATATACCATAAACCCTCCTGACCCTGAAGGAAGAGTTAAGACCGATATTGTCATCAAAGGCTTCTTCAGCTCATCAAAAGCCGTCTGACACTCTACCGTCCAGTGAACTCATGTGTCTTACGTGTCAATCGCATCATAGTTCAGTAATCCTTGAGAAATTTTCTACAAACCTCTAATAGTATCTGACAAGTCCGAGAAAACTTCTCACCTCTGAAACTAACGTAGGCACTGGCCATGTCGCAACTGCCTCTATCTTCTCTGGATCAACTGAAAGTCCTTCACTATAAACAATATGGCCCAAAAATAAGACCTTGTCTAAGTAAAAGTCACACTTACTAAGCTTGGCATATAGTTTTATCTTCCTCAATACTCCCAACACAACTTTAAGATGCTCCATAAAATAATAAAAAATAAGCTAGGGAGAAAAAGGGTTAAAAGTGTTTACTGTAGAAGAATTCTAATACGACTAGTCGTTCCATTCTATCGTAGGTATAGTACTATCAACATATAATGTTACTCATCAGTTCATTCCTAGCAAGTACTCCTAATAGGCTCTAAGCATCCGATATCCAGGCACTCATACTCGACTTATAATCTACTAGGATCAATCTCTAAGAAACTTATCCGTTTCTAGCTATCCAACATCACAATCACTCCAATAACCTAGCTTAATTATATCCTATAATACAACTACAACGTTTGTCTATTCTAGTCATTTAATAAGTAGAATGTAACGGGAACCACTACAAAAAAAGTGACCTTTGGGGACAACAAAAAACCGTCTTAAAAACTGCAATTACCGTCCCAACAAATATTTGGGACGGCCTTTGGGACGGGAATGGCCGGTCCCATTAGGGTGGCGTGGCAAAAACTTTAGGGACGAATATTGCCGTCCTAATTACTGTTAAAGGACGGTTAGGCAAAATGTCTCAAAAGTTTTCAAATTTATGCTTTTGTGTGACGATTTATTAATTTGTCCCAAAAAACAAGTTTTTGTAACAGATATATTTCGTCCTAATAAATAAGGAACGGAATTTTAAAAAGTACTGTAATCGTGCGAAAAAACTTAACAATTGTTTAAATTATTATGGAATTACTAATTTCCTATTTATATATAAAATATATAATTGAATTTTATATACAACAAAAATTCATACAGAACTATTTTATTTAATCGGAAATGCATATGGTAGCCGCAACATTAACAAAGCGTAGCCGCAACATTAACAAAACAATTTATATAAAACATATTTAAAGGCAATATCCCATTGTTCACAAAACGAAATCCAAGTCTTACATCACTGTTCCCATCAAGTTTTACATCAGCAAGCATTCACTTAATTTACAAAATAAAATCTACGACTTTTTACACAAGTCCAAAACATATATATTTTATTTTCCACATCCATTGACAAACCGATCCACACATCCATAGCTGCCAGCAGCATTGGCTACCTGGAAACAAATGAATAAGCCAGAAATATGGTTAGTTATAAGTTAATTGGGACCTCAGATTCATGGAAAAATAATTTGCGACAGAGACTTACTTGAGTATATCAGGAAGGCGGAAAGCACCCACAAACATACTTGCAACTTGTGCTTTGAGCTCAGTGCTAAGCTCACTCTTCATCCTCTCGAGCTCTTACTTAAGATTGTTCTACATGTTAACCAAAAAAAGGATCTTAAACTAGTGAACACATGAATACCTCTGTTGAACACATGAACCATTAACCATAAATACGTATCTTGAAATACCTCTGTTATGATACGGTCACAAGCTCCCATTCACTTCTCCATCTGAGTTTCAAATCCTTGAATTTGCAATTAGTTTCTTTGAGAGTAAGTTTACTGAAGTTGGAGAATATATCTAAATTTTGAGTTAGTATAGATATAACTCATAAAATAAAGAGAATATCTTCACAAAACTTTCAAATTATTTCATTGCAATTGGAGCTTAACTTCTTATATATGCACATATCACAAAAAGTTGACCAATCGGAGTGGGATCAAGGAAAAAACTGCCACATGCACATATCATTGTCTAACATATTTAGCTATTGAGTGTGCCTAAAAATCAATTTTCAGCAATTCATAATTAATTTTTGCCAATATAGTATCAGAACTGTCAATAATCTGCCAACATTTGTAGTTTTTGGACTAAAGTTATAGACATATAACACTAGGTTCTAGACACACCATACATGACTGACTGATGGAGGAGATAGATTGTTAAGGGATAATATTTGAAGGTAAAAGATGGGACAATAACAAGCTATTCAAATTAAAATTGCCTCACCTTAATTGCTTTGCCAATAAGCCATCTGGTTTTTCTTTTTCTACAAGTCTAAAGAGAAGAAATAATCAACATTGTCTCAAAAAGAAAAGTAATTAATTAAAAAAAGACTCAGGGCATCAACAAATAGATGCAATATGTATATAAAATAAATGAATGATATAAAATAAGTTTCAGCTTTGCTACTAAATAAAAATAGTAGCCATTCATAGAAAGGAAAATATAGCGTAACAGGACAGACATGAACTGCTGCTAACAACTTAAAAAATTTCAACTATCAGGATTGAGATAGGAATATTTGCTTCTAATATATTTCACATTATGGCTAGGTTGCACTGACATGGGTCACAAGATATGACAGAATATTGACACGAAGATACGGGCCAGTGTTAAAATGGTGTGATTTTTTTTTCTTTTTTTCTTTCCCTTCCTCATTTTCTCTCAAACCAAACAAAGACTTAATATAAATGAATGGGAGAAGAAACTTCAACATTTCCAACTAACAATGGACAGAATGAGTATTATTGATTATGGTCATAGATATTCCACATTATTGCATGTAAGAAACATTCATGTTGTGAATAATATGCAATAAGTTCAGAAGAGGCTTATGAAGTGGTCTAATGATGGCTTAAACATAAAGCAGCTAAGAGAGCATAATGAGCCTCCAGGATGTATGGGCAATATCAGTGACTTTTTTACAAATCAAATTTTAATAACAGAGGTTGGTACGAAATATCTTAGTCTAACATGTAAAGGCTCCTAAGTTAGGTAAAAATTTCCATGCCTAGAGACAGCCATATATCTGCCATCTGTAGAGCGGTTTACTACATTGAAGGTTCCAATATTAGACAACTAAACAATTGAGATGTTAGCAAAGAATCAAAAAAAAAAAAGATATAGAATACCTACAAACTGGACCTTGTAATAGTCAGAATTATTAATTACATAAGAAAGTTGAATGATAATGGGAAGGTTTGGTAACTTCAGTTAAAGTAAGAATATTAGGAATCTGAATTTAAACAAGTTGCTTTTTCTTCAAGTCTATAAACAAATTTTTCATGAGAAATAAGTTGCTTTTTCTTCAAGTCTATAAACAAATTATTTCTACAGTTGAACAAACAGGAAGAATCAAAGAACACTTGATAATAGAATGTTTCCATTTCACCAAGACATGATTTCGATGTCATCCTATATAAATAGTAAAACTTCCCTAAAGAATAAATAAGTACAAAACTGGAATATCAGAATTTAATCTAAATAGTAAAACTTACATAGAGCTTCCCTAAAGAAGAAATAAGTAATGAACTGGAATTTCAGAATTTGATATAAATCCCAAAAACTTAAATAAAGAAAAATAAGAGAAAATAAATGTCCAGAATTTATTTATAAGACAAAGCAAATATTACCTTCGCAAAGCCAAATTATTTATTACACATAGAACAAGCCGATAGTATCTGCAGGAAGAATATAGTAATAAATATGGAAATTTTAACACCATATCTTGAGAATGCACTTCAAAAATTTGGAGAACAAAAAAGTATAAACTTTATGTTATCCGGAGGTAAAGGCTAGTGATCTACATCTAAATTCTAATCAGTCACATAATTATTTTTAGCAAAAGAAAATAAAACCAACATAAATGAAAAAATTTAAAGCAAAACAACTAATAAAATGGTGAAATTTCATACTGATTTCAAAAGGAAAAAAAGAGAGGCTAGTAGTCCACAACAAGTCAATAAGAAAGTCAGTTTTTTACATGAAAGAAATAAAACCCAGATCCTGGAGAAATATCCAGATGACTAAACCAACAAAAACGAAGAATTTATTGAAATTTAAAGCCAACCACTAGGCAGTAATATAAATTTCAGCTTCTTGGCACCAAATACAAAAACCCAATTTTAAACTGAAATACAATATTACCCGGTCAGCTGCTGCCTGGAGTGTCAAGTGATCTCTCCATTCCCCAAACCTAATACCAATATGACAATTTGACAACAAAGAGAAATATAAGCCACCAGTTTAAAAATAACATGGAGAAATATAATATACAATCACATCATATATCACTTCAAGAACAATGAGTAAAAAATAGACAATTAAAAAAAATACATAGGTAAAATTTCACTTACTAATTCGGATGTAATAGGGTTTTGCATGATATTTACTTCTCTGAGAGTCGGCTAATCATTCAGAGCAAGAACCTTACCTCAGGAATTAAAAAGTTACCGAACTATGTATTGCTTTGCAGTATAGTTTTACATTCCTAGTTAGCAGTTATTATTAGTCAGTCTTTCTCTATAAATATTTCATCTCATTCTATTTAAATGGTTGTTGCTTTTAATCCTTTTTGACATCTTGACGATAACTAGAGTTAAATTTTAAGAAAAAATGATATAGGATTCTCACAATATTTTCAATTCTTTGCTTCTCATATGCTGACGTCATCTGGGCTGCTTGTCCGGGCCTTAAATATATCTTGTTCTTTGATTTTTCCCTCTAAGGCAATAAAGAAACAAATAAAATCAGCTTTAAGACGTGTACATATTCTCAGTAAATCACCTATTTGGAGCAATATAATAGAATTCAGCTAAAAGTATAGTCTGTAATATTCCCTTCGTATAAGATAATGAGGAAATGCAAATTGTTCCAAATTGTTACTTAATGGAAAAATGAAGTGTGCCCATAAGTTAAACTTTTAGTAGTTTTATTGTAAGTATGAGTAGAATATGTCCTTTTCTTAGATAAATAAGTTGATTGAGAAAGAAACTCCCGAGTCCAGTGAAGGCTTTGAAAAATGAGAGCGTTGGCATGAATTACAGGTGTCACTTCATGATGGTGATACAAACACAAGTTCTGGTGCATATTGGATACACCTATTAACAAACAATGCAAACAATGCTTTAGTACATATATAATTTGAACAAGAGGTGGTAACTTAAATGCTATTCATGCCTAGAAGAAAGCAAATTTATCCAACTTCAGCCAAGATGATTTATGCCTTACGAAAATGAAAATTATAGTTAGCTTTACAAGAACTAATAGCTCTGCATCAAAGAAACTGGTTGAACTTGAACTGCAAAGTATATAAAGATTGATATATTCTTTAATGTGATGCTCCTGAAAGAAGTCAAAACTTGCAGGCCCGTAGAATCTTTGGCTTACTTAAGGTATATCCATATGGGACACCAATCAACAACACATAAGATATTCCTGAAATAAATGAAGAATCTTGACCTTATACAAGAACCGTAAGCTACTATGAATTGCTCTCATTATGCATAAATGGATTCAGTTCCAGAAAAAAAAAAGATAATTGTTTCCATTCTAAGAAACCTCTTGTCCTACAGAGGGAGGAGGACATTCAACCTGTGGAAGCTAACAAAAAAATAAGGGGGTGTCAGTAAGAAGAAATGTAGAAAAATATGGCAAAGTAACAAGTCAAGTAGACTTCTTTTGCCAAAATTGCAATAAAGAATCCATAGAATCTATACAGAACAACCAAAGCAACTTGGCAAAACCCAAATATGAAGCATAAAGCACAAGGGAAATTGCAATAAAGAATTTTACATATGCTATAGAAGCAATGGGGTGTCGACAAGTGCCATCATAACCCAATGTTCATAATTCAGCATTCTAGTGACTCTAAGACGATAAGCTATTTTAACGCAACCTTGTTCCCTTTGCAAACGAATAATATCCAACACAAGAAGCTTATGATATGCAGGTGGCCCAACTGGTGTCCCTAGGACTGGTGGAGCAGGGAAGCTAGCTAGCACCTCATAAGTCATAATTCTTCCCTACTTATTTTAATTGAATACCAAGAAGGCAAAAAATATACTTCATACCAGTTACAATATACTTCATACAAGTTACACTTATCAAACTGATGAGCATCCCTACATACACAAGGAATCTCGTGTAACATGATTTGCAACTACTACAACTCTGCCAACTCATAATATGGATACTTAACTAAAGTTCTACCCTAATAATAAAAAGAGCCAATTAATTCATACAAGAAGTACAAAGCTGGTAATCATGTTGGCAAAACCCAAATATGAAGCATAAAGCACAAGGAAAATGGAGAGCAAGGATGTTTGATAAAGTTGGCTACAACATAAGAAATATAAGCGGACATCTTGCTGACCTTGTTTGGGTTGTGCATGTCAAAGGCAGGATGGCTCAACAAGTTCTGGACATTAGTCACATTTTCAGGAATGTCTGACATTGCTTGAAGAGCAAACCATTTATTTACCACCTGATGGAAAAAGAACAACATGATTATACAACCAGTCTCTCTTGCAAATAAAAATCACAAAAATAACTAGATAAGCAATTAAGTCTTAGATATATGGAGGAGGGTGTTACCAGAAAGTCATCTGATCACTTCTTATAGAAGTCAGCAAGAACCTCATCACGAGCTTGACCAGGATTTTGAGCTATGGTTTGTAGAGCAGCAAATTGATCTGTCATGTTCGTGGTAGAATTGATCTCGCTCTTCTATGTTTAGATAGAAGAATGCCATGTCAATTTCTTCTTGTCATGAACAATGCTGACAGCCAAGTTGATGGGGAAATGCTGAAAGCCAAATTGATGGGGAAATTTGGAAGGAGACATGCTGCTAGTGATTGATGGATGTCATTGATTTAGAAACAATCAATAGCTAATTTTAAGAGCTAGGACGGACATCAGCTGATGCACAACATAAACATGCAAGCAACTGCAGAGGACTTGTGGCTCAAAAAAATTCGTCAAGAAAGAATTGCCCTTTCAAAAATAAGATACATAATCAACGTCACCTCTCCGTCACCAATTTCATATCGAAACTGTGGAATAGGAGAGTTCACCTCACGACAACGTGGTTCGATTTTGGTCGAACCATGTCCATCGAGCTTCAGAGCCTCCTTTAATACTTAAAATTCCAAGCTCTCTTCAATTAGTAGGCTAGAAAAAACCATAATATTACTAAATATTGAATCAATTTCTAGCCTTCAAAATCCATCCAAAATTTGATGAGCCATAGTACAACAATATCCACATTGGCGTGTTCTACTATGCCATTTTCTGGACATTGTTGCGGTTACATCCATTCTTCCTTGAGACTTCAGTTTCCTTTTAGCATGAGAATATGACTCATATTCCTGTTACACAAAGAGCCTCTTTCCAGGCAAAAATATCTATAATATCATTGAAAAGAGTAAAATTAAAGGTTCCCCCACTAATCAGAAGGAGATGCGGAGAACAAGCTTATTATATAAAAACCAAGAGAATTGTAATCACTTCAGATGGTGTACAGTAATCTACATTTACTATCAACAATCTGCACTCTGTTAGCCACTGAAAGACTAAACTTCATTACTCCATACACTACAAAAATCAAGACCATTATTCTTGGCAGCAACTGATAAAAATTGCATGTATACATAATATGCAACAGCATCAGCTAATAATGAAATATCGAGGGGCAAAAATGGGTAATCAGGAATAGTAAAATGGTTACAGTTTCGACCCAAGAAACGCCAAGGTTGCTGCATCTCCTGGTTTGTAGGAATAAATTAACTTGTGTGCTCCTAAATAAGACACCTATTTGTTGCATTTCACGTAATTTGAAGACTGGGTAGAGTGCACCTTCTCCAAGCTCGTCAATGTTTCCACCATGATTTACAAACAATAACTGTCAAAGGGCATATATTTTTCTGAAAAAATTTCATGTCAACCGAAATATGAAACTTTTTGTAATGATTCACTCAGTTCGTCCGATCTTCCTCAAAGGTATAACAACAAATATCACCAATATAAAATGATAATAACCTACGAAAATCAATCAACCCTACACAATTCAAGACATAGAAATGGAAAGGACCATCAACTATCCAGCACCTTTATTGAGCTCAAGTTCATACCTTTTAGCTGAATATTTCAGTTTTCAATTTCCCATTCTCCAGTGGACAATGTCAACCGAAAAATGACATCTTTCGTGAATTTATTCAACTCGATAAGCTTCTTTTGATTTTAACAAAATCATCATCGATTTACAACAAAGACCTATGGAAACCCTAGCTTTTTTAAGCTCAAGCTCAGGTGAACCATATCAATCAAAAGATGGCATCATCCGTGATAATTGACGCAATTCGACACAGATTGATCCGATTCTAATAATAAACACAATCACCAATATATAATCAGAACCTACAAAAAACGACATAAAAAGGGAGAATTTAGGGTTAGGGTTTTTACCCCCACTGGACGACGAGAGACTCGTAGTCACGGTACTCCTTTGGGTGGATGACATTGATATCGGAGTAAACCCTAGCTCTCGACATCCAAAGAACGGCATGAGGAAGAGATGAGGGGAGTACCCATTGGGTGGGTTTTCGATGCCCTTCTTCTTCGACCACAAACCCTAAATCAAACCAAAATTTTGAGATTCTGAGAGAGAAGAAGACTCTAAATCCTTGATCAAATAAATACGTACCCGATGGAGTCTTCTCGCCTCTTCGCCGTGATGGAGGAGTGCCAATAGTCGGGGCGGGCGACGTCTTAGCAACCAGAAGCACTCTCTCTCTCTCTCTCTCTCTCTCTCTCTTTAGAGAGAGGGAGATGGAAAGAGAGGGAATGACTAAAATGAGTGCGGGAATTAGCTTTCCTTCAATTTTTAACACTCTAATCATGTGTCACGTGGAATGCATGTGACTGAAAATATAGCTTTCCCGCTGAGATTATTTGAGACGGTCTCAAAATTTATTTGGAACGAAAAATATTAATAGTCCCAAATAAGAGGTCCATCTTCCAATCTGTCACCAATAAATTTGTTTTTTGTTACAAAAAAATATAACAGTCCCAAATAATAATTTTTTAGGACGTTTAAAACTAGCGTTCCTGAAAGTGTTGTCCCAAAAGCCAACTTTTTTTGTAGTGAACCTAAGGCTGGGTCAAGCAATCCATACCATTATCAAACAACGTTAGGGTAAAACAAAGCAGGAAAATAATCGAAATATTCTCAAGAACGATACGAAGCCAAGCTGGATGCATAGGACATAGTTAAGCAAAAAAAATTAGATAACCATATACCTCTATAATCACATTATCTGGAATCTGCTCCGCCAGCACACACCTGGATGCAAAACTCTCGATTTCATAATTTAATAGAAGGCTGAATGTGTGTCTGCCACGCCTGTCAATATATGTTCCTAGATTTATTTTTGGCCAAATCCATAGATGTTTCCAAGTCAACTTTTGCGAATACACAAGAAGAGTCAATCAAATGCACATGATATAGTTTAAGTTAAAGTTGAGAAACATATACAACCATGACACCGTTATCTGAAGTTCTACCTCACCATTATTTCTCTGGCTGCAAAAACTTTGATTCTATAATACAACGATAAATATAGTTTCTCAAACTTTTCTTTGAACCAATCCATAAGAAATTTTCCAACCACTTAGCTGAAAGGAACGAGAAGAATTACTCAAAAAATCAACAGGGTAGGGTTTAGTCAAATCTCGAGTAAGGAAGAACACAAAAACAATCATATTGAGAAAGAAGATAACATGAAATCAATTATGTTGAAGAGTCTTAGAGAAGTCTATAATCCTAGTTGTGGATGTGTCCTCAAGTCCTACTCCTTAATTGGTTGCAGGCTCGCAATAGTACGACTATCCTAGGTATCACCACAACTTCGCACAATTCGCGAATACTCGACCTGTACTTATGGCTTCTAGTGTTTGTGCCTCCGCTTTTCTGATGTAATAGTAAGGGGAAGATATATTCACTATGAATATACGTCTTACTAGCATGAATAAAAAAGGATTACGGTAGAACATAATCAAACTGGATGCAAATCAAGCAGTCAAGTGAGAGTTCGAAACAAAGTCAAGGAAGATATCAAGTATATGGATGAGATCCTAAACTCTAATACTATATGCAAGTTTGCTCGATACAGTAACATAATCAAAACAATAGTTTTTGACTTGCATGGGCCACCACAAAAAATGTCGCGTCCCAGTCCCAAAACACATAAGGACTTGAACATATAGCATGCCAGCAGACACACTCCATAGGTATATCCAATTTAATGGACCAAATGAAAAGTATCTTAAGCTGTAAAATATAATCATAATTATGGTAGTCACATGCATCCATACTCATCCACAAATACAAATATGAAATAACAAAGAACATGACATCATCGTGCTGAATAAAGAAAACTGAAATAATATCAAATAGAAATAAAGTAGTCCTATGGAAAAACACATGGATACAAGTCTTAGCTAAATAAAATGAATGATACAAGTCACAAATGAAATATAAGAGAAGTCACTACAAGTCCACAAATCTGACAGAAAATAAAATAAAAATATTAATAAAAGAAGAACTACTCCGGTGCAACCTCGTCTTCATCAGCTGGTGCAAAAGATGAATATACCCTCGGCCCGTACTCCTTAGAAAAGATCTCGTCAGCTATATATGGGGAATAACGAGGCCCTCGGAAGAAATAGCAAGGCACATAATATACAAGATAAAGTACAGTAAATGAATGATCTCGGGGTATCTAATCCAAACTGAATTGATGATTTGAGGACAACGTTCACAAGAGCAGACATTTCTAAAGTAAAAGACATCCGAATCTGACATACATATAGTCGTAGCTCTGGTACATGGAGTCTAAACGGTAACTAAGAAAGAAACATGGATCACAGAAAACATGTATTCTCTCCGAATAAATATAGACATAATATAAAATATAGTACACAACATGGCCCACACAAGTAGTAATTGTACTTAACTCTGAAGAATCAATAAGTTGCATCCACAACTTACCATTTCTGAGCTCTATTTAGACGACAAATCCTATGACACATCTAAATTAAAAGAAAAATAAAATGACAACCACCAATCATAAACTACATGTATCATAAAATCTAATAAATTAGAAAATCTAGCACATGTATCACGAATCATATGTGTCAATCATGTGTTGTATCCTACAGGTCTAAATGAAAATAAAATTCGTAGAATCACACGAATGCACCTGAAGATAATCTGGATGCACGTATTGATATAACCACTAAGGTCCAAGGCAATAACATAAATACAAAAAATAAAATAAAAGATAAAAATGAACTGAAAGTAGCAAGGTGCACTTGCCTGATTCTGCAGTGTGAAGATGAAAAGTAGTTGTCGTATCCATGCCTCCGAAATCTAATGCTCATAAATAATTAATTAACTACATTAAGTATCTAACCAACAAACTTAAATATGACTTAATTAACTAATTTATTATAACTAACCATAATAACTATATCCAAATTTTTTATGGAATCGTTTAGATTCATACACAACAACACACATGTTCCATGAGACATCAGGATTTAGTTTTACGGTTTTCAACTTCTGAAAATGTCGGTTAAGCCCCTACTCCGAGGATACACACAAAAATTATCTAAAATTATAAAAAATAATAATTTAAAATTATTTTATACAGAAATAGGCTATGAATTCTATATTTAAAATTTTAAAGAAAAAATATGGTTAGTTGACTTTTATGTCGACTATTCTACCCAAAATTTGTCCAGAACATCGTCAACTTTCAATATAAGTAAAAGTACATAAAATATTATTTTAAAACATATTTAATACTGACTATTTCACAAAAAATAAACTTGAATTCAATGGTCTAATTAACCACCATGTTTTGGCTACTCTATGTCAGTCAATTAGCCAAAAAGCTAGTATTTTGATCCCTATTTTTTCGATCAGATCCAATATGATAAAATTGCCAAAAATTGCTTAAAAAATTATATTTTATAGTAATAAACCTACATTAGATTCACTTTAAAAATTTTTTTAACAATATCATTGGGTTTCTTCATAATGGTACTAAAAATCAATGCTACCATAACCCAATTTCTCAACAAGTATGTATGCAACTTTTAGAGATAAAAATATAGGATGAAAGAGATCAAAATCAAATTTCTAAGTCATTAAACTCAAATTTTCTATAGAATTATTAGCATGAGATTCAATATGAAAAAAATATAAATTTTTTATCAAAATTCTTTGTTAGAAGGGTTGTGGGTGCTCCTCCTTGCCAAAAATTTTAACTTTCTTTCCTTACTTGCTTGTTAACTCCTTCTTGATGGATTTGAAGGTGTTAACAAGGGTTCTTGATTGATCTTGATGGCAAAGGTTGGTTCTTTATGGATTTTTTTGGTGGAGATTTGAGAAAGGATGGTGATAGGAAGGGTTTTGATGTGGAGGAAGAAGTTATCGATGATGGAAATGATGATAGATGAGTTATGGATGGCAAGGGACTGACAAAACTTGAAGAAGGAGGGAGAGGGTTGCTATTTTTGAAATTTTAGAAGGAGGGGACTATTCAGTCTAGTTGGGGAGAGAAAATAGATTTTTACGGTTAGGATTTTGTATCATATGGATAGGTATATATATGTGGACATATTTGTGAGGGTTTTGGATTACATATAATGACTTCATGGGTGTTTAGTTGGCCCAAAAGGAAGGGAGTTGCTCTTTGTGGTAGGTTTGGGTATTACTTAGTTTGGGTTTTGGATAGTTAGTCATTTGCCAACTACGATGACACCTAAGATACTTACTATATATAGAAACTTCCTAAAATAGAAACATAGAAATTTTAATAAAATAAATATATATCAATATGAAGGTATTTGAGATTACTACATGTCTACATAGATTTGGATTTGATTTGGGTCAAGTTCGAAAAGGTTTGGTACAATCGGGTCTTCTAAAAAGTCAAATATAACTAATTAATAAATCAACATATGACTTGGGCCACAACTTGAATTGTTAACATGCAAGGGACTAAAATATGACTGCCATCCCTACCATGGCTAGTATACTAGTCATGGCACCCGACTATTCTAGGCATGCCATACTTTCTAGTCAACATGTATATCCAAACTCAACCTTAACTATGACCCTTTTTATATAATAATAATAATATAATTAAAATTAATTAAAAATAATTACAATCCAATAAAATATATTTAATCTAATTAAATATTTTTTAGTTTTTGAGGGCTTTTACACATTCACCTGCATCTGTGCAAGGATAAGTGCTACGACATTGGTAAGAGTCGCTCCGATGCGACGCACTTGTCATATGTTTACTGTTTACTTCTGTTATCGAATATAACATGAATAACATGCTCACATGCCTTGAAACTGGTCATAAACAAAATAAAAAGATCACCGAATAAGGATGCATGTTTCAACAATTACTTAGTGTCGGTTTAGGCGAGTGAGTTTTCTTACTTTTTGGTACACAGTAATGTACTAACCTACGTTGTGGGCATCATTTCAGGTGCTTGTGCTTGGGTGTTGTTTGATCAGCGCGGCAACATCGATGAATCAGATTGTCATGCAGAAGCGCCTCTTACAAGACGATGTCTTCTGCTATAAGAGACATGATGTATGGAATGACTGGATCTTTTGTGAGCTAGAGATCACATGAGTGTTGTAAGCCAGTTGCCATTTTTATTGGGGCTAAGTTTGGGACCATTCTACAAGTAAAACTTCCTACAATAATTATTATTGCTCTACCGTTAATATGTTTCCTAGGGGTTTAATTTGTTGGTGTTTTTGTCTTTGGACTAGAAAAGATAGTCCCACATCGGCTACACCAAATGGTGAGTATCTCAATATAATGCATTGCTTGTGTTGAGGTGTGCACATGAGGTGTAGTGGGGCACAAGTTTGTGCCATGTGGAAGTATTTTCCTAGAAGGAAAAAGGATTAAATCCAACAAGGATGCAAGTTAATTTTTGTTGTGCAGACTCGAACTCGGACACGGACTCCAGGATGTCTCGTGCATGCACGGGAGTGTTCGGGGGGTAGGCGTGGACTGGCACACTTTTATGCTGATTGTGGGATGATCTAAAATATCAAACTCTATTTTTGAGTATTGGTATTTTAGTCCCACATCGGATAGGAGAAGAGGTGAAGTCTCAACTCCACTCTATAAATAGAGCCCCTTGGCCTCCTTTGAAAGATGCACCAAGAAGAGAGTGAAGGGAGTCTGTAAAGTTCAGGAAGCCCGTTCAAGTCTCAAATATTGACTTACGAGCGTTCCAGAAGTTCTTCGTGAACTTGCTGGTTCCTGGAAGCTGTTCGTGCTCATGTGGGGCGAAAAAAGCTTTGAGCAACGGTGGTTCATTCACCCCAGCATTTCATTCTCGCCTGTCATCGCTGCTGTTGCCTTTTATAGTAACTTCTTTTTAGAAGCTCTACTGCCGATAGTCGCTTGCACAAAAGTCTTTTTAGATTTTTTGTATATTACGTAGAATCTTTTTAGATCCTCGTAATTCAGAATCCTCCAGGATCTCTGTTGCACATCTTCTTTAAGGTGTTGCATTTGAAATATTGTCTTTACAATTATTTCAGTTTTAGAATTTTCCATCGAAAATTGTGCCTCGGTACTAACAATCTCAAAGCTTTATTGAGAAGATGGATAACTCTCGTGCTTCGCTCATCGATACCAGTTTTAACAAGTTGGAGAAATTCGATGGCGAACACTTCCAGATATGGAAACGAAAGGTCACTTTAAATCTTCAACTCGTGAATGTTAATCATGTACTGTCAGAAGAAGAACCGATCGTTCTAACCACTGGATCTGCTGCGGCTGTGGCCGCTGCTACACCCAAGCAAGCGAAGTGGAAGAGAGAAAATAGTATATGTAAACTACAGATACTCAATTCCATGGAAGACACTCTGGCAGAGTCCTACTCCAAGAAGACATCTGCTAAAGAGATATGGGACTCCTTGGGAAAGCTCTATGAAGATGACGAGAACCGGTCCAAGATCTTTATGGTAGAAAAATATCATAAGTGGACCTTCGAAGACGAGAAGTCGATGCTACCCCAAGTGAAGGAGTTTCTGAAGTTGCGTCAGAAACTAGAAGACGAGAACATGCCCCTCGTCGACAAGTTTGTCGTTGGAGGGATCGTCGCGAAACTTTCTACAGGATGGAGCAACTTCTATGCAAGGATGCATCGAAAGAAGATGGAAATTAGCTTGGAAGATTTCTTGCAAGAAATCCATGTTGAGGACGAGATGCGCTCTCAACAGAAGATGGATACTCTGTCCAAGCAACTGGCGAAGGCAAATCTGGTCCAAACCAGAGAATACCAGGGGAAGCAGGCTGCTTCTCATCGCAAAAAGAAGGACTTCACGAATCTGAAATTGAAGGGTCCTGCTTTCAAGCAGCAGAAGTCCAAGTCCCATGTGACTTGCTTCAATTGTGGCAAGAAGGGCCACTACAAATCCGAATGCAAGTCCAAGCCCAAAGAACAAGGTGAGCCTAGTAAGGTTTTTATGATTGCTAATCTGGTTGCCATGATAGCACAGGTTGCAACTGTGGGGACTGACTTGGACTGGTGGATAGACACTGGTGCGACCTGCCATGTCTGTTCAGACAAAGACTGGTTCATCTCTTATGAGCCAACTTCAGAGAAGGTCATAATGGTAAACCAGGCATAAGCTGAAGTACTGGGGATCGGGACGGTGGAGCTGAAACTCACATCGGGGAACACTCTGACGCTTCAAGGTGTGAAGCATGTTCCAGTAATTGCTAAGAACCTGATCTCTGGTAGTCTGCTCTGCAACGTAGGCTTGAGGATGGACATCAATGCTGGCCAGTTGGTGATGTCCAAGAAGGGTACATTCTTCGGAAAAGCTTTCCAAACTGAAGGAATATACAAGATTCAGCTTGTGGTAACCCAGCATGATAATATAAATGCAATCACTTTTTTTGATTATTCTCTTGAGTTGTGGTATAATAGGCTAGGACATGTTCATTGTAAAAGGATTAACAGAATGTCTAGTCTAGGACTTATCTCCAAGTGTGGGGGTAAGGTAGAGAAATGCGAAGTATGTGCTCAGACGAAGATCACAAGGAAATCCTTTCACAGGGTCCATCGAAGCACAGATCTTCTGGATTTGGTTCACTTAGATATCTGTGACTTCAAACAATTCTCTACAAAGGCCGTGATGAAGTATTTCATTACTTTCATCGATGACTTCTCAAAGTATGCTTTCGTCTACTTGTTCAAGTCTAAAGACGAAGCATTCGAAAAGTTTAAGAAGTTCAGGGCCGAGGCTGAGCGACAAACTGGACAACAACTCAAGAGGTTAAGGAGTGATCGAGGCGGGGAGTATCGGTCTCATGAATTCTTATCATTCTGCAAAGAACATGGAATCATCAATGAGACAACGGCTTCGTACTCTCCTCAATCCAACGGACTAGCAGAACGTTGACAGTGATGATGAACTCCATGCTGTTGACTGCGGGTCTTCCAAAGTGCTACTAGAGAGAAGCTGCACTAACGGCAACGTTCATTCTGAACAGAGTGGCATATGCTACTTCCGACATAACTTCTCATGAACTCTGGTTCAAAGTCAGACCTAACTTGAATGTCATTCGAGTGTGGGGGTGTCTGGCTTATGTGAAGCTCCTGGATCTGAAGATTCAGAAGCTGGGGACAAGGACTACGAAGGCGATCTTCTTGGGGTATGACGAGAAGAGTGATGCTCGGAGATTCCTTGATATCGAGTCAAACCATATCATCGAATCTTGCGATGCTGAATAATTTGAAGACAAGTTTGCAAAATACAAGAATATTGTTCTCGCGGATCTTCCGGAGAATGATAAGGTTACAAAGCAGACAGAAGTCTTTAATGAACCAGTAGTCCAAGATGAAGTTGTCGTCAAGGAGACACCAGCTGAACCAGAACTCGCTGAGCCGTCAACTAAGCGAACGAGAAGGCCGAAAGACTTCGGAGATGACTTCGTTATCTATCATGTGGAAGCAGATCCGCTTACCTATGATGAGGCGATGAAGACCAGAGATGCTGTATTCTGGAATGAGGTGATAGACAACGAGATTAACTCAATCACCTCCAACAACACATGGGTATTGGTTGACCTGCCAGAAGGAGCAAGACCCATCGGATGCAAATGGATCTTCAAGAAGAAGATGAAAGCAGATGGAACCATTGACAAGTTCAAGGCCAGGCTAGTGGCCAAGGGGTTTGCTCAGAAGCAGGAGATCGACTACTTTGACACTTATGCTCCAGTAGCTCGGATGACAACCATCAGATTGTTAATTGCTCTAGCAGCAATACATAAGCTGGTGATACATCAGATAGATATAAAAATGGCATTCCTTAATGGCGAGCTGACCGAAGAGATCTACATGCAACAACCAGAAGGTTTTGTCGTCAGAGGTCTGGAAGACAAAGTCTGCAAGTTGATAAAGTCTCTGTATGGTTTGAAACAAGCTCCCAAAATGTGGCATGAGAAGTTTGACAAGGTGATAAGGTCAAATGGCTACAGGGTCAGTGAAACAGACAAATGTGTCTATACGAAGTTTGCTGACGGGAGAGGAGTAATCGTTTGTCTTTACGTGGACGACATGCTAATCCTAGGTACAGATTTAAGCTGCGTCAGAGAGACAAAGAAATTCCTCTCGACCAAGTTCAGTATGAAGGACTTGGGGGATGCCGACGTAATCTTGGGACTCAAGATCATCCGGACAGGCACTGGAATAGCGTTGTCACAATCTCATTATATTGAGAAGATACTCACTCGCTACGGGTATCAAGATCTTCCCATAATTGATACACCGTACCGGAGTGATCAGAAGTTGGAGCCTAATTCGAGGGAAAGCATCAAGCAGTTGGAGTACGCTAGCGTCATCAGAAGCTTGATGAACGCTACTACTGCCATAAGGCCTGACATAGCTTTTGTCGTGGAAATGCTGAGTCGGTTCACTAGCAATCCAGGCGTTGAGCACTGGAAAGCTGTGAAGCGTGATATGAGATATCTCAAGCAAACTCAGACATATGCACTTTTCTACAGTGGAGATCCGTCAGTAGTGGAAAGCTTCAGTGATGCTAGCTGGTGTTCAGATATGGAGAGCGAGTATTCCACAGGTGGATTCGTATTCGCCATGGGCGGAGCTGCTATATCGTGGAAGTCGAAGAAGCAGACTATGTTATCTCGCTCCTCCATGGAATCTGAATTCTTTGCATTGGATGCTGCTGCAGATGAAGCAGAGTGGCTTCGGAAGCTCATGTATGATCTTCGGGTGGTTGGGGGTCAGATACCGACAATACCGATATACTGTGACAACCAGGCGGCAGCAGCAGTGGCATCAAATGAACTCTTCAACGGAAAGAAAAGAACGGTACGGTTGAAGCACAGAGCAGTACACGATCTTATCAAGAGAGGTATTATTGCAGTGATTGATGTTCGGAGTCAGGAGAACCTGGCGGATCCGTTCACCAAGGGCTTCAAGCGCCAGCTGGTCGATGACACAGCTTGTAAAATGGGCTTGAAGGCATTCTGATAGTGTGTCTTTGTAATCCTACCATAAAGTTTTATGCTATTAGTACAAAGAGAAATCTACTAGGCATCTAACTTTTGGTTCCAAGGAGGATCACTGACTGGGAAACTATCAGGTAACAATGGGTACTTGTTCTCTGGAACATGAAAGGGATACGGACCCATAACCACTGTTGTCTACTATGTATTTTCTGTAAAAAAAACAGATCATGTGGAAGGTTGGCTTAAACGCCTTAATGAGTTCTCAAGCAGAGTGAATGTCTGGTGTGCTTTACAGGAAGCACGATAGAGCAGCACTACAAGGAGTGAAACTCCATTCTATAGTGGGGTGACTCCACCATGAGGTTCCCAGGTAGGGGTAATGCTTCGGCTTTGCAAGCCAAGTCATAGCGGCGTAGCACCGCAAATAGGCAGGTAGCCTAATGTTGTATGACGTAATTTAAGAGTTGTAGACAACACTACAAAGAGGAGGATGGCCCCATGTTACAGTGGTACGACACCACGATGAGGTACCCAGGTAGGGGTAAAGCCTCGACATTGCAAGCCATGTGGTTGCGGCGTAACACCGCAAGGAAGCCTTAGGCTTCATGCTGAGTAGTTTGGCACTACAAAGAGGCTTGTGACCTCATGCTACAGTAGTATGACACTACGATGAGGTTCCCACATAGGGGTAATGCCTCGGCTTCAGGCCATGTCATAGCGGCATAGCACCGCAAGGAAGTGCATGGCTTCATGCCATATCTCTTTAATAAAGAACTCACCTATAGTGTATGAAAAGAGATATCAGGCCGTCTCTTGAGGGTAAACTTGTAGATGCCCAAAATTATATACTGAAACCAGGCTGGCACAGGGCCTTCAATGTGCAGCCAGAAGCACAGTTGATGTCATTATGTGAGTAGGAAGAATTGCAGTTATGGTACAGAATTCAAGACTTAGTCCATTTTTGTATCATGCTGTTATTTAACCTATGCGGGAAGATTCAAGTCGTAGCGACATCTCTCCTAATGCATGATGGGCAGTCACTATGGGGAACGCTCAACCCATATATTGAGATATGTGGGGGATTGTTGGTGTTTTTGCCTTTGGACTAGAAAAGATAGTCCCACATCGGCTACACCAAATGGTGAGTATCTCAATATAATGCATTGCTTGTATTGAGGTGTGCACATGAGGTGTAGTGGGACACAAGTTTGTGCCGTGTGGAAGTATTTTCCTAGAAGGAAAAAGGATTAAATCCAACAAGGATGCAAGTTAATTTTTGTTGTGCGGACTCGGACTCGGACACGGACTCCAGGATGTCTCGTGCATGCACGGGAGTGTTCGGGGGGTAGGCGTGGACTAGCACACTTCTATGCTGATTGTGGGATGATCTAAAATATCAAACTCTATTTTTGAGTATTGGTATTTTAGTCCCACATCGGATAGGAGAAGACGTGAAGTCTCAACTCCACTCTATAAATAGAGCCCCTTGGCCTCCTTTGAAAGATGCACCAAGAAGAGAGTGAAGGGAGTCTGTAAAGTTCAAGAAGCCCGTTCAAGTCTCAAATATTGACTTACGAGCGTTCCAGAAGTTCTTCGTGAACTTGCTGGTTCCTGGAAGCTGTTCGTGCTCGTGTGGGGCGAATAAAGCTTTGAGAAACGGTGGTTCATTCACCCCAGTATTTCATTCTCGCCTGTCATCGCTGCTGTTGCCTTTTATAGTAATTTCTTTTTAGAAGCTCTACTGCCAATAGTCGCTTGCACAAAAGTCTCTTTAGATTTTTTGTATATTACGTAGAATCTTTTTAGATCCTCGTAATTCAGAATCCTCCAGGATCTCTGTTGTACATCTTCTTTAAGGTATTGCATTTGAAACGTTGTCTTTACAATTGTTTCAGTTTTAGAATTTTCTATCAAAAATTGTGCCACGGCACTAACAATCTCAAAACTTTATTGAGAAGATGGATAACTCTCATGCTTCGCTCATCGATACCAGTTTTAACAAGTTGGAAAAATTCGATGGCGAACACTTCCAGATATGGAAACGAAAGGTCACTTTAAATCTTCAACTTGTGAATGTTAATCACGTGCTGTCAGAAGAAGAACCGATCGTTCCAACCACTGGATCTGCTGCGGCTGTGGCCGCTGCTACAACCAAGCAAGCGAAGTGGAAGAGAGAAAACAGTATATGTAAACTACTGATACTCAATTCCATGGAAGACTCTCTGGCAGAGTCCTACTCCAAGAAGACATCTGCCAAAGAGATATGGGACTCCTTGGGAAAGCTCTATGAAGATGACGAGAACCGGTCCAAGATCTTCATGGTAGAAAAATACCATAAGTGGACCTTCGAAGACGAAAAGTCGATGCTACCCCAAGTGAAGGAGTTTCTGAAGTTACGTCAGAAACTAGAAGACGAGAACATGCCCCTCGTCGACAAGTTTGTCGTTGGAGGGATCGTCGCGAAACTTTCTGCAGGATGGAGCAACTTCTATGCAAGGATGCATCGAAAGAAGATGGAAATTAGCTTGGAAGATTTCTTGCAAGAGATCCATGTTAAGGACGAGATGCGCTCTCAACAGAAGATGGATACTCTGTCCAAGCAACTGGCGAAGGCAAATCTGGTCCAAACCAGAGAATACCAGGGGAAGCAGGCTGCTTCTCATCGTAAAAAGAAGGACTTCACGAATCTGAAAGTGAAGGGTCCTGTTTCAAGCAGCAGAAGTCCAAGTCCCATGTGACTTGCTTCAATTGTGGCAAGAAGGGCCACTACAAATCCGAATGCAAGTCCAAGCCCAAAGAACAATGTGAGCCTAGTAAGGTTTCTATGATTACTAATCTATTTGCTATGATAGCACAGGTTGCAACTGTGGGGGCTGACTTGGACTGGTTGATAGACACTGGTGCGACCTGCCATGTCTGTTCAGACAAAGACTGGTTCGTCTCTTATGAGCCAACTTCAGAGAAGGTCATAATGGTAAACCAGGCATAAGCTGAAGTACTGGGGATCGGGACGGTGGAGCTGAAACTCACATCGGGGAACACTCTGACGCTTCAAGGTGTGAAGCATGTTCCAGTAATTGCTAAGAACCTGATCTCTGGTAGTCTACTCTACAACGTAGGCTTGAGGATGGACATCAATGCTGGCCAGTTGGTGATGTCCAAGAAGGGTACATTCTTCGGGAAAGCTTTCCAAACTGAAAGAATATACAAGATTCAGCTTGTTGTAACCCAGCATGATAATATAAATGCAATCACTTTTTCTGATTATTCTCTTGAGTTGTGGCATAATAGGCTAGGACATGTTCATTGTAAAAGGATTAACAGAATGTCTAGTCTAGGACTTATCTCCAAGTGTGGGGGTAAGGTAGAGAAATGCGAAGTATGTGCTCAGACAAAGATCACAAGGAAACCCTTTCACAGGGTCCATCGAAGCACAGATCTTCTGGAGTTGGTTCACTTAGATATCTGTGACTTCAAACAATTCTCTACAAAGGCCGGGATAAAGTATTTCATTACTTTCATCGATGACTTCTCAAAGTATGCTTTCGTCTACTTGTTCAAGTCTAAAGACGAAGCATTCGAGAAGTTTAAGAAGTTCAGGGCCGAGGCTGAGCGACAAACTGGACAATAACTCAAGAGGTTAAGGAGTGATCGAGGCGGAGAGTATCGGTCTCATGAATTCTTATCATTCTGCAAAGAACATGAAATCATCAATGAGACAACGGCTCCGTACTCTCCTCAATCCAACGGAGTAGCAGAACGTTGACAGAGATGATGAACTCCATGCTGTTGACTGCGGGTCTTCCAAAGTGCTACTAGAGAGAAGCTGCACTAACGGCAATGTTCATTCTGAACAGAGTGGCATATGCTACTTCCGACATAACTCCTCATGAACTCTGGTTCAAAGTCAGACCTAACTTGAATGTCATTCGAGTGTGGGGGTGTCTGGCTTATGTGAAGCTCCCGGATATGAAGATTCAGAAGCTGGGGACAAGGACTACGAAGGCGATCTTCTTGGGGTATGACGAGAAGAGTGATGCTCGGAGATTTTTTGATATTGAGTCAAACCATATCATCGAATCTCGCGATGCTGAATACATTGAAGACAAGTTTGCAAAACACAAGAATATTGTTCTCGCGGATCTTCCAGAGAATGATGAGGTTACAAAGCAGACAAAAGTCTTTAATGAACCAGTAGTCCAAGATGAAGCTGTCGTCAAGGAGACACCAGCTGAACCAGAACTCGCTGAGCCGTCAACTAAGCAAACGAGGAGGCCGAAAGACTTCGGAGATGACTTCGTCACCTATCATGTGGAAGCAGATCCGCTTACGTATGATGAGGCGATAAAGACCAGAGATGCTGTATTCTGGAAGGAGGTGATAGACAATGAGATTAACTCAATCACCTCCAACAACACATGGGTATTGGTTGGCCTGCCAGAAGGAGCAAGACCCATCGGATGCAAATGGATCTTCAAGAAGAAGATGAAAGCAGATGGAACCATTGACAAGTTCAAGGCCAGGCTAGTGGCCAAGGGGTTTGCTCAGAAGCAGGAGATCGACTACTTTGACACTTATGCTCCAGTAGCTCGGATGACAATCATCAGATTGTTAATTGCTCTAGCAGCAATACACAAGCTGGTGATACATCAGATAGATGTAAAAATGGCATTCCTTAATGGCGAGCTGACCGAAGAGATCTACATGCAACAACCAGAAGGTTTTATCGTCAGAGGTCTGGAAGAAAAAGTCTGCAAGTTGATGAAGTCTCTGTATGGTTTGAAACAAGCTCCCAAAATGTGGCATGAGAAGTTTGACAAGGTGATAAGGTCAAATGGATACAGGGTCAGTGAAACAGACAAATGTGTCTATACGAAGTTTGCTGACGGAAGAGGAGTAATCGTTTGTCTTTACGTGGACGACATGCTAATCCTAGGTACGGATTTAAGCTGCGTCAGAGAGACAAAGAAATTCCTCTCGACCAAGTTCATTATGAAGGACTTGGGGGATGCCGACGTAATCTTGGGGCTCAAGATCATTCGGACAGGCACTGGAATAGCGCTGTCACAATCTCATTATATTGAGAAGATGCTCACTCGCTACGGGTATCAAGATCTTCCCATAATTGATACACCGTACCGGAGTGATCAGAAGCTGGAGCCTAATTCGAGGGAAAGCATCAAGCAGTTGGAGTACGCTAGCATCATCAGAAGCTTGATGAACGCTACTACTGCCACAAGGCCTGACATAGCTTTTGTCGTGGGAATGCTGAGTCGGTTCACTAGCAATCCAGGCGTTGAGCACTGAAAAGCTGTGAAGCGTGTTATAAGATATCTCAAGAAAACTCAGACATATGCACTTTTCTACAGCGGAGATCCGTCAGTAGTGGAAGGCTTCAGTGATGCTAGCTGGTGTTCAGATATGGAGAGCGAGTATTCCACAGGTGGATTCGTATTCGCCATGGACGGAGCTGCTATATCGTGGAAGTCGAAGAAGCAGACTATGTTATCTCGCTCCTCCATGGAATCTGAATTCTTTGCATTGGATGCTGCTGCAGATGAAGCAGAGTGGCTTCGGGAGCTCATGTATGATCTTCCGGTGGTTGGGGCTCAGATACCGACAATACCGATATACTGTGACAACCAGACGGCAGCAGCAGTGGCATCAAATGAACTCTTCAACGAAAAGAAGAGAACGATGCGGTTGAAGCACATAGCAGTACACGATCTTATTAAGAGAGGTGTTATTGCAGTGATTGATGTTCGGAGTCAGGAGAACCTGGCAGATTCGTTCACCAAGGGCCTCAAGCGCCAGCTGGTCGATGACACAGCTTGTAAAATGGGCTTGAAGGCATTCTGATAGTGTGTCTTTGTAATCCTACCATAAAGTTTTATGCTATTAGTACAAAGAGAAATCTACTAGGCATCTAACTTTTGGTTCCAAGGAGGATCACTGACTGGGAAACTATCAGGTAACAGTGGGTACTTGTTCTCTGGAACATGAAAGGGATACGGACCCATAACCACTGTTGTCTACTATATATTTTCTGCGGAAAAAAAAGATCCTGTGGAAGGTTGGCTTAAACGCCTTAATGAGTTCTCAAGCAGAGTGAATGTCTGGTGTGCTTTACAGGAAGCACGGTAGAGCAGCACTACAAGGAGTGAAACTCCATGCTACAGTGGGATGACTCCACCATGAGGTTCCCAGGTAGGGGTAATGTCACGCCCCGATTCGGGGAATCGCTCGCTTTGCTTCGATTCACGCCGAATCGATCGTCCTCGCTAAGGCGTGATGCCGTACAAGTCTGGAGTTGCACTTGTACAAGGCTAGAACATGCACATTCATATCATTTGAAACATTTAAAATTAAGCCACAGTTGCGGAAACATTGGAACACAATATAGGAAGAAGAAATACTCATTTTATTCATAATTGTAGTCAGAATACAACTTTTCTCGATAATATTTGAAATGCCATTTCGGCTACATTGATTCATGAAAAGAAGTACAACTGATAGGCTGCCATGAAATAATTTCCCGTTCCATACATCATGCCCCTTTAGTACTTTGAAATATAAGCAGTTATCTTTGAAATCTCCGCAATACTTTGTGCGTCTTTAGGGAAAAACAACTTGAAAGGAAACAGCAGTTCAGAAAGCTTTAGTTCGGACGTGCGCCTGAGCCTTCTCCAGTACCTGTGGAGGAGGGGTCAGCACATTATAACAATGCGCTGGTGAGCCCCGTTGGCCCACTCAGCTAAACCAACATTTGATTAATGACAAGCATTTTAAAGATATGAACTTATTAGGGACAGGCAACATTCAGAGTAATTCACAATAAATGCAACATGGAAGAAACCATGTTTACTTTACCATTGGCCGAATCCAGCTTTCCTGCATAAGATACAGGATAATAATAATATACTTACCGCCCCTGCATAAAACAATCATTAGCATGCATCCTGACTACATGGCCACTGGCGTTGTTAAACCATATGGACATCTCTTTGCCTTATAGGACTTCAAGGTAATGCAATGACTCCAAAGTAGGTAGCTAGCCCCTAAGGATGCCTCACAATACCCGTGCTCCCATTAGCACGCCAATGCTTCCTCCTAGGCCGAATCGGTCCCGGCGCCCCAGTACCGATTCGAGGAAACACACCACCAAACCTTGTGCACAAGTTGTCCATGACCATGCGAATGCGTGATCGACTCGATAAGCAAACAGTACATGGTAGTTTTGAAAGTAAATAGACAACTTGTTCATTTCGCAGCATTTCATCATCATTCTAGGTATCAATTCAATCTCAATTCAATGTTCAGTGGACAAGCATAATCTCAATTGTTGTTAACAGTGTAATCGATTCATTTCAATGTTCAAGGGACTAGCATTCATTTCAATGTTCTATGGATTAGCATTCATTTCAATATTCTATGAACTAGCATTCATTTCAATGTTCAATGTTCAATCGCTAGCTTCTTAGTGGTATTGACTTGTGGCGTTTAGCAACTTGATATCGATCAACGGATGTTGCAAGACAATTATTTAGTTGGCATGAAGGAATAGCGAGAGGGACAATACCACCACAGAGATCCACACTCACCAAATTAGAGAATCGCCGAGAGAGAGAGAAACACTTGCACGCTTAGCCTTCCGTCACGCGTCAGTCTGCATTGGCACCAAAAGTTTGGTTAATAATCCATCTCGTTGTGTTCTCTTCTCTCAGAATTCTCAAGAATGAATGCTATGCAAATCGATGAAAACGGGCAAGAATCAAATCATCGAAAATCATTCAGAAAAGCATCCATCAAAACCAAGCAGCAAAACCAGCAGCAAAACATCCAGAGAAAACTCTTGGACGCATTTCAAGAGAAACCAATCCATTAGTTGGAAAGGTTCTTATGCACTTGTCCGTGATCGATTCGGTGCCGACGGTAAGTTTCCCCAATACTCGGTTCCGACCGAGTTAGCCAAGCCACAAGCCTTACATAGTGAACCGCTAGGAGCGGGACACTACATAATATACCACTAAGAAAAAGTTTCGTCCTCGAAACTTAAAGCAAAAGTCCTACCTCAAAATTATCAAACAGCGAGGGATATTTCACCCGCATCTCTTCCTCTAATTCCCATGTCGACTCCTCTACAGCATGGTTCCGCCACAGCACGTTGACCAGGGGTACTGTCCGATTCCGCAAAACTTTCTCTTTCCTGTCCAAAATTTGGACAGGCTCTTCAGTGTAGGATAGGTCAGCGCTCAGCTGCAGCTGGTCGAAGTTCACTACGTGACTTGGATCATGCACGTACTTCCGAAGTTGAGATACATGGAAGATATCGTGCACATCAGCCAGAGCCGGAGGTAGTGCAAGTCGATAAGCCACTGAGGCTACCTTCTCCAAAATCTCGAATGGTCCGACGAATCTCGGGCTTAGCTTTCCTTTCATCCCAAACCGCATCACACCTCGCATGGGCGTGACCTTCAAGAAGACATGATCGCCTGCTGTGAATTCCAAAGGTCGTCGATGAACATCCGCATAACTCTTTTGTCGACTTTGAGCAACTCTAAGTCTTTCTCGAATTAAGCGAACCCTCTCGACGGCCTGTTCCACAAGTTCTGGTCCGAGCACTTGCCGTTCACCGACTTCATCCCAGCATATCGGTGATCGACATTTCCGTCCATATAAGGCTTCGTACGGGGCCATTTGGATACTTGCCTGATAACTGTTGTTATAGGCAAATTCTGCTAATACGAGATGTGTGTCCCAATTTGTCTTTGAATCGAGCACGCACAATCTCAACATATCTTCAAGAATCTGGTTTACTCTCTCTGTCTGACCATCAGTCTGCGGATGGTAAGCCGTACCGAAGTTTAACTTTGTGCCCATAGCCGAGTGCAGACTTATCCAAAATTGCGACAAAAATCTTCCGTCTCTATCCGATACTATAGAAGCTGGCACCCCATGTAATCGAACAATTTCATTTATGTAAATCTGAGCCAACCGTTCTACTCCCCATGTAACTTTTATTGGAATGAAATGTGCCGACTTGGTTAATCTATCCACGATAACCCAAATCGCATCATTTCTCTTCTGAGTTCTTGGCAAGCCGACTATAAAATCCATACAGATATTATCCCACTTCCACAGTGGAATAGCCAAATTTTGTAATTCTCCGCCTGGCCGTTGGTGTTCGGCCTTCACACGCTGACAATCCATGCATTGTGACACAAATAGCGCCACATCCTTCTTCATACCATGCCACCAAAAAGTTGAGCGTAGATCTTTATACATTTTCGTGCCTCCCGGATGCAAGGAATACTTTGCGAAATGTGCCTCGGTCAGTATTTCCTTCCTGATATCCTCGTCCTTAGGGACGCACAATCTTCCCTTGACACGAATAGTGTCATCTTCAACGGTAAAGTCTGACGCCTTTCCTGCTAGAATCAACTCGCGTATCTTCTGCAGAAACGGGTCATCCTTCTGAGCAATCTTAATCCTTCCCTGGAGACTCGGCTCAAGTTGTAACTGAGCCAACTGCACATTCTGTGGACGAATCCTGAACTCGATGCCCATCTCTTCAAGATCTCGTAGTACCTCTTTTGCCACTGTTAGGGACCCAACAAATTTCCGACTCAAGGCATCAGCTACCACATTCCCTTTACCCGGCGTGTAAGAGATTGTCAAGTCATAATCTTTGATCAATTCTAACCAACGCCGCTGCCTTAAATTCAATTCCTTTTGTGTGAATATGTATTTCAGGCTTTTGTGATCCGTGAAGATCTCGCAGGACACACCATAGAGATAGTGTCGCCACAATTTCAACGCGAACACAATTGCCGCCAGTTCCAAATCATGTGTCGGGTAATTCTTCTCATGCTGTTTGAGTTGTCTCGAAGCATAAGATATTGTCCTCCCACGTTGCATGAGAACACATCCCAATCCAAGTCCCGATGCGTCACTGTAGATCTGAAATCCCTCGGAGCCTTCCGGAAGTGCTAAAATTGGAGCTGTGACGAGCCGCTGCTTGAGTTCTTGGAAGCTACTCTCACAGTCGTCAGTCCACTTAAATACGACTCCCTTCTGAGTTAGGCGAGTCAAAGGCGACGCGATTCTCGAAAAGTCTTTTACAAATCTACGGTAGTACCCGGCTAAACCAAGGAAACTCCGTATTTTACTAGCTGATGCAGGCTGCTTCCAGTCCACAACTGCCTCAATCTTCTTTGGGTCAACGGCAACACCTTCTACCGAAACGACATGTCCTAGGAACGACACGCTGTTCATCCAAAACTCGCACTTACTTAGCTTTGCATAGAGCTGGTTGTCCCGCAGCGTCTGAAGTACTTCTCTCAAGTGCTCGACATGAGTCTCCCTGTCCTTTGAGTAGATCAAGATGTCATCGATGAACACAACAACAAACTTATCTAAGAATGGTCGAAACACTCTATTCATTAAATCCATAAAGGCTGCTGGAGCATTGGTCAAGCCGAATGGCATGACCAAAAACTCATAGTGTCCGTATCTCGTACGGAATGCTGACTTAGGAACATCTTCGGGTCTGATCTTCAACTGATGGTATCCTGAACGAAGATCAATTTTTGAAAACACGGTCGCCCCTTGTAGCTGATCGAATAGATCATCTATCCTTGGCAAAGGATACTTGTTACGGATGGTTGCCTTATTCAGTTCTCTGTAATCGATGCATAGCCGCATCGTTCCATCCTTCTTCTTTACAAACAGCACTGGAGCTCCCCATGGAGATACACTTGGGCGAATGTATCCCCGGTCTAATAATTCTTGTAGCTGCACCTTTAGTTCCTTCAATTCTGCCGGAGCCATCCTGTACGGCGCCTTAGATATCGGACGAGTATCCGGAAAGGTGTCAATTGTGAACTCAATTTCTCTATCCGACGGCATCCCAGGTATCTCGTCCGGAAATACATCAGGAAACTCTGCCACAATTTCACTCTGATTTGAGCCTACACTCTTCATTCGAGTGTCTTGGACAGAAGCGAGAAAGCCTTCACACCCCGAGTACAGCATGTGCCTTGCTGTAACTGCCGATATTACCATAGGTCCTTGGAACGCCGAGCCGTACGAGTAAGAAAACTCTGTTTCTCCAGGTAGGCGAAACACAACTCTCTTATCCGTACAGTCGATCGTTGCATGACAGGCGCTGAGCCAGTCCATTCCCAATATGATATCGTACTCTTTGATGTCGAGTACAATTGCGTCCAAAGATAAAGTTTTGTCTCCAATCTTGATGTAGCCGTCCCTGCAAATCAAAGTTGCAGGTATATCTACTCCCGAAGGAGTACTAACACACAAAGCTGTCTTTAATTGAGTCATACAAATTTTATTTTCTGTTACAAAATCAGAAGAGATAAAGCAATGAGTAGCACCAGAATCAAAAAGTACTCTTGCAGGTATGCCTTTGTACAGCAACATACCTGTTATAACATTCTCTGCGGTCTGGGCCTCTGCCTGAGTCAAGGCATTAACCCTTGCTTGGCCACCTTGTTGATTCGGTGCATTTCCAGTTGGAGCTGGCAAGGCTGGTGGCGCCTGGCCACGATACTGGTTGTTGTGTTGGCCCCGGTTCTGATTGTTGTTATGCCCACGATAGTAATTATTGTTATTCCCACGAGGAGGATACTGGTTCTCTCCCTTAGTTCTGCATTCAAATGCCTTGTGATTCATTCCCCCACATTTGTAACACCCGACGCGACAATCCTCGCGACGATGACCAATTCGATTGCACCTGTTGCAACGCAGTTCCTGATACGGTCCTTTGTTATTGCCCGTATTCGGACGCTTAGGTGCGTCATTTCTTCCTGCAGACCAAGGTCGTTTCTGATTGTTGAGTCCTTGGTTGCTCTGCGTTGTCCCACGACTACCCGGTTGATGAAATCTCTCCATTTCGAGAGCTGTCTCGTAGTCAAGCACTGACATACTGCCCTGTCGAAGTGCAATGAACTCATTCTCTTTTTGTTGTCGGACAGCGGGTGGAATGAATTGAGTAATGAAAGCCTGTTTGAAGGCCTCCCAAGACATCTTTATATCCTGATTATTTCCGCAAAGTGCCTGTCTCTGCGAAATCCACCATTTCTGGGCCTTGAGGCGAAGTTGTACAGCAGCACACTCCACTCTCTTACTGCCCTGAATCTCTAACATCCGGAAATAGCCCTCCAGTGTGTTCAAGAAGCCCATCACCTCATCTGGCTCCTCTTTTCCATTAAAATCAGGCGGGTCGCAACTCTTAAATTCAGAGAACTTGAAGCTCGGTCTCTTCCGTGTCGGTGTCTCAGATTTCTCTGCCGGCACCTCCACGGTCTCGGTTACTGCGGCCTTTGCAGAAACATTAGAATCGGCCGTCAGCTTGGTGACAATCTGAGTCAGACTATCAACTTACTTTTGTTGAGCATCCAGCTGCTCCTGAAACTGATACTGAAGCTGCTCCTGAAGCGCGCGATGTTGAGCTTCGCTCTGCTTCCTTTGAGCCTTCATTTGCTTAATCAGTTTCTCAATCGGGTCCGACGATGAATTCGCCTTTGAGCTATCACCGTTAGTCATTCTACAACAAAGAAATAATTCCATTAGCACTCATAAAATATTTATGGGCTTATTGTATGGAACATTATTTCATGCCAGCGCTATCGACAGCATCAATCGAGAAAATTTGCATCAAGACTTCCTTTTAAAAAAAATATTTTTGAAATCCGAGGATTCTAAACCGTGCTCTGATACCAACTTGTCACGCCCCGATTCGGGGAATCGCTCGCTTTGCTTCGATTCATGCCGAATCGATCGTCCTCGCTAAGGCGTGATGCCGTACAAGTCTGGAGTTGCACTTGTACAAGGCTAGAACATGCACATTCATATCATTTGAAACATTTAAAATTAAGCCACAGTTGCGGAAACATTGGAACACAATATAGGAAGAAGAAATACTCATTTTATTCATAATTGTAGTAAGAATACAACTTTTCTCGATAATATTTGAAATGCCATTTCGGCTACATTGATTCATGAAAAGAAGTACAACTGATAGGCTGCCATGAAATAATTTCCCGTTCCATACATCATGCCCCTTTAGTACTTTGAAATATAAGCAGTTATCTTTGAAATCTCCGCAATACTTTGTGCGTCTTTAGGGAAAAACAACTTGAAAGGAAACAGCAGTTCAGAAAGCTTTAGTTCGGACGTGCGCCTGAGCCTTCTCCAGTACCTGTGGAGGAGGGGTCAGCACATTATAACAATGCACTGGTGAGCCCCGTTGGCCCACTCAGCTAAACCAACATTTGATTAATGACAAGCATTTTAAAGATATGAACTTATTAGGGACAGGCAACATTCAGAGTAATTCACAATAAATGCAACATGGAATAAACCATGTTTACTTTACCATTGGCCGAATCCAGCTTTCCTGCATAAGATACAGGATAATAATAATATACTTACCACCCCTGCATAAAACAATCATTAGCATGCATCCTGACTACATGGCCACTGGCGTTGTTAAACCATATGGACATCTCTTTGCCTTATAGGACTTCAAGGTAATGCAATGACTCCAAAGTAGGTAGCTAGCCCCTAAGGATGCCTCACAATACCCGTGCTCCCATTAGCACGCCAATGCTTCCTCCTAGGCCGAATCGGTCCCGGCGCCCTAGTACCGATTCGAGGAAACACACCACCAAACCTTGTGCACAAGTTGTCCATGACCATGCGAATGCGTGATCGACTCGATAAGCAAACAGTACATGGTAGTTTTGAAAGTAAATAGACAACTTGTTCATTTCGCAGCATTTCATCATCATTCTAGGTATCAATTCAATCTCAATTCAATGTTCAGTGGACAAGCATAATCTAAATTGTTGTTAACAGTGTAATCGATTCATTTCAATGTTCAAGGGACTAGCATTCATTTCAATGTTCTATGGATTAGCATTCATTTCAATGTTCTATGAACTAGCATTCATTTCAATGTTCAATGTTCAATCTCTAGCTTCTTAGTGGTATTGACTTGTGGCGTTTAGCAACTTGATATCGATCAACGGATGTTGCAAGACAATTATTTAGTTGGCATGAAGGAATAGCGAGAGGGACAATACCACCACAGAGATCCACACTCACCAAATTAGAGAATCGCCGAGAGAGAGAGAAACACTTGCACGCTTAGCCTTCCGTCACGCGTCAGTCTGCATTGGCACCAAAAGTTTGGTTAATAATCCATCTCGTTGTGTTCTCTTCTCTCAGAATTCTCAAGAATGAATGCTATGTAAATCGATAAAAACGGGCAAGAATCAAATCATCGAAAATCATTCAGAAAAGCATCCATCAAAACCAAGCAGCAAAACCAGCAGCAAAACATCCAGAGAAAACTCTTGGACGCATTTCAAGAGAAACCAATCCATTAGTTGGAAAGGTTCTTATGCACTTGTCCGTGATCGATTCGGTGCCGACGGTAAGTTTCCCCAATACTCGGTTCCGACCGAGTTAGCCAAGCCACAAGCCTTACATAGTGAACCGCTAGGAGTGGGACACTACAGGTAATGCCTTGGCTTTGCAAGCCAAGTCACAGCGGCGTAGCACCGCAAATGGGTAGGTAGCTTAATGCTGTATGACGTAATTAAAGAGTTGTAGACAGCACTACAAAGGGGAGGATGGCCCCATGTTACAGTGGCACGACACCACGACGAGGTACCCAGGTAGGGGTAAAGCCTCGGCATTGCAAGCCATGTGGTTGCGGCGTAACACCGCAAGGAAGCCTTAGGCTTCATGCTGAGTAGTTTGGCACTACAAAGAGGCTTGTGATCTCATGCTACAGTAGTATGACACTACGATGAGGTTCCCAGGTAGGGATAATGCCTCGGCTTCAGGCCATGTCATAGCGGCATAGCACCGCAAGGAAGCGCAAGGCTTCATGCCATATCTCTTTAATAAAGAACTCACCTATAGTGTATGGAAAGAGATATCAGGCCGTCTCTTGAGGGTAAACTTGTAGACGCCCAAAATTATACACTGAAACCAGGCTGGCACAGGGCCTTCAATGTGCAGCCAGAAGCACAGTTGATGTCATTATGTGAGTAGGAAGAATTGCAGTTATGGTGCAGAATTCAAGACTTAGTCCATTCTTGTATCATGCTGTTATTTAACCTATGCGGGAAGATTCAAGTCGTAGCGACATCTCTCCTAATATATGATGGACAGTCACTGTGGGGAACGCTCAACCCATATATTGAGATATGTGGGAGATTGTTGGTGTTTTTGCCTTTGGACAAGAAAAGATAGTCCCACATCGGCTACACCAAATGGTGAGTATCTCAATATAATGCATTGCTTGTGTTGAGGTGTGTACATGAGGTGTAGTGGGGCACAAGTTTGTGCCATGTGGAAGTATTTTTCTAGAAGGAAAAAGGATTAAATCCAACAAGGATGCAAGTTAATTTTTGTTGTGCGGACTCGGACTCGGACACGGACTCCAGGATGTCTCGTGCATGCACGGGAGTGTTCGGGGGGTAGGCGTGGACTGGCACACTTCTATGCTGATTGTGGGATGATCTAAAATATCAAACTCTATTTTTGAGTATTGGTATTTTAGTCCCACATCGGATAGGAGAAGAGGTGAAGTCTCAACTCCACTCTATAAATAGAGCCCCTTGGCCTCCTTTGAAAGATGCACCAAGAAGAGAGTGAAGGGGGTCTGTAAAGTCCAGGAAGTCCGTTCAAGTCTCAAATATTGACTTACGAGCGTTCCAGAAGTTCTTCGTGAACTTGCTGGTTCCTGGAAGCTGTTCGTGCTCGTGTGGGACGAATAAAGCTTTGAGCAACGGTGGTTCATTCACCCCAGCATTTCATTCTCGCCTGTCATCGCTGCTGTTGCCTTTTACAGTAACTTCTTTTTAGAAGCCCTACTGCCGATAGTCGCTTGCACAAAAGTCTCTTTAGATTTTTTGTGTATTACGTAGAATCTTTTTAGATCCTCGTAATTCAGAATCCTCCAGGATCTCTGTTGCACATCTTCTTTAAGGTGTTGCATTTGAAACGTTGTCTTTACAATTGTTTCAGTTTCAGAATTTTCCATCGAAAATTGTGCCTCGGCACTAACATAATTTTCTACTAAATTCTTAAATTCTCAAATATTCCAAACTGTCCTATACAAGTTCGAAACCAGAACTTTGAATAGGGATGGACTGGATTAGGCTTGTTGGAGTCGATTCCCAACAAGGCTGGGGCTGGCATACGGACTGACTTATATAAAAGTGAAAGAAAAAAAATATGAAAAAGAAAAATAAACAAATTGGGTTGGCTGAAATACGGTTGTCTATATAGGTGTGCTATATTACCATTTCTATCATATGGCTGTCTATTACAGCTTACAGGCTTAGGGATGTCGTCCCCTTAATAATATGTTATACACGTCTTTAGTGTGTTATTTACTTATTTTGAGTAGCCAATGCTACAGATGTGCTTTAGAGCTACGGATAATGTTTTCCCTCAAAATAAGGACTGGTTACTTTACTACATATACCTTCGAAACTGAGGACCTCCTCCTATTCCCCCTACCAAAGGCCTGAAACTATGGATTTGGGACTAAGTTTGGTTGCTATCAGATATGTAAAAATGCAAACGGAACAAGGTTACCGAAGTAGAAGATAAATTGAGTTTACGATCTAAGCACTCAATTGTATGCACTTCAGCATCAACCTGGAATGGGTCATGTTATGGAACCGGATTTGTGTCGTCCATATCACATCCACGCGTGGAGGTGGGGCTATAAAGGAGAAAGAAAGATGTATATATGTTAGCTTTAGATCTTGGAAAAGAGCAACCAAAGCATTCAGCGTGCTATCTCAGCCTACTGTTGCTGACAAAAAGATACCACAAACGAACAATTATTTCACGTTAATTATTTCCAAGGGTCAAATTATAAAGTAGAAGAAGAATAGAGTCTACTAACAAACAAATTAAGAGAATTATAAGAAAATCTTGGCTCTGCCATTCTCATGATCTTCCTCTTCCTCCCTCTGGGTGCAAGGGGAATAGCTCAAGAGTCCTATCACCTGCACTGTCCTCTTCCAGTTCTGCGTACTTGCGCTTGCAAATGATGCCATCGGAAGGCTCCTTTGCTTCTTTTTCTCCCTGCATCCACAATTAATTATCTATAATTAAGCACACAAAAAAGGGGTCATTCAAAAGGTAGGTCTACGTCTTGGAAGCACATATAAGTCCGAAAATTGGTGTGTCGTGTTTGTGTTATACATATATTATATGCGACACAGATACCTGAGAATAAGCTAGGATGTTTAAATTAGTGTCATGTCCGTGTCACCGTGTGTCCATATCTATTATATTGTCATCACCTGTTCTTTAGTTTTCAGCATATATAAATGCAACTGTTGTCATCTAAATTTTATATAGCATGGTTGTCTCGTGCTCCTAAATATCTAGTTGGACTTGAATTTCACACCAAACCTACAGCAGATCATACAAACTTTATCAATTCTTTGTGGACTATGTTGTGGTAGCTTCGTCATAGGCTACACGATTCTAATAGGAGAAGTATATGGCAGGGCCGGCCCTGGCCCTGGCCCAGGGCGGCCAGGGCGACCGCCTAGGGTCCCATGAAATTTGGAGGCCCAAAAAAATTAATTTAAATGTATTATATATATTAGTAATCTTATATTGTAGATAGAACTAATATATAATATGATCCTCTTTTAACATAAAACATTTGTAGTGTAGTGGTAGTTTGTTATACTTGTACACAAGAGGTTCTAGGTTCTAGTCTTTATTGAATCATTTTTTAGTTCAATTTTTTTATATTATTTATGGGCCCCATTTTAAAATTTTGTCTAGGGCCCCCATTAACTCAGGGCCGGCCCTGGTATATGGAGATACTGATGAATGCAATTGAAAAACTGAGCAATAAATGCATGCATGTCAGGATAACTTTTGCCTGCACATACTTTGTAAGTAGAGAAGAGCGACATGATCGGATCGGGAGGCGAAGCAGCACGGAGGACGAGCATTGAAGCGCTGCGCTTCTGCCTCTGCCTCTCCCTCGCCTTGTGGTTCTGGAACCAGTAGAACACGTTCTTCCCCTCGATCCTCCCATACTTCCCAAGCTCCGCCGTGATCCGCTCGATCTGCTCCGCGTTTGGAGTCCTCATGCCACCAGCATACAGCCCCTCGAGGAAGCTTATCTGCTCCTGCGTTGGGTTCCACCGCGTCCCGCCCGACTGCATCAAGAGAGTTCACTAAGCAACATACAGACACGCAACATGTAACAAATTAAGTCTGATAGTAAAGCATGCATGCATACTGGAGAGACGTCTTGAGCGTGCAATTGAGTGCAACTAAAAGTCTTGAGATCGAGTGAGGCTACGGACGCTTTCGTCGTTGGTCGAGCGCGCTTGAAGCGGATGGTTAAGGAGGAGGAGGAAGAGGAGTCGGTACTGTGATCCTTCTTGAAGGATGTTGGTAAGTGCTGAAGCTTCATGGCTTGGCTTTGCATGGGAAGTGGGAATGAGAGGAGAGTGGACTGAGCTATGTTTGTATATAGAGGAGCTAGAAAAAGAAAAGAAAAGGGGCTGGTTGGTTGATGAGCATGCATTGCAAAAAAGAGAGGGAAGACCAAATGATGAGGCGAGGTTGACTCATGGAATAAAAAGGAGGGATGGTTTGGTTTGAATCTGTCGGGTTTTCTGATGACTTTCATGATAGAATTTGAAGAGGGGTCTCCCTTTCTTTTCGGTGGAGATGGAATGAAAGAGATTCCTCCAATCCCCAAAAAGGAAAAGAAAAGTGGAAAAGTGACTTATGTGCGTCACCTGTATGTCTCGATTGGAGTGAGGTTGTTTTTGGTTGCTCACTCCCACGCTTTCAACACTTCCTCTGTGTGTGCAACTAAGGTTTGTTCTGACATGGTGAGACTGAGAGTAGGTCTCCGAGAATGGGAAATCTGTTTACTAATGGCTTCTTTGATTGGCCATGCATCATCATTTAGGAACTTATTCATAGAAATTCAAGTATATTCATGATTAACATCGCAATTGTTAATTCTTAACCATTGTTTCCAAGAATTCTTCTCTAAATATTATTTCCACAACCTATTTTGAGTAAATAAAATAAATATATGTTTTGCATGAAAACCAAAAACTAGTAGGGTTGGAAAATGAAAATTAAAACCTTTTCGGACTAAAAGTACTCCATCCCCCAAATCCACAATTTCACAAAACCACAGTCCACATGAAAATATAGAAAAACATTGTGTGGAACACAAGTAGAAAAAAAAAAGAAAGATCACGAGACGACCCCAACATGAAAAAGCCTTACTAATGTACATAAAAGAACACACCGACTCATGTCTAACTTCTCCTACCGATTTGACAATGAATCACCACAATTATTCAAGTAAAAACAGATTAAAATGGATTATAAATACAAAGTTGTCATAGCACGAGAACACGAAGATGATTTAATGTGAATATCCTCGAACGATCTCCTCTAAATCAGTCACGAACTCTCACCTGAATCATCGTTCTCGTTCTCTTGAAATTTACAATTGTTTATGTTGCATTACAACCTCTATTTGGGGTAGAAAACCCTAATATAACATTTCCCAAAACAACTCCCAAGTTTGGAGCAATTTTGATCATCTGATACGATCTATACCGGCTGTCACATGTGACACCCACCCAGAATCAGAATTCGAGTTTTGCCAACATAAATTTTGAGTGTGAACAAATTTTGTGTATATTTAGTGTTGCAAAACCCAAAATTTTTATTCTCTACATTTACTACTCATATGTGATAACCCCTTGTCACCTTTCAACACTACAAGAAAAACTTTTTTTTCCAACGTTTTATTAACGTCGGCAAAACTGTGTAAAATGTTGGCATAGGTATTAACGACGTTTGTTCAACAGTTTCTGCAAACGTCGTCGTTGTCCTAGTTGGCAATTTACGACGTTTGCGTTAAACGTTGGCATAGGGTTTAGACGACGTTTCCAGCAACGTTTATAAAAGTCGTTAATTATCTTATAATGGTTATCATATTTCCAACGTTTTCATACAAAAACGTGTCAAAACATACCTTATTTCCAACGTTTTATGAAACGTTGGATTTTTTTTCCAACCTTCTCCAAAAACACGTAAGATTTTGATTTCCTAACCATTTCCAACAAACGTTAGGTTTTGTATTACCAACCTTTTTAAAAAATCATTGGTTTTTGTTTTCCTAACTTTTTCCAAATACGTTGGGAATGGTGATTTTTTGGTTGCCACTTTTCCAACGTTTTACCAAACACGTCGTAAATTTAACCATTTGGCCAACAACTACCCAAAACGTTGGAATATGTGCTCATTGTGACAATTTAACAAACACGTCGATAATTTAACTAATTTTCCAATGTTTTTCCTAACATTGGGATTTGGTACAAAATTTGTCAAAAGTATCTCCATAAAAACATGATATAGACGTGCACAAATACCATTTGATATAAAAATTTAAATATCGTCACGAATATGTAAATGCATCCACAACCAAACAATCGACCAAAATATTAATATAAAATCATTGTTAATAAAATATTGTCTGTATCAAAAGTCTACATATCTCTATTCATCTTCCCAAATACAAGTTCATTCAAACTTAAACAATTAGACAATATTCATGAACGCAACACATAAGTGAATTAACCATGTAGATCAGAACCTGTAAAAAAGAAAAAAGAACTATTAAAATTAGGACATACAAGTCAAAAATGAATGTTTTTAAGACTTACAGTGCAAGTTGACCTTCTCATCCTACAAATTAGTTCTTTCTCACCCTCTTCACAGCCATAAGATCCAGAATTAATGGACACAAGAACAAAAATAAGTAACCAAAAACGAGAAAGTTGGGAAATAGGTATCTTTTGATCCAGAGCATCTTTTTTTTTACAAGTTCAACTAATATTGAGTGATTTAAGATTGTTTTGTGATTAAGGTATCATGTTGTACATACAAGTACATAATCTGCATACTAAACTTTATGAAATTATTCACACTATTACATTTATGAAACTGCATGTGTAGGTAAATACTATTTACGTCTAACAAACTTTAGAGGCAAGTGCAGAGCCTGCGGACATTATTACATTTATAAAACTGCATGTGTAGGTTAAGTTTATGTTGTACTCATTTGAATGACCAATTAGATTTCAAGCCAGATTAAAAGCCAGATTATAACAGAATGCAGTACCTGCAGAACAAATCATATCCTCACACAAATTGTACTAGTGATTATAAAGAATGTGGAAGAAAATGAAGGCCAATAGAGTAGTATTATAAGGAATGCATAAAGTAACAGTAGTGAAGAAAAATGCCTAGCAAATATAATTAGTTATAAGAAGAACAAAGTACAGAGTATGTACCTAAGTGGATATAATTAATGGTAAACGTGCAACTGATACATGGATATAATTAATTTCTATACTGAACACAACTCCATGACACTGGAAAACACAACGCACACCTACACTCTGCATTCTGCACAACACAACACCAAGAATGAAAGTTAGCGTATTGTATAGACAAGAAACAATTACACGCAATTAAAAATATGAAAAACCAATGTACTACAAACCTACAACATCTATTATCAAGCTACTGCACAGTTATTACAAGATTCTACAATCTGGAGTCTTTTGACTACTTTCATGGCTCTGCCAGCAGAAGAAACTATACAAAAGTACCAATACGTAGATGAAACAGAGAAGCCCTATTATGCTCTTTGCAAGCGGCATAATTGGGGAGTGCCTTGAAAGGAAACTCCCCAAGTGCTCATAGGATCAATCTTACACCAAATATTTCCAGAATAAAATAACTGAGGCTTATTTCTTAGTAAAGATGGAGCATATTTACTTTTTTGTAGACAAGGATAAAAAAATTCCCCCAGATTATAAGTATCATGGCCAAGAGTTATGCACAAGATTTACTTTATCCATTGGTGATTCATACTGATTAAATGTAACTCGATCTCAACGTTAATAATATTATTCTTATAGGCTACCTAAAAGTGGTCCAATATAAGAAGCCATTATAATATATAAATGGGGCAATAGCCATATTGCCTTACTATGCTTCAAAATCAATACTAAACTTGAATTTGTTTACTTAAATATGCATCACCCATTCTACTCTTCAGTAGCATGATGATCAAATGCACTACCTCGCGTGAGATTGCTCAATACCAATTAAAAATCTATAGACAATATACAAGTAAGAGGAAAAAGGTTTGACCACATTCCAATGCTCTAATGAGTCGAGAACTAAAGGGTACTTTGCAAAAGACAAGGGAAGTGAACATACAAAAAGGAAAAAAAAGAACTGGACCACTTTGGGCTTGTGGAATGGAGGCCGACTAGTATTGTATTGATTTCCAATTGCTTTTATCATAATTTGGATTAGTTCAAGATAGATTTTCTCAAGATCAAGACCAATTAAAGAATTTTAAGCCTTTGTCAGATAGATGGTAGCTGTTAGTAAGGAAAATAGAATCGTTGCCACTAGAAGGTAATCTGGTTGGTAAACACTGACGAAGAGTTTATTTTTGCAAGTCGAGCCATTTTTTAATTATGTAGTTGGCAATCACTTACAAAGTGGAACAATAAAGTGTTTATCCAAAAAAAATCGTCAGCTAATCACTTGTAAGTTAAAGTATTCTAAAATTTAGTTTTTATGGACCAACAAATACTGAAATGGCTGTTTTGTTAACTATACTTGAAAACCCATTACAACAAATGTTGAAAGAAATGAGATATGTATCATAACTTTGTAGCGATATTTACAGGAAATTTTTTTGATGTAAATTCTAAACTGATGTAAATTCTATAATAAATACTACAATAAATACATCTACAATCAACTAAACGTCCCTGAGTTCCAGTTGGCATTGGAAACTAGGAAATGCCCAAAGCTGAAAATGTTTATGGTGATTTATTAGCCCTATAGCTATTGTTCAGCCAAATAATACCCTACGATCGTAAAGCATCTACAATGCTGTCTAATTTTAGTTAAAAATTAGAAAATTATTTTAGAGTAATTTTGAGGAGACACATTCCCATTGACATACTCAAGAATCAATAGCCATCTGTGGAGATCAAGGCTAAAAATCTTCTCAGAAGCCTTCCCATGTCTTAGTATATTTTGGATGTCAAGGTTGCTTATGATACGTGTCCGACACGTTCTGGTCTTTTGGAGTGCCTCATATTATTAACTATTTTACCTAAAAACTCGAGCCAAAAATGACCAACTTAAAATAGTCTAACACAAAAACTACTTTGTGAAAAAACCCTGATCTTATAAGTTTAGTATTAGAGAAAAAACTGAAGAATTTGTTACCTCTTGTTCAAGCTCCTCCCTTTTCTACCTTCCAGTTACACACTTGTCCCTCTGCAAAATAACATTCAGAACTACAAAATTCAGAATTGCACAAAAAAAATTTCAATGGATATGAACTGATAATCGGACTTTTTTACACATTAAAAAGAGAAACATAATCAAGTTAAAATTGCATAAAAAGCACCAAAACATGAATATGAACTGTTCGCTGGAAAACATTACAAGTGTGGGAATAGAGACAATGCTAGACAGGCATGTCAACAATTCTTCCATCTAAGAGCTCCCTTTTTCTACCCATGTCTATCATTACAATGACTATAATGCAATATAAGGTTCTTGCAGTGGAATGCTTGTCACAAAAATAAAAGTCTGAGCGATCCAGTTCAAAGGAATATAAAATTAGGTAGCAACCCCTTCACATCATTCTTTCTGCCAAGGAGATCTATCCAGCTTACTGACTGATAATAGCATAATAGTAAAATTTGTATCTCGTATCAAAACCCAATTAATCCTAAACATACACCAAGAAAAGAAACGTAAGTCCAAGAGACCACAATGATGTTGGGCTTTCTTCATTTCTGACCATTTTCCCAATATTTGAATTTCCTTGGTCCGACAAACAAAAACTCATAATTTTCCACCATCCTCCTAATGAATCATTATTGTCTCTTCTGCTACTTCGTGGTTGGAGTTGGAGATAATTTGGCCCAAGTGTTGTTTTTGTTTCATTTTCCACTCCGATTCTTAACAGAAAGAATCATGTAGATTTTCCAATTTCGTGTGATGAAGCTCAATGTTGTGGTTACCTTGTAGGAGTGAACTTGAGGTGCTTCCAAAATTGTCATATTCATTGTGCATCACCCTTTTGTTAGCCCAATGATTGTATCATGTTTTTGATTATGGTTAATATGTTAAGTTTAGCATTTCATTATCACTAATCTTTATACTATCACTATACCATTTCTACTTATTCTTATACCTTTGGTGATATATGCCTATTGGTTTACTTTTTAGTGATATGAGCTTATCTATCTTAAACTTAATCGGATTGCCAAAATCAAAACTATGTTTTTGATTGTGGTCATTCAATTAAGTTTAATCATTATGATATCACTAACATTTATGCTATCGCCTTAGCACTTATACTTAAACTCAGCATTGTCCTAATGTGCATTTAACCTATCATAGTTGCTACTACGTATATTGCTTTGTTCGTCTAACATGTACATGCAGAAAATCAATAAGCAAGATCAATGTGGACATATGCAATGAAGAAATCATGGTGGGCCAAAGACGATGGATCCCACAAGATTTTTCTGAACCACCCGACGACATCTCTGGAGCCACGCACCGAGGGTTCCGCTGCCCGGTCAGCGGACGGGGGTCGAGGGGCAGCGCCAAGGAAAAAAGCCAGCACCTATCAAAGGAAGAAGCCAAGCCGTGCCATCATCATTTCAAGACTCTGAAGAATCCTGCACCTGCCTAAGTATATCTGGAGTCTGTAATGAGTCTTAGGAATAATTGTAAACACAAGAAATGGATGGCAAAATCGAAAGCTAGGGTAGAAATAAGCCTAGGATCGTTTTCTGCTGAAAAACGACATACCGACGGTATACCGGTGTATACCGACGGTATACCGGTTTTTGTTCACAGAAAGTTTTTGTCTGCAAAACCGGCATACCGACGGCATACCGGTCCATACCGACGGTATACCGATTCAGTAATGTTCAAATTCCAACGGTCGAATTCTGAGCAATAAATAATTCCAACGGCTATATTTCTAGCCGTTGCATTCCAGACCGGTATACCGCCGGTATGCCGGATCATACCGACGGTATGTCGGTTCGTGACTGAAAAGTTGCCTTTGGCTTCTTTTCAAGCTTTGCTTATAAATAGCCTTGAACCCCTTCATTCAAGGTTGATGCTTTGAGCCTAAAAATTTCCAAACCACCAAAGCTTATCCACATACAACTCTACAAAGCCTTCATTTGCCATCTACAAATTGTGTTAGAGTTATTGAGTTGAAAAGTGAGATCTTCATCCTATTGTATAAGGAGATCAAAACCTATTGTGAAAGGTTGAAGTTGGAGAGTCTTCGTATCCAAACTCTCGGTTGAAGTTGGGGAGTCTTCGTATCCAAACTCTTGGTTGAAGTCGGAGAGCCCTTCGGATTAAAGCTGTTGTGTAAGAAGTTGGCGAGTTCTTCGGATCCAAACTCGTGTGTAACTATTTGCTCAAATAGTGGATTAAAGCCGGAGAGAGTTCCGGGACTGGACTGTCTCTTAGGAGGATACCAGGATATATCGGGTGTCGGTATTGTGTTTGCTTCTTCTCTTGCACTTACATTTTTAAATTGCCAATTTGCTTGTGCTAAGTGCTTGATTAGTTAGCTTGACCCTATTCACCCCCCCTCTAGGGTTCCTACAATTGGTATCAGAGGAAGGACTCTATTGTTAGGCTTAACATCCTTAGAGTAGATCCTTGTTAATTTTTCTATGGCATCGTATTCTTCCTACTCCTCCTCCGATAAAGAGGGTTTTACTTCTAGTAGCATAGACAATTATGTTTCTTCTAAATGCAAGAAATGCTCTAAGTGGAAAGCCATGGCTAAACAATCCTTAGAGATTCTTGACAACCTTCATTCTACAAATAAAGATTTTTCTGAAAAGGTTGTTCATTTAAAAGAAGCTAATGAGTTATTGAGAAATGAAAACAATGATTTATTATCTAGACTTGTTTCTCAAAACTCATCATGTGTTTCTTTAAAGAGTTTGAATGAGGCTTTAATTTTAAAAATCAAATCTCTTTCCTCATCAATAGAAGATCTCAAGAGGTAAACTCATGAGCTAAATCATTTGCATGATTCTTCTATTGACACTTTAAAGAAACAAAATGATGATTTTATCTCTAGAATTACTTTATTTGAAAAAGAGAATTATGCTTTAAATGCTAAATTTGATTCTCTTACTTGTATGCATGATGATTTGATATTAGAACATGATATTCTTAAGACCAAATCCATGTATGCTCACTCTAGAGACATTCATCATTCTAGTATGTCACATGTTCATAACCATGCTCATTCTGATACATGTGCACACACTAGCATTAGATGCTTCTATTGCTCTCGCATTGGACACATGAGCTTTACATGCCCTATTCGTAGGACCTTCACTACCAATGCTAGAGTAAGTGCTATATGGGTCCCTAAAGCTAATAAATGTGGATCCAAGTTTATTTGGATACCAAAGTCTTCATCTAATGTTGTAGGTGGAGCTTCTTATATCGGGACATAGCACCGAGGAGCGTGTTGGTGGTTGCAAAGCTCAAAGGACATCTTCCAAGCAATTGTACCAACACAAGCATGGCCACTAGAGCCACTTTGGTAACATGCTAAGCGATTCTCTTTAAATTGTTTATATTAGTAGAATCTAGCATGTTTCTCTTGATGTTTTGCTGCTAGCTCACATTGATATCCTTAGTTGCTTATTGTATAAATCAATGTGAGATATAATACTAGCATGCTTAGTTAATTCTCTTATTATTTCTTTTATCTAGCATGACTAGTTACTTATCTTAAATGTTTAGTTCACACTTGTAGTTTATCACTCATTTTCTATTAAGTGTGACACATTTAATTTATGCATGCTTGTTATTCTTAATCTTTATTTATAAAGCATGTATATCACTCTAGTCCATAGGAGCTTGGTTTTGATTTGAGTTAATATGTTTTTAACTCTCTGTCTTTAAAGTTTTTGAAATAATTATTTCTTGCCGGTTTGTATTTAATGTGCCTTATTTACTTTAAATCGGTATTTGCGAATATTTGTGTTTAGCACAAGCTTCTTATTCTTGACAAGTATATACTTATACTTCTTTTTAATCTTGTGCTTACATAATATATTCATTATTGATTCTCATACTTTATCTTGATTATCTTCTTGAGAATCAATTATGTCTTTGCCTAATAAAGTTTATTTATACATGCTTTTGAATTTGTGATGGTTTCTCAAATATTCATTAAGGATACATGACTATATTCATTAAAATTTTCATTTACTTATAGTTCATGTATCTCTTATATTGATATCTATTTTTATATAAATACCTTTATGTAGGCATATGAGTTAAGCTAAAGTTTTATTCATACTTGTTACTTCTAAACTTGTGCTTAACTCATACTCTAGCTATTGATTCTTTTGATCAAATTTGTGTATCTCTTTTTGAATCAATATGCTTCTTCCTTAAAGCTTTCTTTAATGATGTCTTTTTAGCTTTTTGGTTGACTTTATGGATACATGTTCTTAATGGATTTTTGATCTTTTCATGTATGACTATTCGTGATATATATAGTTTCATATATATAAATGTTTCCTAGCTTTTGATATTCATTTGTTTTATATCTTTAAGTTGGGATGGTGAGAGAAAATATTTGTTATGTATTGCACTTGACTATTTATGGAAGTTCTTTTAAGAATCACAAGGTTTTGTGTTTTGTCTTGTTTTTATAATTAACCTCCATTTTTAGTGCACATTTTCAAATCTATATCATCTATATATTTCTATTGTGCACTATGAAAGTTTTTGAAAATGATTTTTACTATCCTTAGCATTTAGCTTTCTTGATCTTAATGATCTTTCTTTGCTCATTCCTTGGATTATGCTTTCTTTTGAATTATTGTTGCCCAATGATATTTTTGTAGCACATGAGAATACTTGTAATTGTTACATCATATTTCTCATGAATTTAGCTACTATGGTTTAAGCTTTTGTGTTGAGATTTTTCCACTTCTAGAGAATACACTTCTTTTAATGTGGCTATAGTATTTTGCATTCTCTAGATTGATCTATCATTTCATTATCTTGGGTTAATCTCAATACTTGGCAAAGAGATTTATTTTATTGTGTTTTCATGAACATCTCTTTTGTCCTTTACTTGATAAGAGTCTAATTCATTTATTTATCATCTTATGCTCTTATCCTTGCTTAGTAAAGAGTCTCTAAATCATTTTGATCATTCAAAATGTATTCCCTTAATTGTGAACTCTATGCTTAAGCAAGTTTTTTTTTTGTGTTAGTGACTTAAGAATTAATGAGCACATTTATCTTGTTAATGGCTTCTCTCATTAATCTTATTTGGATTATATAGTTTGCTTATTTGTGATATATTATTAAGCTATATAATTTTGGCTCACTTTCACATATCTAGCTATATTCCTATACTTCAATCTATATATGATATGCTAGTTTACAAAAACAAGATTTGTGATATGCTTAATCTCTAAAACTAGTTTTACAAATTCTTTATTAAATCTTGTTTTCTCTTAGAGGTTTGTGATTCCTTGTTTTTTACTCTCTTCCATAACTAGTCATTAGCAAGTCTCTCTTAAATTTCTCTCACTTTTTGAGTCATGTTTTCATCGTATTATCATTTACATCTCTTCTTTATTATGTTTGTAATTATTTAAATGAGATTGACTCTTTCCCATGTTAATATGTGAGATTTTTTTTTGGACTTGTGATTTTCTCTTGATGAGATTCATTAGATCATATTTATTCATTTGTTTCCTTTATGAATGATCCTAATGATTGAGTAGTCCTAAACTATCTAATTTTGTAAATGTCAAGTTAATTTATTACTCTACTTTGACTACTCATGGTTTATCACATATGACCTTTGCTATTTGAACTTTATTGGTCTTTCATTTAGAAGTAGCAAAGTTTGGATATTATCCGGTTGATGGGTACATATGCGATAAAACATATCTAGTCCATGCAAAGCAATAAATTGGTTGATTATTTCTTAATTAGATAATCATGGACATGATGTTTGAGTTTTATTTTTATTTTATTTTTGAGCTATATTATGTCTATCATCATGATTGTTCTTAATTGACTTTATTCTTTTTCATGATGACATTTTCTCAAAGGATTACATACATTGATCTATCATATTTAAATATGAGATTCTTCTATATAGACTAATGTATGCCATCTTTTGATTATATGTACTTTATTGGAATATTCTTTTGATTTCTCATCTTTAGTGGCTATTAATTGGTTATCTCTTCTTGACTAAAGATGATATTTTTCGTCTTTTGACGATATTGTAGCCTTATATGCATCGAGCAAGGAGAAGAAATCCATAGTTGATTTACCCCTAGATCTTGTAGTTTTCTATTTTATGCTATAAGTGCTTTGGAACTAGATACGCATATTTTGAGGGGGAGCAAATTAATTGATTCAATTCATTTATACCCTTAAATATGTCGTATACCTAGTTCATCATGGACCCATACTTTCTTCTTTTTCATATCTTAGTGAATGAGGTCATGATACTTTTATTTGTGAAGGGTTTATGAGAGTATATGCTATTGTCTTTATCATTTATCTCTCTTTTATATGGATTAAATAAGTCATCTTCTTAAAAATTAACTTTCATATCTTATCTTGATGACTATTGTGCTTTCATTGGTTTGGCTTTTCTTACATGCTTAATTGATTTGGCTTTCCTTGTTGAGGACTTATCCAAAATTCATGATTTTTATCTACTTTGGTAGTACTTTTAGGGGGAGCATTCAAGTCGACTGAATTTTTTCTTCTCAAGTATTTTTCTCCTTTACCTTCATGTTTATCTAAAGGGTATTCATATAGCATGATGAGGTAATTTAGTTCAAATGCATGAACTTGGATAAGCATATAGATCTTGCAAATAATGAGATTACTTTATATCAATTGCAATTTTTTTTTCATTGATCATTCTTTTATTTTGTTCCACTATTTATTTGTGGACAATTATAATTATTAATTGTTTCTTTGATCAATATTTCAAGTTTACATCTTTTCAATTGGTATCAAGTTTATTTAATTTCATATCTCAATTGGTATCTATTAATTGCAATTATCTATTCCTCATGGCTTTTGTTTGAAATCCTTTATTTCATAGTTCTCTTCCAAAACTGGAGCAATATTTCATATCCTATTGTGTTTTGGATTTATTCCTTGGATTTCAAGTTGGTAAACTACTTATTTCTTGTTTTTCAAATACTTTTAGTTTTACCAACCATATTGTGTTTTGACAAGCAATTTTCTATTAAGTACTCTACATTTGGTATGTAGTTTTATACACTTGTCTTTACACACTTCTCCCATTGTTTTTTATTAGTATATCTTGATCATGATTGTCTATAAGTTCCCCATGCTCTAATTTCTATGCTTGAGATTGATTTCATTTTATCTCTTAGTACGAGGGAGCCTATTTTTTATCATGTCAAAGGGGGAGAAGTAAGTTTAAGTATGCTTTTATAAGTAATCTAAGTAGTATGCTTTTAGTGATATTGCTTATGTCTTTTGTATATTAGTGATACATGCATCTATTGTGTCTATACTAAACTTAACCGATTTGCCATAATCAAAAAGGGGGAGATTGGTAGTAAGTTTAAGTATGCTTTTATAAGTAATCTAAGTAGTATGCTTTTAGTGATATTGCTTATGTCTTTTGTATATTAGTGATACATGCATCTATTGTGTCTATACTAAACTTAACCGATTTGCCATAATAAAAAAGGGAGAGATTGTTAGCCCAATGATTGTTGTAGGTCCTAAAAAATTAAGTTGCATCAATCAACAAAGTCAAAAATTCAAGATATTCATCATTTTGATGAGTTACGCAGACAACAGTTTGCGCAGACATCACTTTACGCAGGCTGGTTTGCGCATGTTCCCAACTGCGCAGGCTGATGTGGCAGAAGTCATCATTGACTGAATCAAATCAGATCTTCTTGACAGCTGACAACACGAATAACGAGGAGGCTGTTCGTTTTTGACGCCGCACAGTGCTCGAGGGCGGCTGACAGGTGGCAGCGCAATCCGTGTTTGCGCAAACCACTCATGCGCAATCCGTGTTTGCGCAAACCATTTCTGCGCAGTTCATTTTGTATATTCTACCAATATAACTGACCAATTACGTGGCATTCATGCCATCAATTGCTCATTACGTGGCAACTGTCTATGCACGATCATGCGCATTTCAATCAAATGATGCCATGTGTCCCAGATAGTTGGCCCACGATCCAATAACTCCTTGCGCAATCCAGTGCTGCGCAAACCAGTTGCTGCGCAAATCAGCTTGCGCAGTCCAAAATAACTGAAAGTTAGTTATTTTCAGAACTCTATAAATAGAGTTTCAAGTCTTTATTTCAAGGGGATCAAGATCAGAGATCAGAAATCAGAGAGTTCAGGAGTTCTTGCCAAAGTGCTGCTGCATTCTTCCGAGACTTTTGTCTTCAACTTCAGAGGCTTTTGCCTTCAGTTTCCAGAGTTGTTTTCAACTTCAAAGGCTTCGTCTTCACAATTCACATCATTTAAGGGATAAAGCAATCGTCATCAAGATTGGATTCCTATAGTTGTAATTTTCCTAGAATTCTTGTAATCTTTATTACAGTTTGTATCAATGAAGTTTTTTTATACTTTTGTTTTTGCAAACAAAATGGCGACTCTGCTGGGGACAACTTTCTCCTCCGACGAGGAAGTAGCAACTCAATGTGACGTAGCGTCTATCGGGAAGACGCAGAAGACGCTGGTTGTTAAGGTCAACCAGACAGCCTACGAGGCGATGCTCAACTCCAAAATCACTCCCCGTACTTTAACCACTTCTGCTAAGAGCAAAGTGCGCTCAGTTTGGGTCTCCAAGTCTGCACAATCTGGCAGTTTTGCCACCAAAGATGCTGTACCAATTGCTGCACAATCTGCTAGTCAGACTGCTGCACAAACTACTGTGCAAACTGTTGCACAGTCTGTCTCAGCAACTGATGCACAATCTGTTATAGTCAAGGCTGCGCAATCTGTTACAACTGTTGCACAGGCTACTTCATATGCTGCCTTGTCGAAACAGAAGACTCCTATGACTCTGGCACAATTGGCAGTGGATTTTCCTGCGCAAAATAGCACTCTTGTAACTAAGGTGCATCCCAAGCACTCTAAGACAAGAACTCCTGATGCACTTCCTACCAAAGCTTCTAATGCACAAATGACTAGTGCACCTTCCACCCATGCGCAAACCAAGTATGCGCAATCCAAGAAAAACAGCCTTTTGGCTAAATTTCCTTCTTCTCACAATAAAAGAAGAGATTCTACTCCTCTTCCCAAACACCCTATTGCCCCTGCGCAATCCACTGAGGGTAGTCCTTTGACTATTCCTCCTTCTCTTCAAAGCAAAGGAAAAGGTCCATTGGTCTTTTCTCAAACTTCCTCGTCTCATGACTTGGAAGATAACAGAAGGAAACGCTCTTTAGCTAACCCTTCATCTCAAAACAAAGGAAAAGGCCCTTTAGTCTTTTCTCAGTCTTCTTCAGTCTTTACTGAAGAAGATCCATCTCAATGTGTCTCGGCTCCAATCAATTCAAGAACTCTGGCAAACAAGGATTCTTCTTTCCTTTATAACAAAAGTACTTGTACTAATCAAAGAGGTATTCTGCCTACTCCGATAGCAGAATTCCAGGACCTCCCGACTCTCCAAATTTGTCGTTCCAGACAGGGAAAACTGTTAGTGTCTCAAACAGAAACTCCTGGGGGTGAATTTGCTGACCTCAGAACTTATCTTAATCGACCCACTTCGGTAAAACGCAAACAGCCAATGCCGAAGGTTAAACATCATTAGAAACAAATCTCCAAAGTCAGAAATCCCGACACTTATGCCAATGAAGTGAGTACTTCCCTGTATACTCAAGGGACAACATTTGAAGAATCGGAATCATGTTCCAAATGTTATCAAAGAACAGATCCCTCGAAACTTTCCTCATCCTGTTGTAGATCTTCGAGAACATCTAAGACAAAAACAGGATAATGTCTCAATATCTCCATCTCAACCATCTGATCATCACTGTAATCATAAAGTCATCATCCAATGCTGTTGTCAAACGACAAAACGATCTGTCTTCGATCGTTTAACTTTTGCTAAATCTGAACCTATGTCAGAAGAAGACGAAGTTTTGTATGCTTCTGTTAACATGACTTCCCGAGACACTGGGGGTAAAAGATGCTCTAAGCATGGTAGACTCCGTAAGCCAAGCCAACGGTATTTGGAATTACTTCAAGAATCTTCTGAAGGAGTATTTCAACATACCCGTTCCCGAAGCCGAGATACAATCGGTCAAAGAAATCTTCCTCAAAATCTTTCAAGTCATCTCCCTGTTTCCCAGTCAGGAGATGATTCGTTTTCTGATTATGATGCATACAGTGAAAGTTCTGAACAAACAGTATCTTCCACCATGCCAAGAGAAGTGACGGCTTATGTTGTCACCGATGATCCAGATGCTTCAACCTCCGCAAATCAGGAACAACGAATTGCTACACTCAAAGATAAATTAAAAACTATAGCTGAGATGGTTGCTAGTATGCATTCCATCATTGTAGCACAGCATGTTACACCACCAACTGCACCTATTACTAGTCCAGAGATCATAGCGTCTTCAATACCTGCCAATACTGGGCTGGGGGTAGTGCCTCCTCAAATACCTCCTGTACAAGTGCAAGTACAAACTACGCCTAGTCATTCAGGAGCTGGGGGTAGTGCTTACAACGCTGTTCCTCCTCCTACCACTACAACTCAACCTGCTCCTTCTTCTTCATCAGAAGACGCCAATGAAGCTGTCAAACTCTTACGAACCCAATTTGAAGCATTTAAAGAGAAAGACAATCTACAAATGTTGGGGATTAAACAACCCTATCCGGTTGAATGGAAGGACATCCCGTTTCCCCCAAAGTATAAAATCCCTACAATTTCTCTGTTCGATGGCAGTACTTCTCCGAGTCAATTCATCAATCATTTTGAGGTAATGACTGTTCAACTTCAGCCAAATGACGCTCTTCTTACCAGAGTGTTCGTCGGTTGTTTAGCCGGCGTAGCATACGACTGGTACAGAAGTTTGCCCGATGGTTGCATAACATCCTTTTTAGGTCTTAAACAAATCTTTCTGGAACGGTTCTATGAAGGATTTAATGATATGACTATGTCAGCTCTCAACAAAATTAAACAAAAACATAATGAAACTGCTGAAAGCTTTATTGAACGGTTCCGCCGTGAAGCTTTGAAAATGCCTCCAGGGACTCCAACTGCTGTCACTATTGATACTTGTAAGGCAAATCTTTTGCCTATTATCAGTATGTGGACGGGATCAACCCAATTCCAAGATTGGCCCTCATTCATCGTCAACGCCAAAGCTTCTGAAGTAAGTGCCGACAAGTTCAAACAATTGGGGGTACAAATGTCTAACCCTGATCGCGATGAGCATCAGAATTCAGGTGGTGGCAATCGTCAGAACAATCGCAAAGCGAAAGAGACTTTGAACATTAACTTGAACAAAAATAAAGAATCTTTGGCTGTCAATATAGCCCCACCTACATCTACTCCTACTCCTTCTGTACCTCCACCGAGGGAACCTCGTCCAAAGGTGGAATATTCCTTTGACGAAAATGACACTGCAAGTATCTTTGAGTGTTTACTCAAAAGCAATAAAATTCAACTCCCTGATCCAAAGAAACCTGATGAAGTCAATAAAACTGATCATCCCAAGTATTGTGTCTATCACCGATTCATTGGACATCCTACTCGAGCATGCTATGTGCTCAAAGATAAGATTCAAGAGCTTGTCAATGCAGGTGTAGTCACTTTGCAACAAGATGAGAAGACTGTTACGGCAAATATGGTTTCAGTCCAATTTGGAGATTTCCCTCCGCAGATAATACAGCATGGTGTCATTCCGATTCCTAAAGTAACCCTTGAGATTGAGAATCTCCCGCTTCCATCCAATGAATGTCTTATTCCCTTGTCTCTTGACAATGGTGAAATTATGTGGATCCATCCTGATCTTGCTCCAGAATTTGAGATATCTTCCAAGAAGAAAACTTGTTCTAAAGACAAAACCAAAATCTGCAACATGGTATCTTTTGATCCTATTGTTGACGAAGAGATTCTGTTAGGCACCAGATCAGAAAAAGCTTATTTGAAAGATCATTCTGAAGGTCAAAGGGATCCTGCTTCTTCTTCTGAACCTACTCCGGCACAACCCGCATCTGCTGAAGAGGTCCCTTCAACATCTTTACCAGTTGTAGTATCAATTCCTCCTAAGCCAACAACGGCTGACAAAGGCAAGCAACAAGTTCGATTTGACAAACCTCTAAAGAAGTCATCTCCTACTGGGCTTGAGAAGCCTTACAACTTTGATATATTGGCTCAATTAGCCAATACACCAGCCAAGCTGTCAATCTTTGAACTCTTGCGTCTTTCCAAAGAGACACGAGAAACTCTAAGTGAAGCTCTGATGCAGGCTGAAACTTGCTTAACTCTTCTCAAGAAGCCAGAATCAGAATCAGTCTCTTGTCATCACAGTCATAGTGTCTTGGAACTGATCCCAAATATTACCTTCACTCAGGATGATATGCTAATGGAAGATAATAGACATGATCGTCCTCTTTATTATACAGGATATATAGATTCAATGAAGGTTGATCGTATCCTGATAGATCCAGGGTCTGCACTTAGTATTATGCCAAAGACAATGCTAGATGCATTGAAGATACCAGTGCATAGTCTTTCAACCACGATCACTACTATTCTGGGATTTAATCAAGGAAAGAGTGAACCTTTGGGCAAGATCCGTCTAAAACTCCAAATAGGCAATCTTCGCACAAAGGTGACCTTTTATATCATTGACAATCATGGTTGTTCTTATAATGCTCTCCTGGAAAGACCATTCCTCCATGAACACAATGTCATTCCATCAACTCTTCATCAATGCTTTAAATACGTTGATGACAAAGGACAAGTTCATAAGGAAGTTGCGGACCTTTATCCTTTCAAGGGTGTTGAAGCTTATTGCAACGATGCTCGTATGTACAAGGATGAATTCATGAAGGTAGTATTGGCTATGGATACTGAAGAAGATCAAAAAGCAATACCTCAAGACACTCTTATCATACCTGTTAAGGGGCGAGTTTCTCATCCTCAATCTTCCAAGCCACTGGTTATTCACTTACCAGTTCCAAAGAAATCAGTTGATGCTGATGAAAATCAAAGGGAGCTCACCTCTTCTGAGCCACTTGTTATCGACTTACGTCGTAACAAAGACAAAAAGCAACTCATTCCTTCTGAGCCACTTGTTGTTGATCTAAATCGCAACAAGGAAAAAAGGGAGCTCACCTCTTCTGAGCCACTTGTTATCGACCTCCGTCGTAACAAACCTCCTCCACGTTCTTCTTCTCCCCCTCTTGTAATCAATTTGACCAAATCTGCCAAGGTTAAAGGTCCTGTTATAAATACTGATGTACAAATCAATGAAAAAGCACATACTTTCCAGTATTTTGATGTTATTTATTATACTAAAAGTTATTTGGATATGTTAGATAGCTTCCAATCAATTACACTGGGAGTCGTACAATCTCTTCAGACAGAAGTCTCGCTTGAAGATCCAGATGATTCTTACCGTATTCATCCTTCTTTAAAGAAAGGTGAAAGTTCAGCATTTTTATATAAAAGACCAGAAACAAAGATTAACTATACGGATGATAGCAAAGTTAACGATACGGGACGTCTCCAGTTCCATCGTTATAGTCAACAATCAAAAGACATCCTCCGAAAGATGGGTTACGACTTCAAGAGCGGCCTTAACTATGGTAAAGGTAGACGAACTCCCATTCGTACAACAGTTCCAAACGGAAAATCACAAATATATTATGACAGGACCACGAAAGGTCTCGGATATACTTCTCCTCCACTGTTATCCCCAGCAGCTTCTGAGTCAGATAGTGAAGAACGTTCTAACTCTTCTGATTCCAGATCATGGGATTCCGATACCAGCATCGGTGAAGTCCATCGTATAATTGTATCTTCTAACATGGTCTCTGTTGAACTACCAGAAGGCTGTGATGAAGATGTTGAAGAAAGTCCGAAAACAGATCCTTGGGCTCAACATATGGATAACCAATGGGTACTTCGATTTGAACAACGTGAACCTCCTACTGAAGATCAACTACTTCAAATTGATGTAGGAGAAAGAGATTCACCTCGGCCAATTTTTATTAGCAAAAATCTTTCAGAAGCAGACAAACAAGAGTTGATTCTTCTTATTAAAGAATACATCGACGTCTTTGCCTGGAGTTATGAAGACATGCCAGGTTTAGATCCTAAGATTGCTACTCACAAACTGAACATTCTTCCTAATGCTAAACCAGTCAAACAGCAACAAAGGCAATTTAAGCCTGAAATGATGGACGCAATTGATGATGAAGTCAAGAAGCTCATCGCTTGTGGCTTTATTCGAGAAGAGCAGTATCCTGATTGGGTAGCCAATGTCGTCCTAGTTCTGAAGAAAACTGGAAAAGTTCGAGTCTGCATCGACTTCCGAGATCTCAATGAAGCATGTCCAAAAGATGAATTTCCTCTTCCTATCACAGACGTCATGATTGACAATACTTGTGGGTTCGAAAGGATATCTTTTATGGATGGATTTTCCGGGTATAATCAGATCAAAATGCATCCTGAAGATGAAAAGCATACATCTTTCCGCACTCCTCGAGGAGTTTATTGTTATACAGTGATGCCATTTGGTCTCAAGAATGCGGGTGCAACCTACCAACGGGCTATGAGTACCATTTTTAGAGAACATCTTCGTAAAACAGTCGAATGTTACGTGGACGATATTGCTATTAAAAGTCGTCTAAAAGAAGATCACATCCAAGATTTGAGAACAATATTTAATCTCATGCGTCAACATCAGCTCAAGATGAATCCCACCAAGTCATTTTTGGGTGTCTCTAGTGGCAAATTTCTCGGCTTCGTCATTACCTCTAAGGGTATACACGTGGATCCCGAGAAGATCAAAGCCATCCAAGAGATGCGTCCTCCACGCAACCTAAAAGAGCTACGAGGATTCCAAGGCCGACTTGCGTACATCAGGCGATTCATTTCGAACTTGTCTGGACGCTGTAGACCATTCACTCAACTAATGAAGAAGGGTGTATCTTTTGTTTGGACTGAAGAATGTCAACGAGCATTCGACGATATCAAACAATATCTTATGAACCCACCAGTTTTGGTGCCACCTATCTCTGGCATTCCATTCTTGATGTATGTCCGTGCTATGGACCATTCATTGGGTGCCTTACTTGCCCAAAAGAACAAAGAAGGCCATGAACAAGCTATCTACTATCTTAGCCGAACTATGATTGGTGCTGAACACCGTTATAGTCCTGTCGAGAAAGAATGCTTGGCTCTCATGTTTGCTGTGCAAAAGACGAGGCATTATATCATTGGTCAAACTATTCATGTTATATCTCGAGTTAACCCTCTCCGGGTACTCATGAAGAAACCAAGTACACTTAATTCTCGGTTGGCTACATGGACAATCCTGCTAGCTCAATATGACATGGTGTATGTTCCACAAAAGTCTGTCAAAGGTCAAGCGCTGGCGGACTTCTTAGCAGCTCATCCTGTGCCTGAAACATCTAAACTCTATGACGAAATTCCTGACGAGACGTTAGAAGTCAACATGATCTCCGAAGAGTTTCCAACCTGGCGTTTATTCTTTGATGGTGCATCAAGAATTGGACCAAATAGTGCTATAGTGGCAGGTGTTGGAGTTGTTCTCGTTTCTCCAGACGGATTAACTATCCAAAGAGCCTACTCTTTAGATGAACCTTGTTCCAACAATGTGGCAGAGTACAATGCCTTACTTGTCGGGCTTCAGCTAGCTAAACAACTGAATGTTGAATATCTGGAAGTCTATGGTGATTCTAAACTGGTTGTGAACCAGGTTAGAGGAACCTATGAAGTCCGTCATCAAGACCTGGTGCCTTATCATGAAGCGACAATCAATATAGCTACATCATTCAAAGCCTTCTTCATTGACTATGTTCGACGAGCTTGCAATACTGAAGCCGATGCTTTGGCCAATCTTGCAGCTGTCTTAGCCATCCCTGTCAAAAGGCATCAGGTGGTGGTTATTTCTAACCGAGAACTGTTCTGTATTGAGAACAATCATAATATTGAATTTAGCAATCTTGCTGAAGTCGAAGTTATTGATGACGATTGGAGAACTTCTTTTATCGATTTCGTATTACATGACATACTCCCTGAAGATCCTAAGGAGGCTACAAGCGTTCGACGTCGATCTCTACGATTTTATTACAATCAAACCACCAAAGCACTCTATCGGCGAACTTATGATGGTCTTCTTCTACGCTGTTTAGCTGGTGATGAAGCCAAACAAGTGTTGCGTGAAGCTCATGATGGCGTCTGTGGAGCACATCAACCTGGTCCTAAATTACAGGATCGTATTAGACGTATGGGTTATTATTGGCCCTCTATAGTATCAGATGCCATTGAATATGCAAGGAAATGTCGTGCTTGTCAAATCCATGCAGACTTCATTCATCAACCCTTGGAATTCTTACATCCGACTGCTGCTTCATGGCCTTTTGAAGCTTGGGGTATGGACATCATAGGTCCTATTAATTCTCCTTCTTCTAGAGGACATCGGTTCATATTGGCGATAACCGATTATTTCTCCAAGTAGACCGAAGCTATACCTCTGGCTGAAGTCAAGACTAGCAGTGTCATCAATTTCGTTAAACACCATGTCATCTATAGATTCGGTGTACCTTGCAGAATCATTCATGACAATGGACCTCAATTCATTAGTCAGAAGTTCACTAGATTCTGCGATGATCATCGGATTAATAATGTTGCTTCGACGACGTACAATCCTGCCGCTAATGGTTTAGCTGAAGCCTTTAACAAAACCATTATTAAGCTCCTTAAGAAGTTTGTATCCACTAACAAACGGAATTGGAGCGAGAAACTTGGCGAATGTCTTTGGGCCTATCGAACTACAGTCCGCAATCCTACAGGCTTTACACCTTTCTCTTTGGTGTATGGCTGTGAAGCTGTCCTTCCTTTGGAGTTACAAATTCCTTCTTTAAGGATTGCTATTGCTAATGAGCTTACCACAGAAAATAATGACCTTCTTCGACTTCAAGAGTTGGAAGCATTGGATGAAAAGCGGTTAATGGCTCAACAGCATATTGAGTTATACCAAGCCCGCATCTCAAAGACATTTAATCGTAAAGTGAAGGTCAGAGTGTTTCAGCAAGGAGAACTTGTTCTAACGGTCAGACGTCCTATGACTATGACTCATATGAGCAAAGGGAAATTCGATGCAAAATGGGAAGGTCCCTATGTTGTGAGCAAAGTCTTCTCAAACGGAGCTTATCAACTTTCAGAACTTGATGGTCGAGTTGCTATGATGCCTATCAATGGCAAATTCTTAAAGAAGTATTATGTATAAATGTAAATATTTGTAAATTATCAGACAGAATCAAGTTCATGAATAAAATTTAAATTTTATTATATGATAGTACATATTAAAGGTCACTATCATCTTCTTCTACATTGGGACGAGGGCCACTGCCGTCCTTCTCAAAAATGCGGTCAGCAAAAGAGCCAAAAACCTCCTTGCTGGATCCCACAAGAAACTTGCAGGCGGCCATCCTCATGGCTTCTTCTTCTTTAGTCGTTCCTGGTTCGAGCAGAAAGTCCAAAATGTCCCGTGGTGGCTGGGGCGCAGACGAACCTTCGCCTGCTTCTGCTTCCTTTGGCTGAACTGGATCGGCAGGGTGTTCTTCAATACCCTTCTGAACCTTCGAGACAGGCTCAACCTTCTTAGATGCTTCTCCGGAAGACATTTTTATGTTGAAGAGTAGAAGTGTTCGTTCCTGTCAGATTTCTGCTATATTTATAGACAGAAGTTCTTCAATTAATGTAGCATTACATTCATCCGACGGTTCATCCGTTCATTAATACCTGACGGTTCATCCGTTCATTTATCACATTCATCCGACGGTTCGTCCGTTCATTAAACACCTGACGGCATCCGACGGTTCGTCCGTTCATTAAACACCTGACGATTCATCCGTTCATTTATTTACACTCATCCGACGGTTCGTCCGTTCGTTAATATCTGACGGTTCATCCGTTCATCTATTGTGACGGTTAACCCGTTCATTTATTATCATTTGACGGTTAATTCGTTCATTTCAACATCATTTGACGATTTACCCGTTCTTTCATCGTTACTTGACGGTATTTCTGTTCACTCATTTTCATATACATTTGACGATTCATCATCGTTTATCTTCTACATCAGCAACTTGTCATTTTCGATTAAGTTGTCAATAAATATCTATCTATTATTTATATCTGAATAAGATATGCAATAAATAATGGAGCCACAACAAAATGTCCTTTATATCAAAAAATGAGACATTACAAAAATGCAGTTACAGCAACAAAACCCAAATACAAAATCAAGAAGGAGGGACAATCAGATTGTCAATTTGCTGCTTCAATGTCTGCAGCTCTTCTTCGTGTGTTGACGCTACTATCTTTCTTGCCTCCTCCATCCCGCTGTCTTCATCAAAAATGGGCATATCTACTGTCCTGCGGGTGATTTCTTCACCATGAGTGGTCTCATACTCATTCCTTTCCTCAATCAATGCATTAAATTGTTCAATCACCAGTTGGTGATTAACAGTTTCTTCTTTAAACTCTTGTTGAAGGCGAGTAATTTCAGCCTTCAGCTCAGCAAGTCGCCGTCCTTTGCTTTCAGCCACTAGAGTAATTGATTCTATTTTAGAATTATATTCAGCTGATTTTGCTGAATGAGCTTCTAACATATTTTGAAGAGTTAACCTTTCCATATCAGCAGCTTGAGCCAGCCGCTCAAATTCAGCTTGTACTAAAGAGTCTACATCTTTCTTCTTGAGTTCTTTATACTTCTTGATGGAGACTTCTAGTTCATCCAGTATATGTTCAAGGAGAGTGGCCTGAGCTTCGTCTCCTTGGTCTCTTATGGCTCTTATCAAGAAAGAAGTGGGCTTCCTAACCATGATGAAGTCAGCTCCTTCTTTCTCTATTATTTTTTGGACAAGGGATCTCAGTGATTCAAAGAAGCATTTAGTAAATGACTGGATAACCTGCTGATTGATGGCTAAAGTTCCAGGAGTCGCCGCTACTCCCGATGAAGACGGGATAACAGGTTGCTCGATTCTTTGAGGTTGGACAATAGGCTCTTTAAATAAGGGAGCCAGAGTAGAGCTGGTTGCTCCTCCTGTTTGATCTTCTGCAAAAGTAAAATTATTATTTTACTAATTGATTATTGATGAACAAAAAGATCAAATTAAGAGCAATGTTACCTTGGTTTGGTTTAACAACGAGTTCATTCCTTACTGGAATGGAATACTGTTGAACAGAAGTAGCCTCCGCTGCAACAGCCTGACTGCTACCCGCCTCAGAACCACAAGATAAATGATGACTACTGCTAATAACCACCGTTGGTATAGGCACCATAATCAGGTCCGTTGGAGGTATTGGCAAAGTCCTAAGATCTGCAAATGAAGATATTAGTTATCGGTTCATTGTAAAATAAGAAAAGATTGTTAAATCTCATTTTTTACCTTGAGGGTCGGTGGCGGGATTTTCTTTCAGCACACCTTCGTCGGCTACTTCTTCAGGAGATGTTTCTATCTCAACATCGACAGCCTTTTCTGCAGGTGCCTCCACTTCAATATCCTTTTTAGGATTTGAAATATCATCGGCAGTATCAAGAGATCGATGTTCTTCAGTTTGTTTTTCAGGATCTTGTAAATACTCATCAACATTTTCGGATGAAGAACCGTCCTCGACTTCTTCTTCTTCTTCTCCTTCTACTGCTGCATTTCCACTGCTAGTCGCAGCCTGATCTTTCTGCAAGCTATAACTGCAGTCCTCCAGAGCTGCAATCATTTCACGGTCTTCTTCCTCACGAAGAGTCCTGGGAGTAGGAGGAGGTTGAGAAATATCTGCAATAGGAGAATGAGGTTGTACAACACCTTGTTCTTCCTCTAAAATATGTTCTCTAGGCTCTTCAATTCTTGGGGCAAAATCTTCCCTCTGTTTATTCTCCTCGAGAGTTTTGCTTCCTGATTCAGAAGCAGGTGTGGGAGATGCCATTAAAAGTCCTGCAGCAGCATCTACTGAAGTCAGGAGTTGTATAGAAGAAGACTCTTCCAAGACTCTTCTGGTAACTACTCTTTTCTTTCTGTGTAGAGGCCTAACAGGACTCTCTACATTTTCTGGTTCTGTTCGCTTTTGCACAGAAGTTGGTGTACTGGCAATTTCTTGATGAGTCTCGGCCAATTGCCGGGATTGAGATCTGGTAGTCACCTTTTCAGAAGAAACATCAAGAATCAATTTCTTCTTCGCCACAGGAGCAGGAGGCTCCTCTCTTCTTCTCTTCTTCGCGGGAGATTTACCCACCTTCAGTGAAATACGAAGTGGTGCATTCACTTCTTGGGGGAATATAATATCCCTTGTTGTCTCCAGAGGTACATCTGCCGGTTCCTGCGTCTCCTCATTTATAGGGATTGATGGAGCAATTCTCCCTCTTCTCAATCTTGTTACAGTGGCGAAACTATCTGCGAGATAGAAATTCTCGGCAAAAGTATTCGCTGATGTGTAAAATACGGAGTATGTAAAAAGCATTCGAGGACCCTGAGGAGTAGTCCTTGCTGGCATGGAGAAAGTGGCTTTTGTATCACGGGCATTGTAATAAGCCCAAGCCCTAGCTCCGTCTATCAGATAACCCTTGCCTTGGAGGCAGGTAATTGCGTTCCCTACGTGGAACTGATCATACCCAAACTGTCTAGCAAAATGGCTTGGGAGATATGGTTCTAAGTAGCACTCTTCTTCGAATTGGTAGACCAAATGAGATGGTCGAATTGTCTTCAACCATTCAAAAGCGACACGAGTTAGAGGCTGCAGTTTCGAATCCACCATATTCGTGGGCATCTGATCATACCCAGCAGGGAAAGGAGCACAACAGAAGTTCCAGCCTCTGTTTAGATTCAATATAAATCTACATTCAGATAAGGAAGTATATTTCCATTTTCCATCGGAATACCTTCGAAGAAAACTGCCGTCAACTGGTCCCATGCCAGGATCCATTAGAGTTGGATAGTGAAGAAGCAACCATCCAAACAAATATGTATATGGCAGTTCTAAGCGAGGGAATTCTCTCTCTCCTTTCGCTTTCAACATCAAGTCAACATATAAACGGAGACTGGCATTCAGCTTACAGGTCATTGCTGATAGTAAGTCCATTTTATAGCCAAAGACTAATTTAACAGCTACAAACAAGACGCCACGGTGAAAACGATCCACTGCACTGGATCCGGGAACCACGAACCTTCGCAGCCAGTATATCAAGAATCCCGCCAATTGTGCTTCTTCTGACATGGGCCTATAGCCCATTCTCAAGTAACTTTCCAAATTATCTCCTCTCTTCAAAGGAGGATATTCATGGTCATCGTTCACTTCTTTATCAAAGTGACCACTCTGTTCAATTAATTTTCTGACCTCTGTATGGCTCAAAGGTTTGAAGAAGGTTGGGTAACATTTATCGTTCTCCTTGGTTTTCTTCTCCTCTATATGATTAAGAAACATATATGGTAGCCACTTTGAAGAATAACAAGTATTGGCAGTGGCACTCTTGTAAAATAAAGAGCAGATCTTGTAATGGCACAATAGTTCTTCGAACACTGTCACCATCTCTGGATTCTCTTTTCTGAGCTTGTTCAACTCATCATTTGTTGGTACATACTCCTCATACGGAGCATCTGCCATGGGCAAGAACGAGATATACTTCATCTCGTGGAGCGCAAAGCCCATCTCTCCCCCTGGGGTCATGAAAGTTCCGGTCCTGTAGTTGTATCTCTCAGCTAAGGCTAAGAACATATGAGGATTGGGAGCAAATCCATATACAGTGGCATGCACTACTTCATACAGGTTGATTTGTTGGAGTCTGTCTTGGAATTTTCCCAGAACCCAATTCGCGATATAACTCCATCGCTTGTAGTCCGGATTCACCAGTCCAGTCATTCTTATATCTTGCTCCGGATATTTTCCTTCAACCTTCGCAAACTGATTTGCGAATATTGGTGTCCTAACAGGCATTAGCATGGAGGAGTTCTCTGGTGGAATGCAGCCAGGTCTTAAGCCTCTCAGTAGGATACTATATCTGTCAGAAGAACTATAAAACATGTCCTTATGATGTGGCCCCTTCTTTACGAAGATTTTTCCTGCCCGAGTATCCTGAAATAGAGTGATATTCCATTCCATCTTCCTTGGGTAGCTCGCATGAGCGTACCGTGACAAAGGAAGGCATCGAGCAATGTCGGGTATAAAAAAGGATCTATCTTGCTGGTGAACTACTCTATCTTCCATCCTTGGCCTGGGCTGAGAGGCTCTCTCAAAGGCATCACCTAATAGGAATAAAGGTTTCTTGTGAATTACAGCATCAGCTGATTCTAAAGGCTGTCCGTTCATCAAACACATCAAAGTTTCATTGTCCTGTGAAATCAATATAGCCTGACGGGAGGCCGGCAGATCATATTGAGGGTAATGGACATGAGACAGATCCTCTTTGTATTCAGACTCTGTGAGGGTTCCCACAAAATGTTCGTAATCTGGATCTTCATGGACTTCAACTGCATCAACAAACAGATAAAAATTAGTCCAAGACAAAGTTTTTGTTTTTTTAAACATAAAACATGATTTGCGCAACATTAGACTGCGCTGACATGATTTGTGCAATCTCAGATTGCACTGACATGACTTGTGCAACATCAGTTTGCGTAACATAAAAGTTGCGCAAAGCAATGGTTTGCGCTGATATCTGCGCAACTTAATCGTTTGCGCTGACTTCCTGTCAGCACAAATTAACAAATTGCGCAAGAATGCAGCCTTCATAAAAATGAAGAACTGATAGTTCATGCAACCGAAACCCTAAAAAGGGTGGCGCAATATGAACTTATCTCTAAAAAGAGATGAGTTTCAAGGGAGTCGAATCACCCTAAGAAGGGGTTTTCGATCGGTTCAACTACCTCTCAGAGCAGGATGTACGGATTCGTGTCGGGAAGCTCGCCGTGCAACTCTATCAGAAGACTCGGCCGGAGCTTTTCCCTTCGCGACGGCAGTAGCGGCAGCATTTGATCGTCGTGGAGCCATGACAAATCGTCGGAGAAGAAAGGAAGAAAGAGTTCAGAAATTCTCTCTCAATTGCACGAAGACAGCAAGTAAAGAATCCTTTGAAGTATGAGGAGGATTATTTATAGTTTTTAAAAAAAAAAACGAAACGGCCGCCTCGGATTGCGCCTAAACTTGTGGTCTATTCGCTTTGCGCAGACAGCTCATCATATTGCGCAAAATGATTCAATATTCAAAAATTCAAAGTATTTTGAAATTTTGAATACAATCAACTTTCGAAAACTTTGAAGGGGGTCTTGTAGGTCCTAAAAAATCAAGTTGCATCAATCAACAAAGTCAAAAATTCAAGATATTCATCATTTTGATGAGTTGCACAGACAACAGTTTGCGCAGACATCACTTTGTGCAGGCTGGTTTGCGCATGTTCCTAACTGCGCAGGCTGACGTGGCAGAAGTCATCATTGACTGAATCAAATCAGATCTTCCTGACAGCTGACAACACGAATAACGAGGAGGCTGTTCGTTTTTGACGCCGTACAGTACTCGAGGGCGGCTGACAGATGGCAGCGCAATCCGTGTTTGCACAAACCACTCATGCGCAATCCGTGTTTGCGCAAACCATTTCTGCACAGTTCATTTTGCATATTCTACCAATATAACTGACCAATTACGTGGCATTCATGCCATCAATTGCTCATTACGTGGCAACTGTCTATGCACGATCATACGCATTTCAATCAAATGATGCCATGTGTCCCAGATAGTTGGCCCACGATCCAATAACTGCTTGCGTAATCCAGTACTGCGCAAACCAGTTGCTGCGCAAACCAGTTGCTGCGCAAACCAGTTGCTGCGCAAATCAGCTTACGCAGTCCAAAATAACTAAAAGTTAGTTATTTTCAGAACTCTATAAATAGAGTTTCAAGTCTTCATTTCAAGTGGATCAAGATCAGAGATCAAAAATCAGAGAGTTCAGGAGTTCTTGCCAAAGTGCTGCTGCATTCTTCCGAGACTTTTGTCTTCAACTTCAGAGGCTTTTGCCTTCAGTTTCCAGAGTTGTTTTCAACTTCAAAGGCTTCGTCTTCACAATTCACATCGTCTAAGGGATAAAGCAATCGTCATCAAGATTGGATTCCTATAGTTGTAATTTTCCCAGAATTCTTGTAATCTTTATTACAGTTTGTATCAATAAAGTTTTTTTATACTTTTGTTTTTGCAAACAAAATGGTATTTATAGTTTTCAAAAAAAATGAAACGGCTGCCTCGGATTGCGCCTAAACTTGTGGTCTATTCGCTTTGCGCAGACAGCTCATCATATTGCGCAAAATGATTCAACATTAAAAAATTCAAAGTATTTCGAAATTTTGAATACAATCAACTTTCGAAAACTTTGAAGGGGGTCTTGTAGGTCCTAAAAAATCAAGTTGCATCAATCAACAAAGTCAAAAATTCAAGATATTCATCATTTTGATGAGTTGCGCAGACAACAGTTTGCGCAGACATCACTTTGCGCAGGCTGGTTTGTGCATATTCCCAACTGCGCAGGCTGACGTGGCAGAAGTCATCATTGACTGAATCAAATCAGATCTTTTTGACAGCTGACAACACGAATAACGAGGAGGCTGTTCGTTTTTGACGCCGCACAGTGCTCGAGGGCGGCTGACAGGTGGCAGCGCAATCCGTGTTTGCACAAACCACTCATACGCAATCCGTGTTTGCGCAAACCATTTCTGCGCAGTTCATTTTGCATATTCTACCAATATAACTGACCAATTACGTGGCATTCATGCCATCAATTGCTCATTACGTGGCAACTGTCTATGCACGATCATGCGCATTTCAATCAAATGATGCCATGTGTCCCAGATAGTTGGCCCACGATCCAATAACTGCTTGTGCAATCCAGTGCTGCACAAACCAGTTGCTGCATAAATCAGCTTGCGCAGTCCAAAATAACTGAAAGTTAGTTATTTTCAGAACTCTATAAATAGAGTTTCAAGTCTTCATTTCAAGGGGATCAAGATCAGAGATCAGAAATCAGAGAGTTCAGGAGTTCTTGCCAAAGTGCTGCTGCATTCTTCCGAGACTTTTGTCTTCAACTTCAGAGGCTTTTGCCTTCAGTTTCCAGAGTTGTTTTCAACTTCAAAGGCTTCGTCTTCACAATTCACATCGTCTAAGGGATAAAGCAATCGTCATCAAGATTGGATTCCTATAGTTGTAATTTTCCCAGAATTCTTGTAATCTTTATTACAGTTTGTATCAATAAAGTTTTTTTATACTTTTGTTTTTGCAAACAATTGTATCATGTTTTTTATTATGGTTAATATGTTAAGTTTAGTATTTCATTATCACTAATCTTTATACTATCACTATACCATTTCTACTTATTCTTATACCTTTGGTGATATATGCCTATTGGTTTACTTTTTAGTGATATGAGCTTATCTATCTTAAACTTAATCGGGTTGCCAAAATCAAAACTATGTTTTTGATTGTGGTCATTCAATTAAGTTTAATCATTATGATATCACTAACATTTATGCTATCGCCTTAGCACTTATACTTAAACTCAGTATTGTCCTAATATGCATTTAACCTATCATAGTTGCTACTACGTATATTGCTTTGTTCGTATAACATGTACATGCAGAAAAGCAATAAGCAAGATCAATGTGGACATATGCAATGAAGAAATCATGGTGGGCCAAAGACGATGGATCCCACAAGATTTTTCTGAACCACCCGACGACATCTCTGGAGCCACGCACCGGGGGTTCCGCTGCCCGGTCAGCGGACGGGGGTCGAGGAGGCAGCGCCCCTCGTCGGGGGTTCGGCGGCGAAGCCCCCGAAAGGTATTCAGTTTTTTACAAACTGGATATCTTTGGACAGCTGCCGCCAAGGGAAAAAGCCAGCACCTATCAAAGGAAGAAGCCAAGCCGTGCCATCATCATTTCAAGACTCTGAAGAAGCCTGCACCTGCCTAAGTATATCTGGAGTCTGTAATGAGTCTTAGGAATAATTGTAAACACAAGAAATGGATGGCAAAATCGAAAGCTAGGGTAGAAATAAGCCTAGGATCGTTTTCTGCTAAAAAACGGCATACCGACGGTATACCGGTGTATACCGACGGTATACCGGTTTTTGTTCACAGAAAGTTTCTGTCTACAAAACCGGAATACCGACGGCATACCGGTCCATACCGACGGTATACCGATTCAGTAATGTTCAAATTCCAACGGTCGAATTCTGAGCAATAAATGATTCCAATGGCTATATTTCTAGCCGTTCCAGACCGGTATACCGTCGGTATGCCGGATCATACCGACGGTATGCCGGTTCGTGACTAAAAAGTTGCCTTTAGCTTCTTTTCAAGCTTTGCTTATAAATAGCCTTGAACCCCTTCATTCAAGGTTGATGCTTTGAGCCTAAAAATTTCCAAACCACCAAAGCTTATCCACATACAACTCTACAAAGCCTTCATTTGCCATCTACAAATTGTGTTAGAGTTATTGAGTTGAAAAGTGAGATCTTCATCCTATTGTATAAGGAGATCAAAACCTATTGTGAAAGGTTGAAGTTGGAGAGTCTTCGTATCCAAACTCTCGGTTGAAGTTGGGGAGTCTTCGTATCCAAACTCTTGGTTGAAGTCGGAGAGCCCTTCGGATTAAAGCTCTTGTGTAAGAAATTGGCGAGTTCTTCGGATCCAAACTCGTGTGTAACTATTTGCTCAAATAGTGGATTAAAGCCGGAGAGAGTTCCGGGACTGGACTGCCTCTTAGGAGGATACCAGGATATATCGGGTGTCGGTATTGTGTTTGCTTCTTCTCTTGCACTTACATTTTTAAATTGCCAATTTGCTTGTGCTAAGTGCTTGATTAGTTAGCTTGACCCTATTCACCCCCCCTCTAGGGTTCCTACACCTTTATGGCAACAACACTATCCCTAACCGATTGATCTACAATCACAAATTTCGATCGATCACAATATTCCTGCCAAATAAGCAACAAAAGACAATCTTGGCAACAACAAAATCCTAACCGACATTTTCAAATCCATAAAAATAATAAATTTCAGTCAACCCAATAAATCCTAATTGCATCAAATCTCCATGAGCAACAAAATACAAAAAAAAGTCATAATAGAAGGAGGAAAAAAGGGGTATTTTCTTTTACTTGTAGAATTCGAGATCCGGAGCTTCATCCTACAGAGAGGAGCTGCCGCTCGAGGTCGAATTGGACGCGACCCGCCACCCGACAGCCTGTGGTCGCGGGTCACGGAGGGGAGCGGCGAGGAGATTCAGGGACGGGGGAGCGGGTGGCCGTGGGGCGCGGGAGCCGGACCCAACCCACCGCGGCACCCGACACTGCAGGCTGCGGAAATGTCTTTGGCTTTCCTTTTCCCTTGTAGGTACTGCAACAGAGAAAAGGACTCACCAGGTGTATGTAGCAATATGAATAACAAAAGGTATTGCATCAGGTTTCCAGTTCTTTGATATGCTTCTACCACTCTTTGCTTTCTATAGCTATACAAATTCTTTCTACAACTATATATATATTACCTGAGAGCGAAAGAAGTAACAAAGTCATGTAAAGACTACAAATATCTCATAAGAATAGAAATTTTTATGACACATATAGAAGGGAAAGAATCCATCTCTCACAAAAAATTAAGGCACACATGGTTCAGCCAATTTAAAGACTGATTCAATACTAGAAGAGTTTCTCTAGTTTCATACAATGTTAGTAAAAAGATAAACAAATGAGAGATCGAGCACTTTTTTATGAGGAATTTGTGGAGTTCACTGGTCATTTTCACTTTCATTAGTCCAAATAATAGAATTCGTCTAAAATTATCTCAAGAGTGTCACTATTCACCACTCAGTACTAATAACTAAAAGCAAAAATTAAACAAGAACAGAAAAAAACTAAAAAATAAGATATGATTAAAGATCAAATGCATTAGTTCAATTAGACACGCAAGTTTACCTAGTATGAATGGCATAGTCTTTATGCCAGCTTGCTTGTGCTTATTCTCTCTTCCATCTTCAGCCATTGAGGCTTGGATCAACGCAAGACCCCCTCTTCTTACTGTCTTTCAGGTATCAAAATGGATGGAGCTGTAAAAAGCATGCTTGTCAGTTAATAAATATATAGATTCATGCAACAACATGTGGCATCATACTTAAAGAATTGGACAAGATGCTTTTCCTGGAACACTGAATGCCATCAGGCAAAATACTTGCACTGATATCTTACAGCATAATTTAAACCTTGTAATGACTAAAATGATCATTACATCCTTTGCAAGTAATGAAGTTACATTTATTTAGACCAAGGTAATATCCAATCTAATAAAATAAAGGCAAACAACCAACCAAAGAAATCATCCTGCAATGCCAGGGCATTCAACACCTAGACGAACAAAACCAACCAAGGAAAAAGATGACAACTTTGACCAAATGGGCAATCCCAAAATAAGAACTTTCACGGACAACTTGCTTTCATGGACAACTAAAATATTCTGATCATTGTAGAACTGGACCCTACTTTCCCAAACTAATATTGTTGCATCGGCAGCTGCTGCATGAATAAATCATGATTTATTCTTCTCCTGCCCATTAATGCTCCAAATACATAGCTACAAAAATCTATTCAATGTTAAGAAACTATTAAACTAAAGAATATCATAAACCCAATACACATGCAAGAAAATAAATGTTGGTACTGAAGTTGATAGTATTATAATCCGGAGGGCACATCCATATAATCCAAGAATCAACAACTTAATGGGAACTTTGACATATAATTCTAGTTAAATTTTGGAATAATGAAAGCTTAATGTATCATAAATTTTTGCAATCAATATACCTATGCATCGGCACCTAAAGACAACAGCACATTCAGTGCCATTGAAATACAAGGCCAGTAATCTTTTCCTGGTTATCCTTGAGCTCGATCTTAACCTGCAGAGTGAAGACATTCAATAAATTTAATTGAACAAGAAGATAACTCCTCAAACACATGTTATCTAAGTTGTAACTTAGATATGCACTTAAGGCTAGCTTCAGAAGTATTACACCATGAAAAGCATAAAGTGTTTCAAGAACTTGATTCTCCTATAGTCTCACAGATAAGAGCATTCACGATATCAAAGCCAATGTCACTTCTGTAGTCTAGGTGTAACATTATACAATACAGTTGATACTGTCATATAAATTGTATAGTCAATCCAGGATTCAAACTATAACAAGTGACCGGGACAATAATATTAACAGAAAAAAAGGTAGAAAATATTACAACTGATATAAAGTTCTTGTCTAATGGTTAGAAGACTTAAATATGAAATATTATCAAGCACAACTAATGAAATTATCATATCTCAAGCACAAGTAATATAAGTAATGAATCAACATCTGAATAATAGTATACAATATACCTTGTTCTTTGTTGCCCAGATTCTGGCAAGCATAAGGCTTTGAGATGTGGAGACTGAACAATGTCAGCCATTTTCCATTTTTCACAGTCCTCGAATTAATTTTTGCCAAAAATACATCAAATATATAATTCAGCAATGCATGTTGATAAAAAAAAACCAATTATAATAGAAAATTAGAAATGCACCATGCTACCAATTGAAATAGTTGAAGATATTCTATTAAAGCAATCAAAATTAGCATATGGATGGCCAAAAACATTTTATGCAGTGCTTAGAAACATTTTGTTGAATAGTTAATGTGCATCTGTCATCTTCCTTTCACTACTAAACTTTTCGATCAAAATAATATAGGTAACCATAGTCACCGATAAGAGATCTCTGTAAACCTAGGCGAGGTCCAGGTGGTCGAACGGGGTAGGGGAGCTCAGGATTGGTCGGGCTTCTCCTGGTCGGGCACAGATCCAGAAGGGGTGGGGAAGGAGGAAGAGGGAATGGTGGCAGTAGTAGTTGCTGGTTCTAGAGAAGAAGATATAAGGAGGAGAGAAGAAGCAGGAGTTATACCTGGTACTTGCTACTCGACGCAAACATGGCGCCGCTTTACCAAAGCCTCACCGCCTCCTCCGTACTAGAGCTGGACCTGGCCGTCTTGGAATCAATGTAGAGGAAGATCGACGAGGAGATCAAGATCGACAAAAAATAAGTTTTTTCTAATTCTTTTCTTTTTTTTAAGTGCTCCAAACCGTAGTAAAAACCATGATTTATGAGGAAAGTTTATGGCTTCGGGGACGTAGATCGGGGCTTTGGGGCTATTTGTGGACGTAATCACTAGTTTTGCGATATCGATTTGGGAAGTGTTTAGGAGTTTTTATGTATTTTCTCTGCTTGGGAAGTAGGTAGGAGAAGACAATAGGAAAAAGAAAGGGATTTTAATTTTGGGGAGAATGTTTGAGTAGTAGATAAAAATAAATTTCTCTATTTTTTTTATAGTATGATGTTATACTTTTGTGACGCGTGTAAAACACAATTTACGGTCCATCTGACTTACTCACGACGTGCTCTAAAATGTCCGTCGTAAAACACTATTTACGGCATTTGTTCTTATGCACGTCTTAATTTTAACGTCATAAAAAGTTGTTTTTCCGGTAGTGGTTGTGTGCTATTGCATTCATTTTTCATTATTTTCTTGTAATTTGATTCTATTAAAGTCTTGTTCCTTTTCTCAATTTAATAAAAAAATAACTATTTAAAATAATACATGACTAACACTTATTAGTATGTCATTTTTTAATCAATATTTTATGACACACACTTGGTATATGTTATTATTTAAACTAAATATGACCCTTGATATTATTGCGTCATTGTTAATCTTACACTTTTTTCTTTCACACACTAAATATGACATCCATAAATTAATCGTCACATTAAAGTACTCAACAAGATGCTCTTTATTTTCAATGTCATTGATAAAGTTATTAATGACAATCATTTAATAAATTGACATTAAAAGTATCATTAATGACATTTTAATATGAGTGTCATCTATAATGGGTCATTGTTAACGTTTTTTTGTAGTAGTGGTAGGATTAGAAAAAAAAGTTCCTTCATACGTCAAATAAGTGTAAATGCCTAAAAAATGTCAAAGAAACGTCGAAAAGGGTTTCCAAATACGCGACATTCTTCACAAAATGTTGGTATATTGCTCTACGTTTAAAGAAAAACGCTGGTAATTATCAACGTTTGTTTTAAAAATGTTAGTATATTTCTCAATGTTTAAAGACAAACGTAGGTAATTGTCAACCTTTGTTTAAAAACGTTGGTATATTGCTCGACGTTTAAAAAAAATGCAGGTAATTATCAATTTTATTTTATTTCTCGACGTTTAAAGACAAATACAGGTAATTGTCAACCTTTGTTTAAAAACGTTGGTATATTGCTTGACGTTTAAGGGCAAACGTAGGTAATTATCAACGTTTGTTTACAAACATTGGTATATTGTGCGACGTTTAAAGACAAATGCCGGTCATGACCAACATTTTTTTAAATACGTCATTATATGCTAACTTAGTCGACGTTTACAAAAATGTCGGAGGAATAAACGTCGGGAATGACCTATTTTCTTGTAGTGCAACTTCACATTTTAACAGCTAATCAACTACCCCCTACATATATCATCAAGCAATGAATGCACTCGTCGCAAAATGGGCTTTCTCCACATAGGAAGGAACCTACTCCCAACAAATCCTCCCTTCCCAACTAGATGGAGGAGATCGCCTTTCCGTTGATCTTTATATAAAACTCAAACTTCTCCATCGACAGAATCTTTGTAAGCATATATGCTCCATGGCCATTTGTATCAACCTTCTAAAGCTTTGCGTACTTCACCTCAACAAATCTCCTATACAATGATATTATGTTTCTTGGACATGCTATGACATATTGGACCTGCATCTGTTTAGACATGGCCACATAATTCTACATTTGCAACTTCCAATCAACTATCCCTGCAAAGATCATCACGTAGACCGATTTCAATCTTTTGGTGTCGATATCCTCATCATCAACATTAGTCTATCCGATCAACTTTGTCTCGTCACTTCTGAATGGAAGTCTACAACATGGAAGTACCATGGAAATGCCTGCAACACCTACCTAATCGTGCTTCACTGTCCTCTCCGTAGATTGGAGAGAATATCAGTTCATCATCCCAACTGCATCAGTAATGTTCGATCTCGTACAAACTATGACATACATAAGACTTCCAACCAATAAAGAATATGACACATTTTCCATATTTACTTTCTCCTCCTTGGTCAATAAATATTACCCGATGCTAAGCTTGAAGTAAGCTACAAGGAGCATGCTCACACATATTGGAACCAACCATACCTAATCTCTGAAGTACTCTCCTCACCTACTTCTCTTGAGACAACCATATAATCTTCAGTTGTTATGACGCGCTCCAAAATAAATGGCTATGAGTATGTAGGTACGTCTAGCCTAAGTCTCCGTATTTGACATTAATACATTCTTTATATGTCGATACATGTAAATCACATCCATATCATCATCCTCAATAACATATCTCAACAATATCAATAATCAACATAATAGTAAATCAAAATTATATGCTATTAAATCATTAACAAGAAATAAACATAATCTACGACAGGAATAAAACATAAAATTAAGAATAATATGATATCTTTAGAAGTCTCTAATATAAATAATGGACGTCCAAATGACTCCAAAAGGGGTAATCATCAACACCACATAGATAATATCTAATTAAAGTCAAAAAATGAATATCCAACATAAATAAGATTCTTGGGAACAACATGCTATAATAAATTGAAGTCATTAAAAGAAAGTCTAGCTAGTTCTTATATATTTATGCTCCTAAATATTTTCATAAGTTGCGGGGTTTTGATAATCATCAATATGACTCACTTCTTTCTCGTAGGGACCATACTATGTAGGTTACGAATCTTCGTCTACAGCTATCAACGTCAATTTTATCTAGTCAGGATTGAGAAAGTACACGTGGCTATAAAGTTACACAATTAAATATAGAGCTATCAAGAATAGGTGAAAAAGGAAAATAGAGTTACAAATGATATAATTGTAAAGGTTAGATACCAATAATATATATAACTAAACAGTTCTATCAACATGTAAAGTTAGGTAGTAACATAAGTCATGGAACTAGAATAAGAGTTATAACATGTAAAGACAAAAGTGTTCATGTTTGAATAACACCTTTGTCAGTTGACAAAGGAACAAGATCGCCACTTCGTCCCGGCGGAAGATTGACAATCTTGAGGGTAGCCTTCAGCATGGGAATGACTCCATCCTGCACAACTTGAGAAGGAAAGTAGTTGAACTGCAAAGAAACGACATTAGCAGTCACAGTCTTCTCATCTTGCTGAAGAGTGATCGTGCCGACATTAATCAGCTCTTGTATCTTCTCTTTGAGCACGTAGCATGCTCTGGTTGGGCGTCCGATGAACTTGTGATACACACAATATTTGGGATGATCAATTTTGCCTACTTCATCTGGCCGCTTTGTTTCAGGTAACTGAAGTTTATTGCTTTGGATTAAGCAATTGAAAATGCTCATGATATCATCCTCATCAAAGAAATACTCCTCTTTCGGACATTGTGCTCTTTGTGGCGGTGCCGTCGTAGTTGGTGTTGATTGACCCACGTTGATAGCCAAAGCTTCTTTGCCTTTCATATTGATGGCTAAAGCTTCCTTGTTCCTGCGGTTGTTCTGACGACCACCCCTGTTGGGATGTTCATCTTTGTCAAGATTAGGCATCTGGATGCCTAGTTGTTTGAACTTGTCAGTACTGTCTTCGGCTGCCCTGGCACTTACTATGAAGGAGGCCCAGCCTTGCAATTGCATGGGTCCAGTCTACATGCTGACTATAGGTAACAAGTTTGATTTGCAAGTATTTGTAGTCAGTGTATCTGGAGTACCCAGAGGCATTTTGAGTGCCTCTAGACGAAAGCGCTTAATAAAATGTTCAGCAGTTTCATTAGGTCGTTGCTTGATTTTGATGAGAACCGACATAGTCATGTCGTTGGTTCCCTCATAGAAGCATTCTAGGAACATTTATTTAAACCTACAAAGGCGTTTATGCAACCATCTAGCAGACGGCGATACCAGTCGTAGACTGCACCTACTAGACACCAAACAAATACTCTATTGAGTAGAGCATTGTTTGGCTAGAGCTAATCAGTCATCACTTCGAAGTGATTGAGGTACTGGCTTAGAGATGAATTGCCGTCAAATAGTATGATGGTCGGTGGCTTATATTTGGGTGGAAATAGAACCTCCTTCCACCCTATGGGATAGGGCACTTTAATCCCTAACTTTTGCAGACTATCCTTCTGCTTGAAAGCTTTGAACTGACTGCGCAGAACCGTTATCGCTTCATTGGTATCCCCTATTACTTGGAGAGCAGTACATTGGTTCGATGCGTTAGGAGGTGGGACTACGTGATAAGCACCACCCCTAGCACCAGGATGACTAGGAGGTGGGACTACGTGATAAGCACCACCCCTAGCACCAGGATGACTTGGAGCCGACATTGTGGCACTGTGAGGAGGCTGTACCCCCAGACCATTGTTGGAAGGAGTTGATGTTGTAGCGTGTTCTTGGGTTGGAATCAGATTTGTAACCGGTGGAACAGCGTATTGTGCCACGATTACTGCATGCATTCTTGCCATCATTTTGGCTATATTCTTTAGACTGGCCTCTAGAGCGGCTATCCTCTGCTTCCGACTGTCGGAACTGGATGCATCTTGTTCCTTATTAGTGACATAGGCAATCACTTCTCTGGCCACCGAAGAGGAGCTGGTGGAAAAGATGGTATGTTCATAGCCTTCACTATCGGCATCAAACTCATATAAAGCAACATCCCTAGGATGAAGAGCGGGAAGGCTACCTTCATTGAGGAATTCCTGGTCAGACTCTAGAAGATTTCTTTGACCGATTATTTCTTAGTCGAAAGAAAGATTCCTTTGACCGATCATTTCTCGGTCGGAAGGAAGATTCCTTTGACCGATTGTTTCTCGGCTTCTTGATCTGGTATGTTGGTAGACCCCTTCATCGGAGTCACAAATTTGATCAAGGTATTATTGGCTAGGATTGTGGGTTGCATTACATCTTGGACGTTTTCCACCTCCAGTGCTTCGAGATGTCATGTTGACTGAAGCATACAACAGTTCATCTTCGTCCACTATCACAAGTTCAGGAGTCCGAGCATAATTCAAATGGTCGAAGATAGAATGTTTTAGGTAACTGACAGTAACATTTGATCACTACTTCGTGATGGTAACTATAATGATGCTCCTAAGGTGGTGGTGGAGTTACAGATGGACGAGACAAGCTTACGATCTTCCGCTTCTGTATAACAAGTTCGCAGAGATCGGGTATAGTAAATGGATAAAAGAAAGTCGAAGGTACATATTCTTTACTGATATTAGGAACATGATTTCGATTCTTGAGGTGCCATATTCCCTGTGTATACAGAGAAGTGCTGACTTCATTGGCATAGGTGAGAGGGTTCTTGACCTGAACAACTTTTCCTGTGTGGAACTTAGCAGATGGCGTAAATGGTACTTGCTGTGCGCTGGACATTGCCCTACGCTGGTTGAGGTAGGTGCGCATATCAGAGTTGTGTTCCACCTGACTGTCGGTCTGAGCTACTTCCAATTTACCATGCTTTGTTCTTAAAATATACAGAGTGGGTAAATCTTGGCTCTGGCTTGACTGGCGTCGACCATAAGGTGTAGGTAGGATACCCTGTTATTCTGTACACTATTTTTTTGTACGTTTGGCATGGCATAATTGATCAACAAAAGATCGACTTCGAGCAGTGTCTAATCCTTTGGCATTGATTTGATTGTCTTTGTCCAGAGAAGTAGAATCTTCCTTGGCATATGGGCATAGTCAGATACATTTTTCACCAAGTCCAGGACTGAAGAATAAGAAGAAAAGGTCATAGCACACTTTCCTTTGTTCTACGCAAGGGCAGTAGTCAGTAACTTCTCCACCAAGTTTAGAACTGGGAAGAAAGGGGGAGTGGCCTGGCAGCGCTTTCCCTTGATTGGCGCCTGAGTATTGACTGGTGCACCCTCTGCCAATTTTATAATTGTCGTGGAAGAGGAAGTGATCTGGTGGCGCTGTCCTCTGGTTGGCGCCTGAGCATTAACTGGCGTATCCTCTGCCAATTTTAAAATTGGTGAGGAGAAAGAAATGGCCTGGCGGCACTGTCCTTTGGTTGGTGCCAGGGTAGTGAGAGGAGCACTCTCCACCAATTTTAGAATTGGTGAGGAAAGAGAAGTAGCCACAGAGATTTTCACCATGTCTGGTACAGCAGTCGTGATTGGTGCACTGGAGTAATTTTGAGTCCAAACAGTGCATACCTTGCTCTTGGCAGCAACAGTGGTGCGCTTGGCACCCCCTATGCCAATCATTGCTTTATAGGCAGTTTGGACGATTTTTACGACCAATGACTTCTGTGTCGTGCCGACCGATGTAACATCACATTGAATTATCACTTTATCGTTAGAGGAGAAAGTCATCCCCAACAGAGTCGCCATTTTGTTTGGAAAAACAAAAAATGTTTTGATACAAACTAAGAAAAGAAGAGTACAAGAGTACAACTAAATTTTGGGGAAGTATAACTATAGGAATCTGATCAGAAGACGATCAGTTTATCCCTTGGATGATACAATGCCGAAGAGCAAAGCCTTTGGGGAATGCTGCAGCAAGTGCTCAGGCGATTATGATCATTAGTGATGATTTATAAGTGATTTAAAACCCTATTTATAGAGTTATGAAATAACTATTAAGTGGTTATTCTGATTGGCGCAGACGGCCAGTGGCACACCATCCTTTCCTTGGCGTGAACGGTTAGCTTAACTGTTTGGACGTGTGGCATGTCATGATTGATATGCGCTTGGTCATGGGATGTGTCACCTTTACATTTTTTGAGATTAGTGGTATGTGTGCCTTGTAATCTAACTACTTCAGGAAGATTTCCTCAAGTAGAGTGGCGCTAGGCACTATTTGTTGAGTGGTGCCAGGCGCTAACTATTTGTTTAGTGCTTCACTGTTTAATCAATGATGCTAATGATCATCCTGCGCTAACTGCAGATGGAGCTGGACAGCTGTTTTCCATTAATGACGGATCTGACATATCTGACAAAATCTCCTCGAGCGCCACACACTCGAGATTCAAACAGATTTTCCTTGACTGACGTTCTGTCAGTCATGATGAAAACTATTTAGCTTTTTCGAGAAGATAGCCACATGGCAGGCAGTACCATTTGATGGTTGGCGCCATCTGATGTCTAGCGCTATCTGATGGCCAGCGCCACTTGATGATTTAAATGTTGGCGCTTCCTATGAGTGGCGCACGGTGTTTAGGCATACTTTTTAGGCCTCTACAACTTTGACCCCAAAATCACAACATTTGTAGGCTTCGTCGGACTGGCAACAATGTCAATGCCAGAAACCGTGATAGCCGAATCTCCCAAAGGGCCCCTAACGGTCCCCCAAGTGGCTTGGGCAGAAAGGGATTCTTCCACCATAGGTCCCTTATCCTTATCAAGATCCACCCCAGAAGGTCCACTAACATAAAGGCCCACTGTAACAAGCTTAGAAGTAAAACTTGAAGTTGGAGCAAGCTCCTCCGTACCACCTCTGATCAAGGAGCAAGCGTAGCACCAGGATACAGAACGGTTGCTTCCGTCTTTCCTTCCACTGAGACAGGAGTAGGACTCGATAATCGGGTCGTTTTGCCTACCTTAACTTTCGTCGTTGGGACAGGAGTTGGGCTCGACAATGGACTTGTCTCAACCTCCTACACCCAAACAGCCGTAGGATCCGATTGTGAAATCGGTTCCTCTCTAATATCATGAGAGAACTCAACTAGCATTACCCCAGTCTGTTCCTCTCTGCCTATTGTAGAGTACCCCTCTACATTCTAAACATCGTCATCCGGGACGTCTTCCGAAGAAGACGAATCCCAATCAACCTCTTCCTCCAGAGGATATTGCATCATCGCCTCCTCCTAGGTTTCAACAACAACTTTCTCACCTACACCCGCGGTCGGTTGCTCCACTGCTCGCGAAGGCCCCACTTGATCTCCCCGAATGGTCAATAGGGGATGTTCGATATTTTCATATGCCACCACGTCAACGGCATTATCTCCAGTGTAGTCAAAGGAGACTAGGATGTCCACTTAAACGGTGTCATCTGGGTCCTCCTCACGGAAGACTGGACAATAGGGGGAATGCGCTCTTCAGAAGAGCTCGCAACCTTCTTCTCAAAAGGCCTGTCTGGACCACGCTTTGAAGCCCGAGATTTCTTCATCGTCACCTTCTACAAACAAAGAAGAAGTAAACAAAAATGAAGAGAAAGACCGCATTGTATTTCTTAAAAAGCCATTATTGATCGACTTACCGTCACAGGGACGGACTCTATCGGTCCCCCTGTGGGCAAAGCTTTGGTCGCCCCTGACTTATTCGCTAACATTTTTTGGAACTTTTTGGGCGCACCAGGACTTACATCTGTTGAAGCATGCCTCTTCCGTTGAGTAGCCCCAAAATCCTTTCGCAAGCCCTCCGCTTGTGCTACCAGAGATACCATTGGAACGGCAACGTCTGGCGGGCGATATGCCCGGGTTTTCATAAGCATGGTCTGAGACACGTCTAGCTGAGTCCCGACAATGAAACTAGTCTCCCTATCATAACCAGGAGATATAATGTTCATCAAGCAATAGAGTTTGACGGCAGAAAACAAAATATGCGACCGAGCATTTTAAAGGGGTGTTGTGAACCGCACTCCCGTACACCCAGTATTATAGTACTGCCAACCATGGGCTCCATCCAACAAACTCCCAACAAACCTCAAGCAAGTACTTGGGTTCCTCAATATCAGCTGAGTGTAGCCAAACTGGCGTGTAAACAGCTTGGTATGTACGGCTCCAGGAAGCAATGATTTATATTCCGATATACCAATTGCAATGGCCAAATGCTTTACAATCAGCTGAACGCCCACACTAGCAGGAAATAGCATCTATGTACGAATCCTTCAACTCTTTATCTACTTCAATACCCGAAAAGACCGAGCCAACTTTGGAAATGTCCCACCATTGAAGATGGGACAAGATCTTCCTGCAAACAGAGACACGCGGGTATGCAGCCACCTCCTTCTATAGTAGTGGCAGATAAAAGCATCCCCGACAATATGCCCCTCCTCCGTGCCAGGGCTCATTACAATGGGATGATGCAATATCAACCGTCCCATTTGATAGTGATAAGGTAGCTTCTCTCAAGAAAAATTACCACTCCTTTCCTTCGATGTAGTGACATCCACTGTAAATTCTTTTAAACCCTGCAACAGGTTGCACACCGTCGCAGGAAATAAAACCAAGGGACGATAAAAAACTAGCTTCACAGCAGGCAGAATAAGGTTTCTGGCTACGTTCTCTACAGAACCGTATCTACTATAAAATATGTAGTTTCGAAGCCATATCATTAGATTGGCAGTCAGCACCACCTTCGGTAATATTTTGTCAATACAGTGCCAGAATCAGCTATATATGTTGTCGTTCAGCTCTCTGTTTTCATCCTCACGTGGATTTTGCTCACTAAGCTTCTTCATCTTGACAAGTACCTCCGCATGGGTAAGACCCTAACGGGTAGTAAAATAAACCTTTGACGGATCTCTCTCGTCTTGAGTAAAGACAATCTCTCCAAGCAGTCATGTAAGGTTGTGCCTTAGCCTTATCCCGTCGTTGATTCAGATAATGATGGCTCACAACTTCTTTAAAGATCGCCACCATTTTTGGGGTCTTTTCTTTCAAGGCGGAGAGCTCTTCATTCGTCGGGAAATACTCTTCATATGGATTAATCCTCCAAGGAAGCTTCGAGACCTTGAACATCTTATGAAGTGCTAGTCTAAACTCCGCTACAGGCGTATAGAAAGTCCTAGTATAGGAATTGTACAACTCCATTAGGGCCAAAAATATGGGCCAATTTATCTATATACCGGCCTGGGTAGCACGGATTGTAGAAGTCTGGCCAATCTTCGTGAGTTTGCTCTTGAACTTTGCCAAGATCCAAAGTGTTAAGTCAACCCACTTCGGCACGTAGTGGCACCAACCTTCGACCCAAAACTCCCCTTGCGGGTATAAAATCTTGGCCACCAACATACGGTTGACGAAGGTCTAAGCACCGAAGGCAAAAGTTTGGGGGGACGTCACTGTATATACTCCCAGGATGCAAAGCTCGCAAGTGGCCGCCTCGCGTAAAAGTAAAAGTATCCTTCTGATTAGACGTAGAGTTAATCCGAATGGATCCTGCTACTACCCCTCCCTGAGTCGGAGTGAGCCCCCATTTCATTATCATCTTTCAAGCAGGACTGATGAAGGTGGTTAGTGGCAACTGACGGTCCATCCTCGGCGCATACATGTTGGGGTGCTTCACCCTAAAGAACCAATCTTCTTTGGTCTTCAACACCTTCGCTTCATTAAAGGCTAAGCGATCCCCAAATAGAAATTCAGGCTTCAAGAAAACCTCGGTAGCAGATCGGCAGCACTAATCCTGACACTCCCCATAATGGCCTGGAGAAAAAAATGGATGATCTCGAAACATCGTCATCTTCTCTGGCGGCTGATCCAGCATGATCGCAGCCTTAGCCGGGTGGACTATCTCCTTATTGAAGTCCAGATCCATCTGGCAGAGGGAGTAGATGAAAATGACTTTATTTAGCCGAGGCAAAGTCATAGACACTACAACAAAGTAAAAGGGAAAAAGAGTTAGCAAAAGAATCCAGTCCATTCTTATAAAGAGTTACACAAGCTTGGCATCTACGCATTCAAGCTGCTGTGCATCAAAGTCGCGATGCATCATCAGAACTAAAGTCCATGTACACTGAGTAAGTTCTACCGCAGTGCATCCTCGGGTCCAAAGTTCATGCACATTGGATGGAAAGCTTCGACGCATCATCAGGATCAAAGTCTATGCACATCAGCACGGGAAAAGCTTTAACACATCATCAAGACCAAAGTCTATATGCGTTAGCACAGGAAAGCTTCAGCACATCATCAGGACCAAAGTTCATGCACGTCAGCACAAAAAACCTAGGCACATCTTCAGGGTATGGCTCGTTCAGCCATACCCGTGCACTTTAGTAGAGTATTTTGGCGCATGTTCTAAGATGGTTCCCCATCCATGTACCTAAAATTGTGCAACAAAGTGTCGGTCTATTTTTGATAAATCCCAAGCAGCAGACCACCCACCGATAACTTTCGGACACACGTCGGCGTGCATCGTGTCAATCATTTGGGATTCCTCGACGTCAGCCTCAAAAGGCTTCTTGCTTTTGCCTCTGCCTCGGCCAGCAGCACCACGAGGAGTTTTTGGGGCTATTTCTCAAAAACTAGGGTTTTTTTGGAAAAACTCTAAGGAAGAAGACGATGAGAAAATAGAAGAAGTTCTTCTCTCTTCATAGATGCCTATTTATAGTCCTAGGCCATACGTTGACCGATAAAAATATGATGTCAGTATCTTTTCGGGTTTCTGAAACTGACGGCTGCATATCTTCCAAAAGAGATCATAATTAACCACTCAAAATTTGAGGTGTTATCTTCTTTCATTTAAATCAAGAAGAGTATGCGCCAACACAGCCATGCACGGAACGACCATGCGTCCAGATAGGGATGCGCCCAAAACATCTACTGCCCATGCTTCTTGGTTCAAAGTATGCCAAAACTTGGCAGAAAGTTTGAAAACTTTGAAGGGGGTCTTGTAGAAGCATTGAATTTCAGGCGCATCCGAAGACCAAAGTTTCTATGCTCCACAAACATCATGTGCCGAAGTCACAAGACAAATGTCAATGCATCATTTAAAGATAGCAAAGATAAAAAGCACATGAAGGTAGATTTTTTATTTTATATGAAAATCTATTACATGACTAAATGATTAAAATAAAAAAGTCTATTACAAAGAACCCTAAACTTTACAGGTAGGCACATCACTCTGACATCTCAATCTAGGCACATCACTTTGGCATCTCAGTTCAGGCGTATCACCCTTCCTTATTAGAATGAATCACTTCCTCATCAAACGTATGAGTGCTTCGGCTAATGAAGTATTTATTGAGCAGAACGCAGGTTGGCAATCGAGCCAAACCCGATGGCTCTTCCAGCATAACAAAAGTCGGGGCACGACGACCCCGATCTTTGGATGTAATAGGCACCCAACACCATCTCATAGAAGAACACTGCATACAAGGGGCTCGAACATAACTTTTTGTGTTCACAGCTCTCCCGGTGCATCTCAATCTTCTGAAAGAGTTCATCGTCAAAATCAAAGCTTCTTTGAACGAGGAGATACACAATTTGCAGTACGAAGAAGGAGGATCGATCGAGTTCATCTCAAATAAGAAGTTTGGATGAAATGAACGAGCAAACTCTCTACACTGCTATTTATAGGCCAGGATAAATCAAACCCATGCGCCAAGTGGCAACTTCTTCGAAGTCAGTGCAATGAACTTGCATTAATGATGATGAATCTGCCAAATCAAACTCAGCTAAGTCTAAGAGTCATCAATGCCTCAAAAGTCTCAACAAAGTTGACCAAAGCAGATGTGCCAAGTATCTTATGCACTCGTCAGATCCATGCACTGCACATCTGATGTGCCTACCTAAAGCTCTCCTCCCATCAAAGCATTTAATACTAAAGTGACCAAAATGATAGCAGCACGCATCTCCAAGTCTAAGCAGTCATCTTTTGCAGAAGACAAAGAGACGCAATCATCACTCTTTTGTCGGTTACGATTATGCTCTGCAACATAGCCAACTGATCACTTGCATGCGCCCCCATAGCCATGCGCTTAAACTCTGTTTGTGCCTCAAAAGCTATGTGCCCGGACTTGCTCTTGTCAGAAGCCAAGTCTCCTCATGCGCCAGAACCTAGGCGCATCTACTCAAATTAACCTAAAAAGATTTTTAAGTAATGGGCATGTGCCATGTGTCTTTGACTCGGTTCTACCTACGAATGGGTGCCAACTACCCAAGATTTCAACAGCAACTAAATCTCAGCAAAATGACATATGTTAGCACCTCCGAAGCCCAATAGTACAGTACAAACAGATTGAGTTCTAGGTCCCCGGCGCATTGTCCATGCGCCTAACAAAGTCAGACATGTGGCATCCCTACATACAAAACCTCTATGTGCGTATAAGAAGATCATTCTGCTACCTATAAATAGGATTACTCCTTCATTCAACGACTTTAGCTCTCTGACTTTTTCAACCTCTTCAGTACCCAGAGCACTTACAAAAGTTTTAATCCTCTTCAAGTCCCAGCCTGTTCCAGAGCAACTTAGACCTTCAAAGAGTCCAAGATCGTCGTCAGATCATCAACGGAGTCAAAGAATCACCACTCGCTCCATCGATATGGTTCTAAGATAAAAACAAAGGTGTACTCCTAGGATCCCAATGAGATCCTATATTGTATTCTATTATGTTTGTGATTATATATAAAGTTCGTCCCGAATACTTGTAATGGCAAATAGATATGTTAGCAACTGAAGGCAGAGCAGTAGAGACCAACAAAATTATTACAACTGCTTGCTATTTCAGAGTAGAAGTGGGAGCATACTACAATAGATTTTGTGACTAGTTTACCTAGATCCCCGACTGGTAAAAAATACGATCTGGGTGATAGTAGATTGTCTCATAATGGTAGTTCATTTCCTTCCTTTCAGAGTGGGGTAGTCTACTTATCAGTTGGAAGATATGTATATGAAGCAGATAATGAGATAGCTTCCAGTCAACATAGTATCAGATTGAGACACCCAATTCAACTCTCATTGTTGGTAGAGTTTGCATCGAAGATTGGGCACCATATTGAGGTTCAGTATAGCTTACAATCCACAGACAGATAGGTAGTCAGAAAGGACCATCTAGCCATTCTGGTAGTTCATGGGATGACCACCTTCATTTGGTCGAGTTTCTAGACAATAATAATTATCAAACGAGTATTCAAATGGCTTCTCTTGAAGCATATGGAAGGAAGTGCATATCTCCTTTAGTATGGGACAATGTAGGTAAACAAAAATTATTATGAGCAGACAGATCATGCAAACGGTAAAGATAGTTAAGATGATCAGTGAATGGCTTTGAGTTATGCTGGATAGGCATCATCATTGGACAGGTCAACATCGAAGACCCCTAGAATTTGGTATCGGTGACCAAGTTTTTTTTGTATTTCGTCTACTCGGGTATCATTAGATTTGGAGCCCGGAGAAAGCTTAGTTCGCGATACGTTGGTCCTTTCGATATTATCGTATGGGTGGTCGATGTTCGCTACAACAAAAATAGATTTTAATGAAGGCTAAAAACCGTCATTAATTAAGAACTATGACGTTTTTTTTTCAATCCAACCGTTATGAAAACGGGTTTTATAAATGTTTTTGAAAGCGTTATAGATAATTCTTCCAAAAAAGTCATTAATAGGTTGAATTTCTGCTACGTTTTATTTTCAAAGCGTTATGGATATTTATGTAAAACCGCTATGAATAGTTAATATGGTTTAAAAGTCAGGACATTTTAAAAGCATTATGAATAGATGATATGTATATGGTCATTGTATCACATTTATAACGCTCTATACTGCATGTTATACATTCCAAACGCTGCTCAATTTAATTCGAAAACAACCACTTTGATCCATATTCACAACAAAATATTAAAATATTATATAAAGTACCATTCTCCATTTCATTGTCTTGAAATAGGGTACATCAACATCTCACAGATATAGAGTACTTTAGCTAGCTATATTTTATTGTCTCAAAATAGGGTACATCAACATCTGTATATAATCATTGTATCACCTATCCTTGGCCTCCACATGTGCTACATTTGGTCGCTTTTGTGCCAGGTTTGGCCCCAGAGCCATCGCAGGTGCTGTAACTCTCCAGCCTGGTTACCTCAATCTCTTTTTCCACACCAAATACTGCTTTTTTGAAGTTAAGGATGAGGCTGTAGCTTTCATCATCACCCTGCATTGGCCTATTGCGAGCAGCTTTGCTTCCGCCCATTCCTCCCATTCTGCCCATGCCTTCAAATAATGACTCGAATATATCGAATAGATTGCTGAAATCCTGAAAGATGTGTTTTCTAGATATATTAGATTGCATTAAATATGAGGAATTGCCAATTCTCTTTATCTGTGGTAGGAACTTACCCCCATGCCTATACCAGAGCCTTTCAAACCGGCTTCTCCATATCTGTCATACAAAGATATATTCTCGTCATCCGACAGTACCTGCAATAGGATTTTTTTAGGAGAAACAACAGGACAAGAAATGTAGTTTAGCCAATAAACTGACACACAACATCTTACCTCGTAGGCATTGCTAATATCTTTGAATTTCTGCTCTTCTCCAGATTCTCTAAAATAGAAAGGGGGTATGAGTGGTTGATTAAATTAAATTTAAATACAATTACTTGGCAAATAAATAACACATAGATGTAATGGATACAAAGAAGCAAACTAGGATAAGGAAAATAATACTAATATCTGTGATCCTTTATAATTTTTAAGTAATGAAACTCTAACATCAGTAACTATTTAATCTACAAACACTAAAAGCTAATAATTTATCTGATGAATGAATTCACATAACCTATTATGCTCAAACAAGCAAATAAATATTACCACATAATTTGCCACTTTTCTTTACCAAACAATCAAAGAGTATATTACTTACATAAAACTTCCAATTTCAATTGATGCTTCTAAAATAAAATTCTAGAAGTTAGGAAAACCATTAGGCTAAAAAATTTAATTTCAATTTCAATTTTTTAGCCTAACTTAGGGAAGAACTAGGGTGGTCAGTTCAGATGGAAAAGGTCATGGCAGACCCAAATATTGGTGCATTAGAAGTTTATAGGGATGTTGTAAGATGCATCGTAAGACGTTGAACAGAGGTAACATTGGAGGTGAATGGGATGGAAAATAACAATGTCAGCAGTCAGGGTAGGTTGAATATGAGACCAGAAGCACGATATTGGACAAAGGAAAGCTAAAGATAGCTTGTAATAGAGCTACAGAGTGGGAGATTGGACAAAGATAGCTTGGAAAAAAGATTACACACTTGTAGGCAAAGAAAAACTAAACACTTGACTATAAAACGGTTGAGTCATTTCTTCTATTTTAAATGTAAACATTTTGATTGAAAGTTCTTTCTTCTGGCTACTCTTAGTCTCATCTATTCCCATCACCTCTCTCTGACCTCAGTTGACAGAGGAAAAAGAACTACAATATCAAGCCAAACTTCTGCGGGCTTGACTTTAAGATGCAATCAAATCTAATTTGATCTAATGTGAAGATAAATCAATGTTTGCTTCTGAAACGTATAGGGTAAAGATTCTTTCAAAATGACAGGGGAGACTATCATATTTAAATGAATTCTTGGAACCATTGATTCTGAACCAAGGTTTAACTCAGTTTCAGTATTAGTTTTAGCCCGTCCCTATCAGTAACGTTTTGGAAGTTCAGGGGTTTTGTTGTTTCTGAATTGGTCAGTTTTTGAACTGTTCAATTCCAATTTGGAACGGATGAATGGCCAAAACTTAAAACCTGTCCTGAAATGACTCAGCTTGCATAGCAACTCAAAATTTCTGATACTGGCAATCTTGTGCAAGACAACCCCTAACATTTTCTTACTGGAGCAGTCTTCTTTAGTTCTTAAAATATTCAAAGTTCACCCAAAAAGCCTGCAAAGTAAAGATTTTAATTGATCTTACCAAAACAGTCATTTTTATTATCTTTAAACCCCAAACTGTTTACCAAAATAATCACTGAAATGTCCGAGCTCTTTTCTTCCAAAAATGTCCTACCAAAAGAGCAATAGCACTTAAATCATTAGTATGGACATTGGTAACAAAAATTGCTTCTTTTAATTCCAATTAGGGTGGTCAGTTCAGAATTTCAATTTCAATTTCCTAACTTCTAACCATTCGGCTAAAAAAAATTCAATTCCAATTTCTAGAACTTAGGAAAACCATTAGGCTAAAAAATTCCAACATGCTTAGTTGTTTAAGACCTGGCAAAATTAGAAGTTGAATTCCATGTGCTAGCAACATGTTAAGTGAGATGTCATAGATATTTCAGCAGACAAATTTTTAATAGTGAATAAAGAACGCCTATTTTGGCAGAGAAATTAGGTCAATGATTCCCACAGCGCCCACCCAACCCAGAGTTTCTAATCCAGGTTCTCAAAGTCGCTCAAAGAAGTCCTCTAAAATAAACGCTAATCTAATTCAAATATAATTTCAATATGTTTACAGTTATTTGCATACCATAGTAGGATCCAAAAATGATAAACGAAATGGTGTTAATTTGGATATAGAACCATACACAATGCCTCTCTTAGAAAGGTCAACTGATCACAACATTTCAAAGCAGTATAACATGGATGTCAGCCAAACTAAGTAGAGATGTATGCAACTGTAATAGATAAAAATAGCAACAAGTTAATAACAAGATAAGAGATTTAAGAGAAACTAACCACTTTTTTTTAGATTTACTTGCATTTTTGGACACACCGAGAATAGAGTAGAAATCCTGCAAAGAAAATCACATAATATGTCTGGTAAGAAAAATAAAATAGAAGTTATTCAATGATTGTAGGAATATGCCCAATCTACTATAAACAGTTCATCCAATGAACACTCACAGTATTAGCTCTAATAACAAATTGAGCTCCCCTTCGTCGTCCAATTCTTTGAGGTCGTCCCTCTACTCGCTGTCGTTTCTCGCCATGGCTGAATTTTTTCTACAGGAAAGGAATGAATAGGAAGCTAGCAAATAGAAAATAAGCCCGAACCTACTGATAGAAATTAGGTCAAAAATTTGGAGATTTCCGGGGAGGGAGGCATGGCCGAGGCCGGTAAGGACGGAGCCGACCACGAGGGCGGAGACCGCCTCGACGGTGTAGACGGTACGACGAATGGAGGTGGCCGCTCTCCAGCATGGCGACGGAGGGACGAAGAAGGGGAAGGCAAGGGGGGCGATACGGGTTCTGGGTCCCAGAGGGGGACGGATCCGTGGCGGAGGGAGAGGCGGAGGTGGAGGCGGAGGGAGGTGAGGCGGTCGAGGGCGGCGAAGATGGAGTTGGCGGCGTCGAGGAGGGAGACGGAGGTGGAGTCGAGGTGGGAGGAGAGGTCGGCGACGGAGGGGGAGAGGAGGGAGGGGGAGAGAAAGGAGGCAGAGAGGAGGCGAGCCAGGAAAATTAGGGCTTCTTCGAAGGCCTTGGGGGAGTAGCTGTGGAGCTTCTTGCTTTAGAATTTTTCTTAAGTGCGGAAGAAGTGCGGGGGAGTGGAGGTTTTGACTTAAATTTTGGTGCTTTTTTTCATGATCCTCGTCTGACTGAAAGACTATCAATAACGTTTATATTGGACACCGTCATAGAATGGAGTCTTGCTGAACTTTGATGACCCTTCTTTATCAGCCATCATGAAATCCACTTATCAAGCGTCATTAATAGGTCTTTTTGTTGTAGTGGTTGCTTATCGTCTTGCCCTTCTATCTTTGCTACATGATGTACATGATATGTTTTTATCTATCTCAGTTGCGTAGGTATGTCCTGGATCTTTGCCACATCCTCGACCATTCTGAGCTAGTCGTTGGTACCGACTTGACTTACGAGGAACAACCTGTGTCCATTTTGGATCGGAGAGAGAAGAGGCTTAAGAATCAGACTATTAAGCTTGTCTGTTTTCCTTGGAGCCATCACTCCCCGGGAGAGTCGACATGGGAGCACGATGATGAGATTAGATCTTAATATCCGTACTTATTCGACTCTGAAGTATATTTAATTTTTATGCCTTCATGCCTTGTTTTCTGTGCCTAGTAGAACCAACAGTAGATAATGGCTTTCACAATTGTCTAGTTGATTGATATGATTGTATGTGTAGTTAGACTTGTGGATAATGCGTTGTTTGTCCTGATTTCTCTATCCAGTCTTGGTTGAAATTCTGATGACAAAATTTTTCTAAGGAGGGTAGAGATGTCACCCCATATTTATGATATACATATTTTCCTATATAGATCCTAAATATGCCATAAGCATGAGCACTTGTACCCTATATTTATATCGGATCATAACATGGAACAGTATATGGTATCTGTAGCATGAGCACTTGTACCCTATATTTATATCGGATCATAGCATGGAACAGTATCTTGTCGCGGAGTAGTGTGCCACCCATTGTTCTTGTCTGGTTGTAGATGTGGTTCACGGCCTCGATGATGAAATAACTGGACCGTATTGTGATCCGAATTATTTTACAATATAGCACGACATATAGAATAGATTAGTATAGTTAGGGTTAGGGTTAGGGTTAGGTTTTAGTGAAACAACTCCTATCTTTATATAAATAACCGCTTCCATTCTCTCTCTTCATTCACTCTCACATACTCCTTCCAACCAACATATAGGCAAGTACATCTTGCACAAATAGAGAGACCATTTGTCATTTTGTTTTTATTTTTTTTACATTTTTTTAGTCTATATTATGTATCTAAACCTTCTCTGCATATTTACTTCTTGGAGTTTTCAGATTTGATGGCTAGTTTAATGTAGATCTATGTTTGAATGTTAGATTTTTTGGAGTTTTTGGTGGAATTGATGTCTTAAAAGTGCTTATTTTTGAAAACTAGTTGCTCAATATGGTAGAGAATTTAATTTTTTGCAGTTTTGGATTTTATTTCGTCAGATTTCGAGTCCTAGAATATAAGTTATGGCTATTGGAATTTTTGGAACTTCCATAGTAGACTTACTGGTTGGGGACGACAACCCTCCATGCACAAAATAGACTATGCGACAGATATGCCAAGTGGTCATTAAAACTTGCCTTATGAACCCTGTTAGGATGTGCAGAAAGTGCATGTTTAATTGCTATGCGTCTATGGTCGTAATGCATCTATAATTGTTACGCATCTATGGTCGCAATGCGTCTGTGATTGCTATGCGTCTATGGTTTCTATGCGTGTAACCCCACTATTCTGGAATAAATGATATTTAGAAATTTTTATTATTTTTGGAATATTTTATTCAGAATTTATTTGGATTATTAAAATATTTTATTTGAATCTATTTAAACTATGAATATTTACTAGGTAATTAGCTATGATTTATGGAATTTATTGTATAGTTAATTATGATTGTACCTCACTTGAAATCTTTTATTAATTATGATTTTCTACTTTGGAGATGGCATCACATTTGGTAGTTATGAAGTAGTGGCAAGGTTAGTAATTTGGAGAAAAGCAATTGAGAGGGAATATTCTGGAATTTATTAACTGTTGATTAATTACTAGTTATGCTTAATTAACATCTACAAGATTTCCACTAACTACTTTTCTAACCAATTAACTAACTTGTAACTAACCTTTAACTACCAAACATGGAGCCCAAGTCACTTCTACCTATAAATATCCCCTATTTTCATTAGCATTAATAATTCCAAGACTAATTACCTACTCCTAATTTCGTGTCCAGATTGTGTCCAGTCGTGTTCACCATAATTCATTCAATTCTAAAATAACATGTAGGCAACTCTATACGGGGATGAATAGAGTTTGTGTCAATAATAACCAATTAAAAATCAACTCTATGGTAAGTCCATAAAGCAACTACCAAGAAAATGAATAATCAGAGTGATAATACGGAAATAAAAAGAGTTCAGAAGAGCACACGCAAATACAGCGATATAACCTGGTTTCCCTCATGGAGGACTAGTCTAGGCCTGAGAACTCTAGCTCAGGATTGAAATCCACTATTTGTGAAATAGGGTACACACGTGCCTTTACTCAGAAGAGCATGCCAACTTCTTACATACACGAGCCTTGGAAGCGCTCGCTACTTTGACTTCGTAGATGCGAAATTTGAAATTCTTCTAATGACTTCTTTTCAACTCTTGCACAGAACTTCTAGCTGAATCACACTTGAGCACCTTGGGGCTTAGGAAGTTTTGTGGCTAGTGTAGAAGCATAAAAAAGCATAGGGTGACACAAGGCGCAGGTGGGTACTCTCACTACCCACTCATCTTCACAAAGGCGCAGATGATGAACGACGCAGGTTGGTGCTCTCGCTACAAACCCAGCTTCACAGAAGCGTAGGTGGTCAAGCACGCCAATAAAAAGACAGACTCACAAAAAATAGATGAAATTAAAGTTCAAGGAAAGATCTTTTTATTAAATAATGGCTACAAGATTCTATTACAGATTCATTACGATTACATAAAAGGAGACTTACTAATTACAAGTATCTGTTACAAAGTCTTTGTCATTACATGTGCTGAACTAAAAACTCCTACGGATCTACGCTGAGGTTCATCTTCACTGTGTGATCGTCATGAGAGGATGGACTATGGATACAAGATGTGAATACAGTCGTCATCAAAGTCTGTCACCACAGCACCCCCTAGATGCGCAGCTCTTCCTGAAGCAGCTATTGGCCCGAGCGAGAATTCAGTCCATAGCACGACAAGATGCCCTTTTCAAAAGCGCATCAGCTTCTGAGGCTCTTCCAGCCTAACAAAAGTGCGCAGCCCCCAATGAGCAGGGTAGAGCACAACCTGGGGCACTTCATGTTGGCAACCAGATCGAACTCGGGCGTCAGGACCTTCAAGACCTCCAAGAAGTTGCTCAGGTTCGAACTTTCCATGAGAAGCATTCCAGCACATTCCGAAGCTCATCAACAGTTCTTTTACGAAGGCACGGCTCCTTTTAACGAAGGGATCCTCAACCAAAATTCCACTTAGGCAAGGCCAACGGCCGCTTGAGGCTAAGTCTAGATCCAGCATGGTATTAAAGGACAAAAAGAGGAAGACGTGACTCTTCGAAAGAAAATCCCCCTTTATATAGGACGAGAGTGGTCCAAGACATAGGCCACGGGGCCGTCGGTCAAAATTCCCACATTAATGGGATGAACCTAGGACTTAGCACGATGTGCCTCATTAAATAGGTTTATTCGACTAAGTCTTAGACAATTAAAAGACCCCTTAAAATTCCCCAAATTATAGTGGCAATTAAGAGGGAGTCGTTCCTTAAAGTGGTATCATTAATTACTCTTAAAGAAGAATTCAAAGACAGCTTCTTCAAACCGGAAGCGCATGTATAATCCTGCGCCAGCAGGAGGCGCAGACTAGTGATGACTTCACATCATCCCAGCTCCAACGGCGCAAACCTCTGCTTCGACCCCAAAGTTCACCCCCTTTATCAAAGTCTTGGGAAACACCATTGCATCCAACACTAGTCCGCCTGCCACTCTAAAAGCACAGTAACCTCATTAGCCTGAAGTACAGCCTACCCGTCGTCCTAAAACACAGTAACTTTGCTACTTAAAACACAGCCTACTCGTCGCTCAAACACATAGAGGTTCTGTCATCTTTGAAACATAGTCCATCATCGCCTGAAAGCGCAGAGGCTCTGTTGTCTCCAGGAGAATAGTCTACTCGTTGCACCAGAAGTGCAGCAGCACTAAGACCTCGCTAGAGGCGCAGGTTGCATGGTCTCACCCAATTGGTTTGTTTAAATCGCCACTCTCAATGATAGGACATAGGTTGATCATATTGATAAGTTCAAATATCTTATCAATTGGTTTAAAACTCAGATAAGGACGAAGTTTGCTCTTTTGATAAAGGTCATATCAAGTCGATTTGTTTAAACCGATAGCCTCATGAAGATCAAATAAAATCCTACTCTAAGATGAAATCCAAGATCTACTCGGCTTCATCTAAACATAGGATACCCAGTAATAGACACATGCCACGTGTCTCCTCCATCGGTTATTTTGATAACTACCTAAGATCTCGATAGAGGGGAATCTCGACGTCCGCCACGTGTTAGCTCAGTAGAAGCTCGCATCGTGCAATGACAGCAGATTCCTTCATATCTCAAATCTGAGTGCACATCGCATATGTGCCCCCTTTCTCCTATAAATAAAAGGAGTTTTTCCTTCAAAAAAAGGAGGAGGACAAACACAGAGAGAAAAGAAGCAGAAGACAAAAGGCAGAGCTTCGAAGTCTTCAACTCCGACATCCTTTTGATTGGTAACCCTAGAGTTCCATCAAAGGTACCAGAAAGCCAAAGCAAGTCCAACTCGTCATCAGATCGTCAACGAAGTAAAGGAGCCACTACAGTACTCGGTCTCCACTGTCACGCTTTTCCAGTATTCTTGTACTTAGATTTTCTCGCATAGGAATCAATTGTACCTTTTTTAAGTTTAGTAAACAAAAGTTCGTATAACCTTTTGTGATGTCGAACAAAATGGCGACTCTGTTGGAGACGACCTTCTCCTCCAATGAGATGGTAGTGACATAATCTGACGACAACTTGCTAGGATCTTCCCAGAAGATGTTGGTCGTACGCTTCGACCAACAAGCTTTTGAAGATCTCCTTTCTGAAGAAAAGTTGAGTCCTTCGAAGCGGTTCGTAAAACCAAAGAAAACTCGACGTGTCTGGGTGTCCAAGGCGGTTGCGATGAGCAGCACGACAGAGGGGGCTGCGATCTAGAACCCTCTAAATGCTGAAGCCTCGGAGAAGATTTCGGCTACTACGACCATGCTACCTCACTCGATTCCTACTTTAAAAAAATACGACGAGGAAAACAGTGCCCCTATGGCAGGCCTGACATGGGCAAAATACTGAAGGAAGCGCACGACGGTTCAACCCCTCATAAAGGAACCATTACCGGCAAAAAGATATGTCTTCGACAGAATTACCTTCCCATCAGGCGAGCCCAATTGGATTCTGAATACTATGCACCCACTGGGGGAAGTAGAAAAAATCTAAGGTAGTACATACCTCGTACAATAAATATAATACGCCAATGACTGACCAAAGGCCTGCGTTGACAGTCATACGTACAGCCGATGGAAAGTTATACAAACTGGTCCCTGTGCTTCGATGCCTCGACCAGTTAAACCCCTATGTCGCTTGATTACTCCAATACATGATGCAAGCCAGGGGGTACATCCCATGGAGAACGACTCATGCAAGTAGCATTCCTGTAAGCATGATAGGAGTCTGCCCCGCAAGACCCTCTCTGATCGTACTCGTGCGCAGCTTCCCTGAACGTACAATAGGGGTACAAAGGTGGAGAACTTGACGCTTTCACACAAGCGTAAGGCAGAAGAGGAATCTGTGGCATAGGGCACCCCTAAATCAAAACATCCTTGTACCCAGATTACTATTAGTTGTTGCTATCAATAGGTAGCCACCGTGTCGCCGATGAGGTGTTCTGTCTTCCAAAGACTACAGTCGGCATCAACCGAATGTTAGAGGTTCGACAGGGGGTTGGCAAGCGCAGACGAAGATGAACTCCCTACCACTATGTACAACGCGGCACAGGGGTTCTCAATCGATCAAAAAGCCGTCCAAGAATCCTCATATCTCGGCCACCAAGCCCAAGAAGTGGCCCGAGAGTAGCAAGGCGAAGGTACCCAACACAGGTGTGTTCCAAGGCACGTATTCCAAATATCTGTTGGGTTCCACGTCAGATGTCGGGGGTTGCCAACCCCCCACCGTCCATGACAATGCCGTATTCCAGTCTGAGGAGGAACCATATGATACGGATGCCTCCATAGGCGCAGCTAGCCACCAGACTGGTGGTAGCAATTGCAATGAGTTTGAGGAAGACCGCAACCTTCCAGTTCATCTTCAAGACGATGACGCACATGCATCTAAGCCAGAGAGCGAAGGGTCTATTGTACCTTCCACCCATCCACACACAAGGTCCGTATTTATGGCCGATGGCGACGAGACGGACAATAGTGAAGTGCCTGACCAGCTGAAACATATTGAAGCTCTTGAGACGAGCCTAGATACGTTAAATGCTATAATGAAATCCTTGTCTTCTATCGTACTGGAGATCAAGGGGAGTTTGGTCCCAACTGTCTCCACACCTGTGCTTGACTTGGCAGGTAACGACGGATCCAGTAAGCTGCCCTTCATCAACCGGCACCATCGTTGTCTACTCCATCGACCACAGGACCTGTAATGTCAACCAAGATACATCAGGACATCAAGGAACTATATACTCGCTGTAATGCCAAGGAGAAGCAAGCTGCACTCTGGAAGATGGGGATTCGGCAACCATATCCTGTCTAGTGGGACAATATAGTCTACCCTCCCGATTACAATCCACAAATGCTCATGCCCTTTGATGGAAATGAGTCTCCCCGGTGATATTTGAGGTACTTCGCCTCAGTAACAGGGCACCTACAAAAAATGACACCCTCTTCACCAACATATTCATAGGAGCCCTGCAGGGGTAGCCTATGAGTGGTTCTACAGTCTTCTGGACGACTGCATTTCATCGTTCGAGGACCTGATGACTCTTTTCATCGATTGATTCTATGAAGGAGGGATGGACAAGATGATGTCAACTCTCATGGAGGTCGTCCAGAGAGAGAAAGAGCATGTTCGTGCATACATCGAACGGTTCTGGCAGGCAACTTTGAGGCTACCACCTGGCATGCCCGAGCCCGTGCTTATGGACTCATGCCGCAAGAACATGCTGCCTGCAATCAAATTGTAGCACAGTGCTCCTTACACACAGTGGAAGACTTTCGTCACAGAGGCAGATATGGCATAAAAAAAAGCCCAAGATGTGCAGCTCCTGGGATTAAACTTTCCTTCTCTCAAAGACAAGGGGAGACACTCGTCTAGAAACAACCCCAAGGACAGAAAAGGCAAACAAGCCATGACCGTCAACATCTCTAAAGGTTCAGTAACCATGAACCCCAAGTCTGCAGAAGCACAAAAGTCGATGGGGACTTACTCCTTCAACGACGAGGATACGCTGGAACTCTTCGATTTGATGACGATGAGTGGCAAGCTGTCTCTCCCAACACCAAATTGCCCCGACGAAGTGGAAAAGATAGAAAACCCTAAATACTGCCATTATCATCAGTATGTCCACCATTCGACACGAGATTGCTATGTGTTAAAAAGATTGATTCAGCACCTCATCGACCCGAAAGTCATATCACTTGACTATGAGGAAAATACTGTCACGGCCAACATGGTCACTCTCCAGTTTGGAAGTTTTCCAACCACGGAGGCACATGACGGGGTCGTCCCTATCCTGAGGGCGATAATAGAAGTAGTTAATCTTCCACCAGTGCGTGACAATGCTCAAGAGCTCATCCCGTTCTCCACACTACGAGACAAGGTCATATGGGTCTATCCCGAACTTACTCCCGACATGATGGCACCTACAACCCCCTTTGTCAATGGAAAGAAGGTCAGGACATGTCGCATGGTCTCGGCATCGACCGATGACACCCAGGTGACCACTCACTCTGAACGACAGCAAGAGGAGAACCAAGCTCCAGAGGAGGTAGCACTTCTACCAACTACAATCCCTGCTCCTGATACATCAGAAGCAGGCCCATCTCAGACTCCTGCCGCAGATAGACAAAAGCAAAAGGAGGTTCGCTTCGACAAACCTCTGAGCAAAGACTTGGCAGTAGGGCCTATCAAACCCTACAACTTTGACATACTGGCAAAGCTAGCCAATACCCCGGCTAGATTGTCACTCTTCGAGATCCTCCGTCTCTCCAAAGAAAGCCGAGATGCGCCTAGCGAAGCCTTGCAAAATGTCGAGCCCTTTCTCCCTCTGGTACGACCACCCATGGAAGACCCTACGGCCTGCCCATATTGTCACAGTGTGGTCGAAGTGTTCCCCAGTATCACTTTCACCCAGCAAGACATGCTGCTGAAGAATAACTGGTATAATAGGCCTCTGTACTATACAGGGTATGTCGGTGCCATTAAAGTCGATCGCATCTACATCGACCCAGGCTCCTCTCTTAGTATCATCCCAAGGAGTTTGCTTCAAACTCTAGGAATTCTGATGCATCGGCTAACGGCATCGAACACAACAATCAGCAGCTTCAACACAAGAAAGAGCGAGCCCATGGACAAAATTTGCTTGAAGTGCCAAATAGGCGACCTCCACACTCTCCATCAATGCATGAAGTACATGGCCAGCGACGAGACTATCAAAACCAAATTTGCTGACATCGACCCGTTCCAGGGACTTGAAGCCTACTATACGGATGCTGATCTGTATAAGTCCATCCCCTGGGACGATGAGAGCAATGATGCCGACGATGAGGCAAAGGTGGCCTCAGAAAGTATAGTGATTACTGAAGAACAACTAAAGGTTCGACTGAAGGGAAAACCCCCAAGGTATCAGCGGCCCTCATCGTCAAGCTCCGAGGCAAAATGCCATCTCCGTCCTCGGTGACGTCAGATGATGGCCAGGAGCCTGTACAAATAAGGCTACACCAGAGGTCCCCAAAGGCAACCATGAAGGTGCAGGAACCTTCGACCGCAGCCCCCTTGGTAGTCAAGCTAAAGGGGAAGCGTCCTCCCCCTCTTCCCTCGATAGCACTAGTCCTTACCGATGAGGAGCTAGGAGACTACGTCTGCGCCGATACCGAAGCACACTCTTTAGATAATGTAATCCTTCGGGATAAAATTTATCATTTTATTAATAGAAAGTTGTCTTCGAATTACTCTTGTGCATGTTGGAACATTAGATATTTCTTAGACAACTCTCTATGTATGCTATAAATACAAGTGACAACCGTCAACCTTGTGAGTCGAGTTGTCCCTTTTCGGGGATCTTACTTCCTAGTTCCAGCAAGAAAAAAGAAGGAGGTACCCATTATCTTTGGTCGATTGGAGCATCCTCAGTGACTAACTCCAGGAGAACTAGAACCTGACAACGGCAAGATGCAACTCTACCGTTACGCTACTCAAACCAAACACCTCATCCAGAAGATGGGTTACGACTTGAATAGAAAAAAATAACTCAACTATGGTAAAGGTCGGCACCTTCCCTTATGGATTCGGGCTCCAAAGGAAAAGCCTCAAAACAATTACTAGTATACCTGCCGGGGGTTGGGTTATGTTATACCCACTTCAACTTCAGAAGACTCAGAGATGGAAGTCATAATGCATTCACACTCTTCTTACTCTTCAACCTGGGACTCTGACATCAGTACCGATCATATCTTCAAAAAGATGCTGTCCGCTAACATGGTCTCCACAAATCCTCTGGTCGTGGACGAAGACCAGATGTTCGAATGCTTCGAAGATGAACCCTGGACACAGCACCTAGGATCTCAATGGGAATAGCATTTTGGATAGTACAAACCTCCCACATCCCAGTAAGTGTTCATGGATTCCGTTAAAAGAATTCATCCCTTCTATACCTCTCCCTAGTAGAAAACTTTCCACATCCATATTACCTCTAGATTGATTCCCTACACCTTAGTCAAAGTCGCATCTATCATGTCCATATTACCTCTGATTAGTTTTCTCTTCCATGATGACTCCATGTTGCCATAACTATCTAGAAAATATTTTACATCCATATCACCTCTAAAATATTATTCTATACTATGTCTACCATGTCCATATTACCTCTGAGTAGTCACCCCTTTCTATGATAACCTTGAGTTATCATAATTCTCTAAAAAATATTTCATGTCCATATTACCTATCAACTGTTACTCTAGTGAAGGATGTCGGCCATGTCCATATTACCTCTGAGTAGGCAACCCTTCCATGACAAACCTCTGTGGTTGTTATTTATAGAACCCTTCACGTCCATACTACCTCTGAGTCGTTCTATACCCCCTAGAGTATATCCTTGCCATGTCCATATTATCTCTGAGTAAAGTAAGTGTCTCTACAAAAATTCTCGTGTTTACCATGTCTATATCACCTCTGAGTAAACACCCTGTTCCCAACAGTGTTATCTCCTCTAAAGGAATTCTTAACTCTTTACAAGATTCGCAACAACGAAGACAAACAGAAAGAAAAAAAAAGCCAAAATTTCATATATAAATGAGATGGTGTTTTCTGTTACAAAAATAGTCTCTCATAAACTGAGAGAAAAGAAGAAGAAAGAAATACGTGAAAATTAAGAAGATTGGTTCTTAAGCTCTTCTAACCGGCTCCTCAAACGAGGCCTCTGATGCTCGACCATTGCTTGGGCCCTCTGCTCAGCCTTCCGACGTCGAGCAGCTTCATCTTCGATAAAGGACATAGCTTGGTACGCAAGGGCCAACTCAGCCTGACGAACGCCAATGCTCTCCTTCTTCTGAGCTAGAGCTTTAAAACGTTGGCGAAAGACCTCCTTCTGGTCCCCTGACTTCGTCAGGTCACTCTCAGCAAGGGCCAGACTCTCCTATAATTGCTGAATCTGCTCTTAGAGGTCTTTGTATTGCTCTTCTGTGTCTACATGATGACGGGCCCGAACCTTATCAGCATCGGTCACCTCCTTGAGTGCAACCTCGATTTCCGTAAGACAGGCTGGCAAATCCTGATGCTGCCGTTCATACTAGGATACTTCAAAATCTATTTTCTCCAACTCTTCAGCAATCAGAGTCGGGACATTGCATTCGAGATTTCGTAGCTCCAAGGCAGTGGCTTTCGACTCGGCCATTAGGTTGGCTATTGCATCCGCCTTTGTCTTACATTCAGGATAATGGCACAGAAGCAACAGCTGACCATCAACAATAAGAAGAGCACATTTTAGTGAGTCATTATGTTGTAAGATTCCCTCCAAACCATGCAACAGAGCATAACGGATGGTACCCAAGAGAAGATCCGAATAATACTTGTTATCCGCTAAACTCGTTAAGGTCATGGGAGAAGCCAGGACAGTGACAATCTCCAAACTCTGTTCGGATACTAAGATCGGAATAGGAGGAGCCACTGGTAGGACACCCAATAACGTAGGAGGCGCAACTGGCTCTTCCAACATTCCTGTAACTGGGGCCGATTCTGTAGTGATCTCCTTGGTCAGTATTTCATCAACCGGTTTGTCGGCCGCATCATCGACCAGTTCTGCAACGATAACATTGGCAGCCACATCGACGGGTCTTACTGAGGCCTCGTCGTCCGTTACCCTAAGTACTCGATCGGCCAAACCTTTAATGGCCTCCTCCATAACAGTTTGGATGATCTTTTTGAGAAACCTTTCGATAGTGGACCCTTCGGCGGCTTGTCGGGACAATACTTCAACCACTTCCTCAGTCGGCCCCTCTACCGGACGATCCTCTACCTCGTCCGATACAACAGAGTCATCTTTCAAATGAGGAGGAGACACAATGACAGGACCCGGGGTAAAGGCTTCAGCTTTCGCATTTACCTCCCCTCCGGTTGGCTCCACAGAAGTTGTAGGTAACCTCATAGGGCCCTGCGGAGACAAAGCTAACGGCTCTTAGAGGCCTCGAGTCTCATACTCGAAAGGAGTGGGAGCAGGTACATCCTTCGAGTCAAAACAAACAGCAGCCGCAGTCCTCCCCTCGGTCCTAATGGCTCGAGGAACATCGGGCGCTGGCTCTTTAGAAAGCTCCCTAAGCCTTTCTGACCATGAGGGCCCTGCCTACATGAATCAAACAATGATAAGGCATAAAAGGCAGACAACAAACTTTAAAAGGGCAAAACACCCAGACTTACCCTTGAAGAAGACCCAACAAAAGGGGCATTTGGCCCCATGGAAGGCTGTCGAGATGATGTGCCCCGCAAAGGCATAAAAGCCACTATGGCCCTCTTAATAGTATGAGAGCTCGCCCCAGAAGAAACCAAATGTTTTCGTGGGTCGCTCAAGAGCATCTCCTACTCTCTCCCCTCCTGCGACGAGCTGGAACCATCAGTGGTTCTGCTCTCCGAAGAAGCAAGCCTCTAAGGATGCCGCAAAAATGCCCGAGTTGCCTTAAACTTCGTCCCCACAAGTAAGCTCCTTTGGCGGTCGTACTCCGACGAGAAGTTGTTCACAATACAATAAAACTTTGTGGCAGAATACAACAGATGCGTCTCCTCATGCATTGAAGGAATGGTAAACCCTGTACCGGTACAACCATCACTGAAATAATGCCATGCCCTAGCGCCATCTAGGAGGCCTCCTTCGTAACCAAAACAGGAGCTTGGATTACCCATTATGACCTAGCAATAGCCAAATTGACGTGTAAAGAGGCTAGGCAGAAAAGGCTCCAAGTACACTCGACTCTAGTTTCGATACACCAGATGGGAGGGGCAGATGGACTGCAGCCAACGAAATGCCCCAAGGGTTAGATTTTCATCCCCTAACACTTCATCTGCAAGAAAATTGTTATAGGGAGGCGAAACCACGTGGATGGCATATTCTCTTAATCTACCCAACATCCTTCTGCAAGTGGGAACGTCCTGATCAATCCACTCCGCAGCTTCATAATTATGCAGGGTCGTATTACCTGCCTCATACCCCAAGAGGGCATTGGGAGCTATCAAACCAGGGCGGTGCAAGGCTAACCAACCCATCAGGTAGTGGTAGGGGAGTTCGACCGATGGAAAATCTCCATCCCTCCCTCCATGCTCGATTATTCTCCGAGAAAACTCCCGTAGGCCATGCAGGATGTCACATAACATGGCTGGCAGTAAGGCCAAAGAATATCTGAAGGCGAGCTTTACAGCAGGCAAGATCAAATCCTGACTAATCCGATCAACAGGCCCCGAACCTCCTGGAACCATGGCCTTTCGTAGCCATATCATCAAAATGGCGGCTAAGGCCGCTTTATGGCTCAGGGCAGTCAAATTTTGATAGAAGAAATTATGGACTTTGTAGGTGGGCTTCCCCTCGGCATCCACTGACGGAGCTGACACCCCAGCCTCGGCCATCATATTGTCCACTTCGTCAGCAGTATAATCTCGACGTACGGTAAAATAAGCCTGTCCCGGCATCGATAGAAGCCTCATGAAAATATAATCTGTCCTGGCCTTGATATATGGCTAATCTTGTGCCCCGTCCTGGCACTTACACACCTGGCAATGGCAAAACAACTCCTTATATATAGTCATCATCTCATGGTATGTATTTTCCAACCTGAGAAACCACTCACTGTAATGAGTGTACTCCTCATAAGTGTGATCCCCCCATGGCAGCTTTGAGATAGCGCGCATCTCATGAAGTGCCAGGCCTATCTCTCCATAAGGAGGGTAGAACGTCCCCGTATGATGATTAAACAACTCCAACAAAGCAAGAAAGAGAGGCCAGTTGACCTTGATCCCTTGTGTAGTGGCCTTGATACAGCGACGAAGGCCTATACTTTCAGGTCCAGTTGGTACCTCCCCACCGCCCATAAAGACAATTCCCTCCACTCTGGTTCAGAATAAATCCAACCGACGACATGGAAGGTACCCTTTGGATAAGTATGGCCAGTAGCCAACATCCCATTTGCAAATAGGAAGGCACGACAGGATGTACTATAGGGGCAGACACATCAGGAAGATGACTAGGAAGCAATACCCGCAGCGTGGCAGGTGGACCATCAGGCACACCCTTGAAGAAATCTCTCTGATTGGAGCGCTCTACCTCCTTAATAAGACTAGTCATCAAACCATCACATCTCGGGGTCAAATCCTACTTCATGAGGTGCTCCTTAGATAAACAAAAGAAGACAGAAAGTGGGGGATGACGACCGACAGAAGGCACGAACAAAGGAATGCCATAGTTCTCGAAATACTATCCCTCGGTTTTTGCTAATAACTCGGCATTTTGTAGCACCAACTCATCACCAAAGAGAAAACACGACTTCAACATCTTAACAATATCCAATAGGCCAGACAATCGGCCTCGATCCACCATACGACGTAAGTAAGTGAGCCACTGTTCCTAGATCATAGCCAGGCGACTCCATGGCTGACCATAAGCAACCAGCTATGCAGTAGAAATGACGAGTGCCTCCTCAGCACCATGAACCCCAGTACAGCCTGTGAAGGGAAGGAGAATATCCTCGAAGAGATTCGGGGGCACAGAAACTACACGTAAATAAAGGTTGTCAGAAAAACAAAAAACGAAAACACAGCACCATAAGAAGGCTGAGGTGGCCAACTTGTGGAGCAACCGTGTAGATACTATCGAAGTGCACCACGCATCGACTAACATACAAATCGTACAGATACTCCAAGAGAGCAAGCACACAATATATATAACCATAACCAAACTTTGAATAGAGAAAACTAGCCGTTTTGATTATCCAGTAGTGGTAACTTGCGGTCTTGTTAAAACATACATAAACTACATAGAACATGTGGAAGGCATAAACAATCATGATCAAGATATACTAAATGAAGAACAATGAGAGAAGTGTGTAAGGATAAGTATATAAACTACATACCAAATGTAGAGCACCAAATAGAAAAGAGTTTGTCAAAACACACAATAGTTGGTAAAACTAAAAGAATGTGATAATAATCAATAGATAGTTTACCAACATGAAATCAAAGAAAGAAATCGAAAACATAATATGATTTAAAATATTACTATAGTTTTGGAAGAGAACTATGAAATAAAGGATTTCAGTCAAAAGAGATATGGATTAGATAATTGTAAATAATAGATATCTAAGAAGAAAGATACCAATTGAGATATTGAAATATATAAACTTGATATCAATTAAAATATATATAAACTTGAAACATTGATAAATGAAACTATGATAGTCACAATTGTCTAAAGATAAATAGTAGAATAAAATAAAGGAATGATCAAAGTAAAATAGAGTAATTCATATAAAATAATCTCATTATTTGCAAATCTATTTGCTTATCCAAAATTCATGCATTTGAACTCAATTACCTTATCATGCTATATGAATACTTTTTGGATAAACATGAAGGTAAAGGAAAAAAATACTTGAGAAGAAAAAAATCAGTCGACTTGAACGCTCCCCCCTTAAAGTAGTACCAATGTTGATACAAATCATGAGTTTTGAGCAAGTCCTCAAAAAGCCAAATCAATAAAAGCATAATAGTCATCAAGTTAAGATACAAAAGTTAATGTTAACAAGATGACCTATTTAACCCGTCTGAGAGAGATAAAATAATAAAGATAATTGCATACAATCTCATAAACCCTTCAAAATAAAAAATATCATGACCTCAATGAGATATGAAATTGAAGAGAATATGGGTCCATGATGAACTAGATATACCACATATTAATGGTTATAAATGAATTGAACCAATTTATTTGCTCTTCCTTAAAATATGCGTATCTAGTTTCAAAGCACTTATAGCATAAAATATATAATTGTAAGATCTAGGTGTAAATTGACTATGGATTTCTTCTCCTTGCTCAATTCATATAAGGCTATAAAATCGTCATAAAACGAATAATGCCATCTTTATTCAAGGAGAGATATCCACTTAATAGCTAGTAAAAATGAGAAATCAAAAGAATATTCTAATTTAGCACATGTAATCAAAAGATGACATACACTAACCTATATACAAGAATCTCATATTTAAATATGATAGATCAATGTATGTTTCCTTTTGAGAAAAATGTCATCATGAAAAGGAACAAAGTTATTTAAAACAATCATGATAAAAGTCAAAATATAGCTTAAAATAAAAAAATAAAACTCAAATATCATGTCCATGATTATCTAATTAAGAAATGATTAACCAATTTATTACTTTGTATGGACTTTGTATGTTTTACCACATATGTACCCTACTAAATGAGAAACCAATGAAGTTCAAATAACAAAGAGCATATATGATAATCCATGAGTAGTCAAAATAGAGTAATAAATAAACTTGATAACCACATAATTAGATAATATAGAACTACTCAACCATTAGGATCATTTATCAATTAAAGTAAACATGACCCAACAAATATCATCAAGATTAAATCCTAAATCCATATTTATAATAAAATCTTACAAATCGATGGAAAATATAGGAAAGCGTCAATCTCATTTAAATTATTACAAATTTAATCTAAAGAGATGTAATATGATAATACGATAAAATAATGACTCAAAGATGAGAAAAATTTAAGAGATGCTTACCAATGACTAGTACGGAAGGAAGTTAAAGAGATGAATCACAAACCTCAATGGAAACAAGATTAAACAATTCAAACTAATTTTAGAGACCAAACATATGTATCTAAAATAGAATACAAACATCATCAAGAAAATTCATAAATCTTGTTTTTTGTAAACTAGCATATCACATATAGATTAGAATTCAAGAAGATAGCTAGATAAGTGAAAGTGAACAGAAATTATGTAGCTTAACAATATATCGCAAATACGCAAGCTACATAACTAATTAAGATTAATGAGGTAGGCCATTAACAAAATAAATGTGCTCATTAACTCTTAATTAAGTCAATAACACTAAAGATACATGCTTAAGCATAGAGTTCACAATAAGGGTAATACATTTTGAATGATCAAAATAATTTATACTCTTTTTTAAACAAGAATAAGAGTATAAAATAGCAAATAAATAAATTGGACTGTCATCAAGTAAAAGACAAAAGAGATGTTCATAAAAACATAATAGAACAAATCTCTTTGCCAAGTATTGAGATTAACCCAAGATAATGAAATAATAGATTGATCTAGAGAATACAAAATTATAGCCATTATGAAAGTGTATTCTCTAGAAATAGAAAATCTCAACGCAAAAGCTCAACCCATAGTAGCTAAAGATATAAGAAATATGATGTATCAATTACATGTATTCTTATGTGCTGTAAAAACATCATTGGACAACAATAATTCAGAAGAAACATATGTCAAAAGAATAAGCAAAGAAAGATCATTAAGATCAATAAAGCTAATTAAGAGATAAAGATAGTAAGAGACACAATTTTTTTAAAGCTTTCATAGTGTGCTATAGTAAAATATAAAAAAATAGACTAGAAAGTGTGCACTAATTAAGGAGGTAAAATTAACAAGCAAGGTAAAACATAAAATCATGTGATCCTTAAAAGAACTTCCATAAATAGTCATGAGCAAGATACTAATAAACATTTTCTCTCAACATCCTAACTTGAAAAAGTAAACAAATAAATATCAAAAGTTAGGAATTATTAATATTATATATATATATATATATATATATATATATATATATATTTTAATATATATATTAATATTATATATATATATATATATATATATATATATATATATATATATATATATCACAAATAGGCATACATGAAAAGATCAAAAATCAATTAAAAGGCATGTATCCATAAAGTCAACCAAAAAAGAAGAATATATCATCAAAAGAGGCTTTAAGGAAGAACCTAATTGATTTAAGAAGAGATGCACAAATTTGGTCAAAGGAATCAATAGTTGAAGTATGAGATAAGCACAAGTTTGAAGGAAGCATGTATAATTAAATATTCTTCAAAATAATATAAAACTGGAGCTTAACTCATATGCACATATAAAGTTATTTATATAAAAAAATAATATAAGAAATACATGATCTACATGTAAATGGAGATTTAATGAATATAGTCATGTATCCTTAATGAATGTTTGAAAAACTATCACAAATTCAAAACACGTATATATGGGCTTTATTAGGCAAAAAAATAATTGATTCATAAGAGATTTCATCAAAATAAAACATGAAAATTAATAGTGAATATATTATGTAAGCACAAGGTTAAAATGGAAGTATAAGTGTATACTTCGCAAGTGATAAAAAGCTTTTGCTAAACACATATATTCACATATACCGATTAAGATAAATATGACATATTATACAAATCGGCAAGAAGTAACTATCTCAAAGCTTTTAAAGATGGAGAGTTAAAAAAATATTAACTTAAATCAGAACCATTGTCCTATAGACTAGAGTGATATGCATGCTTTATAAATAAAGATTAGAAATGACGAGCATGCATATATAAATGTGTCATACTAATAAAAAATGAGTGATAAACTACATAGTGTGAACTAATCATTTAAGCTAGGTAACTAGTCATGCTAGATAAAAGAAATAATAAGAAAATTAACTAAGCATGCTAGTATTATATCTCATATTGATTTATATAATAAGCAACTAAAGGATATCAATGTGAGCTAGTAGCAAGACATCAAGAGAAACATGCTAGATTCTACAAATATAAACCATTTAAAGAGAATAGTTTAGCATGTTACCAAAGTGGCTCTAGTGGCCACACTTGTGTTGGTGAAATTGTTTAGAAGATTACCTTTGAGCTTTGTAACCACCAACACGCTCCTCGGTGCTATGTCCCGATACAAGTAGCTCCACCTACAACATTAGACGAAGACTTTGGTATCCAAATAAACTTGGATGCATATTTGTTAGCTTTAGGGACCCATATACTATTTACTCTAGCATTGGTAGAAAAACTCCTATGAATAGGACAAGTTACACTCATGTGTCCAACGCGAGTACAGTAGAAGCCCCTAATACTAGTGTGTGCACATGTATCGAAATGAGCATGTTTATGAACATGTGACATACTAGAATGATAAATATCTCTAGAGTGAGAATGCATGGATTTGGTCTTAAGAATATCATGTTTTAATAGCAAATCATTATGCAAACAAGTAAAAAAAATCAAATTTATCATTTAAAGCATAATTCTTTTTTTTAAATAAAGCAATTCTTGAAATAAAATCATCATTTTGTTTCTTTAAAGAGTCAATAGAAGAATCATGCAAATAATTTAGCTCATGTGTTTGCCTCTTAAAATCTTCTATTGATGAGGAAAGAGATTTGATTTTCAAAATTAAAGCCTCATTCAAACTTTTTAATGAAGCACAAGATGAGTTTTGAGAATTAAGTCTAGATAATAAATCATTGTTTTCATTTCTCAAAACCTTATTAGATTCTTCTAAATGAATAACCTTTTCTGAAAGCTCTTCATTTACCTTTTCTGAAAGCTCTTCATTTGTATAATAAAAGTCATCAAGAATCTCTAAGGATTGGTTAGTCATGGCTTTCCACTTAGAGAATTTCTTGCATTCAGAAGAAACATGATAGTCCATGCTACTAGAAGTAAAACTCTCTTTATCGGAAGAGGAGGAATACGATGCCATAGAAAAATTAAAAAGGATCTACTCTAAGGGATGTTAAGCCCAACAGTAGAGACCTTGCTATGATACCAATTGAAATAACGTATAGGCAATTCTAGAGGGGATGAATAGAGTTTATGTCAATAATAACCAATTAAAAATTAACTCTATGGTAAGTCCAGAAAGCAACTACTAAGAGAGTGAATAATCAGAGTGACAATGTGGAAATAAAAAGAGTTCAGAAGAGCACATGCAAACACATCGATATACCCCAGTTTTCTTCGTGGAGGACTAGTCCAGGCCTGAGAACTCTCACTCAGGATTGAAATCTACTATTTATAAAATAGGGTACACACGTGCCTTTACCCAGAAGAGCATGTCAACTTCTTACAAACACGAGCCTTGGAAGCGCTCGCTACTTTGACTTCGCAAATGCGAAACTTAGAATTCTCCAAGTGACTTCTTTTCAACTCTTGCACAGAACTTCTAGCTGAATCGCACTTGAGCACCTTGGGGCTTAGAAAGTTTTGTGGCTAGTAGATTGGATGAGTAAGGCTTAGAATGAATAAAGCTTAGAAGATTGAGAGTGAGAGATGATTTGAAATAAGAGGATTCAAGCCCTATTTATACTAGTCTAAGGAGGCAGAATTTGGCCAGAATTCTGTCTCAAATATTCAAAAATTTGAACATTGGACAACATGGATCAAGGTGTTCCTAAAAATTAGCATCCTGAAATTTATGGGGTAGAGTTCGGCCCGAATTCTGCCTAGGGTAGAGTTCGGCCCGAATTCTCATTCCCTTGGGTCAGAATGATTGTGTGGGCTAGAATGGTTTGGTTTGGTTCAGGGACTGTCTTATTTTGTATGGTGGAGCTTGGAGAAGTAAGTCTAAGGTTGAGATGACTCAGTGCGACTCAACGTACATGTTCCTAGAATCAATAAATTGAATATTACAGAATAAGTACAAGATAGGAAAACCAAGAGCCCTTTGATGACGTCTTTTTTTCCTGATATTTGAGCAGACTTGAAGACGCCTTTTTTCTTGACAACCGTCGTCCAAAAATAAACAGATCTGGAAATCTGAATACATTTCGGGGGTTCGGGAAAAATAAACAGATCTAAAAATCTAAATACCTTTCAGGTGCTTCATCCCGAACCCCCATGGGTAGCGCTGCCCCCTCGACCCTTGTCCGCTGACCGGGCAGCGGAACCCCCGATGCGAGGCCCCGAATAGGTCGCTAGGAGATTCAGAGAAATATTTTTGTATGACGTCGTCTTTGGCCCATCATTAATTCTCTATTGCATGTCCTAGTTTAATCATGTTTGATCGTGCTTACTGCATGTCTACAAATACATGTTAGGTGAGCAAAATAATATGTTACAATACAATACAGTCATAGCAATATGATATAGAATAATTAGAACAATGCTAAGATTAAGTAGCAACATGATAGTGAGTATATGAATATTAGTGATATCATTATGTTAAACTTAATTGATTAGCCATATTAAAAACATGATATAATAATTGGGCTAACAATTTCCACTACCTATTACAATACAATTTATGTGTCCAACATCCCAGACACATCCACACCAATCCCGTCCCCGTGTCCATACAGATCTAGACACATTACAGACATTCCCACCCAATTTCTATGTCAAGCACAACATTGGATATATTATAAAGCCTGACACAGAAAACCATCTAAACCTTAGTCTGTGTGTCCGACCACCCTAGGTCGACACAGTTGTCGCTGCTACCGTTCTTTGTCGAGCCGCCATATCCGACCCCAAGATCCCGTCAGAGTCTTCATGCTGTGGCCGGTAGTTTCGTCTGAGGACCTCCTCGCCACTGAGCTATCTCTTCTACAATATTCCCTCGAGATTCGGTCTCTAGATCGGAGTCCCTCCCTCGTCGCCAATAGCCTCGAGAACAACGTCCAGATCTCAAGACTGCAGCCATCGACTCACCTCTGCCCGCCTTGACATCTCTCTCGCCGCCTTCCCTCGCTTGTAGATCTGATCTATACCTCGATCCTAGCCGGACAGCCATCAGAGCACCTCCACCGACTTTCTAGTCCCTACCGACTCTTCAGCTCTGATTAGGCCACCCCTTCGACCCTCCTGCAGATCAACGTGCAGCACCGTGCCTCGATTCTCTTCATCTGTCGACAGCCTCTCTGTAACTCCTCTTCCCGAATTTTAGTTTTTTATTATTCTTTTATTGACTTTATTTCTAGTTGGAAAATATGTTATTATCATAATTTTGATATATTTGTGGAACTATTTTCGTATAATTTTTATAAACGATATATTTAGACATGTTAATTATTGTAAAATATGTTTCAAAATATCCTTTAGTGAGAGTATTATTTCAAGGAATTATTTTAAAGTATTATTATTTATAAAATATTAATTTTTATTGGGCTAAATGTATTTTAATGTTATTAATAATAGCTAGTATAAATTTTAAATCATCATAGATTGACTTTGATTAAATCTAGAATTTATTTGATTCAATAATTATTTTGTTTCATTCTAAAAGATTTTGACCAAGTTGTTTTAAAATAGATATTATCGAATATATATATATATATATATATATATATATATATATATATAAATAAAATATTATTTCAAGGAAATATGTTCGTTTTAAGATAAGTTATTTGATGGCAATGAATATTATTTCATAATAATTAATTATATGATGTATTCGAATTATATGATTTAATCGTCCAATAAAATATTAAGCAATACTATGAATTATTATTCCTATCAAATATCATATTTTAGATTGTATTAATTATGTTTAAGATAATTATATGGGATTTAAATTTATGAGAGGACTATCTATTAGAATCTAAACTATTTGCTTTAGTTGGAGGATTAAATTGTACATGGAAGTTACGATAAGATTTCTTTTAAACTATTATTCCTATCTACGATTAGATTGATACGGATTTGAAGTTATAGGAAGAATTTATCGACTAGAATATTATATAGTTAATATGGTTAGAAATGGTGATTTTGATAAGCCAGAATCTTATGTCTTATCTAACTAGGCCAAGATTTATATATATATATAGGATCCATCGACTAGAATCCCTCTCATATATGCCCGTTCTAACCACCTCCCTGACTTCTTTCCATCACCGCCGCATTTTGAACCATCACCACCATCACCGCCCTCACGACCACCCCAACTTCGGTGAATCCCACCACGTTGACGCTAACTCCCACTGGCTCTGCCACTACAATACTGCAGCCTAACCCGGCCAGCCTCTCCCCCGTCGGCCAATGGTCGCCCACAGCAACCACCATTACTGCCATATCCAGCATCCCATCACCACAATAACCACCAACTCCCAGTCCCTCTCTCCGTTCTTATCCTTTCTGTGCTAAACCAACACCACCACCAAAGCCATCGTCACCACGCTATCTCGTCGTGGCCAACAAACCCATTCACCATCATCATCGCATGTCTCAATGTAGGCATCTGCTCGAGGCCTGAACCCAGTGCCGTCGACGTAAAGAGCCCGACCTGAAGCCGTCGACCCCTGCCAACCTCCAATCCATCGTCGTCGCTGCAGATCAAAACTTCTATCGCCATAACAGAATCGAAATCCTGGGCCAGGCCGCCTCCTGCGGTCGGTCAGCCATATCCGCCTTCTTCTTTGCCACGGCCACCACCAAGTAGACAGCCAAGTCCTGCGCCTGCAGCTCTGCCCTGCGTCGGAGTACTCGACCGCCTCTGGTCAGCTTCTCCAATCCACTGCATCATCGAGCCTTCGCCCCAGATCCTATCGGTACCGTCCATCGACGACCCACTCCCGTGGCCGACTCTGCGGCGTAGGCTGGCTTAGACACGTCTCGTATCCGAAAAGCGGGTGCGGGTCATGACACTCTTCCTGTCTACCGGAGCCCCATTTTGGGTCACCGAGCCAGCGCCATCGTGTGTGTGTAAGCCTTCTTCTTCTTCTTCAGCTTCCTCATATTTTTTTTGTTTTCTCCTAAGTGAGTGTTAGGGTTTTCTATTGCTGCACATAAGAGAGAGAGAGTGAAAGTGATCCGATCATCTAAGTATTAGGTTTTTGTTAGGTACGAGTATGTGATGTGGGTTAGGTTTGTATGTGTAGGTTTTGGGCTTTAAGAAAAAAGTTATAAGAATTAATATGGGCCATGTGAGTGTTGGCTTGGTTTGCATTTAGGTTTGGGGATTAATTAGTTAAATGGGTTTTAGGCCAGATCAGGCTGAACCATGGCAGAGTAGAGGAATAGAAAGGAAAAGAAAAAGAAAAGAAAAGGTTTAAGTAATAGCAGTACTATTAGACTAGGGTTTTGGACCATGGCTCTAAATTGTGGGCCAGTGGGCTTAGCAATTGTTTTGGGTTAGTATAGTTTGGACATTTGGCCAAGTTATTTATTATGTTGACATTTAAGTTGGGTCAATTATTGATGTATGTTTGGGTTTAGAATGGTATATTTGGTCATTGAATTGAACTTGGGATATTGGTTAATTTAGGGTTTACTTGGCCAAGGCTTGAATTAGAAGTAAATTATAGGAATAGTATTTGGGCCCATATTCTTTGTATATTTTAGAACCTGATAATAGCATCTTGTGTCTTTTGGAAAAGGTTTTATGCTAGCAGCAACATCAACAATTGGACCTGAGGTAAGTACTCCATATTTATGTTTCACAATATTAAATAAATGTAATTTATTTTCTAAATTGCATGAATCATATTGCGACACGATTTTTGACACAAATCATGACTCATGATTTTGTATCGCATGATTTTATTTCAAAGACATATCTGAATTATATTTTCTATGAATTTTTGAATCATGAGTCAAAGTAATCAAGTTCCGAATCTTGCTTGATAAGAATCAATGACATAAGTTTCGAATCTTGCTTGATATTATTTTTTGAATCACGGAGAAAAGGAAAAATATTGAGTAGATCTGTGGTCAACCCATTTAGTCTGAAGCATAGCTTGATATACACTGTACGTATGTCCAAGCCTGATCAGTCTGAATCTAAACCTTAGCCAACCACATGTCGAAATATTATTTTAAATCACATAATTTACTAGTTATGTATCCTTGATTCATTGTATGATTCTGTGACTAATTTAAACATATTTTATTATGGTTCTCATAATTTCTCATATTGTAGGTTGTATTTCATTACAGTGTTCATTGTATTGTCTGGTTCAGTTGTCTATTTTTTATGCTTTATTTCCTATTGTATCATATTATACGGGAATGTACTTTGCTCCTTTCCTGACTGGATTATTGTCTACCAGGTGATAGCAGGTTAGCACGGAGGAATGCCTTGGAGGATTTAGAATTAGTTTAGATTATTAATGTATTATTCTTATTCATGTTGTATATTATTTTGAGGATTGGTCAAATTCTTCTCCGGGATGAGATGGATATGTAATATGTACAAGAAGTGATATAGTGGAATGTGACTGTGTGAGTGTTTGCTGGATTATTTTGCTTTCTAGTTCTGTAATTGAGCATAGATCAATATCATAATCATTGATGATTCTCGAGGTCTAGACAGCTGATTACCACTGATTCTGCGACGTAGGCTGGACGCACTCACAACTCGTATCCGATCATGCGAGTGCGGGACGCGATATGTTTTTATGGTGGCTCATGCAGGTCAATCTAATGGTGCTCAGGATTAAAGTACCATTGGGACACTACAAAAATAGGAATGCTCAATCACAACATAGGACCGATTATGGATTTTATAGTATTATTTCTGTCTTTGTTTTTTCTCCTATACTATATTATTGGACACTTATGTTGCTTTTCCTACCATTTCAGAAAATGGCAAAAGAAAAATGAGACCAGCCGTCGCGTGGCCATGCCCCTAGTGTGGTTAACTCCCAGAAAGGATCTTCTGCCCTACCAGTACACCCATAGTGGACTGACACTCATACCCCACCTCCTTCTATAGGGGTCTCCATAGGTGTCTCCACCCGACAACCTATTAGTTCCATGGGAGGAACTCAGATGCACGAGTTGATTCACGGATTACTTGAGGCACAGAGGGCACAGACTCAAAGTTTACTAGATGCCTAGAGAGAGCAGACCCAGGGATTATTAGAGTCTCAGAGGGAGTAGGCAACTATTCTCCGAGAGGGTATAGAGAATACCTAACTATCTACCTTAGCTGTCATGGAGAAGCTAGTGACCCCTCTTCCACCACCACCACTTCAGATCATACCCCCTATCTCTTCACAGATTCCATCTCAACCATCGACTCAAACTCAGGCCATACCTACCCTACCTAGCGAGGGTTCTATCCTAGACTTTAAGAGGATGGTTTCTCATTAGTTTTTGGGCACTGAGAGCATCCTATATGCCGACGAGTGGTTAGAAGACATTGAGAGGGTACTTTAACTATCTAGACTTTCGGACGACCTCAAGATAGAGGTAGTAGGATTGTAGATGCACGACCTGGCTCGTACTTGGTTTCGGAGTGAGCCTCAGCTCGCGGCACGCAGACTCACCTGGGATAAGTTTATAGAGATCTTCGAGGGAAAGTTCTTCCCCACAATAGCTAGGGAGACTCTGGTGAGATAGTTCCAGAACCTTGAACAGGGGACCTACTCAGTAGATGAGTATGCGCCTGAGTTTGGCTAGCTTAGCCAATTTCCTAAAAGTATGGTACAGGATCCTGATGAACGAGCTAGGAGGTTCCATTAGGAATTAGCTGATGAGATTCACATCTGTCTTTGCCAACAAAATGATGACCTATAACGAGACTGTCACGTTTGCTCAGAGGGTTAAGGTCGATATAGGCCTTCTCCTAAAGAGGAATCGATATACTTCAGGAGGGAACAATCTCGGGTCAACCAAGCGTCATCATGGCCAGTAGAAGATTTTTCGTGATCATGCCATAGTTTAGCAGAAAGTTCCCCAAGTATTCGTCCTAGTCCAGCAGGAGAACCAGATTACTTGTGCCTACTGTAAGAGGCCAGGACATGGACGAGAGGAATACATAAAGAGGATAAGAAGACTGTGCTAATGAGAAGAACCGAGAGCCGGGGACTTAATACTATAGTGGAAGTGGTTGATTTGAGATACTGGCTTTAGTAGTATAGTTGCTTTCTAAATAGAGGTTGAAGCATATATTTCCTAGAATAATGGTCCTTTAGACCTTGTTGTTGTAGTAGGAGTGAGGTAGTGGGAGATACTTCCTAGTTGTTTCTTTCCTTCTTGCATTGTATCTTTCGTTTGTTTTTCTAATAAAACGTATCTTTTTGTTATATTGAATTTTGACTCTATTAATCACGCATGTATTCTAATTGTGCCTAGGTGACTTAAATTTTGTGTTTGACCATGACTATGCCATTTTGTTTCGGATCGTGCGAAACCAAAAATTTCTTAAGTTTCGATTCAAGATCGTGCCTAATTGATTGTGTTCGTGCCATTTTATCCTTAATCGTGCCAAAACAAATTTGATTTTATCCTAAATGGTTATGATCAAGAATAAATCTTAATCATTCTTAGACTCTAATTTGACCATGACTATAACATTTTTGTTCTATCCTGATAATGCCTAAATTTTTATTTTAATCGGGTTTCGATAATCGTTCCTATATAATTTTTGATTCCATTGACTATGATAATTTTATTTCCATTTTATGACTAACTTTTGATCATTATTAACCATGCCAATTCTCAAATTATGAACTAATTATTCTTAGTTATGCCGAACCAAGCTATTTCTACAGTTGATTGTTACCTAAACGTTTTGATCATGTCACAATTCCATCCTTAGTCATGATTAAATCTTAATCATGACTATGCCATTTCGACCCTACTTCTAATCGTGCCAAATCTTATTCTTCGATCCTGCCTTAGATCCTGCTTTACCGATTTTGATTATTATCGTATCATTTTCTAATTTTTGTCTTTGATTATTTCTAATTGTTCCTAGTCGTGCCAAATAGATTCTTTTCTATTCATGATCGTGCCTAGTTGATTTTTATTGCACCATTTATATCCAACTGTGCTATTTAAAATTTTGAGGACAAAAATTTTCTAAGGTGGGTATATTTCTAACCCCATTGTTCCGAAATAAATGAGTTTTAGAATATTTTATTATTTTCAGAATATTTTATTCAACTTTTTTTGGGATTTTTAAAATATTTTATTTGAATCTATTTAAGCTATGATTATTTACTAGGTAATTAGCTATGATTTATGGAATTTATTGGATAGTTTATTATAATTGTATGTCACTTGAACTATTTTATTAATTATAATTTTTTACTTTGGAGATGGCATGACATATTTGGTAGTTATGAAGTAGTGGCAAGATTAGTAATTTGAAGAAAAGCATTTGAGAGAGAATATTCTGGAATTTAATAATTATTAGTTAGGGTTAATTAACGTCAAGAAGATTCCCTCTAACTACTTTTCTAACCAACTAATTTGTAACTAACCTCTAACTACCAAACTTGGGTCCCAAGTCTCTTCCACCTATAAATACCCCTATTTTTATAGCACTAATCATTCCAAGACTAATTACCTACTCCCAATCCCGTGTCCAGCTTGTGTCCAGTCGTGTCGACCATATTTCATTCATTTCTACTAGTTATTATAATATAATTTATGTGTCCAATATCCTAGGCACATCGTCACCAACCCTGTCCCTGTGTCCAGACAGATTTGGACACATTATAAAGATTTTTACCTAATTCTTGTGTTCAGCACAATACTGGACACATTACAAAGCCTGACACAGAAAAGCATCTAAACCCTAGTCTGTGTGTCCGACCACCCTAGGCCGATGCAGTCGTCGCTTTTGTCGTTCTCTGTCGAGCCGCCATGTCTGGCCCCAAGATCCCGCCGAAGTCTTCCTGCTATGTCCGATCGCCTCGTCGGAGGACCTCCTCCCCACCGAGCCGTCTCTTCTTCAATATTCCCTTAAGATCTGGCCTCTAGACTGGAGCCCCGCCCTCGCCGTCAATAGCCTCGAAAACAGCATCCAAATCTCAACACTGTAACCCTTGACTCATCTTTGTCTACTTCTCCTTCGCCACCTCTCCTCGTCTGCAGATCCGATCTGTACTTCTATCCTAGTCGAACGGCCACCGGAACACCCCTACTGACCTTCTAGACCCCACGAGCTTCACAGCTCCGATTTGGCCACCGCTTCGACCCTCTGGTGCATCAATGCGCAACACCGTGCCTTGATTCTCCTCGTCCGTCGATAGCCTCTCCCTGTCCGTCGGAGCCCCGTCTTGGGTCACCGAACCACCACCGCCGTTTGTGGATAAGCCTTCTTATTCTTCAGCTTCCTTATGTTTTTCTTTGTTTTATCTAAAGTGAGTGTTAGGGTTTTTTGTGGCTGTATGTAAGAGAGAGAGTGAGAGTGATCTGATCATCTGAGTGTTATGATTTTGTTAGGTACAAGTATGTGAGGTGGGTCGGGTTTGTAAGTATAGGTTTTGGGCTTTAAGAAAAGAAAAAGTTATCAGAATTGATGTGGGCCGCGTGAGTGCTGGCTTGGCTTGGATTGAGGTTTGGGGAATAATTAGTTAAATTAGTTTTAGTCCAGAACGGGCTGACCCATGGCAGAGTAGAGGAATAAAGAGGAAAATAAAAGGAAAAGAAAAGGTTTAAGTAACATCGTACTATTAGGCTGGTGGTTTTGGACCATGGCTCAAAATTATAGGCCAGTAGGCTTAGAAATTTGTTTTGGATTAGTATGGTTAGGACATTTGGCCAAGTTTTTTTATTATGTGGACATTTAAGTTGGGTTAGGTTATTAATGTATATTTTGGGTTTAAATTGGTATATTTGGTCATCAGATTGAAATTGGTATATTGGTTAATTTAGGGTGTACTTGGCCTTATGGGAATAGTATTTGGGGCCATATTCTTTGTAGATTTTAGAACCTGATAATAGCATCTTGTGTCTTTTGGAATAGATTTTATGCTATGACCAACATCAACAAGTGGACCCGAGGCAAGTATTCCATATTTATGTTTCTCAATATTAAATAAATGCAATTTACTTCCTAAAGTGTCATGAATCATATTGCGACGCAATTTTTTGACACGAATCATGACTCATATTTTGCGTCGCATGATTTTATTTCAAAGACATCTCTGAATTCTATTTTCTATGAATTTTTGAATCATGAATCAAAGTAATCAAGTTCAAAATCTTGCTTGATAAGAATCAAAGACATCAAGTTCCGAATCTTGCTTAACATGGTTTTCTGAATCATGAGGAGAAGGAAAAATACCGATAGATGTGTGGTCAACCCATTTAGTCTAAAGCATAGCTTGACATACATTAGAAGTCTGATCATTCAGAATCTAAACCTTTGTCGACCACATGTCGAAACAGTATTTCATATCACATAGTTTACTAGTTGTGTATCCTTGATTCATTGTCTGATTCAGTGATTAGTTTAAATATGTTTTATTACGGTTCTCATAATTTCTCGTGTTGCATGTTGCATTTCATTATAGTATTCATTGCATTGTCTGGTTTAGTTTTTTATTTACTTTTTCATGCTTTATTTCTTATTGTGTGACATTATATGAGGATGTACTTTGCTTCTTTCCAGACTTGATCGTTGTCTACCAGGTGATAGCAGGTTAGCACGGAGGAATTCCTTGGAGGATTTAGAATTAGTTTAGTTTTTTAATGTTTTATTCTTATTCATGTTGTATATTATTTCGAGGATTGGTGGGATTTGTCTCCGGGATGAGATAGATATGTATCCTGTACAAAAAAAGATACAGTGGACTGTGATTGTGTGAGTGTTTGCTGGATTGTTTTGCTTTCTAGTTTTGTGATTGAGCATAGATCGAATTCATTATCATTTTATGATTCTTAAGGTCTAGACAGCTGACTACCGTCGATTCTGTGACATAGGTTGGACGCGCTCACAATTCGTACCCAATCATGCAAGTGCGGGACGTAACAATGCGTCTATAGTTGCTATGCACCTATGGACATCTTGCACCTATCATTTCTATGTGTTTATGATCACTATGCATTCAGGGTTGCTATGCGCCTGCTAATGGCTTGACGACTGGCTATGCCATGCGCTTGCTTTCTGTCCGAACTTAACCACCATATGCACCTGTTTGCCCTTTGCGTCTGCTTTTGTTAGATGTATATTTTAAATGATTAGATTACTTGTCTTGACCTTAGCCTATGGTGAGTAGCTTAGCCTCTGTGTCCAATGCGCCTACGTATTCTTATGCGCCTATCTGACCTAAGTTCTAAGAGATTTCTATGCGCCTACTTGGATTGACCATGTTCTTGACATGATTATCTGTATAAGTCCTGGCATGTTCTATGTGTGCACTATGGTACTAATCTACGTGCTAAGCAATCCTAAGTGCTAAACGTCAGTACCTTCATGTTTCCAGCACAGTCTTGGTAATCATTTAGTTAAATTGGCGTGGTACGATGATTGCTTGATTGATGCATTACACTAATGATAGACCCGAATTTGAGACTATACGCGCCGATATGGATTCTTACTTATGGTACCTGTAGCAAGGTACGACATCTAGGAGGATGACCATGTGACCATGGCATGTTATTCCAAGACCAACATAGGGTTAAACTAATTAAGTTAAATTGATAGAAGCATTGGATGGGAATAGAATCCTGAGGTCGTATTATACTAGCCATATGATAGACATCAGTCATGGCGTTCAGGCTGGCCGCCACAAATATGGTTTAACATCCTCAATTAGGGGATGACGATATTCGACTACAATGTGTTGTGTGTTATATGTTCCACATAGTGGCCTTGCAAGAAACTAGTGTGTATTCTACATGTTAAACGTTATTATTAGACTGGCTAGCCCTGCTAGGATTGACACGATATGAGGATTCCTATATATAAGCATTACTGGGGTAACCCAGACAAAGCATAGAAAGTCGTAGGGATGATTGGCCGCCTGTAAATTGACTTGCTTGTGATTTATCCTTCTGTTAGCAGCCGGGGAACATGGACTGTCAGGGTATGTGGTCCAAGTCATGTCCTTATTTGGTTGGACTATTGTGTTATAACAGGCTATGGACCAAAGTTGCGACATAGAAGCCCTTAACTTGACCATAGTTATAGGATGTATCTTATCCCTAGCGATTCTGCACCCTTTTTTTCTTGTTTGGTTGTAAGGGTGTCGTATGGCTTTGATGATATGGTATAAGCCTATAATCCTTGGACAGGTCTTACTTGTTACTCTGGATTTTTCTCTTTCATATGTGCTCCCTTGTGGTACTTGCTATTCAGGGCTGACCCCGCTGATTTTGTTTGGCCAAATCTTGTAGCAGCGCCTGAGGATCCAGCTAGCTTTCTTCCTTAAAGATGGTGCATAAAAGCATGGCCGTCGGAGGACAATAGTGGGTTCCTTCTTTACCACTCTAACATCATCATTTTGTACTTTGGAGTTTAGCCACTGGCACCTATTAAGCCGACAGTTCTAGACATTTAGTTTTCTTTACATAATTGTAATTAATTAGGCTGCAACTAACTATGGTTATATACTATTGACTCTCTGTGCTAGATTTATAGGATGTATCTTATCCCTAGCGATTCTGTACCCTTTTTTTCTTGTTTGGTTGTTAGGGTGTCGTATGGCTTTGATGGTATGGTATAAGCCTATAATCCTTGGACAGGTCTTACTTGTTACTCTGGATTTTTCTCTTTCATATGTGCTCCCTTGTGGTACTTGCTATTCAGGGATGACCCCGCTGATTTTGTTTGGCCAAATCTTGTAGCAGCGCCTGAGGATCCAGCTAGCTTTCTTCCTTAAAGATGATGCATAAAAGCATGGCCGTCGGAGGACAATAGTGGGTTCATTCTTTACCACTCTAACATCATCATTTTGTACTCTGGAGTTTAGCTACTGGCACCTATTAAGCCGACAGTTCTAGACATTTAGTTTTCTTTACATAATTGTAATTAATTAGGCTGCAACTAACTATGGTTATATACTATTGACTCTCTGTGCTAGCTGGTATTTTTGTATGACTAGTTCTTATGATCATTTTGCTGAAGTATCGGGGACGTCTTACTACTTTATCTTATATGCTCAATAATTGTTGATTCTTGATTGAATGATTGAGACATAGTGGATCTGTGTAACCCTCGGAGACTTCATTGTAGTGTGCACTCCCAAGTCTAGTGACAGCTGTGACCGCCGTATGGCGTCTTTCTACCTTATAAGGGATAACTTGTCTTGTCCGTCTCAGTATTTCAGTACTGAGGTGTGACAAGAGTTGCTTAATGACACCACAAAAGTCTCCCAATTGTCTGACAAAAAGTCGAACAATAACAAGACGTGCAACTCATCACAATAAATAAAAAATAAAAAATAAAAAAATCTCCAATTTTTTCAAGTGTTTCACACTAGAACATCCTTTGTACTTTAAGTTAACTAGCTTTCAATGCTTTTCAAATCAAGAATTATTTTTTAATGGTTGTGTTTTTTTCATAAAGACCTCCAAAATTGTTTCAAAGATATTAGCTGAACTTTCTCTGGAGATATCAAAGCCGACCCTGAGCTCATGTTGGTCCGAGACAAACTTTCAAAATTTACTCCCATAGATACTGTGATTTAAGTAACTAAAATAAAAGTAAATATGACAAAAAGTAGTTGCCACCCAAATTCAAACCCAAGATCTCTAGTTTGTAACTCTAATATGATAACCACTACACCACAACCCTTTTTGATTTAAGGGTGGCACATAGTATATATATCTTGGCAGAGCCGACCCTAGCCCAGGGCGGCTAGGGTGACCGCCCAGGGTCCAATAAAATATGAGAGCCCAAAAAATTTAATTTATATATATATATATATATATATATATATATATATATATATATATATATATATATTGTATTTAAAATAGAACTAATATGTAACATGACCCTCTTATACCACAAAATAATTGTGGTGTAGTGGTTAGTATGTTAAACTTGCACATAACTCAGGACCAGCCGGTCCTATATCTTGGTTCTATTCTAGATACGTCCATGTTAGTATTCCTTTAGTCTTTGGATCCAGGGCTGCGTATGGAAAATATGACGAAAATACACATCCAACCATCGTAGGATAAAATCTAGAATTTTTCTTTCAAATTCTTTCTAGTCAACTTAAGACATCTCATTAGGTTTAGCTCCGTCACCTAGCAAGAGTATAGCAATAGCTGGGTCCTTGAAAAACAACAAATTCTCCATTCAAGGTTCCCGTATCATTTAGTAACATCCGTTAAGGCTGATCATCCTTGATACTCCATTGTTTAGGCACGCTCACCAACCAGTTTCATTAAAACTCCGATATCACTTGTTTAGGGTTCAGATTTTTCCGAACCTGCTCTTCCCCATTAAAACCCTCCATAGGCTATTCCCAAACAACACCCTATTGTATCCCATCCTAGAATGGGCAGTGAGCAATGATAGGCTGTTGCAACATGAGGTCATGTCTTGTGAGCAAAAGTTGTTGCAGCAGCATATGTGTGCGCTAAAAAAGGAAGGCATTCTTTGCCACGGAATGGAATGAAATGGAACTGAGTGGAGGACAGCCAAAGCAGCTGACACTTTATCTCAACCCTTTTATCATTCCGAGCAAGGCAAGCCTTACCCTCAACTTTATTTGGAGGAATGAATGCTGTTTTGTTAGCTTTTCCTTAAGGTGTTGGAAAAAAGTGGGTAATTGGGATTTGTTCTCAAGGTATAATTATGGACTTTGATGATATTGATCAGGTTCCAGTATATATTTATATATGATCAGTAGAGTTGAGCAACTGCCACAAATGTAAGTAGAGATCAGTCTCATTCCCAAGGTATCATAACATAATACGCTTCAAATTGGTCTTCTCTATACAGTATGTACTCTTCATAAGTGATGTACTTGTGACATGTGGGCCATGCATGCCAGGTGCTATGCCCAATGTTGCACCGATTCATAGTCAAAGGCAGTGTTTTAAAAACATTGACCGGACCGACCGGTTGAACCGGTCAATCCGTGAATCAGTAATTGTTTCAGGCTGATTCAATATCGATTCACTGTTTTTTTCAAAAATCGGTTTCTTTTATGTAATCCGGTCGACCCGGCCGGTTAGACCACTGAATCGTCTGGTCCAGTTGGATTTTAAACCGGTCTGAACCTGACTGTTTTAATTTTAACTTATTTTTTGGTTAGCTTGTGACTTTTGGTTTGGACTTTACATGCAATAAAAGTTTATATGTATGATTATTGACTAATTTTAACATAGTAGTATATGTGTAGTTGTGTATTATTATATATATTCAAATAAAATTATAAACCTGCACAATTGGTTAAACAAGGGTTAAACTACTGGTTGAACCGATTGACCCAAGCTATTGTCCTCACCGGGTCGATCTCGGGTCCATCTTTTTAAAACATTGGTCAAAAGGATAATTTCTTCACCTGCGTGTAGCAGCATAAATTCACCAAGTCCACATGTCAGTAAGCTGGGTCTTGGAGTGATTATACTCAGTAAATAAAGATAAGAGATGGCATTACGGTTATAGAGAAGCCTAGGATAAGTCAAGGTTAAGCCGTGGAGAGGCTGAAACATAGGTAAAGTCGAATGTGAACCTAAACCATATTGACCCGGGACACAATATCCACTATGATTAAGATAAAGGCCCCTTATAAAGTTCAGGACCAATTAATTACATATACCAACTCTTAGTATATCCAAACGTATTTGATTTGATCTAAACTTTGAGCCGAACTGCCTCCCACGAACCTTAATTGGCAATCCAATCAATAACATTGTGTTAAACAGTAGTAATTTCTTATCATTTTTAAAATTTCTATTTATAGTTGTGCATAATCTGGCAATATTTGATTTGATTTGATTTAGTTAGACTTGTTAGGAATGAGTTTAGGAAAATTTGTTTCCTTTTATACACTAAGTAATCCCTATATATTCAGACCCGAGTTGAAAAAGAACACATAAAATTTAGCAACCAACATGGTATTAGAGCAAGTGATCTCTCAGCTCTCCCACTAGATCTCCCTCTCTTGCTGCCCTCCCTCTTTCTTCCTCGCGACAACTCTCATCTCTACTCTTTCTCTCAGAAAACTCCACCTTAATTCCTGCCTTCTTACTAGCCCTAACCAAAAAAATCTCTCCAACCCTAAATCTCATCATGTCTACCATTATCGAATCACCCTCTTCCACCAGTTCTTCTCTTCGGATCTCTTATCATCGCAAGGCACATAAGAATAGCAAATATTCTTTCAACAATAACCGCCACCACAATGCTAATCTCCTTGGACTTGGGCCTCCATCGTCATCTCTGACCCAATGTCAACTATGTTTTGGGCTTGGCCATTCTGCTTCCAAGTTCTGTGCTACTCAGTATTCTTCAATGCGCAAGACCCTCAATTAGCCCAATAATTGTATCATATTTTTTAATATGGCTAATTTATTAAGTTTAAATTATGATATCACTAGTATTCATACAATCATTATATTGTCGATACTTAAACTTAGCATTATTCTATTGTGCATTAAATATATCATACTACTTTATTCGTCTAACATGTATTTGCAGACAAGCAATAAGAAAGATCAAACCAAGACATATGCAATGAATAAGTCATGATAAGCCAAAGACGATAATACACCAGTAGAATTCTCTGAACAACCTACGACATCTCCGAGGCTACGCACTCGAGGGTTCCGCTGACCGGTCAGTGGACTGGAATTGAGGGGGCAGTGGCCCCTTTAGGTTTTCGGGGGCGAAGCCCCCGAAAGATATTCAGATTTTCAAAACTGTTTATCTTTGGATGATTGCCGTAAAAAAAAAGTTATTGTTCGAAAAGTCTGCAGCTTGCTTGTATCCTTATATTTTCTTCTGTATTTTCTATTTTAGAGGACTAATTGTACATCGGGTCGCATTGGCACTAGGAAGCTTAAATCCTAATCTACTACATTTCAGTCCACCATATAAACCAGTCCACAAATATAAACATGATCCAAAACCCTAATTATAGTGACCGAACTCGGTCAGGGCAAAACCTTCTCTAGTCTGCCTCTTCTTCCTGAAGACAAGGCTCTAACATTAGAATTTATGAAAATTAGGGGACCGAACTATGTACGAACTCGGTCCCCCTAAATTTTCCATAGTTATTCACTCTTACACCCAATCTTTAATTTTCTACATAGCTTAGCCATTCAATCTTCATATTCCCGAGATCAACTTCTATTCTTCTAGTGCCAAGTGCGACCTCGTCTAAAAGCTTGGTTTCCAACTTATATCATTCCAGCGTTTGAAGTCGGCAAGCTCTTCATATCAACACTTTTGTTTGTAAGAAGTCGGCTTGACCTTCGGATCAAAATACGTGTTGTAAGATATTTATTCAAATAGTGGATGAACATCGGGCAAGAGTTCTCGGGACAGAATTTGTCCTCCTCGAGGGTACTAGTATACATCGCAAAGTTTACGTTTGTGACTTCTTTACTTTCACTATTTTTTATACGTGCTGTTGAATTATTAGTTGGTATTTTAATTAGTGATTATTGTTGAATATACTTCGCTGCACTCTATTCACCTCCCTTTAGAGTTGCAATCATGGCCTTCAATTGGTATTAGAGCAGGAATTTTGAATATGACTCACATCCCTGAGCAGATCCATGGCAATCACAAAATCCATCTACTCCAACAATGGTGAAGGTCAATCAACTAATAGGCCACCACTATTTGATGAAACCAACTACACATAATGGAAGAAAAATGGGTTTCTATCTTGATTTATGGTGCATAGTTATTGATGGTCATAAAAAGCATGATAAGGTTATTGTTGATGGTGATCTTGTTGATAAACCACATAAAGGTACACTGGGCTTGAAAAAAAAGCCAGTATTGATACTAGAGCTGTTAATGCATTATTTTGTGTTATAGACAAGATTGAGTTTAATATAATATTTACTTGTAACACTTCACACAAGGTTTGGAAAGTTCTTGAGGGAACACATGAAGGAACTTCACAAGTGAGGAATCCAAGATCAGTGGACCAACACAAGAGTGTGAGGCCTTCAAAATGAAACCTAATAAGACCTTCACATAAATGTTTACTTGTTTTCTTAATATTGTTAATCCTCTTTCTTCTCTTGGTAAGGATTACAACAATCATGAAAATATACATAAGGTGCTTAGGGAACTCACCAAGAACTGGAACCCCAAGGAGACTGCAACCATTAAAGGAAAAAAACTCACCATCATGACTCTTGGGACACTAACGGGTAAGCTGAGCTGATGACTCACGTGCTAGACCTTGAAGAATTTGAAGTGTCAAATCCCGAAGAGAATGCCATCTTACTTAAGGCGCATCAAAAAAGACCTTCAGACGATACATATGAAGATGATGAAATTGATAATGACGAACTGGCCGAAATTTTGAGAAACTTTAAGTGATTTCTAATGTATGATAAATCAAAATGTAAGAAGAAAGATATTAAAGTAGAACCAATTTTCTATAACTACAGAAGACTTGGTCGTACGAAGAAGGATTGCCTAATAACGGAGAAAAAGGGGAATCGCTACAAACAATCAAACAAAGAAAGATAATCATCTCACAAGTATACTAACACAAGTATATGACGTGAAAGTGAAGCAAGCAACTCCGAAGAAGAAGAAAGCCCTCGTCAAGTTGCAAATATATGCCTAATGACATTATCCAACGATGTACAGAATGATCCTCTTTTTGAAGAAAATGAATTCTCTTATGATGAATTATCTGACCCTTCCAATGATTTATTTGATGATTGCAAAAAGCATAGAAATAAGTAAAGCAAGCTAGAAATGATATAATTATATCATACAAGCTTGAGAATGAAAAGCTTACTTGCTTGTTAAACGTTAGAGATACTTTTTTCCTGATAATTCTGCTAAGGATCTCCACAATTAAGTTTAGATTGCATGAGGCACTTGAATGCATTAAGAAAAACACTCATGTAAATGCTAAACTTAAGAAGGAATTAAAATCATAAAAGAAGAAGTATATTATTTCTTCACTTAGAATTGATGCTCTTACTGTTAAATATGAGGAGATATATGATGCTAATAAGAGATTGGAAATTAGCTTGGAAAAACAGGTTTTCAACCCAAGATCCAATCAAACACAAGGCATGTGATACAACCCAATGCCACTACCAAAAAAATCCTTTCAAAAGGGATCTGTCATAGCCAAGGTTAAACACAACCATGCCTACTATTATACACAACTACAGAAGAATATTCCTATCACTTCATGTCGTACTTATACTACTGCTACAAGCACCAATGTTCATGCTACATGTTATTATTATGGTTTTATAAGATCATGTTTCAGATCAATACAAGATTAGAAAGCTAGTTGATGTGACTTTATACAAATGAGTTTCCAAGGCTGACCAACATGGATCCATAATTACTTGGATACCAAAGCCTTCGCCTAATATTGTAGGTAGAGCATCTTGTGTTAAGACTTAGCACCAAGGAGTGTATGGTGGTTGCAAAGCTATAAAGGACATCATTTAAGCAAATGTACCAACATAAGCATGGCCACCAGTGCCATTTTGGCAACATGCCAAAAGATTCTTCCTAAATGGCCAAAATTATAAAATCTTACTTGTTTTTAATTAATAGCTTACTACTAGCTCTCATTTGATATCCTTTGTCGATTTATCTCTTTAATTGTGAAGTTGAGAGAAGATATTGTATCTTGCATATGACTAAATATGGATATTTATTTATAAGTTACATATTTTTGTGCTCTATTTTGATATGTTTTCACCATATTTACTACTGTTCATTTTCAGTGTGTATGTGTGTGTATGTGGTGTTTCACTATGAAAGCTTTTTGAAATATATTTTTAGCAATTTCTAGCATTTAGTTTTCATGATCTTGATGATCTTTCTTTGTTCATTCTTTCGGTATTTTCTCTTTTATATTTATTGTTACACAATAATTTTGTAGCACATATGGATATATGTAATTGGTACATCTTATACCATATGTCTTTCGCTATAATGGTTTGAGTTTTTTGTTTTGAGATTTTCCTATTCCATGGAACAAACTTGATTTCATATTGCATAAATTCCTTTAAACCTATTTTTTTAACTAGAGATTATATTGGGTAAAAAGGGTCATTTTGTCAAAAAGGTATAAATAGCCTTAGGGGGCACGATATTCTAGTATCTTCGGACCACCTCTAATTTGGATTTGGCCCCTACAGCTAACCCAAGTTTACTAACACTTTAATGACTAAAGATTTGTTAAGGTTTATTTGCAACTGTTGTCCATTTCTAAACTTTGGACTCTAGTATTAATGGATCCAGATCAATTTTTCTTAATTAGATAGTCATGAACATGATGATATTTTATTATTTCTTAAATTTTTAGCTATATTATGAATTTTATTATGCTCATTTTAACGAATAATTATCTCTTCATGTCTAAAGATAATTTTGTTTTGTTTTCGTGGTGATTTTATAATCTTATACGCATTGTGCAAAGGTTTAGAAAATTTATAGTTGATATATCCCCTAGATCTTATGATTATTTATTTTATGCATATAAGTGCTTTTGAACTAAATACACATATTTTAAGGGGAAGTAAATTAATAGTTTCAAATTGTTTATATCCTTAATATGTGGTATATCTAGTTCTTCATGGACTTTATTCTTGTTGATTGTGTTCATGATATTTTGATTTATGGAGGGTTTATGAGAGAATATGTGATGATTATTGAGCTTATAATTCCTATATTATCTTGATGATTATTGAGCTTTTATTGATTTGACTTTTATCGTTGAGGTCTTACCCAAAATTTAGGATTTATGTTTAGAATGGTAATACTTTGCAGAGGAGAATTCAAGTCGACTGAATTTTTCTTCTCAAGTATTCTTTCTCCTTTACCTTCATATTTTCTAATAGATATGCATATAGCATGCTAAGGTAATTGAGTTCAAACACATGAACTTGGGTAAATAGGTAGATTCTAGTTGATCTCGTTTTAATGATTATACTCTTTTCCACAAATGTAAGTAGAGATCAGTCTCATTCCCAAGGTAGCCATATAAATTCACCTGGTCCACATGTCAGTAAGCTGGGGTTGGGAGATATTATACTCTGTAATTAAAGATAAGAGATGACACTAAGGTTATAGAGAAGCCTAGGATAAGTCAAGGTTAAGCCGAAGAGAAGTCGAAAATAGGTAGAAGTACAAGCACAAACGAAACATGGACCTAATAGCATCTAGTATTAAATGTGAACCACAACCTTGTTGACCTGGGTGATACACAATATTCACCATGACTAAGATAAAGTCCTCTTATATAGTTTAGGACCAATCAAATATACTAACTTAGCTTATCCCAACATATCTGATCGGATCTAAACTTTGAGTGAACTGCCTCCATTAACCTTAATTGGCAATCTAATGTAGAACTTATTATTAAACCTTTGTAATTTCTTATCATTTATAACCCTACTATTTATAGTTGTGTATAATATGTTAAGATTTGATTTGATTTGATTTGATTTAGTTAGATTTGTTAGTAATGATTTTATGAATCTTTATTTCGTTTATACTCTCTGTAATCCCTACAAATTGAGGTTCCAGTTGAAAATAATACATAAAATTTATCAACTTACACGGTATCAAAGCAACCGGTCCTCTCTCTCCCATTATATCTCCCTCCCACAATGCCCTCCCTCTTTCTTCCTCTCGACAGCTCTCATCTCTAGTCTCCCCCAGAAAACTCCTTTACCTTTATTTATGTCTTCTTACCAGCCCCAACCCTGAATATCTCTCAAACTCTAAATCCCATCATGTCTACCATTTTCGAATCATCTTCTTCCACCAGTTCTTCTCTTCGGACCTCTTATCATCACAAATCATATAAGAATAGTGGACATTCTTTCAACAATAACTGCAACCACAATGTTAATCTTTTTGGACCTGGGCCTCCATTATCATCTTTGACCCAGTGTTAACTATGTTTTGGGTTTGGCCATTCTGCTTACAACTGCTCCAAGTTCAGTGCTTCTCAGCATTCTTTAGTGCCCAAGATTCTCATTTATGCCTTTGGTGGACTTTAAAATGCTCCACCACTACACCACTCCACTTCTAGCTACATTCTTACAGATGACTCCAGTTAGTACCCTGACACAGGTATCTTTACTTATAAGATTGACAATCCTGCTCCTATACTACTAAAAGCCCTACAGTGGTCCTTACACTATTCAACTTGGCAATTGTGACCATCTTTCCTACATATACTAGTAACATGGCACTCTTTCTAGGCCCCTCCTCCTTCCTTCTCAATAATACATATGCTATTCCCTCTATGCGCAAAAACTTATTATCTATTTCTCTATAATGTCACAATAACAAAGTTTTTTTTACATTGATGCCCCTCATTTTTATGTATTTGATATAACAAGTGGGTATCTTCTTTATCAAGGCCTATGTAAAGATGGTCTCTACAAAATTCCTATCCTTCTATCTAAGTTTCATGTACTATCCGCTTCACACAACTCATCATCCTTGCGACATCGACGACTTAGTCATCCATTCTACCAAAGTTGTCACTTATCTAGTATGTATAAATATTTGCCATCCTCCTTCAAGAATAGTTTTTTTTCTTCTATCAAGGGTGTGCAGTAGGAAAATCCACACACCTTCCATTTTTTTCCTTTCAAATGAAATAAAAAAGTGCTTCTAATTTTTATTTACTATATTCTGATGTATGATAATATCCCTTTTTTTTGGATTACAAGTATTATACATTGTTTACTGATGATTACACACGTTATTCACGGCTTTACTTTATGAAATACAAATATGAAGTAATTACACATTTCTAGTAGAACTTTGTTACTTATATCTGTACTCAATATTCCACCTATGTCAAACAGTCCCAAAGTGTTGCTGGTCATGAATATATTGTTGTTCCATTCAAAGATTTTTGTACTACTTTTGGTATTCATTTGTCTTTTATGTCCCCATGCACCAGAACAAAATGGTTTTGCAAAACGCAAATATCCCCATATTACTAAAATGACATTTACTCTCCTTGTCTCTAGTCATGTTCCTCGATGCCACTAGCCTTAGATGTATCTCCTAATGTCCATCTTATTAATCGTCTTCCTTCTATCATCCTCAAGTGGTCTTCACCTTTTTCTTGCCTTTATGTCATGTCTCCCTTTTACTTTCTTTTCCAAGTCTTTAGGTGTGCCTGGTACCCGTATTTAGGTGCTTATATTACAGTTGTTGAAAAACTATTGAATGTGTATTTCTGGGTTATATCTTGCAAAACAAGGGTTATCATTGTCTGGATAGAAGTATTGTTCGCATTTATATTTCATGCCATGTTGGCTTTGATGAACAAGCATTTACATTCTCCTAAACCACAAGCCCCATCCCTCAATACACCTGGATATTTGTTGCAGTTATGTCTCCATCATGATCTCCCATATCCTTATCCTCCACAGAGGCACCTTCTTCCATACCAGTGTCACGTCTCCTTGAACCTTATCCATACCTCTTTCAATACCCTTAACCTCAACTGCCACGTACCCTTCCCTATAACTCACCTCTACTATATATCTGAACCTCTCCCAGCCAATTCGTCCATACATCCAATAATAACCCGATGGTGAGATGTATCATGTCCCGATCCCGCTAGGGTCGTTCATCCTCGCTTTAATCCCTACAGGTTCATTCGTCCTTGCTAAGGAGTGATGTCGTCCAAGTCTAAGTTATGCTTACACAAGGCCAGTACCTGCACAATACAACCAGACAAAGAAAAACACATGCATGCAGCATATTAATTACAGAAAACCAAATATTGGATATCGAGATTTGAAATAAAAATACTTCTTTTATTGATAACTTGATAGGACTACAAGTACAAAGCTTTGCGACTCAGAATTTTATAGCTTGGCTTATATATTTCTCTTTGAAATCCTTTTAAAAATAGCCACAATGCCCATACATCATATCCCTTTATTACATACTCTAAATGTAAAGACACCGTCAAAAAAAAACTTGCAACTTAACTTGAAATGAAAATAGCTTTGAGGCGATCCACAAGCTCTACTGGGCTAGACGAGCTTTAGTGCCTCACCTAAAATCCCCCTGTCTCCTTGCTATCTGAAATGATACCCACAACGTGGGTCAGTACACATCATGTACTGGCGAGCGTCTTTTGGCTGGATTCACATAAATCTGTACTAAGTAGACAATGAAGATAACATAGATTATTATGTGGTCTTTCTACTTGTTTAGGTTCTTTTAAACAATTTATAAGAAGCATAAACAGTAGATAGTACTTTGTATAATAAATCTTACCCATCGTCGAAGTCATCCCTACACAAAACAAGGTTAGAACAATTTGCATAACGAATAACTTGTTTTATTCTTATAGATATTGAAGTTCATAAAATAATGCATGTAGCCTATCTACATGATGGTCCACGGGTTATTTCCTATGATTAGCCGCTGTGACTCTTCAGTTCATCTCATCATTGAGCACTCAATACCCCCCCTGATCGCGAGTTCTTATTTACCTCAGGGTGTCCTAATCTCTCCTAGGCCGAGTGGTTCTAGTGTCCTAGGATTACACCCGAGAGATGATACCTTGTGCACAAGTTGTCCGAGACCAATGCATGCACTAACAATTCTTTCAAATGGAACAGATTTGTATTCGGTCACTGACACGTTCATTTCATATCTTAACAGATATGTGACAAGTTCATTTCGTGCCTTTCTTCTTATTCATCTCAACATATACAAGTTGTTTGTCCATTTCTATATTTTTAAAGTATACTTGCAACAGAGCAGATGATTATTCATATGAAACAGATAGTGGCAGCATATGATCAAGCATTTGATTCAATTCATTTATCTTCTCTTATCTTTTGTTATTATGGTATCGTTGATCAGAGGGACGCAATAAAATAGCTGAGTAGAGATCATTTTCTTAGGGCGTAGAGATAAAATGTTAGTCCGGTCAAAGTAACTCACCAAATATTCGAGACAAGGAGAGACTTCACAGACTATTCACGCACCTCCTAAGCATCCTACATTGGCACGAACATTTGATTAGCATACTTCAATCTCTCTCTCAAGATTCGGAATGAATGCGCAATGCGATAACAGTGAAAAATGAAAACCAATCATCGAAAACAAATACGAAAATGCATTCACCAAAATCAAGCAGCGAGAAAACATCGAACAAAAACTGAAAAGTCTTAGACTCATTTCAATAGAAGTCGATCTATCAGTTGGAAATGTTCATTACATTTCGTCCGTGACCAATCGATACCGACAATTAATTTTTCCAATACTCAGTCAAGACTAAGTTAGCAAGCCGTAGGTATTACATTGTGGACCGCGAGGAACGGGACACTACATAATAATCCACCGAGAAAAAGTTTTGTCCTCAAAACATAAGAAATAACTCACCCTAATATTGTCTTGATCATGCTAGAGTGTCACCAGATTGAACATACGAGGACTTTGTAGCTGCTCATTGTGAGGATAGACTTGAATCGGTGGTGGGTCCCTCAGTGGACCACGCTCCTCAGTTTCGTCACGATTTTGTGCCACATTATTTCTTTTTGGATAGTTCATGAGAACGTCGCCCTATTGACCACAACTGAAGTAATCCTTGATAGCGGCACCCCATTATTCTTTAGTGTGCCCATGTTTTCCATAGTGACCGTATTCTACTCCCTTCGCATAGCAACAGTCTTCTTTCACATGCCTTCATCGGCCGCAGTAGGTGCATATTGTTTCATTTTGGAGTTCCCCATCGGCCTTTCTTTCACCATCTAAGTACCTCATCGCAGATTGATGGAACCCGGTCGAAACTTCCACATATGCCCTCTTCAGGCTAAACTGTTCTATTTGTACTGTCGCCTCAAAGGCCTTGCTATATGATTTACATGCTCGATTCAGAAAACTCTCTTGAATGTTATCGTTCAGGCCTTGTATGAACCGATTTATGCGAGCCCTCTCAGTTGGTATTATTGTACTAGCAAAGTTGGCCTGTTTGGCAAACTCAAACTCATAGTCCTCCACAGATATGTCCCTTATTGCAGTGACATAAATTCGTCTTCCATCTTCTGACTGATGGCAGGAGGTAGATATTGTTCCAAAAATGCTTTCTTGAATGAGATCCAAAAAATCTTTCCATTTCTAGCCATTGTGAACAGTTCCGGCTTCTTCACATTCCACCAATCGTTTGCTCATAGTCTTAGTTGCAAAATGGCACAACCTTCCTTCTTGTTACTCGGAACTCCTATGAATGCGAACACACTTTCCATTTTATTGATCCAGTCCAATACCTTATCAGGTGATGTCCTGCACTCAAATTCTGGAGGTTTCGCATCCAAGAAGTTATTTGTCCTAAAGAAAGAGTGTTTGTGCGTCGGCTGGGGCTCATTACCATCCATAGGCCTAATCTTGAGGGTTTATGAGGGGTTGGTCGCTGTGGTGGTATCATGATTGCCCGCAAGTAAAGAGAATATTCGGGCTAAGGCATCCAACAATCACGTCTTGATCCCGAGAGAGTGAAAGCTAGCCACTGGGCGTGATGTCGTACAAGTCTAGATTGCACTTGTACAAGGCAAAACCATTATAATTCTCGGTATTTATCAAAAAACAAAAACATCGCCGCAAAACCAAGCATATAGATTGAAGTCACAACAAGATTTGAAGAAATGAATCTCTTTATTGATAATTGTAATGGATTACAAGACTTACAGCTGAATAGAGAGTTTACAGTAGATTACAACACTCTTGAATAGCCAACTGAATATATACTTGTCATTTAGGCTTACAACCAAACATGCCGACTTTGCTTACAATGAAGTTGCCGATTTGGCTTATAATCTCACTAGTACAACTTAGTTATACTGTTCCATACATTATGTCCCGTATAGCAGAAGATATAGTCTGGTAAGAAGAGCTTCTGCGCACCCATCCGATTTATCGATGCTAAACACTGATCAAACGATTTCACTCATGCACGAGCACCTGTAAAGATGCCCACAAACATGGATATGTACATCATCTATGTACTGGCGAGCGGTGCTGGGCCAACTCACCTAAAAGTTGTCTTTCTCGTTGCCTTAGGGCAATTAGCAGTTCATATCCGATAGAAGTAAAGCATGCATATTGTTCTTAGCCAGCATAATGTAAAACAACCGATCACACCCTTTGGTGATTTTTTACCCGCGGTCATATAGCCATGCTTGTATATTTATAATACTTACTCTGCCTGCATCAGACATTATTGGAAATAATATCACATTTATTATAGTTGTCACCGTTTAGGTAATTCTTACCAACAACTGACATTCTTTCCAGTAATCAAGTAATAACTTAATATGCCTGTATATGATATTGTTAGGAATAATATCACATTTATCTTAGTTGTCACCGTATAGGTTGTTCTTACCAACAACCGATATCCTTTTCTATAATTGAGTAAAAACTTAGTCTGCCTGCATAAGACATTATTAGCACTGGACCTATCTATATAAAGTTTACTAGCGACACGCCATCTTGGACCGACTTATTAGTATAATGGCGCCCCTTACAGTGCGAGTAGCTAGCCCCACTAAAGGTCCGGTATACCGATGCCAGTACGTCGACACCAATCATTGTTCTCCTAGGACGAACCAGGTCCGTAGCCGCAGAGTACCGTTCGAGGAACTACATTGTGCACAAGTTGTCGATGACCATGCAAATATATGCAACTTATCTATGATAAAAATATACAATACATGATAAGAAAAACTTAAGTAATCAACCACAATTCTCATTCGTTTTGCCACCATGTCTTGCTGAGCACACAAATATCAACTGCCTAATCCAGGTTCTTAGTGAAATCAACATTCTATATCAGCGACGGGATAATAGAATGTTGACTACTGAAGCTATTTCCCACATCTTTGATACTATACGTTCTCTTGGTCATAATACAAGCATACTTACTGCCCAGTTCTTGGGACTTAGCATCTGTGTTACCATCTATTCATCGAGCTAAGGCTCGATATACTCATCTTCCAAGTATTTAGGAATTTTGTTTCACCTGTCATATATTTCATTGCAAAGCACGCAAGCATACAATTCATGAAATGATTCGAAGTACACAATCAATAAAAGATCCACAATAGTTTTCGGGTTATGTGATTAATTATCTTTCTTTATCTTTCTAGGTTCCATGCAAGATCATATTTAGCAACTCAATAAGAACATAGCTTACTATCCTTTTATTAAGCGTGAAGCTAAAGGATCTTCGACGGTTTCAACACTACTCACATTGACAAGAGGTTTCCTGCCATGATCGCATTCCCTTACACATATTCCCAAGACCAACAAGGCTTCATTGAACCAAACAGCCATCATAAGGTACCGAGTTGGTCGGGACACTACAATATATACCACTCAGAAAAAGTTTCATCCTCGAAACTTAAACAAACTCATCCCCATAACTCCAACTGAATTTATGAAAATTTCCAACGATCAACTTGCACTATTTAACATCCTCCGCAATATCTCGATTGATTTCAAGTAATGTACCATCTTGCCACAACATCCCACTTTGGTTCAAAATAGTTTACCATTATTGTTCTTTCCTCCAACACTCCTGTAATTTCTTAGTATATGATAGTTCTCTCGAGCATCTCGTATAATCTCCATTCACTTTATTTCAATCTCCCAACCAACTAATAATACAATGAATGTTGCCAATTCCAACTTGAGTGATTTTTCACAACCGATCCAAATTTTCCAAAGTATTCTGACATAGTTATATCAAGTTATCCAACGAATCTAGAGTTTCCTTTCAAGTCTATTGTTATTCATACCACCAAAACTGATAAAGCCAATAGCCACATTTCATTTCGACATCACGATTCATAACGATCAACTCATGTACTCGTTATTGTTCGCATCCGTACACTTTCTTTGCAACTCATAAATTTTTTTGATTATGATCCAGCTTTCAAGTTTTACCATCATATTATCATCTCACATGTGTGACTCATTTCCTGCAGCATCAATTTTTGAAGGTCATTCCAAAATTGTATTCGCTCTTGTCGATCTCGACTACATGCACCAACTCATTCCGTCGTTACACTTTTTCATCTGATTATCCACCAATGAATTTATTCAGAATGTCTCAAGGTACTACCATCAATTTGTACAACTTAATATGAATCAACCAACCAATCAAATCCAACCAGTTCTAACAAATTCTGATGTTCTAAGTAAAGGAAACCAAGTTTCGAAACCAACATGATCCGTCATTCCCTCCAACATTGTAACATTAAATTTTCCAATCTTTATTCTATTTCGAAGTTTACTTCTCGACACATCTCACTTACTCCGACTATACCCACACAATATTAATAGGGACATCATAATAGTCTCCAACAGTCAACTTAGCCTTCGTTCAAGTCTCTACGGTCAGCTTTTCTAAACTAAACCAGACATTCAGCTATAACTCATCTGAGATGGATAGCTAATAGGGACATATTTATCACTTATCTTAGAGGCAACCAATTTTTATTAGAGGGACTCTATCTTATCTCAGGGACAATCTATGATCCGACCAACTTAAGGGACATGGGACACCACCCCAATCTTATGAACTTATTCCCCACCGAACAACTGAAGTATCATCGCCGAAAAATTTGAAACTTAGGCAACCAAGTAACACTCTAGGGTCAAATATATCTATCTGTACTCATGCTCAGGGTATACCGAACGAAGTCATTCTAGACTTAACTACAATTGATAAAATCTAACCAACAATTCTCATGGGTCAATCTCGATGCCATCATATAAATTAGTAAATTGAATATCCAAATCTCAGTTTTCACTTGCATAGATGCGGTATCACCTACTCAATCTGACTAGTATTCTCATATCGGATCAATTGTGTCTATTCAATCGGGCCAACTATTTCGAGTCATAATCCAACATTGCTACCTCAATAGTCTATCTTTTATAATCTCTTTCCTTTGGTCTCTTCAGGACATATTCAATTTTTATATTTCTAGATCATCTGTACGGTCTGTACTCTTTAATCAATCGATAAGGCAACCATATAATCGTATTTCTTCCAAAAGCATCCTTTATGAATTTTTGCTAGCACCAACATGATCATCTCTTAGCAATTCATGTTAACCATATATATTTGGTTCGCATCATCTCCTTGTGATTCCATAAGAAGATTCTACTATTTATGCATCGATCCAATCTCTATGGCACCAATCATTTAGCATTCGTATCTCGGTCATCTTAGTGGATATGACATAACTCATTTAGCTAAATCATAATTCAATAATTCTATATTCCACCCAAACTCGCTATTCATTCGATAATATCATCTACCTACAGGGATTATTACATATTGTTGTATCTCGATACTTATTTGTATCATAACCATCCGACTCTCATGAGGAACATCTACTCTTTCATGCATCAAGGGACAAGTATTCTTTTTTCTATGCCACAAAATAATCAAGAGTCATAGCTTGCAAATTCGGGACACATCTAATTCTCTCAAGCACAACTGCACGTGTACAAGCACCATCTATTTTTTCAAGTCAATTTTTTATATTTTTGTCGCTGATGCAACTTTCTGCATCTTCTAATCATTCGCAATATTCGATAAGCGTCTAACATCACCATCAATTTATCGATGTCCAACATGCAATCTCATTTACTTAATTTCAATCTTATTCTATATTCAGTCTATAATTATTCCCCTAAGAATCTTTTGATAGCAACACCCCACCGTTGTTACTAAGCCTACAATCCTTTTTACCCAACTGATTCAAGTCACCACCTAAATCTATAATTTGTACCATTCTTGACCAAGGCATTCATTCCATATTCTCAATTTCTTATTACCCAATACAATTCTAACTATCAGAGTCTATCAACGGTTCATCTGAATATATCAAAAATCTCATAATGAGTTTATCCGAACTCAATTATCAAGGGACACACCTAGCCATCATGTATCAATCGTAATCCCAGCTATGACTCGATACTGTCCATACCTTACAAGTAAAGCATCGGTATCTCACGAACAGAGTCATGGGACATCTTATTACTAATAGGGTAGAGCCATATACCACTTAGAGCTCAAGCTATTACCGACATAATATTCCTCTATGGCACCAAACCAACATCCATTCTGGACTATCCATCCCACGTGGCTCTGCTGACCACAAATATCGACCAAATTCTCCCGCCTCTGAAACATACCGAACCAACACACATAAGCCAACCCGAAGATTATGTTGTTTCTTATTTACAGAATTCATGCACAATTTTGTTCCAATATACCATGCCATTACCCACTGCCGTTCACAACATAACAATCGACTTTTATGAATCTCGTATTCCAAATATCAAGCACACATTACCAACTTATTATAGCATCTCATCATTATTATTCGTTTTGGTATCATTAAGAATTTATAAAGCACACATATTATAGCCCACATATTTAGATTTATTGTATGGAACATCCAGTGAGTGACCAGAAGGATCAACAAAATTTCAGTCAATGGGGCAAATTAGAATAATTTTAAAACAACACTAAATAATTGCGGATGAACTTTGAGTCATCGTAGAGGTAACTTTGATTTCATCGCAGAAGCAACTTTGAGTAATCGCGGAAGCCACTTTTGAGTGTAAAAGCAACTTTGAATCATCTTAAGATCAACTTTGATTGAAACAAATCGAATAAGAATCCATGGACGTAAAGCCGTTCTCTAATACCATTATGTCAAGTCCCGATCCTGGGAGATCGAAAACTAACCACTGGGATGCCGTACAAGTATAGATTGTACTTGTACAAGGCAAAACCATTATAGTTCCCGGTATTTATCAAAAAACAAAGACAACGCAGCAAAACAAAACAGATAATTTGAATCCATAAGATATGAAGAAATGTATCTCTTTATTGATAATTATAATGGATTACAAGACTTGCAGCTGAATACAAAGTTTACAAAAGATTATAATACTTTTGAATAGCCAACTGAATATATACTTGCCATTTTGGCTTACAACCGAATATGCCGAGTTTGCTTAAAATAAACTTACCGATTTGGCTCATAATCTCACTGGTACAACTAAATTATACTATTCTATACATTATATCCTGTATAGCAGAAGATATCGTCTTATAAGAAGAGCTTCTGCGCACCCATCCGATTCATCGATGCCATACATTGATTAAATGATTTTACCGATGCACGAGCGCCTGTAAAGATGCCCACAAATGTGGGTCAGTACATCATTTATGTACCGACGAGCGGTGCTAGCACAACTCACCTAAGAAGACAACACTAAGTAATCATGTTATAAAACATTATTAAAAGTAGTATTTCTCATTGCCTTAGGGTCAATTAGCAGTTCATATCCGACAAAAGTAAAGCGTGCACATTATTGTTAGCCAGCATAATGTAAAACAACAGATATCACCCTTCGGTGATTTCTTACCGACGGTTGTATAGCCATCCTTATATATTTATAAGACTTACTCTGTCTGCATAAGACATTGTTAGGAACAATATCACATTTATCATAGTTTTTGCCGTTTAGGTGATTCATACCAACAGCCAACATCATTCCCTATAAATGAGTTATAATTTATTCTGCCTGCATAAGGCATTGTTAGGAATAATATCACATTTATCATAATTGTCACCGTTTAGGTGATTCTTACCAACAACCGACATCCTTCCCTGTAATTGAGGATTAACTTACTATGCCTGCATAAGACATCATTAGCACTGGATCTATCTATATGAAGGTGACTGGCGACACGCCATCTTGGACCGTCTTACTAGTATAATGGTTTCCCTTGTAGTACGAGTAGCTAGCCCCACTGACGGTCCCGTAAAACGATGCCAGTACGTTGGCACCCATCCTTGTTCCTTATATGACTAACCAGGTCCATGGTCATGGAGTACCGTTCGAGGAACTACCTTGTGCACAAGTTGTCCATGGCCATGCAATACATGCAACTTATCTATAAAGAAAATATATTATGCATGATAAAGAAAACTTAAGTAATCAGCCACAATTCTTATTCGTATTGCCACTATGGCTTACAGAGCTCACAAATACCAACTGTCCGATCCAGGGTCTTAGTGAAATCAATATTCTACATCGACGTTGAGATAATAGAATGTTGACTACTCAATCTCGTTCATAAAACTTTGATACCATACATTCTCTTGGTCATAATTCAAGCATACTCACTGCCACGTTCTTGAAAATTAACATCTGTGTTACCATCTATTCATCGAGCTACGGCTCGATATACTCAACGTCCAAGTATTTAGAACTTTTACTTCACCTGTCATATATTTCCTTGCAAAGCACGCAAGCATACAATTTATGAAATGATTCGAAGCACACTACCGATAAAAGATTCCACAATAGTATTTCGGTCATGTGATTAATTATCTTTCTTTCTCTTTCTGTGTTCCATACAAAATCATATTTAGCAACTCAACAAGAACATAGCTTACGATCCTTTTATTAAGCGTGAGCTAAAGGATCTTCGAAGGTTTCAACACTACTCACATTCATAAGACAATTCCTGCCATGATTGCATAGCCTTCACATGTTCCCAAGTCCAATATGGCTTTATCGAACCAACCAGCCATCATAAGGAAACGAGCGGGTCGGAATACTACACCAGCTGCCTCTATTGGGCCATGTGTGACTACCACTTTTCAAACATGAGGGTAATTTTGAACTTTTGTAAAATTGGTTATGTTAGTTATTAAATAATAGATTTAAATCACGTTAGTAATAATTTGGTAAATTTTTAATTATTTTAATATTATTTGTATAGTGATTGTGTATTTTGTTAGTAAAACCTTAGAACTACCTTGCCTAGAGACTAACCATGACCATGGAGACCTAACTAATAAAATTAGATTAGTAATTAGACTCTAATCTAGCTAGGAATCACTTAGAATCTAATTAGAGAATGGAAACAATGTGTTACTTTGGGCCTTTAGCAAAGGGGCTTGATTTAACAATTTAGAAAGACCTTTGGGCCATTGTAACTTGACTCAAACCCTAGCCCAACCTCATGGCCAGCCACATAGGGATTCCAACTATATAAGTCATCATTAGACCACTTCTTCTCCCCTTTCATTGAAACCATAACCCTAATTTGTGTTCTTCCCCAAATTTGCCTCCATTTCTCAAATCAACTCCTAATAATCCAAACCAATTGCAAACTCTTCCTCTTGAAGAGAGAAGGCCTCTATTGGTTAGCTAGATGGAATTTGGAGCAATTTGAACATTGGAGCTTGGTGGAAGATCTATTCTTTGGAATTCCGACTCCCAATTGGTAAGAGCCTCTAAACCTTTTTAATTTCTATTTTCTTTCCATAGATGAATTTATTTCGGGTCCCCCTATCATTAGGTAGAGTTTGGTTCGAATTTGAATCCATTTAGGGTGCATATTGCATGAACATTGGATACGTGTCTTAAGTATTCAATGAAATACTCCATAGGAAGTTTTGATCACCAAATTCTGATGTAATTATATTTTTGGGTAGATAATAGACTGTGATTTGCATTTGTGATTGTCTGAGGTGAATTTAATATATTTAGTGGATGAAAATAGACACAGGGATACACGGCCTAGGAATGCACTGGCTATAGTGTTTTCGCTGCTGCTGTAGGCCTCGTGCCCACTCGACATGCCACAATTTCACCCCAAAGCTACTGTTCTAGGTAGGGACAGTGACTGACAGTAGGTAATGGTCTTGGGGCTTTGAGCCATTGTGGTTTCGAGCTATGGTTTGATCTACAGATCCCGTACTACCTGTGCAGTCGCGACTATGCCTATGTCTGACACTTTGATTCACATTGTTGTTGACATTTGACACTTCTTGGACACATGTTTGACACTTGATACATGATACACTTGTTGACACTCATTGGATACTGCATGTACTCTTCACATTTGTCTCCACAGACACACACACTTCGTACTTCTGTCATATTGTTCATATGTTTGTCACATTTAACACTATTGCACTATTTACTTGCATTCACTGCTGTAGAAACTTGCATCACTTCTCTGTTAGCTTGACACACATGCCTGAACAATCACTCACTTCTATGTGACACATTACAATTTAATCTACTGCTGCACACTTGTTTTCCTTTGCCTTGCACTACTGCATTTGACACTTGACACTACTCTGATATACATTGACACAGCTGTACTTGATACATGAACACTTGACACTCACACACTCGAACACGTTCTCTATTGCATAGACACTCTTGACATTTCACTCATTCACTCATCCATACATGCTGCACACTTGTTTTCCTTCCTTGTATCATGCACTTGACACTACACTCTAACTTGCTGTGACACTTACACCACTGAACACTTGCTTTGACCCTTACTTTGCATTCACTCTTAACTTATGCACATGTAATCTACATTGTATTCCCTTCTTTATTTTTGAGTTTGAATTGGCACTCATCCATTCACTTTGATGAACTTGACACTGCTGTTCCCACTTACCAACTGTACTCTCATGATTCTGTCCCTTGCATTTACATATTGTTCGGAGATGAACATCTTCATATACCTTGAAGCCAATTACCTATCCATAATAATGATCTCTACTGCATTCATGCATTTGTCCTGTATCTCTCTCTTGTTACCTGCATTAGATAATGTTCACTCTCCACTTTTAGTTACTGTTCCGATACTACATTTGTAAGTTCTTCCCATCTTAGATTATAATCACTGCTTGTATATTCAGACCATATACATCCTTATTGTTCCACCATTGTTCATTTCTTGAACAAGAATACTTTAGGATTTTCCTATCCCTTACTATTTGGTTCTGTGAGGAACATTCCCATTTAGTAGCCAATTTCTTGTCCACCCTCCCATATTGAATGGCCTGCCCTAGACTAATTTCTAGGCTTTAATATTCTTGGTTCTATCCTACAGGTTCTTGGTTCAAACATATGTTTGAGTACCCCATGGGATGTGATGTCTGTCCACCTCTTCATAGTTCTTTACTGTGCTGAATTAAGAAGCATTACCTAATATTTTGCATATAGGATCCAGTTGAGTCCTAATGCAATTGTTTAATTCCATTTTGTTATTTCCTGCTTTGTATTTAACCTCTTGATTCAAGTCATCTGACCATATGTCTCCACTGTTCAGTTATGCATCCTAGGGAACATGACCCCCTTCACAATGTTTAGTCCTGCCTCACCTTGTATACAAATATATTTGTATGTGGTTACAGACATGTTGTTGTTCTGACCAATACCTTGACCTCCCCCCATGTAGACATATGTGGAATTCTTTTATCTAATCAACTGTCCTGCATTCCTTGTTCTGGAATTTCAACTATCCATGAATGGACCGTTATTTGAGCCTCCAGATGTAGTCCTACTGAAACCTTAGTTTCCCACAGACTTAGCCACTGTTCATGTGAGTATCAGAGATTTTCCATAGCCTTGCCCCTTGATCAGTCCTTGACCCTTTCCCTATATCCTAGCTGTCCATGACACTTTTGTTCATATCCTCTATTTACATTCCATGTTCTACCCACTGCACTTGTCCATGTCTACAAACATCCTCTTTCACGGCACAATAATTTTACTTCAATACCTCACTGCCCATGCAATATTTCACTGCACTTTCCTGTTCAGTCCCAACTTAGACTGTGCAGTCCATTACTTGTTTAGTACCAACTTTGGGGAAAATATATGTAGTTATGTTAGGTTCATACATGATTTATCATGATAATGTGTGTTTTGGGTATTTGAAGTTGAGGGTTTGCCATAGTGCATTGTCCTCTTTATTCATTGCAACTACATATATAGTGTGTATATATATATATATATATATATATGAGGTGATGCATCATATGTATAATATTGTATGTATGTACACATAATGTTAGGTTTAATGGTATACTTGTAACTCCCCAGTTCCAAAATACGTAGGACTAGGAACGTAATCATGCCAGCTGCATACATGCGAAGTATACTCCAATATATGGAACCATCGTATGTATACATAAGCTGTAAAGTGTAGAAAGCCATGACACTAATCTGATCCACAAATAAAGAAGAAAAAATTTATAATAACTTATGAATTATTGTTTACACAAGCCGTTGGGTGGAGACAAATCCACTACCAACAAAGTGAGAAATACAAAATTAAAAAAATTTGTCGAGCGATGCGAAGACGATTCGAGTGCAATCATCCTCGAAGGAAGAGAGCAAGTCATGGCCTTTGCTAGAGCACCTGCGCAACATCACAAAAGCACATCTGGAGAAATCATCAGGTCCTCAGAGGGACGTAACAAGACACATAATATCATGCCATAAACTGAATATAGTTCGCTCAACCAAAAATCAGATAAAGGTCCTTAACCATTCTATGTGAAAATGCACTTCGAAGACAATGTTCCGCACAGGGGCTTTCCGAAGATAGAGGCACGGCACGTTAGCATTTCAACCGAGACACTAGTGGTATCTAGAGAAAAGAAACAAATAAATGCATGGCACACTAGCTCTCGGGTGAGTCAGTAACGGTATCTAGAGAAAAGTAAATGCACGACCACTCGTACTCGACTAAGTCACTAATGTCATCTAGAGAAAAGTAAACGAGTGAAAGCCCCTACTCCTAATATCTGTCTTCTCCGTCCCCATGCACTACACGTGTTGTATCCACATCATGATATTCCTAATAACCGCAAAGTCTTCTAGACATCCATAACTATTAGCAGTTATATACTAACGCACGGCCTGTACGCACCGATGATCAGTCAGCATGCAAGTCCGTATCTATATGCGACTCGCGACTTCGTGGCACACAGGTGTCGAGGCTAATGAATGTGACACACACAAAGGGTGGTCCCTTAACACTAGGCCAAATGCATAAAAAAACTAAAGTATAGTAATTTGCATCTACATACAATTTTGAAAGAACGAGTTTATATTTGCTATAAATAAATAATAAGTAAAAGCATGCATGATATCGAGCAAGTAATTAAACAGAAATGGCAAGGTGTCTTGTCTGGTGTGTCGTCTGGTGTGGTATGATGATCTGGCATAGTCCTGTTTTGTCCTATAGCCTGGGTCGTTGAAAAAAGGTCCGAGTTCGTGAGAAATATGAGTGTAGGATTAGAAACGATCAATGACGTTTATCGAAGGGAGTTTGAAGAAATAAATACTTAAATACTATTTTTGGAAAATATTTTTATAATATTTCAAAAATGGATTTTTATATGTTTCAGAAAAATATGGTTTTAAAAAAAACAAAATCTTTTTAGGCAAAAATACTCTAAGTTTGGCACAATAAAAATTTGAGATGGAAAAACTATAATTTATTAATTAGGTAAATATTCAAAATTACTAGAAGTTATTTTATGATTAGGAAGCTATATTTTTAAGTGTCAAAATATTTTGTAGGTAAATATTTACTATAAATGACAATGTAAACTTCAAAATATCTAGTGATAATAGTAATCATAATAATAAATCATGCATAAAATAATAATAATAATAATAATAATAACAATACTTAGTAAATATGGTACATCCAAAACTCTAATTACTATTAAATACTGTTAATGAAAATAAAATAATAAAAAATAAAAATGCAGAATTTGAGAACTACTATTCTCTTGACCAGGGGAAATTTTTCAAAGTGAGAGAGAGAAGGAGAAGAATAACATCTCATAGAAATGAGAACAACTGCTCTCTCCTTCTCTCTCTCTTCGAATGAGAGTTTTTAACAAAACTTAACAGAGAAGAAGAAAAGGGAAAGTGCTGGATAGTAGAATAGAGAGAAAAAGAAGGGAGGAGATCGAGAGAGGGAGGAAGGGAGAGAGACTTACAGTCTGGTGGAGGGGTTTATCGCCAAGCGGCTCGTGGTACAGGGGCTCCGGTCACGGCTGGGCGTCGCCACCAGAGTGGGAGGTGGTGCCACCCAAAGGTGCGGGAATGGCGACTGCGGGAGCGTCGGGCAGTGCTGTGAGCCGGCGCCGCATAGAGAAAGTTTGTGCGCATCAGCATGGTCGGGACGTCGGCGGAGGCCAGAGGCGGCCACGCATAGGCGGAGGTGACGAAGGAGGTCACCGACGTGGTCGAGGAGACTCCACGCGGCGGCGCTCGACTACGGGCATGGCCGGGAGAGGGTTCGGCGGTGACTACGGGTTCTATTTGCGGTGGACGATGATACGGAGTGGCGTCATACAGGCTCGACGCGGCCGTAAAAAACATACGTGGTGGTTAGGTTTTATTTGGTTGGTTCAATTTGGGGACATGGCGGATGGTCGGACACGATGGTATAGGTGATGATGTGATCAACTGATGGTGTTGGGGAAGAAGTTGATGTGGCCGGAGATGATACTGCAATTTGGGCAGGAGTGGTGGCAGGACGGGGCTGCTGGAAGAGATTGGTCGGAGTAGGAGTTTGTGGTGGTGGTGATGCTAATGTTGTTCTGGCCGAAAGGAAGGAGGGCGAGGAGATTGTGGCAGGAGCGGCCAGAATTAGGGATAGGGTTTGGTTGCGTCGTATCGGGGATGACCGATACAACGGTGGATGAGTTGTTGTAGAGGGTTCGTGTCCAGATTTGTCGGACATAAAAGTGTAATTGTAAGAAAACTAGTGGAAGGGATGGTGACACAGTCATGATGTACATGTCACAAACCGCACCCGCTGTGAGGGTACGAGTACGTAACAGCACCAAGCCTACGCCGCAGTGTCGGCGGTAGAACGCTGTCCTAGGTTACTATCTAACCAACAACTCACGCAATTATAATTTACTCATCATGATCAACTCCGAACGGAGGAAAAGTATAAGATATCGTAACTCAATAACAGTCTAAGCACGATAAGGTAACACAGAAGAAATAACTAAGAAATAGAAGACAACTACTAAAATACTAACAACTCTCAACAATCTCAAATACTACACAAGTCTCAAATCAACTACAACAAGTTCAACATAAAAAACATATGCTAGTCTACTAAACTAAATCCCGATCACTCCTGAGTGTCGGGGCCAAAGTTAGCCATCCCGTCTCCGGGTCCATAATATGTAGGGCAAGTGTCCTCGTGGCAATCATCTGTAAAATTTTCAACATGTCCAGTCAGGACAGGAACGAGTACAACTCGTCAAGAAATCCTAAGTAATTGACAGAGAACTATAAAGGAGTTATAGATAGTTATATTGATGAATCATGGCAGTTTTATACAAGTAGTGATGTAGAGAACAGTTAAGGTACAAGGAAAGTAAAGTAGCTAAACAAGAAGAGAAACATGGCAATGAAGACTGTAAAATATAATCTAGCTGAACTAGAGTAGCATGATATAAGTCCAGACAGTATAATAAGAGTCATGTGTGAGTCCAGATAATGTAAATCTAATACCAGATGATTCCAGTACAAGATGAGTCCAGTATAAGGTGAGTCCAGTCATTGATCAAAGATTCCAGGGTGAGTCCAGACTATAATCTAACAGTATGTTTTAAAATATCTGGATCGACATGTGAACGGCTGTAGGTAATACGGCACACCGCACACTCGGCCTAGTGTGGGGTGGCTATCATTCCAGTATAATTCTAAGGGAGTGGTTCCAATATTTGGGTATGTTCACATGCCTATTCCAATATTTCTCCACCCAGCAAGTACAAGTGAATCCCCATCCCGATACAAAAATAAGTATAAGTCCAACCAGTACACGCATGATTCCAGTAATTGATTCTAGAGTGATTCCTGTAGGTAATTCCAGAAATAGAGGCCAGACATGAATAAGTGAGTGTCACATGAAATGGATCCAGTAATAACAAATCGTGTTTGAAATAGAGAATCAGATAGAACTAGCTACAACTGAAATACAGTAAACGACAAGTAAATGGAAGAACTATCAGAGAATGTACTCGCCTGATACTCTGAAAAGAGTAGTGTAATATCAGATGTCTGCACCGGAGTCATAATATCCTAAACAGAGTAATATGGGTTATAATATGTTTAAAATAAGGTAGATGAAGTCTACGATGCAAACTACATGAATTCTAGGTCAAACTAGGTCAAAGTCAACTCTAAGTCAACCATGGTCAACTGTCTGGGTCAAACTAGGTCAAACAAGGGCAAACTAGGTTACACTAAGTCAAGGGTTGACCATCAGTTGACTTTTAGTCAACTGGTAGACCATAGTCAACCCCTAATCCAATCTAGGTCAATTGGTCAACAATCATCTATGGGTTGGTCAAACTATAGTCAACTAGTCAATTGGGTCTCTATCTAAGCCAATCTCTATAGGCCAACTCACAACCAAACCATAGACTAGGATACCATATATATTTATATCATATTTATAACCATACATATTTATATATGTTCAACCTTATGCCAATTATCAGCAATACTTATATTTCTAACACATAAAACACATCCCTATATATAATATCACATAGGCTAATATATATGCATACATACCACATCATAGTATCTAGCATATAGAATATATGTATCTACATTGAGTGATATAGGGGAGGTACATGTGTATGTGTGAGTCTAGGTGTACATGTATGCGTGTGTGAGTCTAGGTGTACATGTGACCATGTGGGTGTGTGTGTATTTGTAAATCTGGAAAACAGTGTGTTAAATGAGGGTGTGTGTGTGTGTAGAGGGTGGACATGTAACAGGGAAACAATGTGTGTGTGTATGTGATTCGAACATTGAGTGTGTGTGTAATCTCAGGATTTTTGCAATGTGTTAAAAGGGAACAGCAGCTACTGTAATGTATGGAATGAAATTCAGTGTTCATGTGGATGAGTGTCAAGTTGGTTCTCAGCCTTGTGATATATTTCAGAAATGTGATGTGCAAAACAGTGTAAAGCATGGCAATGGCAGTTCATAAATCAGTGAGTGAGTGAGTGTAGGGTGAGAATGTTCTCAGGAATTGGCAGACAGGTTAATGACAGTTACAATTAGCTAACAGTTTACATATCAATTCAGTTTAAAAAAGGGGAAATCAAATGACAGTTAGGTTAGTGTGTATCCTGAAAACAAGAGTGTGTGTGATCAATCAATGCATTTTAATGTAATGAAGTCTCAGGAATTTCAGTTTAAACCTAACTCAATTGACAGCCAACCCAAATTCGAAATCCATTTGCCCCATTTGTTTACTTCAAACCAACATGAATCGATCTAACAGTGAACAATCACAAATGTTCATGAATCAAACATGGCAATAAAGCATCAAATCAGTTCTAGAAAAGAAGATTAAAATTAGAATTTGAACCCGGATTAAGTATCAGTTGATAGTTTCAGTCCATTCCCATGATCAAAATCTTATTTATTGTGTTAAAAACCTAACCTATCATAAGAACTCATCCTAGCAGTGTCTAACACTTGTATGCATGAATCTAATATGTAATTATAAGCATCACATTTCAGTTTAAAAAAAATAGAAATCAATTTTTCAGGAATTCAAACTGAAATGCGTATCAGTCCAACATTCAAAATCCTTCAAGAAATCCAAAACCTAACACCATATCAGTAACCAACATCAAGGCAACCTAATACACATGTAAATGGGTTAATCTTGGTAATTAAAATATTTCAAACATTTTAAAAGGGAAATAAATTTCAGAAACTAGAAAATAGTGGTTCACGTATCAGTCACATAGAGGAATTCGAAATTCAAACATCAAAATCATGCTAATGTGATCAATAAATGGTTGGTAAACTACCCCCCACCTGTACCCGTGTCCCACGAGTCATCTCGTGTCATGGGGAAATAGGACACGACGTGTCTCGGCTCACGAACGCCACAGACACGTACACAAGCACACAGTGTCGTGCACGCGTGTGTGTCACTCTAGGACAAGATACGTTGCACGACACACGTCGTGGCCACGTCCACGTGTTCGCCCCATATAGGGCTACGTGTTCATGGCCCTGCACCGTGTCCTAGACATGTGTCGTGTCAGTTCTAAAGTCGTGTCAGTGGCTAAAATCGTGCGTGCACAGCCTGTGTGCACGGCCAGTGCGGCCAGTACGAGGAGGACAACTCCTCGCACACTGCACCATTTGGCCCTAAATTTTTGGAGAGCCATGTCAGTCATTTCCCTGACATCCTCCCAAAATTTGGCGTGTACTCGTGTCCGATACAAGAAGAAATCCAGGCCGTGATGCAAGACAGTACACGTGTCCAGTGTGCGCGTGTCCAACACTAAAAACTGACACAAAACGACACAGAAATACCTAACACCCTTCACAAAAATTAATGTACATATTTAGATCTACAAATTCATGTAATTAGATTTAAAAAAATCAAAAATAAATTCCTAAGTGTCATTTTATTGAACACCAATACGTACACTATGACACGTATCCGATACGGACACCAAAAGGGCACGAAATTGGCTCAAACTTTATGGACAGCTAGGGGACTCCTAGATCTAGCCCTAAATACAAAGGAAACTAAATATTAGATCAATTTATGGAATTTTACCTATAGGTGCAAAAGCTTGAAAAAGCTACAAATAGGGGATTCCTCCTTACTAGCCAAATGCTCCCAAATGACAACAAAACTGAGATGATGATCCAAAAACAGTAGATAACCAGAAATTAGATCCTAATGCAAAAGACTAGGGTTAAAAAAGAATTAAAATGAATTAATGGAGATTTTTGGAAAGGGAGAAAAAATATTTTCTTCAATTTCTAGGTCAAGCTCTAAAAGAGGCAAGAACTCCTCAACATGACATTAAATAGGGAGGGGTTCTCCTATGGCTGGTCATGAGTTACAAAATTAGGGTTAGGGTTTTCTAAATGGGCCCATGGGCTTTAGTCATGATTAATTAAGTCATGAAGTCATAAGCCATTTCATAAAATCATAAGTCATGACTTAAATTCACTAAACCAAATCCCCTCATTCTAAAACTAATCTCTAATGACTAAAATGGGTTAACTCAAGTTAGACTAGGGTTACCATGGCTAGGGTTAGGTTCTAGGCTAGTCCACTAGGTCTCAACAAATCAAAGTTAAACTAGAATTCACCAATTCAATAATCAATCAAATAATTCAAATAAGCCAAAATAAACAAATTACCCCCGGGCTGAAAATGATAATAAATCATCCTAATGACATGGTTAGGCTATAGGTCATGCAGTCTCTCGGGTTTCACTGGCACCACATCAAAATCACAAGTCATGACTTAAAACAATTTTTAAATAGTTTAAAAATGATTAAAAATTACCAAAAATCATAATATGAAATAAATATCAATAAATAATTATTATAATTACAAAATTTCAAAATTACCCTTATCTGGAAAACTGGGTGTTACAATCCTATCCCCCTTAGAAAAATTTCGTCCTCGAAATTAAGATGATCGTACCCCTACTAGGTCAACCCCCAACAATCAAGGTCGATAGTTAACACGCTACACAATCCTACTGGTCGTGATATCACGGTCTTGATCAGGGTCACTATACTATCTAGTACATCACAAAATATCTTGACAGGTACTAATAGAATCACACAACAAGATAAAAAGAAAAATAGGAAGGACAGACCTGCTAACCCGTCACCCGTAGCGTCGGTCTACTCGACTGTCAGCGCAAAAACCCATCCTCTCTGGTGTGTATCCCTCTGATGGTGTGGGGCACGGTGTTGCGCTACAGGTGGCCTAGCTCCTTCTATCTAATCCATGACACTCAAGTAATATCCACACTAATATTCCACTCAATTATACTAGGGCACCATCTATATGGTATTTATTCTGCAATCTGATAATCATACCCGTCTATCCAGAACCATTTTACCAGAATCTTCGTCACACCAGTAAGTATGGCCGCGATAATCCATAGAGTCCACAACTAAGGTACATACCTCTAGAATCATGGTATTTAAAATTTTTGCATTGTCGCTAGCTTGGCTGTGAAAACTTTAAATTCCCACACCCGAGAAATATATCCAAAATTAGAATCTATCTCATCGCCCAACCAGCTGATATGGCTGTAGAAGACTCTAGATTCCATGACTGAGGCAACCTAGCCCATAATGTTATCTTGATAGAAAATCAAGTCAATAATAAATATCAAGAATCAAATTCATCGAAGAACAAGGAAGATAGACAGATACTGTCAGAATCTAATTTCGAGATGGTTTATAATGAGATTCTCAAGGGTCATCCAGGAATCTTCTCAAGTAGTCCTAACTGTGATTAAGTATCTCTCCGTTAAAGCCTATCTCTCAATCCTATCGCAGGCTCGCAACAGTACAACTAAGTCGCTGTACTACCGCGATGTCGCACTAATGCGACTCTCGACCTACATGGGCCACCACTAAAAATGTGTCACGACCCACACCCATTGTGAGGGTACGAGTACATAACAGCGCCCAGCCTACGTCGTAGTGTCGGTGGTAGAACACTGTCCTAGGTTACTATCTAACCAACAGCTCACGCAATTATAATGTACTCATCATGATCAACTCCGAACGGAGGAAAAGTATAAGATATCGTAACTCAATCACAGTCTAAGCCCGATAGGATAACACAGAAGAAATAACTAAGAAATAGAAGACAACTACTAAAATAAAAACAACTCTTAACAATCTCAAATACTACACAAGTCCCAAATCAACTACAACAAGTTCAACATGAAAAACATATGCTAGTCTACTAAACTAAATCTCGATCACTCCTGAGTGTCGGGGCCAAAGGTAGCCATCCCGTCTCCGGGTCCATAATATGTAGGGCAAGTGTCCTCAGGGCAATCATCTATAAAATTTTCAACAGGTCTAGTCAGGACAAGAAGGAGTACAACTCATCAAGAAATCCCAAGTAAATGACAGAGAACTATAAAACAGTTATAGATAGTTATATTGATGAATCATGGCAGTTTTATACAGGTAGTGATGTAAAGAACAGTTAAGGTACAAGGAAAGTAAAGTAGCTAAACAAGAAGAGAAATATGGCAATAAAGACTGTAAAATATAATCTAGCTAAACTAGAGTAGCATGATATAAGTCCAGACAGTATAATAAGAGTCATGTGTGAGTCTAGACAATGTAAATCCAATACCAGATGATTTTAGTACAAGACGAGTCCAGTAAAAGGTGAGTCCAGTCAGTGATCAACGATTCCAGGGTGAGTCCAGACTATACTCTAACAGTATATTTTAAAATATCGGGATTGACATGTGAACGGATGTAGGTAATACGGCACACCGCACACTCGGCCAAGTGTGGGGTGGCTATCATTCCAGTATAATTCTAAGGGAGTGGTTCAGTATTTGGGTATGTTCACATGCCTGTTCCAATATTTCCCCGCCCAGCAAGTATAAGTGAATTCATAACCCGACACGAAAATAAGTATAAGTCCAGCCAGTACACGAATGATTCCAGTAAATAATTCCAGAGTCATTCCAGTAGGTGATTCCAGAAATAGAGGCCAGACATGAATAAGTGAGTGTCACATGAAATTGATCCAGTAATAACAAATCGTATTTGAAACAGAGAATCAGATAAAACTAGCTACAACTGAAATAAAGTAAACGATAAGTAAATGGAAGAACTATCAGAGAATGTACTCGCCTGATACTCTGAAAAGAGTAGTATAATATCAGATGTCTGCACCGGAGTCATAATGTCCTAAACAGAGTAATTTGGGTTATAATATGTTTAAAATAAGGTAGATGAAGCCTACGATGTAATCTACATGAATTCTAGATCAAACTAGGTCAAAGTCAACTCTAAGTCAACCATAGTCAACTGTCTGGGTCAAACTAGGTCAAACAAGGGCAAACTAGGTTACACTAAGTCAAGGATTGACCATCAGTTGACTTTTAGTCAACTGGTAAACCATAGTCAACCCCCAATCCAATCTAGGTCTATTGGTTAACAATCATCTATGGGTTGGTCAAACTATAGTCAACTAGTCAATTGGGTCTCTATCTAAGCCAATCTCTATAGGACAACTCACAGCCCAACCGTAGACTAGGATACCATATATATCTATATCATATTTATAACCATACATATTTATATATGTTCAACCTTATGCCAATTATCTGCAATACTTATATTTCTAACACATAAAACACATCCCTATATATAATATCACATAGGCTAATATATATGAATACATACCACATCATAGTATCTAGCATATAGAATATATGTATCTACATTGAGTGATATAGGGGAGGTACATATGTATCTATGAGTCTAGGTGTACATGTATGTGTGTGTGTGAGTCTAGGTGTACATATGACCATGTGGGTGTGTGTGTATTTATAAATATGGAAAATAGTGTATCAAATGAGGGGGGGTGTGTGTAGAGGGTGGACATGTAATAGGGAAACAATGTATGTGTGTGTATGTGATTGGAACATTGAGTGTGTGTGTAATCTCTGGATTTTTTGTAATGTGTTAACTAGGAACAGCAACTAGTGTAATGTATGGAATGAAATTCAGTATTCATGTGGATGAGTGTCAAGTTGGTTCTCAGCCTTGTGACATATTTCAGGAATGTGATGTGCAAAACAGTGGAAAACATGGCAATGGCAGTTCATAAATTAGTGAGTGTGTGAGTGTAGGGTTAGAATGTTCTCAGGAATTGGCAGACATGTTAATGACAGTTACAATTAGCTAATATTTTACATATCAGTTCAGTTTTAAAAAGGGGAAATCAAATGACAGTTAGGTTAGTGTGTATCCTGAAAACAATAGTGTGTGTGATCAATCAATGCATTTCTATGTGATAAAGTCTCAGGAATTTCAGTTTAAACTTAACTTAGTTGACAGCCTACCCAAATTCGAAATCCATTTGCCCCATTTGATTGCTTCAAACCAACAAGAATCGATCTAAGAGTGAACAATCACAAATGTTCATGAATCAAATATAGCAATAAAGCATCAAATCAGTTTTAGAAAAGAAGATTAAAATCTGAATTTGAACCCTGAATATGTATCAGTTGAGAGTTTTAGTCCATTCACATGATCAAAATCTCATTTTTTGTGTTAACAACCTAACCTGTCATGAGAATTCATCCTAGCGGTGTCTAACACTTGTATGCATGAATCTAACATGTAATTCTAAGCATCACATTTTAGTTTAAAAAAACAGAAATCAATTTTTTAGGAATTCAAACTGAAATGCGTATCAGTCCAACATTGAAAATCCTTCTCGAAATCCAAACCATAATACCATATCAGTAACCAACATCAAGGCAACCTAATACACATGTAAATGGGTTAATCTTGGTAATTAAAACATTACAAACATTTTAAAAGAGAAATAAATTTCAGAAACTAGAAAACAGTGGTGCACGTATCAGTCACCTAGGAGAATTCGAAATTCAAACATCAAAATCATGCTAATGTGATCAATAAATGGTTGGTAAACCATCCCCCACCTGTACCCGTATCCCACGAGTCATCTCGTATCCAGGGGAAATAGGTCACGACGTGTCTTGTCTCGCGAATGCCACAGACACGTGCACAAGCACACAGCATCGTGCACGCGTGTGTGTCACTCTAGGACACGACACGTTGCACGACACATGCCGTGGCCATGTCCATGTGTTCGCCCCATATAGGGCTACGTGTCTATGGCCCTACACCATGTCCTAGACACATGTCGTGTCCGTTCTAAAGCCGTGTCAGTGGCTAAAATCGTGCGTGCACAGCCCGCACGCGCGGCCAGTACGGCCAGTGCGAGGAGGAGAACTCCTCGCACACTGCACCATATGGCCCCTAATTTTTGGAGAGCCATGTCAGTCAGTTCCTTGACATCCTCCCAAAATTTGGCGTGTACTCGTGTCCGATACAAGGAGAAATCCAGGCCGTGATGCAGGACAGTGCACGTGTCCAGTGCGCGCGTGTCCGACACTAAAAACTGACACAAAACGACACAGAAATACCTAACACCCTTCACAAAAATTAATGTACAAATTTAGATCTACAAATTCATGTAATTAGATTTACAAAAATTGAAAATAAATTCCTAAGTGTCATTTCATCGAACACCTATACGTACACTATGACACGTGTCCGATACGGACACCAAAACAGACACAAAATTGGCTCAAACATCAGGGACAGCTAGGGGACTCCTAAATCTAGCCCTAAATGCAAAGAAAACCAAATATTAGATCAATTTATGGAATTTTACCTATAGGTGCAAAAGCTTGAAAAAGCTACAAATGGAAGATTCCTCCTTGCTAGCCAAATGCTCCCAAATGACAACAAAACTGAGATGATCCTCCAAAAACAGTAGATAACCAGAAATTAGATCCTATTGCAAAAGAATAGGGTTAAAAAGGAATTAAAATGAATTAATGGGGATTTTTGGAAGGGGAAAAATACCTTTTCTTCAATTTCTAGGTCAAGCTCTAAACGAGGCAAGAACTCCTCAACATGACATTAAATAGGGAGGGTTCTCCTATGGCTGGTCATGAGTTGCAAAATTAGGGTTAGGATTTCCTAAATTGGCCCATGGACTTAAGTCATGATTAATTAAGTCATGAAGTCATAAGCCATTTCATAAAACCATAAGTCATGACTTAAATTCACTAAACCAAATCCTCTCATTCTAAAACTAATCTCTAATGACTAAAATGGGTTAACTCAAGTTAGATTAGGGTTACCATGGCTAGGGTTAGGTTCTATGCTAGTCCACTAGGTCTCAACAAGTCAAAGTCAAACTAGAATTCACCAATTCAATAATCAATCAAATAATTCAAATAAGCCAAAATAACCAAATTAAGCCTAGGCTAAAAATGATAATAAATCATCCTAATGACATGGTTAGGCTCTAGGTCATGCAGTCTCTCGGGTTTCACTAGCAGCACATCAAAATCATAAGTCATGACTTAAAACAGTTTTTAAATAGTTTAAAAATGATTAAAAATCACGAAAAATCATAATGTGAAATAAATATCAATAAATAATTATTATAATTACAAAATTTCAAAATTACCCTTATCTGGAAAACTGGGTGTTACAATCCTACCCCCCTTAGAAAAATTTTGTCCTCGAAATTAAGATGATCGTACCCCTACTAGGTCAACCCCCAAAAATCAAGGTCGATAGTCAACATACTACACAATCCTACTGGTCATGATATCACGGTCTTGATCAGGGTCACTATACTATCTAGTATATCACAAAACATCCTGACAGGTACTAATGAAATCACACAAAATCAAGGACAGACCTGCTAACCCGTCACCCGTAGCGTCGGTCTACTCGATTGTCAGCACAAAAGCTCTTCCCCTCTGGGGTGTATTCCTCTGATGGTGCGGAGCATAGTATTGCGCTACAGGTGGCCTAGCTCCCTCTATCTAATCCATGACACTCAAGTAATATCCATACTAATATTCTACTCAATTATACTAGGGCACCATCTATATGGTATTTATTCTGCAATATGATAATCATACCCGTCTATCCAGAACCATGTTACCAGAATCTTCGTCACACCAGTAAGTATGGCCGCGATAATCGATAGAGTCCATAATTAATGTATATACCTCTAGAATTATGGTATTTAAAATTTACGTATTGCCGCTAGCTTGGCTGTGAAAATTTTAAATTCCCACACCTGAGAAATATATCCAAAATCAGACTCTATCTCATCGCCCAACAAGCTGATATGGCTGTAAAAGACTCTAGATTCCATGACTGAGGCAACCTAGCCCATAATGTTATCTTGATAGAAAATCAAGTCAATAATGAATACCAAGAATCAAATTCAACGAAGAACAAGGAAGATAGACAGATACTGTCATAATCGAATTTCGAGATGGTTTATAATGAGATTCTCAAGGGTCATCCCAGGAATCTTCTCAAGTAGTCCTAACTGTGATTGAGTATCTCTCTGTTACAGCCTATCTCTTAATGTTATCGCAGGCTCGCAGCAGTACAACTAAGTTGCCGTACTACCGCGATGTCGCACTAATACGACTCTCGACCTGCATGGACCACCACTAAAAATGTGTCATGACCCGCACCCACTATGAGGGTACGAGTACGTAACAGCGCCCAGCCTACGCCGCAGTGTCGGTGGTAGAACGCTGTCCTAGGTTACTATCTAACCAACAACTCATGCAATTATAATGTACTCATCATGATCAACTCCGAACGGAGAAAAAGTATAAAATTTTGTAACTCAATCACAGTCTAAGCACGATAAGATAACACAGAAGAAATAACTAAGAAATAGAAGACAATTACTAAAATAATAAAAACTCTCAACAATCTCAAATACTACACAAGTCTCAAATCAACTACAACAAGTTCAACATGAAAAACATATGCTAGTCTACTAAACTAAATCCCGATCACTCCTGAGTGTCGGGGCCAAAGGTAGCCATCCCGTCTCCGGGTCCATAATATGTAGGGCAAGTGTCCTCAGGGCAATCATCTGTAAAATTTTCAACAGATCCAGTCAGGACAGGAAGGAGTACAACTCATCAAGAAATCCTAAGTAAATGACAGAGAACTATAAAGCTGTTATAGACAGTTATATTGATGAATCATGGCAGTTTTATATAGGTAGTCATGTAGAGAATAGTTAAGGTACAAGGAAAGTAAAGTAGCTAAACAAGAAGAGAAACATGGCAATGAAGACTGTAAAATATAATCTAGCTGAACTAGAGTAGCATGATATAAGTCCCGACAGTATAATAAGAGTCATGTGTGAGTCCAGACAATGTAAATCCAATACCAGATGATTCCAGTACAAGACGAGTCCAGTAAAAGGTGAGTCCAGTCAGTGATAAAAGATTCTAGGGTGAGTCCAGACTATACTCTAATAGTGTATTTTAAAATATCGGGATCGACATGTGAACGGCTGTAGGTAATACGACACACCGCACACTCGGCCAAGTGTGGGGTGGCTATCATTCCAGTATAATTCCAAGGGAGTGGTTCCAGTATTTGGGTATGTTCACATGCCTATTCTAATATTTCCCCGCCCAGCAAGTACAAGTGAATCTATAATCCGACACGAAAATAAGTATAAGTCCAGCCAGTACACGAATAATTCCAGTAAATAATTCTATAGTGATTCCAGTAGGTGATTCCAGAATTAGAGGCCAGACATGAATAAGTGAGTATCACATGAAATGGATCCAGTAATAACAAATCGTGTTTGAAACAGAGAATCAGATTGAACTAGCTACAACTGAAATACAGTAAATGACAAGTAAATGGAAGAACTATCAGAGAATGTACTCGCCTGATACTCTAAATAGAGTAGTATAATATCAGATGTCTGTACCGGAGTCATAATGTCCTAAATAGAGTAATATGGGTTATAATATGTTTAAAATAATGTAGTTGAAGTCTACGATGCAATCTACATGAATTCTTGGTCAAACTAGGTCAAAGTCAACTCTAAGTCAACCATGGTCAACTGTCTGTGTCAAACTAGGTAACTAGGTCAAACAAGGGCAAACTAGGTTACACTAAGTCAAGGGTTGACCATCAGTTGACTTTTAGTCAACTGGTAAACCAAAGTCAACCCCCAATCCAATCTAGGTCTATTGGTTAACAATCATCTATGGGTTGGTCAAACTATAGTCAACTAGTCAATTGGGTCTCTATCTAAGCCAATCTCTATAGGTCAACTCACTGCCAAACCATAGACTAGGATACCATATATATCTATATCATATTTATAACTATATATCTTTATATATGTTCAACCTTATGCCAATTATCTGTAATACTTATATTTCTAACCTTATAAAATACATCCCAATATATAATATCACATAGGCTAATATATATGCATACATACCACATCATAGTATCTAGTATATAGAATATATGTATCTATATTGAGTAATATAGGGGAGGTACATGTGTATGTGTGAGTCTAGGTGTACATGTATGTGTGTGTGAGTCTAGGTGTACATGTGACCATATGGGTGTGTGTGTATTTGTAAATCTGGAAAACAGTGTGTCAAATGAGGGGGTGTGTGTGTAGAGGGTGGACATGTAACAGGGAAACAATGTGTTTGTGTATGTGATTGGAACATTGAGTGTGTGTGTAATCTCTGCATTTTTGTAATGTGTTAATAGGGAACAACAACTAGTATAATGTATGGAATGAAATTCAGTATTCATGTGGATGAGTGTCAAGATGGTTCTCTGCCTTGTGATATATTTCAGGAATATAATGTGCAAAATAGTGGAAAGCATGGCAATGGCAGTTCATAAATTAGTGAGTGAGTGATTGTAGGGTTAGAATGTTCTCAGGAATTGGCAGACATGTTAATGACAGTTACAATTAGCTAACAGTTTACATATCAATTCAGTTTTAAAAAGGGGAAATCAAATGACAGTTAGGTTAGTGTGTATCCTAAAAACAAGAGTGTGTGTGATCAATCAATGCATTTCAATGTGATGAAGTCTCAGGAATTTCAGTTTAAACTTAACTTAGTTGGCAGCCTACCCAAATTCGAAATTCATTTGCCCCATTTGTTTGCTTCAAACCAACAGGAATCGATCTAACAGTGAACAATCACAAATGTTCATGAATCAAACATGGCAATAAAGCATCAAATCAGTTTTAGAAAAGAAGATTAAAATCAGAATTTGAATCCTGAATAAGTATCAGTTGACAGTTTCAGTCCATTCCTATGATCAAAATCTCATTTCTTGTGTTAACAACCTAACCTATCATGAGAATTCATCCTAGCAGTGTCTAACACTTGTATGCATGAATCTAACATGTAATTCTAAGCATCACATTTTAGTTTAAAAAAACAGAAATCAATATTTTAAGAATTCAAACTGAAATGCGTATCAGTCCAACATTCAAAATCCTTCTCAAAATCCAAAACATAACACCATATCAGTAACCAACATCAAGGCAACCTAATACACATGTAAATGGGTTAATCTTGGTAATTAAAACATTACAAACAGTTTAAAAGAGAAATAAATTTCAGAAACTAGAAAACAGTGGTTCACGTATCAGTCACATAGGGGAGTTCGAAATTTAAACATCAAAATCATGCTAATGTGATTAATAAATTGTTGGTAAACCATCCCCCACCTGTACCCGTGTCCCACGAGTCATCTCGTGTCCTGGAGAAATAGGACACGACGTGTCTTGGCTCACGAACGCCATAAATACGCGCACAGGCACACAGCGTCGTGCACGCGTGTGTGTCACTTTAAGACACAACACGTTGCACGACACAAGCCATGGCCACGTCCACGTATTCGCCCCATATAGGGATACGTGTCCATGGCCCTGTACCGTGTCCTAGACATGTGTTGTGTCAGTTCTAAAGCCGTGTCAGTGGCTAAAATAGTGCGTGTACAGCCCGCACGCGGGGCCAGTGCGGCCAGTACGAGGAGGAGAACTCCTCGCACACTACACCATACGGCCCCAAATTTTTGGAGAGCCATGTCAGTCAGTTCCTTGACATCCTCCTAAAATTTGGCATGTACTCGTGTCCGATACATGGAGAAATCCAGGCCGTGATGCAGGACAGTGTACGTGTCCAGTGCGCGCTTGTGCAACACTAAAAACCGACACAAAACGAAACAGAAATACCTAACACCCTTCACAAAAGTTAATGTACATATTTAGATCTACAAATTCATGTAATTAGATTTACAAAAATTGAAAATAAATTCATAAGTGTTATTTCATCGAACACCTATACATACACTATGACACGTGTCCGATATGGACACCAAACGGACACGAATTGGCTCAAACTTCAGGGACAGCTAGGGGACTCCTAGATCAAGCCTTAAATGCAAAGAAAACCAAATATTATATCAATTTATGGAATTTTACCTATAGGTGCAAAAGCTTGAAAAAGCTACAAATGGGGGATTCCTCCTTGCTAGCCAAAGGTCCCAAATGACAACAAAACTGAGATGATCCTCCAAAAATAGTAGATAACCAGAAATTAGATCCTAATGCAAAAGACTAGGGTTAAAAAGGAATTAAAATGAATTAATGAGGATTTTTGGAAGGGGAGAAAATACATTTTCTTCAATTTCTAGGTCAAGCTCTAAAAGAGGCAAGAACTCCTCAACATGACATTAAATAGGGAGGGGTTCTCCTATGTCTAGTCATGAGTTGCAAAATTAGGGTTAGGGTTTCCTAAATTGGCCCATGTGCTTAAGTCATGATTAATTAAGTCATGAAGTCATAAGCCATTTCATAAAACCATAAGTCGTGACTTAAATTCACAAAACCAAATCCCCTCATTCTAAAACTAATCTCTAATGACTAAAATGGGTTAACTCAAGTTAGACTAGGGTTACCATGGTTAGCGTTAGATTCTAGGCTAGTCCACTAGTTCTCAACAAGTCAAAGTCAAACTAGAATTCACCAATTCAATAATCAATCAAATAATTCAAATAAGCCAAAATGACCAAATTACCTCGAGGCTAAAAATGATAATAAATCATCCTAATGACATGGTTAGGCTCTAGGTCGTGCAGTCTCTCGGGTTTCACTGGCAGCACATCAAAATCATAAGTCATGACTTAAAACAGTTTTTAAATAGTTTAAAAATGATCTAAAATCACCAAAAATTATAATCTGAAATAAATATCAATAAATAATTATTATAATTACAAAATTTCAAAATTATCCTTATCTGGAAAACTGGGTGTTACAGCACAGGCACGATGAGGATGATAGTTGTGTTGTTTTTGGCTGTGGAAGAAGAACATGGAGAAACTCCCCTATTTATAGGGTTGAGGTGATCCTGGTTAGATAAGGTGTAGGGTAAATTTAATCCCCTTTTAGATAAATCTCGTATTTAATTTAAATCAAATTAGAAGACCATTCAATTCCAAATCCGAATTTAAATTAAAGGAAACCTTTCTTTCTTTCTTTTTAATTGAAATCTATTTAAAACTAAATCTACATATTTTACTTCACAATTTAAATCACCGTACGATTTAAACATTAATATTACATAATTCAAACATACCTTTAAAAGAATTCCAAATAAATTTTAAAAAATAAAAGTGATACCAACCGTATGCAAAATAAAACATACTCTTCATCTAAAATATTATTTTCTAAATATATTAATTGTATTCGCAAAATAAAATAGCTTTTATGACAATAAAAATAAAGTTATACAAAACATAGTGCGACACATTTTTATAATCAAACTACAAAAATATTTACCTTATTTTATTTTTAAAAAATACAGTTATTTTCTATATAAGAAAAAAAATCAATAATAAAATATTATATATATATATGTACATTTTGCATATACATATTCGTACTGGACGTAAAATACCAAATAAATTAATTATATAAAAATATTTAGTGAAAATCTAGGGACTTTACAAAACTAACAATCATTTACGTGACGTAACTTGACAAGATTCTTCTGTATTAATTGGGGTAGGTGTGAGTAGAAGTGGTTATATGATTACATCCCTCTAGTGTAAAATGTGCATGTCTGTTATACCCTCATGTATAATAGAGTCACAATAGAATAAACATGTGCAAACCTAACCCGATTATATAACCATCTTGGGGTCTAAATCACTTATATTTACTTACAGTTCTTATTTTTATACAACTTTCCTGTACTCAGTTTTGTCTATTTTTCACTGTTCATGTACATCTCTTTACAGCATTTTATGCTACTGCTCGTTCTATATTTCCTATCATATTTTGGAACTGCTTTCAGAGATATGTGCTCGTTTTCGTCCTAACCGGATAACGTTGAAAATTTACAGATAACTTGGAGGATTCCAGCTAGCCTAGTAGGAGACACTAGTAGAGCTTGGAGTAGATTGTTAGGTTGTTGTCTAGTTGTTGTTTTCAGTTATTTTATGAGTTATATTTATTTCATACTATGTGTGTGTGGTGATGTTAATACTTAAACTTCTTCAAATCTGGTTTTGTATTAAACATGTGATCCTTCTATCTATTCTATTTCGTGCTGATTATCTCTCCTAGATATTTTGTAATTGATTTATATCCTTCTGAGATTATCCTCCAGTTTGGAGAGTATATTATATTGTATTTAGTTTGTGATTGAGACCTAGGACATCGTTCTACCGTCGACACTGCGATGTAAGCTGTACATACCCACGGTCTCGTGCCCTTTTACTGGGTGTGGGTCATGATACGTTTCTAGTGGTAGCCCATGCAGTTCGAGATTAGCATTGATGCGATGTTGTGGTAGCACAACGAATTAGTTGTTCTACCACGAGCCTAGCGATAGAATATAGGAAGTAAGGTGTTACAGTGAGAGGATACGCAATCGCAGTTAGAATTCTTGAAAGATTCCTGGGACGACCCTTGAAAATCTTATTTTGAACTTCAATTTGAAATCTGTTCCTCTTATTTCTGTTCACACTTGCTCCATGTTATTGAATTTGATTTTGATGGATCATTGTTGATTTTGTTTTTCATATATCGAGATGAATTTTATGACCTGAGTTACAGTACCTTCTAATAACATATATTAACGATGATCACAAGAAAGGTAAAATGTCTACTTGATTATGAAACTGGAATTTATCGCAGCCATATTAGCCAATGTGGCAGAAACGTAGAGACCTGACTTCGGATGTTCAAATCTTGGTTATGAGATTTAGAATTTCTCGCAGCTATACTAGTCGGCATAACGAGAATTCTAGGCGACATGGTTATAGAGGTACATATCCCAGTTATGGAATCTATTGTTTATCGCAGCCTTTCTTACTGGTATAGCGAGAATTCTGAGTGTCATAATTTTGGACAGACGTATATGATTATCATATTGTATCTTGAGAAGGTTCTTAACATATCATCTCTATCTTTCACTTCTGTTATTATAAAATTGTATTCCATCATCAATTAAGTTAGGAGTAGGTATAATTTCAGTATTTCAGTCAAATTTCTTGTAGAGTTTCATTTATAATTCTTTTATAGTGTCATGGTTTGATAACTTATAAAGTATCGGTATCCTAGAGATAATAGTTAGCATTGGTATTATAATAGTAATCCATTGTAGATAATTCTCTGTTATTTATTATAATCACCAGTTTTCATATTGGATGTTAGTCTGCCTTACAGCCTTGATGATTTATTGTGTTCCTTATCCTTCCCAATATGGCACCCCTGATCAGATCCCGTTGTATGAGAGCGACTGCAGCTCCGGATATGACTGAGAGCGTTCTTCCACCTCATATTGCTTAGAAGGTAGTGACCCCTCCGGCTGACCAGAGGGTAGTGGCACCTCCAGTCGCTGAGGAGTTGGTAGCAGCCTCACCGAAGAGTTTTCCTCCATCTTCTGTCATTCAGAAGAGAGATGCAGTTTCATCTAAAACCTGAAAGTCTTCGTCCGCCTCCTCCTCTGCCTCCTGGAGTGGTAACCCACACCATATTTTTGGGAGGTTTGTTTTCTGATGGAGTTCAGATGTTTGGACTTCTCCAGGATGTATTAGAGATACAGAGAGTTCAGACAAAGGTCCTGATAGAGTAGAGTCATAGGATCAAATAGCTATGGGGCTTAGTGCTATTCAGGAGGAGAGCCTAGTTCCAAGAGTGTGTTACGACCCGCACCCGCTATAAGGGCACGTTACGTGACAACTGTCCAGCCCTCACCGTAAAAACGGCGTAGAACGCTGTAGGTTTTCTACTCTAACAACAGTTATATATATATATCAAAAACCTGTCGAGAATATGGTCAACTCTGAACGGAGGACAAGCAATAAATATATATGAGTGCTCAATCACAACTCTAAGATGATAAAGTAAAGACTGAAAGATAAAGACAACAAGACGATAAAATATAACCTGTCAAGTCCAACACAAACAATATACAAGTCCAAGTCCAAGTCTCTAATACAATCCAAAATATAACAGTCTCAAAAGTAACTGGAGACAAGGTCCAGTACAAATAACTTTAACTAAGCAATTGGTAAAGTCTCGTCAGGCGGAGCTAAGCCCTGCTGGACCGAGGTCTCCAAGTCTAAGCCCACTACGTCATCCGGACCGTAGTAGGTACTGTAATACCCCTCATCAACAACTGTAATATTTTGTCAACATAACCAGTCAGGATGGAACGAGTACAATCAACTAACAACAGGTCACAAGATATGACAAAAGCTATAAGACTGTAAATAGAGAGTATATACAAGAAAATCATGGAATGTACATATGAGTATCATGGCAAGGTAAGCTGTAATTCTAGAGCTAGAACAAGGCAAGTAAACTGATCATGGCATGTACAAGAATCAAGAAATCATCTAAGTGTGTTGAGTACTAATTTTAACATGTGGCCGGCTTGGGTCTGCACAAGGTCTACTGGCCTGGTTAATCATACGTGGAGTATATGATTAACACTCACAAGATCTATAAGAATAACAAGGTGGATAATGACCACACGTCTATACTAATACTCCCCGCCCCTGACTAGTAGAGTGAATCCAAGCAAGACACGTTATGATACGGGATTCTACAAGAAGGGAGCAAGTCTCCTCGAGAATCAGTGTCCATATACTGTACAAGAACTACAAGGGGGCTTACACAAGATATACAAAGATAACGAGGAATCAACATCTTATGTCGGGATCCATGAATACCAATCCGTGTGACCAAGTGTGTCGAGAACAAGCATATCTACACTAATTACATGAATTATAACAATCATCGTAAATTGGAAAAGTGTCAGAGAATGTACTCGCCTGAAATATGATAAGATATGTCAACGAGATCCAATGCAGCATCTCGAGGACCTATAAAGAACAAGACGTATCAATACTATGTTTAGGAAGTAAAGTCAATACAAATTAACCCTATTAAGTCATTCTAGGTCAAGACAAGTCTAGTTGGGTCAACCTTGGTCATGGGAGAGTATTGGAATTCAACCCGTATCAAACTAGGTCGAAAGTTGACTTACAGTTGACTTTTGATCAACGGTCAACTCGAGTCAACTTTAGGTCAACCCTAGGTCAATGGTGACTAATAGTTGACTTTTGGTCAACTATCCAAGTTTAATGGAATTTGGGACTAAATTGGGTAATGTGTTGACCCATAGTTGACTTTTGGTCTAAAAAGTCAACCGTGGTCAACCAAGGTCAAGACTAGGTCTAGACGACTATTTCTAATCATTACCAACCCGTACAATCCAGATCCAAGTCTATCTTGGACTCCTAAACCCGTATCTTGGCCGTACGCCAATATCTAAAATTTACCCTTTATAAAGGTAAATTTCTTAGCCTAGGTGAATACCAAGTTAGCCTACCTACGCTTGGTATTTCGACCCATGCTCCCTAGGGTAGTAGGATACTAGCCTATACATTCATTAACTACCAAGCTTCCTAGGTAGAGTGGACGTCTAGTCCATCTTACGGCCTATTGCCAATATCTTGAATATCTCAAGATACGCAATGGTACGGCGCGATACCGTCGTCCTACAACCCCGATTTCAACTCGGGAGCTTACCCGCAAAGTCTAATTCACGTATTCTAGGTCTCCTCCAAGTTTTAACTCATTCTGACACTCTGTGCTCAATTTCACCCGCTAACTCGATCTCCCCTATATTGATTTCCTACACTTCTACATCTCATTCTTCTTCTAATTCCTATTCTAATTCTTCTCTTCCTAATTCTTCCAATTCTTCTAATTCTTTTTCCTATTCTCCTTTCCCTTATTCTCTTCTAATCCTCTTCTCATTCTTCTTCTTAACTCTTCTTCTAACTTCTTCTTCCTATTCTCCCTCTAATTCTTCTTCTAACTTCTTCTTCCTATTCTTCTTCTAATTCTCTTCCTCTAACTATCTAATTATCTATCTATATATATATAAACATATATATATATATATATATATATATATATATATATATATATATATATATTTTACACATATATAGGGGCCAAAAAGGGGGGTGGGAACCTAGAGCTACTGCTGCTCCTGCTCATGCTTGCTGCTGCTACTGCGCATTGCAGCTGCTGCTGCGCATTGCTGCTGCTGCAGCTGCGTATGCTGCTGCTACTGATACTAGATGCTGCTGCAGCTGCTAATGTTGCTGCTAGTGCTGTTCTTCTTATTCTTCTTCATCTTCTAATTCTTCCTCTACTTCTTCTCCTCCATATATATATATATATATATATATATATATATATATATATATATATATATATATATATATTTTAATATATATATATATATATATATATATATATATATATAAAATATATATATATATATAATATATTATTTATTTATATATATATATAATATATATATATATATATATATATATATATATATATATATATATATATATATATATATATATATATATCTATATATATAACTACATACATACACACATATCTATATATATAATTACATACACACACACACACATAAATATATATATATAGACACACGCACTCTCACACAAACACCACCACCACTCTCTCACAAAAAAATATATATATATATATATATAAATACATACACACACACATAAATATATATATAGACACACACTCTCACACAAACACCACTACCACTCTCTCACACAAACACCACACTCTCACACAAACAATACATATATATAAATATATAAACATATATATATATATACATATATATATTCCATTTTAATTAAGAAATCCCAAATTAATCTTTAACCTAGATTTCTAGGGAAACCTATAAAATCTATGGGCAAAATGTGGAGAATCATCTCCTCTACAATTATTGTGAAAGCCATAAATGCTAAAGAGGAATTAATGGGAATTTAATGGCTTACCTAATGGATTTTCCTTCGGAGAAGAAGCTTGGAAAAGAAAGAAATGGAGAGGGAGAGAGGTTTCTTGGTTGTGAAGAAAAGAGAAGGGGGGTGCTCCACTTCATGGCCAGCCAAGGGGGCCCTATTGGGTTTGGGTGGAGACCCAATTAGCCCCCAAATCCAATAGACTTGGTTTGGTTTGAATTGAATTCGGTTTGGTTTGGTTTGTTTCGGTTTAACTCTAATCGACTAATTAACCCTCTAAAATGACTAATTAAGCCACGGAAGTAGGGTTTATGGTTTCTAGCCTAGTTAGGATGGCATGTGGGCCAAGCCCAGCTAGTATGTGTGTTCTAATAGGATCTAGACTACCCAGGTCTCCAACTTAAGTTTGAATTGGGTAAAATTCAAACTAAATCAAACAAATCCTTAAAAATCATATAAAATCAAATAAAATTCCTAAAAATTATAAACCTTGAAAATAACAAAAATACCCCTAATTTGAAAACTGGGGGTGACAAATCTACCCTCCTAAAAAAATTTTGTCCTCGAAATTGAATGAGAACTAACACAGCAATCCTGAATTGAACAAGGAAGAAAAAGATAGAATTTTACCACAAGGCTCGAAGAGATATGGGAATCGCTCCCGCATGTCGTCCTTCCTCTCCCAGGTAGACTCACCTGGAGAGTGGTGTCTCCATGCAACCCGAACCAAGGAAATGACCTGGTTCCGGAGCACCTTCCCTCTTCTGTCCAAGATCTCAATCGGCTTCTCTGGATAGCTGAGTGTCGGTCCCACTTCGATCTTTGAGTGGTCCAAGACGTGACTGGGATCTGCCACGTACCGTCTCAGCTGCGACATGTGGAACACGCAGTGCACTCCCTCTAGTGCGGACGGTAACTCCAATCGGTAAGCCACTTCACCGACCCTGTCCAAGATACGGAATGGGCCGATGTATCGTGGAATAAGCTTCCCGCCGCCACCAAAACGAATCGTGCCACGCGTCGGAGAAATCTGCAGAAACACAAGAACACCAACCTAGAACAAAAACACAAGACTTAAAGCTTGATCTAAAACAATCACAATCTGACTCAAATCCTAGAAAAATCTAAATTATACCTCAAACTCCAATGGCCTCCAATGGCTATCTGCCCAATGCCGCTGCCTATCCTGCGCCACCCGAAGTCGATCTCTGATAATCCTGACCTTCTCTGTAGCATCCACTACCATCTCAGGGCCAAACAAAACCCTCTCGCCGACATCATCCCAATACTAGGGAGTACGACACCGCCGTCCGTTTAGAGCCTCGAAAGGTGACATCTCTATACTGGCTTGGTAGCTGTTGTTGTAAGCAAACTCTACCAAGTGAAGATGGTCCTCCCAAGATCCCCCGAAGTCCAAGACACATGTACGAAGCATATCCTCGAGGGTCTGAATCTTCCTCTCTGACTTCCCGTCTGTCTGGGGGTGGTATGCGGTACTGAACTTGAGCGATGTGCCCAAGCTAAGCTGTAAACTCCTCTAGAAGTGGAAAGTGAATCGGCTGTCCCGATCCGAGACTATACTCACTGGAACCCCGTACAATTGGACTATCTGCCGCACGTACATCTCGGCCAACCTCTCCGTAGACAAACCCACCTTGAAAGGCAAAATATGGGTCAATTTGGTCAATCGATCAACAATGACCCAAATTGCATCCTTCCCTCCTGGAGTGCGTAGAAGCCGAGATACAAAGTCCATAGTGATATGCTCCTACTTCCACTCAGGAATGGGTAGTGGCTGGAGCAATCCACCGGGTCTCTGCCTCCCGGCCTTCACCTGCTGGCACACCAAGCATCTCAAAACAAACTGAGCCACCTCGCGTTTCATGCCATACCACCAAACATGCTGTCTCAAGTCTCTATACATCTTGTTGGCTCCTGGATGCATAGAGTACTGAGAACGGTACATCTCCTGAAGAACCTCCTCCCGAAGTCCTCCGTTCGGCACGCACAATCTGGTACAATGCCTCAACGATCCATCCCCCGCTATAGAGAACTCATCCAACAGTCCTGCCTGGACCTGCTCCCTGATGACCCTCAGAGCCTCATCCTCAAAATGAGCTGTCCTGACTCTGTCCATCAGCTTCGACTGCACCTGGAGATCCCACATCTGCGCCTCGAACCGAGGAACTATCACCTCTATGCTCAAACTCTCCAGATCTGCCAGAAGGTGACGATCCATCGTCAAACACATGGCCACGGGATACCTGCTCAAAGCATCTACGACCACGTTGGCCTTTCTCGGATGGTACTGTAAGGATATATCAAAATCCTTCATCAGCTCTAACCATCGCCTGTGCCTCATATTCAGCTCCTTCGGGTAAACACGTACTTCAAGCTATTGTGATCTGTATAGATCTCAACCCGCTCTCCGTACAGATAGTGTTTCCACAACTTCAAGGCAAAGATAACTGCTGCCAGCTCTAGATCGTGGGTAGGGTAGTTCCTCTCATGAGGACATAACTGCCTAGATGCATAGGCAATCACCTTCCCGTGCTGCTGAAGTACACAACCCAAACCCCGTCCTGAAGCATCACTGTAGATCGTATAACCACCAGATCCAGATGGCAGCGTCAAGATAGAAGCTATAGTCAACCACGCCTTCATCTCCTCGAAGGCGGCCTGGCACTTCTCGGACCAAACAAACTTCTCGTCCTTCCTGGTAAGGCAGGTCATCGGCTGGGCAATCCTGGAAAAGTCCAGCATGAACCTCCGGTAATAACCTGTCAGACCCAGAAAACTTTGAACCTCAGCTACTGAGCTCGACGTAGACCAGGACTCCACTGCAACAATCTTCTTCGGATCCACAGAAATCCCCTCGCTAGAGACAACATGGCCTAGGAACTCCACGCGATCCAAGAAGAACTCACACTTGGACAACTTCCCATACAGCTGCTCCCTCCTGAGAGTGTCCAACACAATTCTCAGGTGCTCCTCGTGCTCCTCTGGTGTCTTCGAATAGATGAGAATGTCATCAATGAAGACCACCACAAACTTGTCAAGGTACTGATAAAATACCTTGTTTATCAAGTTTATGAATACCGCCGGGGCATTGGTCAACCCAAACGGCATGATGGTATACTCATACTGGCCATAGCGAGTCCGAAATACAGTCTTCGGAATGTCATCCTGCTTCACCTTCAGCTGATGGTACCCGGTACGCATGTTAATCTTCGAGAATAGCCTCGACCCGCTCAACTGGTCGAACAAGTCATCAATCCTTGCCAAAGGATACTTGTTCTTGATGGTAAGATTGTTGAGCGCCCTGTAATCAATGCAAAAATGTACCGTACCATCCTTCTTGGGGACAAAAAGAACTGGCGTGCCCGAAGGTGAAGAACTAGATCGAATAAAGGCCTTGTCCTCCAGCTCGTCGACCTGTCTCTTCAGCTCTGCTAACTCACTGTTGTTGATTCTATAGACGTACTGGGAGATAGGCTCAGCGCCCGGCACTAGGTCTATAGAAAACTCAACATCGCGATCTGGCGGCATCTTGGACAACTCCTCGGGAAAGACATCCAAGAACTCAGTAATGAATGGATATGGAAACATCGGCCCCGCCAACAACGCTCCGCAGAATCCATCTCCCTGCTTCGCTGCACCCTAGGTGAACTCATACTCCGGCTCTCCCGGCGGCCTAAACAGAATCTTGTCCCCACGACAGTCGATGCTAGCTTGGTGCATGCTCAACCAGTCCATATCGAGTACCACATCGTAGCTCGGCAGTGGCATTACGAGCAAATACGCACTCAGCTCCCGGCCTCTCAAAGAAACTCTCTGCCCCTTGTAAACATTATTAACCAGGATGATGCCATTCCCAGTCATAATCTTATAAGTCCTACCAAGATACTCAACAATGATATTGTGCCTAAGAGCAAAAGAAACAGACACAAAACTGTTCGTAGCACCAGAATCAAACAAGGCTAAAGCTGGAAAAGAATCGAGCAGAATAGAACCTGCGACAACATCTGCAATAGGCTCCATCTCCTCGGCTGTAAGAGCAAAGGCTCTATCCTGACCACCCCGCTGCTGGTGGTGTTGTACAAACTGCTGCTGTTGGGTCGGAAGTAGACCCCTCGGCTGCGCTGCAGGTACTCTCGCCGGTGCCCCCTGAGCTGCTACCTCTCCACAGGCTACCCTGCGAGGGTTCGCAGTATAATCTCTCAACTGATGTCCAGCCTCCCCCCAGTAGAGGCACAGGCCTAGCCTTTTTCGGCAGACCTCCCAGACGTGACCAGGCTTCTTACAGAAGTGGCAAGGAGCCCCATGCTGTGCCTGCCTCTGCTGAGTGTGCTATACCTGCTGAACTGGGGCTCTGGCCTGAACCTGCGGCTGGTGATGCTGGAAAGAACGATGCTGAAACTGAGGGCGCTTAGCAACCCCCGTGCTGCTAGTAGCCCCCGAGAAAAGATCATGCTCCCTCTTGGGCTTCAAGCCCCACTCCCGCTCTACCTTGCGGGCCTCCGCGTAGATCTGGTATAAGTCTCATAGAAGGAGGGAATAAGGATCTTGATATCTCAAGTGAGCCCCTCCCGGAAACGGCTCGCCTTGATCTCTGGGTCTCGAACCATGTACTTCGCATATCGGCTCAGACGGCCGAACACCACGACGTACTCCTCCACAGATAAACTGCCCTGCTGCAGATCCTGGAACTGCCGTACCAGGTCGATCTTGTCTGTTGGAGAAAAGAACTTCTCCTTGAAGAGAAGCTTGAACTCTTCCCAAGTATGGCCCTCTTCAGCTAGGGCTGGCTCATTTCTGAACCAGGTGCGTGCAATGTCTAGCAACTACAAACCTACCGCCTCGACCTTCAGGTCGTCTGCCAGGCGGGAGGCCCTCATCTGTCGCAAATATCCTCGAGCCAATCATCTGCATAGACCACACCCTCGGTCCCGCTAAAGTCACGGGGCCCGAGCTTCTTGAAGTCCTGGATATCTCCGTACCTAGTACGCGTCCCCTGATGCGGAGCCCTCTACTCCACGGCTGCAAGGGCCAACTGATGGGCATCCTCCATGCCCTGACGCATCGCATCTGTCTGCCTCTGTTGAGCCTCAGCCTGTGCTCTCAGAGTCTCCAACATCTGTTGAAGGAAAGTAAGCATCTGCCCTATATCTGTAGGCAGAGGAGGTAGAGGTGGAAGTATGTCTGCAACTGGCGAAGGAATCTGCTGCACAGGAGGAGGAAGAGCGCCCGTATCAACCACTGGTACTGCGGCCGAAAAAGTCATAGCAACCCTGGGGTCAGACCTCGTAACTAGAGGAGGAGCGCCCCCAAGAACTGCTGCCGACCCCCAGACTACAGCAGGAGTGTCCGGATCAGGTCCACGAGTCATATCAGACCTATTCGCGTCCACGGACTCATGATACTGGGACCTGGTCTGCACCATCCTGAAGATAGAATAAAAGAAGGAAATCAATACGGCACAGGAATATGATATCAAGGAGGATAATTAGAATGCAAAATCAATATCAAAGACGGTAAGCAAGATAAGCAAGGAAAGATCCTACTGTGATTGAGTACTCTTAGCCTACTACCTCCTATGTGTAACACAGGCTCGTAGTCAACACTCTAAGACGAGTGCCGCTACGACATCGCACTAATTGCGACTTCAGGACCTGCGTGGGCCACCACTAAAAATGTGTCACGACCCGCACCCGCTATAAGGGTACGTGTACGTGACAACGCCCAGCCCTCATCGTAATAACGACGTAGACCGCTATAGGTTTTCTACTCTAACAACAGTTTATATATATCAAAAACCTGTCGAGAATATGGTCAACTCCGAACGGAGGACAAGCAATGAATATATATGAGTGCTCAATCACAACTCTAAGATGATAAAGTAAAGACTAAAGATAAAGACAACAAGACGATAAAATATAACCTGTCAAGTCCAACACAAAGAATATACAAGTCCAAGTCTCTAATACAATCCAAAATATAACAGTCTCAAAAGTAACTGGAGGTAAGGTCCAGTATAAATAACTCTAACTAAGCAATAGGTAAAGTCTCGTCAGGCGGAGCTAAGCCCTGCTGGACCAAGGTCTCCAAGTCTAAGCCCACTACATCATCCAGACCGTAGTAGGTACTGTAATCCCCCTCATCAGCATCTGTAATATTTTTTCAACATATCCAGTCAGGATGGAACGAGTACAATCAACTAACAATAGTTCACAAGATATGACAAAAGCTATAAGGCTGTAAATAGAGAGTATATACAAGAAAATCATGGAATATACATGTGAGTATCATGGCAAGGTAAGATATAATTCTAGAGCTAGAACAAGGCAAGTAAACTGATCATGGCATGTATAAGAATCAAGAAATCATCTATCTAAGTGTATGAGTACTAGTTTCAACATGTGGCCGACTTGGGTCTGCACAAGGTCTACTGGCCTGGTTAATCATACGTGGAGTGTATGATTAACACTCACAAGATCTACAAGAATAACAAGGTGGATAATGACCACACGTCTACAATAATACTCCCCGCCCTCGACTGGTAGAGTGGATCCAAGCAAGACACGTTACGACACGGGGTTCTACGAGAAGGGAGCAAGTCTCCTCGAGAATCGGTGTCCATAAACTGCACAAGAACTACAAGGGGGCTTGCACAAGATATACCAAGATAACGAGGAATAACATCTCATGTCGGGATCCATGAATACCAATCCGTGTGACCAATGTGCCGAGAACAAGCATATCTACACTAATTACATGAATTATAACAATCATCGTAAATTAGAAAAGTGTCAGAGAATGTACTCGCCTGTAATATGATAAGATATGTCAACGGGATCCAATACAGCGTCTCGAGGTCCTATAGAGAACAAGATGTATCAATACTATGTTTAGGAAGTAAAGTCAATACAAATTAAACCCTATTAAGTCATTCTAGGTCAAGACAAGTCTAGTTGGGTCAACCTTGGTCATGGAAGAGTATTGGAATTCAACCCGTATCAAACTAGGTCGAAAGTTGACTTACAGTTGACTTTTGGTCAACGGTTCAACTCTGGTCAACTCTAGGTCAAACCTAGGTCAATAGTGACTAACAGTTGACTTTTGGTCAACTGTCCAAGTTTAATGGAATTTGTGACTAAATTGGGTAAAGTGTTGACCCATAATTGACTTTTGGTCTAAAAAGTCAACCGTGGTCAACCAAGGTCAAGACTAGGTCTAGACGACTATTTCTAATCATTACCAACCCGTTCAACCCAGATCCAAGTCTATCTTGGACTTCTAAACCCATATCTTGGCCGTAGGCCAATATCCTAAATTTACCCTTTATAAAGGTAAATTTCTAGCCTAGGTGAATACCAAGTTAGCCTACCTACGCTTGGTATTTCGACCCGTGCTCCCCTAGGGTAGTAGGATACCAGCCTATACATTCATTACCTACCAAGCTTCCTAGGTAGAGTAGACGTCTAGTCCATCTTACGGCCTATTGCCGATATCTTGAATATTTCAAGATACGTAATGGTACGGCGCGATACCGTCGTCCTATAACCCCGATTTCAACTCGGGAGCTTACCCGCAAAGTCTAATTCACGTATTCTAGTTCTTCTTCAAGTTTCAACTCTTTCCGACACTCTGTGCTCAATTACACCCTCTAACTCGATCTCCCCTATATTGATTTCCTACACTTCTACTTCTCATTCTTCTTCTAATTCCTATTCTAATTCTTCTCTTCCTAATTCTTCCAATTCTTCTAATTCTTTTTCCTATTCTCCTTTCCCTCATTCTGTTCTAATCCTCTTCTCATTTTTCTTCTTAACTCTTCTTCTAATTTCTTCTTCTAACTTCTTTTTCCTATTATTCTTCTAGTTCTCTTCCTCTAACTATCTAATTATCTATCTATATATATATATAAATAAATATATATATTTTTAATTATATATATATATAAATATATATATATATATAAATATATATATATATATATATATATATATATATATATATATATATATATATATATATGGCTTAATTGCACTTTACTACCCTCAACTATTCCGCCTTTTCAACTTGATACCATAAACTTTTTTTCGTAACAAATTGGTACCTCAACTATTATTTTTTTCAACTTGATACCTAATTTTTCAAAAATTCCGAAAATGCCCTTCCCTCTTTCTTCCCTCCACCCCCTTCCCCACTCCGGCCACCCCCCCTGCTAGCTCTGGCCGCCCCACCCCCCCTGCTAGCTCCGCCCCCCCCCCCGCCCCCCACCCCTCCCCCCCTGCTACCTTCGGCCACACCCTGCCTCGCCTCCCGCCCCGCCCTCCCTCCCCAGCCCCCCTCCTCCCGTGCTGCCGCGGCCTAGGGGAGAGGCGGGGGCGGGCGGGCGGCCGGAGTGAGCAGGAGGGGTGGGGGGCGGGGGGGGCGGAGCTAGTAGGGGGGGCGGCCGGAGTGAGCAGAGGGGGCGGCCGGAGCGTGCAGGGGGGGAGGGTTGGGGGTAGGGGTAGGGGCATTTTAGTCCAAAATAACATCTGGGTACCAAATTGTTACAAAAAATAGTTTAGGGTACAAAGTTGAAAAATGGTAATAGTTGAGGGTAGCAAAGTGCAATTAAGCCTATATATATATATATATATATATATACATATATATACATATATAGGGGCTAAAAAGGGGGGGAGGAAACCTAGAGCTACTGCTGCTCCTACTCATGCTTGTTGCTGCTACTGCACATTGTTGCTGCTGCTGCACATTGCTGCTGCTGCAGCTGCCTACTGCTACCAGCTGCTGCTGCAGCTGGTAATGCTACTGCTACTGTTGTTCTTCTTATTCTTCTTCATCTTCTAATTCTTCCTCTACTTCTTCTCCTCCATATATATATATATATATATATATATATATATATATATATATATATATATATATATATATATATATACACACACAACACACTCATATCTATATATAACTACATACATACACACACATATCTATATATATAAATACATACACACACACATAAATATATATATATAGACACACACACTCTCACACAAACACCACCACCACTCTCTCACACAAACAATACATATATATAAATACATACACACACACACACATATATATATATATATATATATATATATATATATATATATATATATATATATATATACATATATATATATTCCATTTTAATTAAGAAATCCCCAATTAATCTCTAACCAAGATTTCTAGGGAAACCTATGAAATCTATGGGCAAAATATGGAGAATCATCTCCTCTACAATTATTGTGAAAGCCATAAATGCTAAAGAGGAATTAATGGGAATTTAATGGCTTACCTAATGGATTTTTCTTTGGAGAAGAAGCTTGGAAAAGAAAGAAATGGAGAGGGACAGAGGTTTCTTAGTTGTGAAGAAAAGAGGAGGGGGGGTGCTCCACTTCATGGCCGGCCAAGGGGGCCCTATTGGATTTGGGTGGAGACCCAATAAGCCCCCAAACCCAATAGACTTGGTTTGGTTTGAATTGAATTCGGTTTGGTTCGGTTTGTTTCGGTTTAACTCTAATCGACTAATTAAGCCTATAAAATGACTAATTAAGCCATGGAAGTAGGGTTTATGGTTTCTAGCCTAGTTAGGATGGCATGTGGGCCAAGCCCAGCTAGTATGTGGGTTCTACTAGGGTCCAGACTACCCGGGTCTCCAACTTAAGTCCGAATTGGATAAATTTAAACTAAATCAAACAAATCCCTAAAAATCATATAAAATCAAATAAAATTCCTAAAAATTATAAAACTTGAAAAATAATGAAAATACCCCTAATTCGAAAACTAGGGGTGACAGAGAGTGAGGAGCAGTATTTAGTTCCACCCAGAGCCTCAGAAGTACCCCAACCTTCAGCCTGTTCAATCATTCCCAGTTTGGACTCCTTCCCATCAGAGGATAGTTGGGTGAGTGCCTACCCGTGCTTACTGTAGGAAGCTTGGACATGTTTGGGATGAATGTAGGAAGAGGAGAAAGTTGTATCTGTTTAGTGGGTTAGTTGTACATATGCTGTGAGACTGCCCTGTTATACTTACCCTAGCCAAGGCCCTGCCTGTAGGAGGGAGCTCCAGCCACTAGACCTAGTTGGAGGTGGGTTTTTGACCTAGACCTTAGTATATCTTTTGAGATGATTTGATGCACCCTACCATTGTTCGTGTGTTTGATACATTATGACTACTTTTGATATAATATGACTAGTGTAGCTAGATGAGACATTCAATTGATACTGCATGCCATGACCATTTTTGTTGATCTTTCAATATTGTATGATTTAGATAAAGTTTCTTAGACCATGATTGTTGGGGGAATGACCCTAAGAGGAGTACGACAAACCTAAATTTTGAGGACAAAATTTTCTGAGGGGGGAAGGATTATAACTACCACTTTTCTAAAATAAGGGTAATTTTGAACTTTTGTAAAATTGGTTATGTTATTTATTAAATAATGGATTTAAATCATATAAATTGGTGATTTTTTGATTATTTTAATATTATTTAATTTGATGTATAGTGATCGTGTCATTTGCTTGTGAAACCTTAGAACTACCTTTCCTAAAGACTAACCATGACCATGGAGACCTAACTAATGAAATTAGATTAGCAATTAGACTTTAATCTAGCAAGGAATCACTTAGAATCTAATTAGAGAATGGAAACAATGTGTTAGTTTGGGCCCTTAGCAAATGGGCTCGATTTGACAACATAGAAAGACCATTGGGCCGTTGTACCTTGACTCAAACCCTTGCCCAACCTTATGGCCAGCCGAATAGTGATTCCTCCTATATAAGCCATCATTAGCCTTCTTCTTCTCTCCTTTCATTGAAACCATGACTCTAATTTGTGTTCTTCCCCAAATTTGCCTCCATTCCTCAAATCAACTCCAAATTTATCGAAACCAATAGCAAACTCTTCCTCTTGAAGATAGGAGGCCTCTATTGGCTAGCTAGGAGGGATTTGGAGCAATTTGACCATTAGAGCTTGGTGGTAGATCTATTCTTAGGATTTTCATTGGAATTCCAACTCCTAATTGGTAAGAGCCTCTAAACCTTTTTTATTTCTATTTTCTTTCCATAGATGCATTCATTTAGGGTCCCCCTATCTTTAGGTACAATTTGTTTCGAATTCGAATACATTTAGGGTGCGTATCGCAAGAATATCGGATACGTGTCTCAAGTGTTCGATGAAATGCCCCATAGGAAGTTTTGAACATAAAATTCTTATATAATTACATTTTTGGGTAGCTAATAGACTGTGGTTTGCACTTGTGATTGTCTTAGGTGAATTTGATGAGATTTAGTGGATGAAAATGGACATGGGGACACGCAGCCTAGGAATAAACTTGCTACAGTATTTCTCCAGCGGTTGTAGGCCTCATGCTCACTCGACACGCTACAATTTCCCTTCTAAACCACTGTTCTAGGTAGGGGCAGTGAATGACAGTGGGCTATGGTCGTGGGGCTTCTAGCCATTGTTGTTTTGAGCTGTGGTTTGATCCACAGATCCTGTACTGCCAGTGCAGTCGAGACTATGCCTATGTCTGACACTTTGATTAATATTGTTGTTGACATTTGACACTTCTTGGACATATGTTTTACGGTTGATACATGATACACTTTTTGACACTCTTTGGATACTACATTCACTCTTCACATTTGTCTCCACATGTACACACACTTCGTACTGCTGTCACATTGTTAACATGTCTTACACACTTAACACTACTGCACTATTCACTTGCTTTCTCCGTTATAGACAGTTGCATCACTTCTCTGTTAGCTTGACACGTATGCCTTGTAACACCCAGTTTTCCAGATGAGGGTATTTTTGAAATTTTGTAATTATAATTATTATTTATTTGTATTTATTCACATTATGATTTTTGGTAATTTTTAATAATTTTTTTAAACTATTTAAAACTGTTTTAAGTCATGACTTGTGATTTTGATGTGCTGCTAGTGAAACCTGAGAGACTGCATGACCTAGAGCCTAACCATGTCATTAGGATAATTTAATTATCATTTTAGCCTAGGGGTATTTTGGTCATTTGGCCTCTTTGAATTATTTCATGATTTATTTCACTAGTGATTATTGATTTTGACTTTTGACTAGCTGTGACTTAAGGAACTGTCCTAGACTTTGACCTTGACCTTGGTGCCTTAGTTGACTTGGCAAAGGACCCTAATCAAGCTTAAGTTAGTCTTGGTTGACTTAAGTTGGCTATGTTTCATGGAGAGAGTAGGAGGATTTTTACATTGGACCAAAGGCTAAGGACTTGAGCTTGTGAGCTAGCAAACTTGGCCCAAGGCCCAATATAAGAACCCTAATCCTATCTCTTCATTTTAGGCAGCCACAACAGCCCAAACAAGACCTAACTTCAGCCTATAAAGTGTCTCTTCAAGACCACTTGCCTCTTTTAGAACACCCCTTTGTAGGAAACCCTAATTTCTTCCCCAAATTGCCTAACTCCTCCATTTCTCCACCAAATTGATCCCAACCTCTTGTATTTGGATCTAAATCTGGAGGGGAGATTGAAGAAGGCTTGCTTGTAAGAAGTGGAGCTCTTTTGGACACAATTTGAGGGAGAAGGATTCTCTTGTTTAGGGCTTTTCATTGAGACTTGCTCTCAATAGGTAAAACCTATTGAAACCCTTCCATTTCAAATTTCTTTGCATGGTTGCATTCATTTAGGTCAACCCTAGCTGTCCCCCAAGTATTGCAGGATTTCGTGTCCGTTACGTGCCCGTATCGGACACGTATCAGTTGTATGGTTGAGTGTTTGATTAAATGCCACATAGGGTTAAAATTTGATACTTTTGAAAAGTATTTGAATGGATTTATTGTACTATAAATATGTTTTGATTTTGTGATTTACTGAGCACGAATCCGTGTCTTTGTCGTGTCCAAATCCATGTTGGATACGCTGCGCGCTGGCCCAGTCGAGTGTCCTGCTGCTCGAGCTTCGCAGCGGACATGACACAGCGCGGTTTGGCATGAAAATTGGTGAGCTCATGGGGCCAATTTCTGCGAGCATGCCCCCTTGGTCCTATCGAAATTCGTGCAGTGGTTTGGAAGAAACCATGGCTGCACTGGCCTTGCACTGGCCGTGCGAGCACTATCAGAGTTCTCTGATACGTGTCTCGTGTTCAGGACATGCGACCCGTAGACACCTCGTGTCGAGTCCAGTGTGTAGCCCTAGTGTTGGGCTATACGTAGGTTTGACCCCGAGGTGTGTCGAGCTTGGTGTCGTGCTCACGAGACCTGGACACACGTGCACCACACTGTATTGCTGCCCTTTCCTCTGTGTTCAGTTTTCTTGATAATTCAGAGTTAAATGTTATTTTAAATTGTTAAAATTATGTAATTTAATGTTTATTTAATGATGTGTAATGTATATGACTGCTTGGGATGATGTTTTATTGGCTAGGTCGAGGATTTCATGGTTGTTTGGAAATTTGTTTCATTTCTCCTAAAAAAATCACTGATACCTACTTTCAGTTCTGGATCCTAAAGTTAATTCCCTGATTTAACTGATATTGATGTTTAAATTACCATGTTGAATCATACATAGGCATATTAGTTTACTGATTAATGATGGGTTAAGTTTGTGTTTGAGAAATGGTTTTTGGATTTGATAATTGGATGTGTGGCTGCCATCTATTTCCTGAAAACAAATCTTACCAACTGATACAATGTTCAGGAATACATTCTCTGAGTTGATTGCTGTTACATGTTTTTTTTATGGTAATTGAATGTTAAATAGGACCACCTACCTAATTGTTGAATAATGAACATTGAATTTAGATTTGTGTTGATGCCATGGGTTTCAATTTCGAAATCAGGAAGTTAGCTACTAGGGACTGAATTTGTGAACTAAAATGTTTCCTATCTAATGATTCATGAGTTGCTCAAAACCCTGAGATTCACTCACTACTTTGGTAAATCTGTCACACACACAGGTACCCAATTGCACATTGTTTTCTGACTTTCCCTGAACTTTACACATCCTGCATGTTTTTCTAGATATCATACACATAGGGTACACTCACACACTGAAATTTTGTAGGCACACAATATTGACACTATTCCCTAAACACCCCATGGCATATTGCCTGTGATCTATATTGCTCTGCACATATCAGTCCATATTACCCTACTGTTCAGTCAAGCCTTGTGCTGCACACATCAGGTTCACATTCCTGAGAACAAAGTTCCTATTATACACTGTCACTTCACTTATTTTCTGAGACACTTTGACACTTCAGTTATTTTTCCATACCCTCTCGACCTCCTGCAGATTTTGTAGTGTTCAGTTTACCTACTTGTGTGTGTGTGTCTTTTGATTGAGTATTTACAAATTAGTAGTTAGAACAGGACATGGACTGATTAACATTCCTGAGAACACTTTGGCACTCACACAGGACACACACATGGCTGTTCCTGAGTATTCATTACACTAAAAACTGGGAACAGTCTTGTACACTATCTTCTCATATGTATTGCATACACAAACATGTGAACTGATGACCTATATTACACTGTCATAAGCTGGAAACATGAGTTGTTTTCCCATATACACACATATGTACACATTAGTTTATTTATACAAATCTGGAATTGGTTGATAACTTTATGTACATTAGCTATAACTTTTGGACTGGAATGTTAGGTATTGGTGTTTATTGTTAGGCTGAAATGTAGGTTTCAAGAAGATTTTGTATTGTGATAACTGATATTAATGTTTGGAATGTCAAGTGATCATAACTGAGAACACTCTCACTCTCTAGCTTACACACACACTGGACACATGTACACTGTTTTGGCACACACACTGTTTTCTGAAATTCCCTTCACTGTTGGCCCATGCTTTCACTCACACACATTTCTATCTAACCCACACACCTATGTCACATTCCTGTCATATTTTGATAAACCCCCCACATTCCTGTCAATACCTATACGCACACACAGGTATCTAGTTGCATTGACACCCTCTTGTACTCTCTACACATAATTGCCTATACACACACACCCTCACATGTTTTCTTTCCTCTACCTATCACCCTAGGTACATATATATATATGTATATATATGTATGTGATGTATATATTATGTAGCCTATATATGTATATGAGATTATCCTTGCTCATTTAGATATATATGTATATAGGAATTGTGTATGTGTGATGTTGGTTTTGACATGGTGATTGTGTATGAGTACTAAGCTAGACTTGTTAGACTAGTATAGGCTAGTTTAGACTTGATTAGACTAATATAGACTTGATAGGCTTGGTTAGGCCTAGTGAGACTTGACTAGACTAAGATTTACCTAGTTGACCTAGTTTGACTAGTCCAGGTTTACTTAGAGTTGACTTTGACCTAGATTGGCTTAGAAATCATGTAGTTTGCATTGTTGCTTTCAATTCTCTTATATTTTACATATCATGACCCATATTACTCTGTTTAGGACATTGTGACTCTGGTGCAGGCATCTGATATTACACTACTCTTTTCAGAGTATCAGGCGAGTACATTCTCTGATAGTTCTCTCATTTATTTGTCAATTACTGTATTTCAGTTCTAGTTAGCTGTATGTGATTCTCTGTATACGACACACATTTATTTTCTGGCCTCTATTACTGGTATCATCATTCCTGGCTTCTATTACTGGAATCACCCCGGAATCATTTACTGGTATCATTGTACTTGGCTGGACTCATCTTGAATCATTGTGTCGAAATTCTGGATTCACTTGCTGGGAGGGGAAATACTAGAGTAAGACATGTAGACATACCCCATTTCTGGAATCACCCTTTTGCTGGAATTATACTGGAATGATAGCCATCTCACACCCGGCCAGGTGTGTGATGTGCCGGATTATCCATAGCCGTTTACATGTCGATCTCGGTATTTTAAAACACACTACTAGAGTATAGGCTGGACTCACCCTGGAATCATTGATCACTATGATTGGAATCGTCCCTTACTGGATTCATCTTGTATGAGATTCATCCTGTACTGGACTTACATTGGAGTTACACTAGTCTACATTGTTGCCTGGACTTTATATCATATTACCCTGGTTCAGCTAGCTCTATTTTTTACAGTCCTCACTGCTATGATTCTTCTCTTGTTTAGTATTTACTTTCCTTGCACTTTATCTGTCTTTTTTACCATCACCTGAATATAAACTACCATTTTCATCAATACAACTGCCTATAACTGCTTTATAGTTCTCTGTCATTTACTTGGGTTTTCTAGATGAGATGTGCTCGTTCCTGCACTCTAACTTGCTGTGACACTCACACCACTGCACATTTGCTTTGACCCTTACTTTGCATTCACTCTTAAAACATACAAATGTAATATGCATTGCATTCCCTTCATCATTTCTTAGTTTGCATTGGCACTTATCCATTCACTTTGATGCATTTAACACTGCCGTTCACACTTACCAACTGCACTCTCATGATTTTGTCCCTTGCATTTACATATTGTTCATATATGAACATCTCTATATACCTTGAAGCCAATTACCTATCCACAATAATGATGTCTACTGCATTCATGCATTTGTCCTATATCTCTCCCTTGTTACCTACATTAGGTAATGTTCAGTCTCCACTTTAGTTACTGTTATGATACTACATTTGTAAGTTCTTTCCATCTTAGATTCTAATCACTGCTTGTATATTCAGACAATACACATCCTTATTGTTTTTCCACTGTTCATTTCTTGAACGAGAACACTTTAGGATTTTCCTATCCCTTACCTTTTGGTTCAATGAGGAACATTCCCATTAGTAGCCAATTACCTGTCCACCCTCCCATATTGAATGGCCTGCCTTAGACTAATTTCTAGGCTCTAATATTCTTGGTTCTGTCCTACAGGTTCTTATTCAAACATATGTTTGAGTACCCAATAGGATGTGATGTCTGTCCACTTCTTTATAGTTCTTTACTGTGCTAAATTGAGAAGCATTACCTAATATTTTGCATATAGGATCCAGTTGAGCCCTAATGCAAATGTTTAATTCCATTTTGTTATGTCCTCTCTGTAGTTAACCCCTTGATTCAAGTCAAGAGACCATGTGTCTCCACCGTTCAGTGATACATCATACGGAACATGACCCCCGTCATAGTGTTTGGTCCTGCCTCACCTTGTATACAGATATACTTGTATGTGGTTACAGACATGTTGTGGTTCTGACCATTACCTTGACCTGCCCCCATGTGGACATATGTAGAATTCTTTCATCGAATCAACTGTCCTGCATTCCTTGTTCTAGAATTTCAACTGTCCATGAATGGACAGTTATTTGTAACCTCCAAAGGTAGTCCTACTATTCATGTGAGTATCAGAGATTTTCCATAGCCTTGCCCCTTGATCATTCCTTGAACCTTTCCTATATCCTAGCAGTCCATGACACTTTGTTCATATCCTCCATTTACATTCCATGTTCTACCCACTGCACTTGGCCATGTCTGCAAACATCCTCTTTCACTGCACAGGTAATTTACTTCAATACCTCACTGCCCATGCAATATTTCACTGCACTTCCCTGTTCAGTCCCAAGTTGGACTGTGCAGTCCATTACTTGTTTAGTACCAACTTTGGGAAAAAATATAGTTAGTTATGTTAGGTTCATATTTATTATGATAATTTGTGTTTTAGGTATTTGAAGTTGAGGTTTTGCCATAGTGCATTGTCCTCTTTGTTCATTGCAACTACATATATAGTATATATATATATTTGAGATGATGCATCATATGTATGATATTGTTTTTATCTACACATATATGTTTGGTTTAATGGTATACTCTATATATATCTATATGTTATGATTGGTTAGCCTTGAATAGGGTCATATTCATGATATAGGTTGATTGATATCTTTGAATGAGTATTAGTTTATATATATATATATATATATATATATATATATATATATATATATATATATATATATATATATATATATATATATATGGTATCATAGTCTATGTAAAACCTAGGTTTTAGACTTGAGACTAGCTAAGGATAGAGTTGACCCCCCTTGACTAGATAGTTGACCAAAAGTTGACTGTGACCTAGAGAGGCCTAGTATCATGTAGATTGCATTGCATACTTCAATTATTCAATATTGAACTCATTATAATCTGTAATGCTCTACGTAGGACCTTGGGACTCCAATTCGGACATCTATATACATCCGTTGCCCAAGGTATCAGGCGAGTACATTCTCTGTTAGTTTTCATTCATGATAGTATCTATATTGCCTGTTTTAGACTACTTTACTTGATGCTGAGACGTCCTTAACATGGATTGGTACTTAAGGATCCTATCATGAGATGGTATCCCCTCATCGGGTATTAAATGTTCATGTACTTCATCATGTGCATCATGTACTCCTTGTACTCGTATTTTTCATGTACATACATGTGCTTTCATATACTCTCATGTGCTCACATGTGCTCCATGTAAACTAATAATCATGTACGTAACGTAACTTGACAACATCCTTGTGTATTGATTGGGGTAGGGGTGAGTAGAAGTGGTTATGTGTTTATATCTCTCTAGTGTAAAAATATGCATGTTTTTTATATCCTCACGTATAATGGAGTTACCATAGAATAAACATGTGAAAACCTAAGCCGATTACATAACCATCTTGTGCTCTAAATCACTTATATTTACTTACAGTTCTTATTTTCTATACAACTTTCATGTACTCAGTTTTGTCTATTTTCACTGTTCATGTACATCTCTTTACATCATTTCATGTATTTTATGCTACTGCTCGTTCTATATTTTCTACCATGTATTGGAACTACTTTCAGAGATATGTGCTAGTTTCCGTCCTCACAGGATAATGTTAATTTTTTACAGATAACTTGGAGGATTCCAGCTAGCCTAAAGGAGACACCAGTAGAGCTTGGAGTAGATTGTTCGGTTATTTTCTAGTTGTTATTTTCAGTTATTTCATGAGTTGTATTTATTTCATACTCCGTGGGTGTGGTGATGTTAATACTTAAACTTCTTCAAATCTGGTTTTGTAGTAAAAATTGTGATCCTTCTATCTATTCCATTTCGTGCTAATTAACTCTCCTAGATATTTTGTGATTGAGTTTTATCCTTCTGAGATTGTCCTCCGTTGGGAGAGTATATTATATTGTGTTTAGTTTGGGATTGTGACCTAGGACAGCATTCTACTGTCGACACTGTGGTATAGACTGGACGTACCAATGATCTCGTGCCCTTTCACCGGGTGCGGGTCGTGTCACCATTCTATGCTCTTCAGCTTCCATCTGCTGAGTTTTTATTAGGGATTGTTGCTCCCTGCTACGTTCCTCAGCTTCCTTCTGCTGAGTTTCCATCATGGCATAAATTTGTTCTACCGGGTCGGTCGAGCCAGATGGTCGAGGGGTTATTCCTCTACAAAAGAGTGTAACTTTTTCCAGTCTCATAAAATATTATGTATTATTGTTTGGGACATTGGTTTTCATAACTCAAAATTGGTATCTTTCGAAATCCATCAAAATACTTTATATCATTTTCGAAAATGATATTTGAAAAAGGCCAAGGATGTAAAGCCGTACTTTGATACCACATTGTTACGTCCCGATCCTGCTAGGGTCGTTCGTCCTCGCTTTGATCCCTGTGGGATCGTTCGTCCTCGCTAAGGCGTGATGCCGTAAAAGCCTAAGTTGTGCTTACACAAGGCCAATACCTGCACAATACAATTAGACAAAGCAAAACACATGCACGCACACAAGATGTTTGATTGCCAGAAAACCAAATAATAGACACATAGATTTCAAATGAAAATACTTATTTTATTGATAACTTGATAGGAATACAAGTACAAAGCTTTGCGACTAAGAATGCCATAGCTTGGCTTACATATTTCTCTTTGAAACTCTTTTGAAAATAGCCGCAATGCCCATACATCATATCCTTTTAGTACATAATCGAAATGTAAAGACACCTTTAAAGGAAACTTGCAACTTAACTTGAAATAAATCTTCGAGGCAATCAAAAAGCTCTACTGGGCTGGACTGAGCTTTAGCGTCTCACCTAAAATTCTCCTATCTCCTTGCTATCTGAAATGATGCCCACAATGTGGGTTAGTACACATCATGTAGTGGCGAACAGCTTTTGGCCGAACTCACATAAATATGCACTAAGTAGACAGTAAAGCTAGCATAGATTATTATGTGGTATTTCTACTTGTTTAGGTTCTTTTTAACAATTCATAAAAAGCATAAACAGTAGATAGTACTTTGCACAATAAATCTTACCCATCGCCGATAGTTATCCTTGCACAAAACATGGTTAGCACAATTTGCATAACGAATAACTTGTTTCATTCTTGCAGATATTAAAGTTCATAACATAATACATGTAGCCTATCTACATGATGGTCCAGTGGGTTATTTTTCATGATTAGCCACTCTGACACTTTGGTTTAGCTCGTCGCTAAGGACTGAGCACCCTCCTGATCATGAGGTCTCATTTACCTCAGGGTCCTAATCTCTCCTAGGCTGAGTGGTTTCCCAGCATCCTAGGATTATACCCGAGAGATGATACCATGCGCACAAGTTGTCCGAGACCAATGCATGCACTAACATTTCTATCAAATGGAACATATTTATTTGGGCAATGGAGCGATCATTTCACGTCTTAACAGATATGCGATACGTTCATTTCGTGTCTTTCTTCTAATTCATCTCAATATGTACAAGTTGTCTGTCCATGTCTACATTTTTAAAGCATACTAGCAACAGAGCAGATGATCATTCATATAAAACAGATAGTGGAAGCACATGATCAAGCATTTGATTAAATTCATTTATCTTCTCTTATCTTTTGTTATTATGGTATCATTGATCAGAGGGTTGTAACAAATGAATGGACTTGAGATCATTTTCTTAGGGCGTGGAGATAAATGTTAGCCTAGTCAAAGTAACTCTCCAAAATGAATCTTATTCGTGAGAAGGAGGTCTTCATGCACCGTTTACGCATCTCCTGAGTCCTACATTATTACCAACATTTGATTAGCATACCTTAATATCTCTTAAGATTCAAAACAAATGCACAATGCAATGAAAGAGAACAATTAAAACAAATCATCGAAAACCAACACGAAAACACATTCATTAAAATCAAGCAGCGAGAAAACATCCAACAAAAATTGAAAACTCTTGGACTCATTTCAATAGAAGCTGATCCATCAGTTGGAAAGGTTCATTGCATTTCGTCCATGATCAATCGATACCGACAAATGGTTTTACTAATACTTAGTCAAGACTAAGTTAGCAAGCCGTGGGTATTACAAAGTGGACCGCGAGGAGCAGTGCACTACAGGATGCTTCCAGCGAACCTCTTAATTGTACATAATGGCATAGTCAAGTATACCCTCCCAAGAGCCGTACTGGCCCATGCCTACTCTGCTACTACATAACCTACTTGTTACGCTCAGGTTGCTCAGATTCTTGAATGACATCCAAAACATGACTTATGAATTTAATGCCTTACTGAAAATGGTGCTTGGGTCCTTATTCCTCGTGTTCCTTATAAGCATATTGTTGGTTGAAAATGGGTATTAAAAATCAAAAGATTTGTCGATGGGTTCATTGAACGTCATAAATCGTATCTAATTTCAAAATGATTTCATCAGTAGGATGATATTGATTTTAATGAGAACTTCATTCTGGTAATCAAGCCAACTATTGTCCATATTATGCTTAGAATTATTGTCTCCATGGGATGGCCCATGTTCCGACTTGATGTCAAAAATGCCTTTCGTTGTGGCATCCTAGATGAAATAGTCTACATGAGTTAACAACCTAGTTTCACAGATTCTGGTCATCCTCACCATATGTCTTCTATGAAAATTCATTTATATATGGTCTCAAACATGCTCATCGAGCCAGATTTTAGCTCATCAACAATTTTTTTCTCTAGTTCGGGTTCATACAAAGCAATACATATCACTCTCTATTCGTCTAAATTTAAACTATGCAATTCTACTTTTGTATCTCCTATGTGTATAACATCATTTTGATGATAGTACTCCTACTCTCCACACCTCCTTCATCACCACTCTTAGGAAATGAATTTGATCTTAATCGCCTTGGCACTTTGTCCTCCTTTCTCGTTCTTGAGGTAGCCCATTCTAAGGACTCTCCACACCTTTCGCAAACTAAATATATCCTTAAACTACTTCAGAAGTGTTACGCCATGTCCCAAAATATGGTGAGTCAAGTACATAAATAACATCCCAAGCTACGCTCCAAACAAATATACTTGTATCTGTATCACGATTGTCGCTTGTAAAGTTCTAGGATAAAAGTATGGGTAAGCTAAAACATTAATAAACTAAAACTAATTTACATCTATAAACATAAATCATCAATATTCACATATTAAAGTATTGTTCCTTCCTTAAAAGGTAATATATCTAAAAGGACTATACAACAATATAAAATGAGACTTCAATTCTACCCTATATCTGTACTGCTCTTCAAGATCATCAATGATATAAAGATGCAGCGTCTCTTTCTTAGCCATGTCTTTATCTAGTAAACAAATACTCACATCAAAGACATGCAAGTCCTAGATTCAAGAAAGGTGAAATAAATAGATTAAAATAGTTTATGATTGAAAAATTATTATCTGGTACTCAGATAGAAAGATACTATAAATAACCATAAGAAAGTATTATAGTGTTAACTTAGAGAATGACACTACTGTGGTCCTAATTTTAATGATTCAAAAGTGTGCTAAATATTCCTATAGCCTAACAATCACTATCATAATCACAATACAATTTTACTTATATGATGATTAATTTTGGAGAATAATCTTTGGATACCAAACTTGACTACTTTTTAATCAATAATCACATTTAACCGGGATGAAGTAGTTCGACCCTTTTCCGAAACTGAGAATAAGAGGAATATCATCTTATATACATGATCAATTTTTTAATCGAAATAGGCATATAATAGAAATTACAAATATATCCCCTTATATACCTAAACAAATTGAAATACATATATAGGAATTACACAATTATAAAAGACACTTGATATACATATTCAATCTTTAATCAAAATAGCATATACAAGAATTACACAATTTAGGAAAAATGAGCTAAGCACTCACATACTCACATCGAAAGGCTCTACAAAGGAGTAAGGAATACACTGATCAACATTTGTTATTTATATTTCAAAGATTTCATACGATGTAATCCACTTTTGTTCTCTTTCGTCCAATGCTCTATTCTACAATCACAAATAATTATTATCCTTTTTTAAAACTTCCATCATGGCTCAGGTATATATCTCGATCTGTGTACCACAGGTATCATGTAAATACATGAATACAATTCAGCAAAAATATCCATCCATCAGAATAACACCCATAAGTATCTCGATACGTGCAAAATATTATGTAGTACGAGAATATAGCTTAACATGATTTTCTATGAAACGAGACAGGACATAGTAAAACGAATATACAACTTAACGTTATATTTCATCATACTGAACACAGCAAATATAATCTAGATTTCATACTTTTTTTTACACTTGTGTGTCATTATGTATGTATCCTACAAGTCCAAATCTGAGATGATTCAACCTCTAAAGTATTTAGGGTTATCGATACTCTGTCTCTAGTTGATAAGTAACTATCTAGGTACCTTACTTTCTAGAACTTTTGACATTGTCCTTCTTTGTATTTTGAGCTCCAAATACAATAATATAAATTGACTCGAAATAATTTTTCATAAAATTACACTTGGGTCAAAATTTGTTCGGTGGAACAACTCAACATTGGACACACACATTTATAATATAGCAAGAAACGCATAAATATTAAGAAGAATGAAATTCTCCTTACCTTGGCAACTTAGCAATAACAATTGATCTTGCATAATTTGTTCTTTTGAACCAATAAAACACATAAGTTAGAACATATAAAGTTCAAAATAAACTTAACTACATGATAATACTAAAACTAATAGTATGATCACATAAACAAGATTATTTACCAAGCACAAGTAAACAACTCTAGAATTCGATACTAAGCCTATGTTAAGATAAAACTCTAGAATTCAATACTAAGCCTATGTTATGATAAAACTCTATGATTCATTTGATTCATTCAGGTATCGATAAAACTCATAACATAAATGCGCACCTAAGCTACGTGCTCTAATACTTATCAAGCACAAGTAAATAACTCTAGAATTTAATACTAAACATCAAAGCAGACTTTCCAGCAATAGAAAATAAATATTTCAATTCCATAACTTAGCATAAAAATACAACTTTGATTTAAATCGATATTTCACAAATTTTCCTTCGATAGTCCAATACATAATACTGGATTCTTCTATGTCATGTACAGTATTATAACACATAAATATAATCATCTTCAACTTTTATAATAAACACTTAGTAAGACTTCTAAAAACAGTTTTCGAAAGTACTAGGGATTATTTACGCAAATTATTACCGATACGTAAATTGAATATGATTAAACGTATACGATGCTTTCAACATACTTTCTTCTTTGTTTAGGTGAAATACACATGTGAATAGGCATATATAACACATAGACATACTTCACTAGAGTAACATGAAATTTAAAATGCGTACAACTATAAGAATTATTTTCGTGTCCTATAATCAATTTGTAGCATATATTAACGTGTCCTTCAATTATGTCGATGAACATACTTATGTGGCACCATCAAATTCTCAATAAAAATTGAATATAAACATGCATAAAACACTATTTATAGGCTCGGACACACATATATAACTTTTATTTTAATTAAAACTAAGTAAATAATGAAACTTTTAGGTTATGTAACTTCATTATGTTACATAAATTCGCTACGTTACATAATTCTGTCATATTACGTACTTACTTTACTTTACAAAATTATGTTATGTTACATAATTTTATAACATTAAGTCATTATGTTACATAATTACATTATGCTACGTAATTTTGTTAGGATATGTAATTTTCTTACCTTAAGTAATTATGTTATGCTACATAATTTTTTAATGTTATGTACTTTTATTATGTTCTTTACATGTATCCCTATAGTATACATGTGGAGACACACATATTTAAGATAGCATGTATGCATATATGAACATAGTATATAAAAATTTCAAGTATGGTATGTGTATATTTGTATACAATATAAATAAACAAGTTATATACATCATGTCCTAAATTATATAGATTTGCCACCTTAACATAAGTGTGTCCTCTTCACATATTCTTCCTAAAATCATGCTACAATAATCATGTATAGTAACATCCTAGTCCTAAAATACGTAGGATTAGAAATGTGTATACATGTCAGCCACGTATATAGTAGACTCCAGTCTAGCTTGAATACGTATAAGATATAGTAACGACCAACTATCTATACTAACCAATAACATCTCTAGTCTCAATCCATAGTAATGTAGAATGCAAGAATGGACAATATATAACATTGTGTGCACCCTATGCTACATTTTTCGAATAGACTCGAAAGAAATAATATGAGTCTATAAATACTAGGCAAACAAGCATAATACAAATTGATGGTGATAAAATATATAACCGCAAGGGATACCTGAAACAGAAAATAGCAACATCATCATAATCAGCAACTAAATTTTTTCAGGTCGAATACCTAGAGAGATCACTAGGTCCTCAGGGGACATAGCAATGTACATTCAATATGCCAATATACAAAAAATATGATCTAAGGTATCTACTATATCCGATCTACGTGCTATGTATGTGAGAATATTCCTAGAATGTCAGACCTTTCCACTGAGGCTCATAAGATCATCAGCAGGCTATTGCCCCAAGTACCATATCATAGAACCAAGGACAATCAATCAATAAACAAATATCAGAACTCAGTTACTGAGATTGTAATACCGAGACCCAAAATACGTAGGACTAGAAAATCGTATACATATAATCTACGTATCGAGAGAATCCGGCCAAGTTCGAGTACGTAAAAACTGTCTTGGACGTCTCTGGACGCACTACATGTCTACATTGGTTTGGGTTTGGGTTTGGATTGGGTCAAGCTTCGGCTAGTTATTACAAGCGAATTTCCTAGAAAGTCATAATATTAATAAATAACTAATTAAAGTTTTTATAGGGGTCAAGTCACAACTTTGGCACATTTTTCTAGTAGGGGCACACTTATAACTCAGCCTTCTCTATCATGTCCAAAACATTAGTTAAATTACACCACTACACCAGCCGTGCCAAAATTCCTACTCGATATGTATCTCAAAACTTAACTATGACTAAAGCTATATATATATATATATATATATATATATATATATATATATATATATATATATATATATATATTATATATATATATATATGGCTCTGCCTCGGAGACTTTAACACGATCCCTAGCAGAGAAGAGAAATCTGGGGGTCGCCCTCCCTGCAGCCAGCCATGAATGACTTCAACACCTTCATCTTCAATGCACACATGTTCCCCCTTTCTCCGGCAATGCCTTCACCTGGTGTAACATGCAGGAAGGCACCCGAAGACAATACTCCCGTCTGGATCGAGTCTTGGTCGACAATCGCTGGTCCTACAAGACTCTCATCTCCAACCTCTCTCACCTTAACTCCATTGAATCGGACCATTCCCCTTTCCTAATCGAGATCGGCAGCAACTCCAACCTCATCAAGAAATATTTCTAATTCCTGGACTTCTGGAGATGTCACCCTCAATTCAGAAGCCCCGTTGCCGCCGTCTGGAATTCAACATCTCACCCCGACCCTCTTATTCGTGTAGTTGCCAAACTCAAGGCAACCAAAGGCGCACTTTCAACATGGAGCAAGATCGCTTTCGGCAACATCTTCCAAGAGATAAAGATGGGGGAGGATGATGTCACCCGTGCTGAGATACGGTACGTCTCAGACAGATCTGCGGAGGCCCGTGCCACACTCAACCTCACCAAAGCTCTCCTCAAGTCCCGGCTGAAGGTACGAGACAGAATTTTGGAAGCAGAAAGCCAGATTAACCTATGGATATCGAGGGCAAAAAAATTTAGGTTTATTCCACGCTTGCGTCAAAGGTCGCAGACATCAACTTAATTTGCTCCAAATCTCCGAAGAGAACGGCATCTTACTCAAAGAACAACGGAGCATCCATGTGGCAGCCGCTAACTTCTATACCAAATTATTCTCCAAAGTTGCCGTCGTTAAAGATGAGGAATTACTGGCTAAGGTCTCCAACTTGATCAACGAGAGAGAGAACATGCAGCTCTTGACCCCCCTCCGTGGACGAAGTCAAGTCTGTATTCTGGTCTCTCGACGAATACAGTACCCCTGGGCCTGATGGTTTCTCCGATGTCTTCTTCCGATCTTATTGGGACATCATCGAATCGGACTTTCGTGAGCCCGCTGTTGCCTTCTTCCAAGGCACGAGCTACCCCAAATCTATCTCTCGTGCCAACCGTATCCTAATCCTAAAAAAATACAACCCGGAGTACTTCAAAAACATCAGACTGATCAGCTTATGCACCTTTACCAATAAAATCATATCCAAGATCATCGCGATCCGTATGTCCAATCTTCTTTCCAAGATAATCTCCGAGGAGCAAAACGGCTTTGTCCCAGGGCGGAACATCACTTACAATATCCTTCTCGCACAAGAAATGATAACTTGTATGAAATTCCCTTCCAGGGGAGGGAACGTCGCCATCAAACTCGACATGGAGAAGGCCTATGACCGTTTGGACTGGAAATTCATGATTTGGGTATTTAGGGCCTTCGGGTTCTCTGAAATTTGGATTGACGTCATCTTCAGATCCATCAACAACTCTTAGTTCTCTACTGTCATCAACGGACAGGCCGACGGCTTCTTCAGATCTAGTCGCGGGGTTCGACAAGGAGACCCCCTGTCCTCCACCATCTTCATCATCACCGCTGAAGCACTCAGCAGAAACCTAAATAGCATGCCAAATACCCCAGATTCTACCTACTTTTATACCACCATTGGTTGCCCTTTAATAACCCATCTGCCCTACGTCGACGACATCCTCATCTTCTCATCCGGTGACATCGGGTCGGTAGAGGTGGTCAACAAAATGCTTGAGAAATACACCAGATGCTCGGCCCAACGAGTCAATACTGACAAAAGTGTAATCTTCACCCATCACAAAGCCGACAGGAACCACTCGGACACACTTGCCAACCTGATCTCTTTCTCTATCGCATACCTGCCGTTCTCTTATCTGGGGTTTCCACTAGTTTATGGTAAATCTTATTCGGGCATCTTCGAAGGGCTAGAAAACAAAATTAGGAAAAAAATTGTGGGATAGCACAATGCGACCCTATCTCCAAGCGAAAAGATGATTCTAATCAAGCATGTCTTATCCTCCATCCCCATCTACACCCTGGCCGTATGCTCCCCCACTAAAAAGGTGTTATCTTTGTTTGAAACCCTCTCTGCCAACTTCTTTCGGGGACACCTCGATAGCAAGGATAAGCACCACTAGGCTAGTTGGGACACAATGGCCACACCTACCAATACGGTCAGACTTGGCTTCAGCAGACTTGCACACGTTGTCGACGCCTACTCCATGAAGTTGTGGTGGAAGCTCTGTTCGGATAACTCCATCTGGACTCTGTTCATGAAGGCTATATACTTCCAACATTCCTACCCCACGACGGCCATAGCCAACAACCATTCCTCTGCATCCTGGCACCGTATCCTTCATGGTTGACACCTTACCGAAACCCTTAATCCACCTGCAACTTGGCAACGACAGCTCATCGCTGTGCCACGAGCGATGGCTCGGTAATACGGTCCTCCAGCTAACCTCGACCGTCCCTCCATAATTGCTCAATTCGTGATTTATGGGACAACGACTCGGGGTGGAGGTATGTAATGCCCCAGTCCTAAAATACGTAGGACTAGGAACGTAGACATACCAGCTGTATTCATACGAAGTATACTCCAATATATGGAAGCCTCGTATAAATACATAAGCTGTAAAATGCAGTAGAACCATAACTAATCTCATCCACGCAAAATAAATGAATAAAAGACATCATATAAAGATAATGAATTATCTTGATACAATATGTTGGGTGGAGACAAATCCACTACCAACAAGTAAAGGAAAAATATATTAAGAAAAGATATGAATTTGGCGAGCGAAGCGAAGACGATCCAAATGCAATCATCCTCGAAGAAATAGCGATGATCACGGCTAGAGCTAGAACACCTGCGAAAGACAATAGCACACACCTGGAGAGATAACCAAGTCCTCAGAGGGACGTAACAAGACACATAATATCATGTCATATAAACTGAATAAATATTGCTCAAATAAATAAGTAAATCAAATTATAACATGGTCTAATATGCACCTACTAAACGAGCGTACCATCCCCCCAACCAAACAAGGACAGGAGATTGTAAACTAATTCACGACGACGTATCTTTCCATGCTACGAATCCAATACGGCATTCGGACCGCAACAAGGTTCAATACCTTCTCATCGAAGTAGTAAGTCACACCTACAACCAAACAAGGACAAGATGTGATGAACTAATCCGCGACAAGTTATTGTTCCAAGCCACGGTCAGATACAAGTACCCAAACCAAAAGTACTCGTACCTAACGGATAAAGGTGCCTAACCGGTCTAAGTGATATGTAGTTAAGAACAATCCTTCCTACGTATGGGCCCTGGCTGAATAGGATCGGCATGGTCCCCCCTTACTCACCAGAGGCCCCATCAGTAAGAGCATGACGTTCCGCAGAATCGTCAGTGGCCGTCAGTAATCATGGGTCATCAACCCCGTATCTCCAGCGGAGAGTCCGGGTCACAAAGGAAGTGCATCGAAGCCCATACGTTAAAAAATTGACCTCCTCGCCCATTGCCTACTGTGTTGTATCCACAACACAAACCACTATAACCGCAAAGTCAAACTAGTATGCAATCTCTATTAGCAGTTATTCCTATCGTACGGCTTGTACGTACTGATGGCCAGCCAATCACGCACTTTCGTATTCTACATGCGACACACAACTTCGTGGTACAACGTGTCAAGGCCAATGAATGCAACACACAAGGTGGTCCCTTAAATCTAGGTTTAATGTGAGAAAAATAATACATAGCAAGAAATATAAATGAACAGTAAGTTCTAACAGGTTATGCCACGTATCACAATTTATTTTGCATAAAAAAATAAATAATGCATGAAATATGAGCTACAATAATTAACAGCAAATGGCAAGGTGTCTTGCCTGAGGTCCTTGCTGGTGAAACCGACAATCCCGTTGGATACAGAATAGTCACAGGGCTACACAAGATGAACTCAGACGATGTGACAAACTTCTAAAATAAAAACCAAAAATAAAATATTTTGAATTTTTTTTTAGGAAAATTATATGATGTGTATTTTTCTGTCAGTATTCCGAAACTTCAAACAGATCGTGATTCTGATTCCTGGTTCTCCCAGAATCTCAAAAATACTAAAACGTGTCAGATTTCGGACCACTGACACTCCACAAATTTTCTAGAAAATTAAGTTCTGAATTTATGAAAATAAAATGTATATTCAGAAAATATACCTCAATATGATTCCAACAAAAAAAACTGGAGGTCAAAAGGAGTCCGGAGTTGGGAGTTACGGTCATTCGAAGTTGCTACAACCTTTGAAAATTGAGGCTGAATTTATGACGAAAAAAGAGAGAAATTTTAACAAGGATGGTTTGAAAGATGATTTGTGGTAAAAATAATGTGGAGGAGTACCTGCCTATTTATAGGATGTTGGAATTCCCAATTAGATAAGAATTAGGATTCCTTTAAACCTAATTTAGATATTTCCTAATTTAATTTAAAAGCAATCAAATCCAAATCCAAATCTAAATCCAAATCTAATTTAAATCAAATCAAATCAAATTCTCTTAGTTTAAAATCAAATCAATTAAATCCAATTTAAATATATTTAAATTTTTAGCTCAAAATCAAATGGGATAAGTAAATTTTGAATATTTAACTATTTAAATAAATCCAAAAATCAAATCAAGATTTAAATGGCCACCATAACTTCCAAATATATTTTTCAAACTACCAATAATAATAATTTTGAAAATAATAAATATTTTTAAATATCTTTTTAAATAATAAATCTCAAAAATTATATTTTTATTTAAATTAAACTAGCAAATATTTATGAAATATATGTATGCATGAATAATATTATTTATTCCAAATAAACGGCCTTTTATAAATAAAATCATAAATTTAGGAAATTTTGATAGCTAAATTAAATATTATATATATTATTTTGAAACTGTAAAAATAAATAAAATATTTTTCTCAAAATATGTACGCTCGCACATATTCGCACTCGTCGAGCAACTACGAAAAATAAAATTTCATGCGCGACGTACAATAGGACTATGCGACGTACAATACAAAAATTTTAAATCAGTACCAAATTTAATATATATAAAAAATATAGTAGAAATTTAGGAGTTTTACATCCTACCCAACTTAAAAGAATTTTGTCCTCGAAATTAAGAATTAGGAGGGGGTGAGAAGGCACAACGGTAGATAGGAGGGTTTAAGGAAGTTTATATGGTCGTAGTCTAGGGTGAGGGTATGATTAAGAGACGATTGTAATAACTCTTAAATTCAAGTGATTAGAAAGTCAAGATTGTAAATTTAGTATCGAGGGAAAGGTCGAGTAGTTCAAGACAAAGATATGGTTACATTGGGTGGTAATGGTCATGGTGATAGGACAGTTAGAGGAGTTTTAGTACGACGCTTTCGTCCTTCTAAAATAGGTGAAGGCAAACGCAATATAGAGTTCGAAGGAGGCATTATCGAATACGAATACGTGGATCAAAGGCGACCGAATAATTCAAAAGGAGTTGTCAAGGCAGTCGAGGATGGGACTCTAGAGGACAAGTTTAGCTATGTCCCCATCCACGTAGGATAATATGTGATAAGCGAACCAAAGTGCAATAGGTTGATCAGACCATCATGCACCGGTTATGATTAGACAATATGTTAGTGGGTGCACCCAATAAAATATGTCATGATCAAGCTTGATAACGAAAAAAGCTTGCAAAACTGAAGCTACATTAGCAGCACGAGATAGTCAAAATATGAGCAAGGGAGGTACTGATGAAGGAAATTTTAAATAGTCCCAGATCTTTTAAGATCAAGGCTCGCCCGAAGTTTGGGCCTATACAGTTGTCTTGGTTGACTAGCTAAGTTAGGGTCCTCTGAACTTATAGGCTAAGCAAATTTATCCACATGGGTCACAAGGACAAAGGCCTTGTTGGGCCGTGAGGTATTCTACCCAACTTACTAGAGTTAAACTAGTAATGGGATGAGACAATGGGTTAAGCAATCAAGATAAAGCACAAATTTAAGCATTTAAGGAACTAAGTAGAACAAAATTCACCTATCGGGTTAAGGGATTGAGTCAAGGTTGGATCTCTTAATTGAAGTCGGAAAGTATTTTGGTGTCATGGTAGAGGTTATAGTTTGGCCATTTTAACCAGAAGCTCCTATCATGAAAATAGTGTACAAGGAGACGTGTTTTAGTGGGACATGATACATCTACATGAAGATGGACTTGTCTAGGTCTTACATATGAAATTTGTTGGAAGGAAAAGTGTAGTGTTGTACTCCAAATATACAAGTCACGATAGGGGACGCCAGAAGATCAAAAATAGAAAGTTGGAGTTCACGAGGTGATAATTAATGCACAAAATAAAGAAGATCAAGTTAAAGCGTGAAATAAAATTAATTAAAGAATCCATTAAAAATAATTTAGAAATACAATTCCGGAGAGAAGATAGTCTCCTAGATGAATACAATTAAGGAACCATTAACTCATTATTCAAATTGCAAATGGGTTAGAAGGTCGTAATTAAAATATCTAGAATTAAAGGAAGGTCGAGTAAGTCGAGGTGAAAATATAGTCACATAGCTGGGTAGATGACTAACAACACTTGTGTATATACTACTATCATGGTTATGATTGACATGGCAATTAGTGTGGAATACTTCTAACTCATTAGGGCTACCTTTGTGGCCTATCATTAATATTTTAACTCAAGTTTCCTCCAAATTTTTTTAAAAAAATTAAACTTTCAAAAATATACCACCAAAATTTGTATTTACTCCAAGCCGTTCAAATTCATAAAAAAAAAAAATTCAAATCACTCTCATAAATCTCAAAGCAAAATTTTATCACGTTACTACTAAAATTTTCCAAAATTAACGTTTAAATTCAACTATTTAACTCAAGAGTTCATAATTTACGAATCCATAAAAATTTCACAATCAATCAAAATTTTAACACTCTAAAATTTTCAATTAATTTATAATAAAACTCTTAGCATATTAAAAGCAATCTCAAAAAAATTAAGCTCAATGCTCTCATCAATTTTAACTTCTATTTATGCTATGTTATTCCAACAAACTCTCAACTTTTAAATGGTAACTTCCTTTAATCAATCAAAATAACTTTCCATCACATCCTTCGAAATTCTTCAAAAAAAATTTTAATATTAGCAATCCCACATTAAACTAAATTTTCAAATAATCTTATCAGTCAAATTCTATTTTTTTACCAAAAATCTAAATAGATTTGTAAATCCTCAATCATAGGACACAATTTAAAATAAAGAAAAATTCTCAAAAATTGTTTTCATAACTTTCAAATATTTTAAACAAAAATTCACCGTCATTACTTCCCCTTAAAATTTAAAATTTTATAAACACGAATACCGCAAGTTGTACAACTCCGTTTAAATAATTCCTACGACCATTTTTAAAAGCTAAGATCATTTTCGAACCAAATCTATAACTGTTCAAGGTGTATAACTATAATACAATAAATCATGAACATTAAAACTTGAAAATCAAATAAATTTTATATTTGTTCAAAGATGTATATCTATCACCCAAACTCATAAATATCTCAACTCGAAAAGCAAATAAATTTTATACTTGTGCAAGGATGTATAACTATAATCCAATAAATCATAAATATCAAATCTTTGAAAATCAATCAATTTCTTAAACCAAGTATGAAATTCTATAAATCCTCTGGTGTTTACTATTTAGAAATCTCAAGGTTAAATCTTTCCGTGGTAATATCCTACTTTACAAATTACTAATCATTAAATCACACTAAAAAACCCTTTAACTCAATTAGAGTCTTAAATGTATTTCAATTGCCAATATAACCATTCTAGCCATATTTTTGACCTATGAGCATATACTAGTGTAGTCATCTTCCTAGTTGACACTAAGCACGAAAATAAGAATCAACGGTAGAAAGGAATCAAGCAAGATGCAATTCAAGGAAGTCGAACGAGAGTTCAGAATTTGAAGCCAAGGGAAGAGGTCAAGCTGTATGGATGAGATTCCTATAATTCTAATCCTCTGTTGCAGGTTCATATCGGTACAGTAACGTAACCAAAGTGACAAACTCGACCTGCATTGGCCACCACAAAAACATGTAACGCCCCAGTCCCAAAATATATAGGACTAGGAACGTAGACATGCCCGCTGTATTCATACGAAGTATACTCCAATATATGGAAGCCTCGTATAAATACATAAGCTGTAAAATGCAGTAGAACCATAACTAATCTCATCCACGCAAAATAAATGAATAAAAGACATCATATAAAGATAATGAATTGTTTTGATACAATATGTTGGACGGAGACAAATCTACTACCAACAAGTAAAAGAAAAATACATAAGAAAAGATATGAATTTGGCGAGCGAAGCGAAGATGATCCAAATGAAATCATCCTCGAAGAAATAGCGATGATCAGGGCTAGAGCTAGAACACCTGCGAAAGACAATAGCACACACCTGGAGAGATAACCGGGTCCTTATAGGGACGTAACAAGACACATAATATCATGCCATATAAACTGAATAAATATTTCTCAAATAAATAAGTAAATCAAATTATAACATGGTCCAATACGCACCTACTGAACGAGCGTACCATCCCCCCAACCAAACAAGGACAGGAGATGGTAAACTAATTCACGGCGACGTATCTTTCCATGCTATGAATCAAATATGGTATCCGGACCCCAACAAGGTTCAATACCTTCTCATCGAAGTAGTAAGTCATACCTACAACCAAATAAGGACAAGATGTGACGAACTAATCCGCGACAAGTTATTGTTCCAAGCCACAGTCAGATACAAGTACCCAAACCAAAAGTACTCGTACCTAACGGATAAAGATGCCTAACCGGTCTAAGTGATATGTAGTTAAGAACAATCCTTCCTACGCATGGGTCCTGGCTGAATAGGATCGGCATGGTCCCCCCTTGGGCACCAGAGGTCCCATCAGTAAGAGCATGACGTTCCGCAGAATCGTCAGTGGCCGTCAGTAATCATGGGTCATCAATCCCGTATCTCCAGCGGAGAGTCCGGGTCACAAGAGAAGTGCATCGAAGCCCATACGTTAAGGAATTGTCTTTTCCGCCCAATGCCTACTGTGTTGTATCCACATCACAAACCACTATAATCGCTAAGTCAAACTAGCATACAATCTCTATTAGCGGTTATTCCTATCGCACGGCTTGTACCTACTGGTGGCCAGCCAATCACGTACTTTCGTGTTCTACATGCGACACACAACTTCGTGGTACAACGTGTCAAGGCCAATGAATGTAACATACAAGGTGGTCCCTTAAATCTAGGTTTAATGTGAGAAAAATAATACATAACAGGAAATATAAATGAAAGTAAGTTCTAACAGGTTATGCCATGTATCACAGTTTATTTTGCATAAAGAAAACAAATAATGCATAAAATATGAGCTAAAATAATTAAACAGCAAATGACAAGGTGTCTTGCCTGAGGTCCTTGCTGGTGAAACCGATAATCCCGTTGGGTACAGAATAGTCACAGGGCTACACAAGATGCACTCAGACGATGTGACAAACTTCTAAAATAAAAACCAAAAATAAAATATTCTGAAATTTTTTTTTAGAAAAAATATATGATGTGTATTTTTCTGTCAGTATTCCGAAACTTCAAACGGATCGTGATTCTGATTCCTGGTTCTCCCCGAATCTCACAAAACACTAAAATGTGTCAGATTTCGGACCACTGATACTCCACAAATTTTCCAGAAAATTAAATTCCAAAATTATGAAAATAAAATTTACATTCAGAAAATATACCTCAATACGATTCCAAAAAAAAACTGGAGGTCAAAAGGAGTCCGGAGTTGGGAGTTACGGTCATTCGAAGTTGCTTCAACCTTTGAAAATTGAGGCTGAATTTATGACGAAAAAAGAGAGAAATTTTGACAAGGATGGTTTGAAAGATGATTTGTGGTGAAAATAATATGGAGGAGTACCTACCTATTTATAGGATGTGGAAATTCCCAATTAGATAAGAATTATGATTCCTTTAAACCCAATTTAGATATTTCCTAATTTAATTTAAAAGCAATCAAATCCAAATCCAAATCTAAATCTAATTTAAATCAAATCAAATCAAATTCTCTTAGTTTAAAATCAAATCAATTAAATCCAATTTAAATCTATTTAAATTTTTAGCTCAAAATCAAATGGGATAAATAAATTTAGAATATTTAACTATTTAAATAAATCCAAAAATCAAATCAAGATTTAAATGGCCACCATAACTTCCAAATATATTTTTCAAAATAGCAATAATAATAATTTTGAAAATAATAAATATTTTTAAATACCTTTTTGAATAATAAATCTCAAAAATTATATTTTTATTTAAATTAAACTAGCAAATATTTATGAAATATATGTATGCATGAATAATATTATTTATTCCAAATAAAAGGCCTTTCATAAATAAAATCATAAATTTAGGAAATTTTGATAGCTAAATTAAATATTACAAATATTATTTTGAAACTATAAAAATAAAAAAATATTTTTCTCAAAATATGTACGCTCGTACATTCGCACTCGTCGAGCAACTACGAAAAATAAAATTTCGTGCGCGACGTACAATACGACTATGCGACGTACAATACAAAAATTTTAAATCAGTACCAAATTCAATATATATAAAAAATATAGTAGAAATTTAAGGGTTTTACAAGGTAGGACCGGATCAGAGATTGGTTGGGGCCGGTGGCGGCGGCTGACCTCGCCGTAGTAGAAGTGTAGCTCAACGATTTCCCTGATGCCTTCAGGTGGACTCCCAACTCCGGTGGTACTTTCACGATGGCCTCTGCCAGGATCGTTTTGAGAGGCACCAGCGTGCCGTCTCCGTTGATCGTACCTTTTTGGCACTCCTACATCTCCAACAAATGGCCTGTTCTAGTCTGGAGAGCTCATCGCAGGAAGCTTCCTACCGACAACTCCCTCAACTCCATCGTATTCAGCCTTGCTTCAAGATGCCATTGTTGCACTTCCTCCCGTTCAAAAACTACTGAACATATTTTATTCTCGGTGACCTCACCGCTCAGCTTTGGAACAGCCTCTCCCGCCGTTGCAGGCTGGTTCATCGAGCCAGGGGCTTCAACGATCTCCTCGCCAGCTGGGGCATCTATTACGGGCATCAGATTATTGCAGTCGCCGGTATTTGGGTGCTCTGAAAGAACCGAAACAAATACAGGTACGAAGGGCGCCAATGCAACCCCAGACAACTGAACAAGGAAGCCCTCCGACAAATCCTCAACATCAAGAGGCACTGCACACACTCTCCGGACCATTTTTGGAAGGCGCTGACCTAACCTCGGGCTCGGGCACGAAAACTGTTTTTGGCTAATGGCCCTTTTTTGTTGTCTCTTCGCACGTAGCACGTTTACTTGTATAGGCTTCGGCATTTTGTGCCTGATACATCAACAAAGCTCCTTTCTTCAAATATATATATATATATATATATATATATATATATATATATATAGTATTATGCTATTATAAAGTAATTATATATATTTACAAAATTATATTTAAATCTATTTGGCGTCAATGTAATTCAAAATAATTATACTAAGTCATGGCAACCTAATATGGCTCTACCAAGTAGAGTTGACTAGGTTAGTGTCCGAACATATTTTCTAGTCAAATCGAACCCGAAAAGTCAACCGATGAGTCTCTTGTGCCATTCGAAAATAAACAACATGGAACATGATTGTGTGGCACACCCTTGGCATGTGTGTCGTAAGTTCAAAATAGGTCAAATCCATATATTAGGTTGAATGATTTTGATCGATGTCGAGTTTTGAACCCAACTTGGAAGTTAGGTCTAGAATTACGATGAATGGTCAAATGGCCTAAATTGATCCGAAGTTGTGCAAAGTCAAAAGAATGTTAGGGAACAAGTTTGGATGGGACATGATATGTCAAATTGAAGATGGACTTGTCTACTTCAACACTCATGGAGGATGTTTCGAAAGATTAGCATTTCTTGTGCTCCAAAAATTAAATCTACGAAAAAGTACAATTATAGTCATAATGAAAAGAAAATATAATTTAATAAACAAAATAAATCGTTTAAATTAAATAAAAATAATTTTCAAAAATCAGGGTACTTATAGAGATAAAGGCACATAATAATAATAATAGGGCACAATATAAACGGTCTGATACTGCCGTCAAGTTCTCCCCACCCTATGTCTAGAATCTAGCAAGTCAAATATATCCTACCAAGGAACGAGAACAACAACAAGTCTAGTAATCTACTACGAAGACATGCAATACAATGAATAATCATGTAAACCTCACATCATCAATGTGTCGATGTCATGTGATAAATTGTGTCAATAGACATAAATAATGCATGCAGTGCCTAGTGCCGATACTCTACGTCAATAGAATGACCTCGGCATCCGAATCCAATTCGGACGCTAAATATCGACTAATCCTACGCCATGACAACGATATACAAAAATAAAGACAACATGGAAAGAAAGGAAGCAAGCTATAGTATTGGCAAGGTTTGCTTGCAACTTCTAGCTAAAAAAATGATGGTCTGGCTCCAATGTCCTCGCTACCTCCGTCACGTAAAGCTATAATAAATACTTTACTACTAATAACACATTAATAACTTACCATATACGGACTTACCATATATATGTAAATGTAGGAACGAAATGTAAAGCGATATACTCTAGGGGGTGGATAGAGTAGGCGGCAGAATATTAGCTATTAAAATGTTAGCAGCAAGAACATAAAAATATATCACAGTTATGAGTAAGTAAAAATAAAGTACAAAGTGCAAACTCAAACATGGTGATGTATACTGGTCTCCCTCTTGTGAGGACTAATCCAGTCAAGAGAACTCTAGCTCTCAGTTGAAATCCACTATAGAAAAATTACAAGTTTTTATCCGAAGTCCTTGCAACTTCTACAAACGCGAGCTTTGACCCGAAGTAGTTGACCAAGTTCAATTGTGAAGTGTCTAACTTCTGTGAATCCTCTTGATTACAATCACTTTGAACTTCTAAACCATACCACACTGGCAAATCGACTAGAGGAAGTTTAACTGGCTTGGGATTTGAAATTGAAAGCTTATAGGGGCTTTGGAAGATTGTGGTCAGCTTAGTGAGAAGATATATGAAAGTGAATGAGTGTGTTGAAATTGTATAATTTTTTTCTATTATAGAATTTTCAAAGGAAGAATTTGGACATAATTCAAACAAAATTCTATGAGAAGATCTCGGCATATAGTAACGAAACAAAATATTTTGTCCTGAAAGTTGTGCAAGAAATATGTAATACAAGAAAACATGTTTTGATATGACATGATATATCAAAATGAAGCTGGACTCGTCTAGGACACGCGTATGGAACTTGTTTTGAGAAATTGATAATTATCGTGCTTCAAAAATCAAAGCTACGATAAAGTACTTCTATAGTTAATATTGATTATATATAAAATATAATTTATTACAAAATAGCCATATGAAATAATAAATATAATTAAAATATAATACCTAAAAATCAGGGGGCTTATAACCTACCCATCTTAGAAAATTTCGTGCTCGAAGTTAGACATAGAACACATAATTTTAATGATAATAAATAATCGATGGCACAGTCCCATCTTCTTCTTGCAATCCTTCTGGATGTCCGATTTGTTCTCCATGCTATGCTCAAAATTATTTTAAAGCATGCATAAAAGAAACTATTCGAACATAATTTCTAGAGGACACTAATACCAACGGAATTCTAAGTGTACCTATTCTACCAAAAGCTAAGGCTCACCAAATTCTAGATGCTTCCTAACTCATATAATGACAACACAAAATCAAAGTCAGGAATGGTACAACTCCTATATGGAATTCGAAACTTAGGTATTGCAGACTAGATTCAGGGGATTTCTAAGGAGTTCTAAGTATCATCATAGTGCCATTGGTCAACAACACTATAAGGAAAAATTACTATTAATTCAATACTATTCCTATATAAGCCAGATCTTTTACAAAATAGGAAGAAAATATTACTCTACTCCTTCTAACTACCTATCGACCGGCTAGACATTTCTTGTAAGTACCCCCTAACCACCTTACACCTAATTGCTACATATAGGTCAAGGTTGAGCTCAACAGATACACACCAATGGTTAAATTTTCTAGCCCGGATCTTTTCTAATTCCTTTTAAGGCTAGTCCTACTCTGTCTAATACTCTTAGGTCACATATCATCCTAATATTATCATTTGATAATAAGTTCTCTAGAGAGCTATCTTAGGAAAAAATGTAGAACGATCTTGGGTTCCGGATGATCAGTCGGTCTGAAGGGCACACTCCGACTCATATCAAAGTATAGGCTATCAATTAAGGTTTCCTAATAAGGTGACTAACTATTTTTGAAAGTCATGTTCTAACTTATGCTACCTTAAAGATCATAAGTCCTAACTCCAACCAGTTCACCTACTTCGGTGGCCTGGTTTTTCTCCAATCGCCGAATCTAAGAACACTGTGTTACCATTGAGAATGAAGTCTTACTAGGTTCTAGCCATCCTTGATCCTCTTTTATTATTCCACATATACATAGCATTGCTCCTACGATTCCTTCTTCTTTATATCGTGATGCATATCTACAAAACAAATTCTAACTATGAGTCCTTCGGAATTCCTATAACTAACCTATTTCGATAAAGGGTGTACTAGTCAACGACTTAATGTAAGATTTTCTAACTCTAATATCAAGTCCTTAACTATAGCTAACCACAAAAGATAGAAAATCACAACCATCTTTAACTCAGTCAACCCTTAATTTATACTATCCTCATATAAGTCATATATTAAATCTCTTTGCAGTATAATTAATAATCTACCCTTTTTAACTATAAACAAGCTATACAATTCTTACAGGCAGGCCTAACTCACTTACACCATCCTACTAGGTAATGGTCAAGGCTGAGTTAAACAATTCTTAGATCTAATACTCTTGACATAATATACCCTATTGACCAATCCTTTGGTCCAGGTTCCTAATAGGTCATTTTAAGGCTAGTTTCAACAATTATAGAGATGGCTACTCTGATCTATACCCCTAGATCACAATTTACTTTAATATTATCAATCTATGATAATCTTGCTAGAGTAGATCATTTAGGCTACTTATCCAAGAAAATTTCCTTTCCTAACATATGCATTATATTCATGATTTTTATATCTTCTATGTAAAATTTCTCAAAATCCAGTACATTATGACTCTGATAAATTTTTTTGTTTAGTCGGGAACATTACACTTCATCAATTTGTTTTTATCGTAGTGGGATCCTCGGGCTCTACCTTCTACAGTCCTTCAAGTTTGTACTCCTAATTGATTAGTAACTGTAACTAAATCTAAAAATCCAACTACGTCTTCCACTAAGTTCCATTCTTACTTACTTCAATCTTTATGGTCGAGAAATCTTCGGTACCTTCCTATAAACCTCTATGAATCACGTAAACTTCCGTTCAAGGCTCTATTTATCATAGGCTAAGATAACATGACTTGATGTGACGGTTCTAAGGTCTCCTATTAGGGTTAAGCCTTCTTTTGCATTCTATTCTAACTTCCATCTTAGGAAAATGTCTATAAATTGTATCCACCTTAGCTACTTACTTAGTACCATGAAGCATGGCTTCCTATATCTTTCAAGTAAAATTTTTCTACAATAGTGTTCGATGTAAGAAAAGGTTGAACGAACTTTTTGCTTTATTGAGCGTATAAGGTATTCGTGTATAAAAAAGAAAGTCCTAAACAGGATATTCTAAGTACATCGAGAAGAGATTTCTGGAAAAGTGTGATGATGGAGATCGAGTACTGCAATGGCTCCTTTACTCTGTTGACGATCTGACGATAAATCAACCTTACTATGGCTCTCTAGTACCTTTGATGGGACTCTGGGGTCACCGATCAAGAGGATGTCTGGATGAGAAGATCCTTGAAGATGATTGGTTGGTTGGTTCTTTGGTTGATAGGTGGATGAGGGTGGTCAACTCTTCGTGGATGGAGATCGCTGATCCTTGAAAGATTGTCGATTGTCAATGTTTCCTCTTTATTTTTCCTTCTTTTTTTCTTCTCTCTCTGGTTGAAGAAGAACTCCTTCTATTTATAGAGAACTGAGCACAGACGTGAAGTGTATTAGGGTTATTGAGATATAAAAGAATCTGCTATCATTGTACGATACGGACTTCTACGGTGCTGACACGTGGCGGACATCGAGATTTCCCTCAAACGAGATATCTGGTGGTTATAAACATAACCGAAGGAGGTGACATGAAGCGCATGCCGATTTGCTTGCTCGGATACAACCGAGCAAATCTTGGGATTCCATCCTAGATTTTGAGTCTAACTGATCCTCATCTAAGATTTAAATCAATCTGATATGATATCAATCATGATTGTATCCCAATCTTCTCTGTATGAGGTGCATGTGAGCATATCACCATCATGTACCTCATGCAGACGCAGGTAAGTAGCTATGCCTCTGAACAGCAGAGGTGTTGGTTGCGAAGTAAAGGATATGACATCCTTGCGTATCTGAGATTGGCGTAGGTAGATAGCTGCGCCACTAGAGTACAGACATTGGCTTTTGGAATAAAAGAAGGGGAGGGGGACCAACCACCATCTTGTTTCTGAGGTTGGTACAGAAAAGTGGTTGTGCCTCTGGCTTCTTCAAAGTGACGAGTTACTAATATGCTTCTAAGAGGCTGCGCCCACAAGAATATCAAAACATACTTCGGTGGAGGTCAATCCTCCAGCATGTGGATTGAGAAGAAGGAAGGCTACGCTTCAATGAAGACTGCATCTATTGTAGATCCCTCCAAGATTTTGTCGAATCTGTACCAGATCCTTTGTAGAAGAACAGAATTAGTCCCTTATATATCATCTTGATGTGTCTATACTAGACTTTGGTAGACTTGATAATGAAAGGACTTCTCTCCATATCTTCTATTTTGTCTTTTTAGCACTGAGCCTGAGTCTTTTGCATCTTCTGCACTTTGGCAAAAGAATGTCTTCAGCTGAGATTTTTCATGCTTCTACAAGACCCACTTCAAAGTATTCCAAACTTGAGTCAAGCTCGGAATATTTTGAACAGAAGCATGAACACGCGTCAGGACTGTAGGAGCTGGGTGATGGCTGGTGTCACGCCTAGCTCTTATCATGAATTATCCTGAGTCATCATTTCAGAGCATGGACTCCTGATGGCTTCTGGATATTGGAGCCTCTTGCATCTTTGCCGGGATCGCGAATCTCTTTAGTAGTGGGGGTTCAGAGTCACGTTCCTTTGGTCACTCACAGTACTGCTATCTGTCATGGAGTGGAGCTTTAGCTTAACTTATAAGCTTCCTTCTGACCGATGTCTGGCTCGTGCTTGGACCATACGAACATCCTACATAAAGGACTGTCCACTTTCAAGAGAAGACTCAGCTGCTTCAACAATGGCCTTGCTTGCCCAATGTTCAGCTCTTGACGACCCTGGAGTTTGCTTGAGGTGGCCGTCGGTAGAAAATCTTTTTGTCCAAAGAAGTTGTAGTAGAACTACCATTGGATCTCGAGACATCCCACACCCTGGATGTCATGGGCGTCAACGGCGTCTCGGACCTTCGCTTCCTGTGTTAAGATTGCTTGCCATTCTGACCGAGGAATAGTAAGGCCTGTTGTTGTGGTTGCTCTCGCCGGCCAGTTGGAAAGATAGGAGAGTCCTATGCTGGTCTTCATCCTGGGCTCGAGCCAGTAGCAGCAATGAGCGGTAGCTTCCTTTTTACCAGAAAGTGATTGGCTCTATCACCGCTTTGCCCGCACTATTGAGAGCTTGTACCGTAATTTTAGCTTTTTTGTTGCTTCTGTCTATGTAACTACGAAGAGTTTGTAATAGGTCTTTGTAGCCATATGTTTTTATTTGTAGAAGCTTTTCTTGTTCCCTTTGCTTTTATCTCAAGAATAAAGAGAGAATATTCATAATGGATTTGCCTGGCCAGAGGTAATATGGACGTGGTAAGCTTAATCTTGGCCGTGGTATAGAACAACAATCTAGAGGTAATATGGACGTGAACTATTTTCTAAACCGTCAGGATAATCATATAACTGATGCGAGAAGAACGACTACACAGAGGTAATGTGGACATGGTAGTCGCATCTTCCAGGCGTAGAGAAGCAATCCAGAGGTAATTTGGACGTGAAGTGCATCATCTAGTTGAGAGAATATATAGGAGGAAGAGCGAGGGATCCCCTTACCAGAACTCATGGGCACCCTTTTCAGGGGATGTGGGTGCCTATGCTGGTTCTGTCTTCTTACGTAATACTTCTTTAGGAACTTGCCTTTGATGAGCATCATTAGCAAGTCCCCATTAGGCTTAGCTAGCCGATAAGCACCGTCAGAGTACACCATTTCTATTACGAACGATCCTTCCTACTTGGGCTCGAATATTCCAGCTGCATTATGGGTCATCACATCGGTCTCCGTACTGCCAAGACGAGATCGCCAACCTAGTAGGATCTTTCGTGGACCTTTTTGTTAAACACCCCAGAGATACGAGCTTGGTAAACTGATTAATGAAGGCTTAATACTTATCATCCAATGCGTCTAGCTCTCGTAACCGCCTGCGTTGATTGTCTTCGACAGTTAACTGATTAGTAATGGCTACTCGCAAGGACGGGATTTAAATCTCCAGGGGGAGGACAGCTTCGCTCTCATAGACCAAAGAGAATGGTGTATTGCCTATAGGTGTACGGACAGTTATACGGTAGGCCCATAGACATTCGTCTAACTTCTCATTACAGTCGCATTTGTTGAAGGATACGACCTTTTTGAGGAGTTTAACATTGGTTTTGTTGAATGCCACAGCCAATCCATTAGCTGCCGGATTGTAAACTGTTGACGCCATATTCTGGATTCAGCTTTTGTCACAAAACTGGTAGAATACATGGCTTACGAACTGAGGACCATTTTCGTAAATAATCCTTCTGGGAACTCCGAAGTGATAAATAATGTGATGTTTGATGAAACTGATCATGTTGGATGTCTTCACCTCTACCAATGGTATTGCTTCCGCCCATTTGGAGACATAATCTGTAATGGCGAGGATGAACCAGTGCCCTTTGGAGGATGGTGGACTGATTGGCCCCATGATATCCATTTCCCAGGCTTCGAATAGCCACGAGGCCATCGTGTGGTGTAAGTATTCCGAAGGTTGATGGATAAAATCTGCATAGAATTGGCATGCCCAACATTTCTTTGCATACTCAACAACATCTGCTATCTTAGTGCTCCAGTAGTAGCCCATACGGTACAGCAGATCTTGTAGCTTGGGGCCCGACTGATGGGCTCTGTAGGTTCTATCATGCGCTTCTCTGAGTGCTTATTGTGCCTCTGTAAGAGACAAATAATATAAGAGAAGTCCGTTGTATGAGCGACGGTATAGCATTTTGGTGGCCGAATCGTAGAAGAAACGGAGTGAGTGTCTCCTGATAGAGGTTGCTTCTTTATGGTTATCAGGTAGAATCCCATAGACTGCATAGTCTATAAATGGGAACTGCCAATTCCTGGTGCCTTCATCCGTTCCTACTTGTAACGAGTAGTTATGACATGTACGGAGGGCATTCTTTGGACATACTAACTCCCGGCCCATTACTGAAACGGTATGATGAGATCCAACGGGGCGGCCAGAGAGGCGGCATGATGGAGCCTGCGGTGGTAAGGGATTAAGTCCTCATGTTGCACTTCATACTGACCTCGAACCTGACTGATGATCAATTTCGAGTCTCCATAGGCCTCGATGTAGTCAACCCCTAGCTGTTTGGCGAGTTGGAGTCCGATGATGAGGGCATTATACTCTACAGCATTGTTGGTGCATGACTTTGTGAGGGAGTATGCACGATTAGTAACTAGGCCGTTCAGAGTAACAAGGACGATACCGACCCCTGCAATGATTTCATCATTTGGCCTCGCTCTTGAGGCTCCGTCAAAGAACATGCGCCATACTGAGTTGTCCGAAACTGCGCTGGACTCCAGTACTTCATCGGGGATTTCTTCATAGAGTTTTGAATTTTCTAGCACCGGGTGAGCCGCCAGGAAATTTGCCAACGCTTGGCCTTTGACTGCCTTCTGTGGGATGAACACTATGTCGTAAGGAGTCAGGAGGAATGCCCATGTGGCTAGTCATGAATTCAGTGCCCCTGGCTTGGTCATAAGGACTCTGAGTGGGTTGATCCTGGATACCACATGGATCATCTCTTCGGTCACATAATGCCATGTCTTCTGGATGGCGAAGAGAAGGGCAAGACATTCCTTCTCAACAGGACTATACCAGTGCTCGGCTCCAACCATGGTCCTGCTGAGATAATATATTACTTGTTCGTGGCCTTCTTCATTCTTTTTGACTAATAAGGCACCAAGAGAATGATCTATGGATCGGACGTACAGTAGAAAAGGCTTCCCCACGACTGGGGCTACCAGTATAAGAGGGCTGGTGAGGTACTTCTTGATGACGTTGAACACGCGCTGGCACTCTTCGGTCCATTCAAAAGTGACTCCTTTCTTTACTAGTCTGTTGAAGGGTTGACATTTATTAGAGAGATTTGCTATGAAACTCCTTATATATGCCAGTCGCCCATGCAAACATCCAAGCTCTCAGAGGTTCTTGGGAGGTGCCATCTCAAGAATCGCTTTAGTGTTCTCCGGGTCGATATGAATTCCTTTTGCTGTGATGATGAAGCTTAAGAACTTGCTACTAGAAATGCCCAGAAAGGACTAGGTTGGATTCATTTTTAGCTGATGTGTCCTCATTAGATCGAACACCATCCGTAAATCATCCAAGTGGTTAGATTTGTGCTTGCTTTTGACGGCGATGTCGTCAACATAACACTCTACAGTCTTCCGAAGATGCTTGCGGAATATGGTACTCATAGCCCTTTGATAGGTAGCTCACGCATTCTTTAATCTAAAAGGCATTACTGTGTAGCAATACACCTCCTTCATAGCTCGGAACGTCGTATACTTTTTGTCTTCGGGAAGCATCTTGATCTAGTTGTAGCCGGAGAATCCATCCATAAAGGACATCAGCTCGAAGCCAGAGTTGTTGTCAATCATCATGTGGGTGATCGGAAGAGAGAACTCATCTTTAGGACAGACGAAAATAAGATATCTGAAGTCTATGCAAATTTGTATCTTTCCGTTCTTCTTAGTGATAGGGACGACATTTGTGACCCAATTTGGGTGCTGCTCTTCGCGGATGATGCCGCTCTCGATGAGTTTATCGACCTCCTCCTCAATAGCAACCATAATGTTGGGGCAGAATTATTGCAGTTGTTTCTTGATTGGTTTAACATAGGGCAGGATATTGAGGCGGTGCTTGGCTACTTGCTGGTTAGCCCTGGCATATCTTCGTAGCTCCAGGAGAAGGCTTCGATATACTCACGAATGAGCCGTATCAGGGATTGTCTGTCATATTCTGTTAGACTTTTGCTGATGAAGATGGGTTAGGTGAGACCTCATCTCCTAATTCAACCTGGATGACTTCATCTTCCTTAGGGGGTTCCTGCTGCTCGAAATGCCACTCCCATTGGGATCCTAAGCGCAGTCCCCAGGGTTCATCTTCGAAGTACTAGAATACTTGGTCTTCATCCTCGATTGGAGGTTTAGAGAGACCATATTGGCGGATAGCATTTCTCCGAGGCCCCGAACGGCTCTGTTATCAGAGTACAGGGTGTCCTCTTGCTCGTAACCCGACGCTGTTAGAAGATTGACCACTTCTACTACCACGTCGGGGACAGGAATGATATTATGTTGCACTTTGAGGTTGGACTACTCTCAGACTAGAGAGTAACTATGTTGGCCAGTGACAGTCTTCTCCTAGTAATCCAATGATATGACGTTGGCGTTGATGAGGCACAGAATTTACACCTTCAACACATATTAGTCCTGTATTGAGTAATAGACGTAGTGATGATAATGGCAATACTTGGGATGGTCGACCTTTCCCACTTCATCAGAACGCCCGAGTGCCGTGATGGACAGTTTTTTCCTACTTCGTAAGCATCTCGAAGTGCTCCAGCGTATCCTCGTCATTGAAGGAGTAAGTCTCCCTCGACCTCTGTGCTTCCGTAGACTTGGGGTTCGCAGCTGCTGAACCTTTGGAGATGTTGACAGTCATGGATTGCTTGCCTTTTCTGTCTTTGGGGTTGTTGCTGTACGAGCGTCTTCTCTTGTTTTCGGTGGCAGGAAAGTGTAGTCCCAGGAGAAGTGCATCCTGGGCTTTCCTATGTGCGGCATCCGCCTCTGTATAAAAGGTGTCTATTCCGTGCAGGGAGTACTGCGCCACAATTTTATAGCGGACAGCATGTTCTTGCAGTAGGAGTCCATGAGCATGGGCTCGGGCATGCGGGTGGTAATCTGAGGGCTGCCTGCCGAAAGAGCTTGATGTATGTGCGGACAGGCTCTTTCTCCCTCTGGACAATTTTTATGAGGGTCGTCATGGTCATATCTATGCCTCCTTCGTAGAATCGGTCCACGAACCAAGTCTTCAGGTCTTCAAAGGATGAGATGCAGTCGTCCAGAAGACTGCAGAACCACTCATAGGCTAACCCCTGCGGGGCTCCTATGAATATGTTTGACAGGAGGGTGCATTCATTTGGCAGGTGCCTCGTTACTGAGGCAAAGTAGTATTGTCGGGTAGACCCCTTTCTGTCATAAGGTGTAAGCGTCTGCAGATTGTATTTAGGAGGATAGACGATATTGTCCTACTCGGTAGGGTATGGCTGCTGGATCTCCATCTTCCGGAGCATTGCTTGCTTCTCCTTGGCATAATGAAGGGCATATAGTTCTTTGATGGCCTGCTGTATCTCGGCCGGCATTGTAGAGCCTGTAGCCGATGGAGTAGACGAGGATGGTCCTGCCTGGTTGGCAATAGGCAACCTGCTGGATTCGTCATTGGTAGGCGGATCACACGCAGGTGTAGAGGGAGAGGGAGCCATGCTACTCTTTGTAGAAGCATAGAAAATATAGGGTTTATGCGGGTCACAATTTACCGTCATACTTTGGGCCAAACTGGTCCCCATAAAGGAGAGCCGCATGACAGATTCAATACCCTATACAGCCCGTTGACAACCAGACTGCTTCGAGCCACAGAAGAAAAATATGTGGCCAAGTTAATCAGTCCGTCTGATGAAGCTGACAAATTATGCCAAAACTGACAAAAATAACCGCTACTGACACTCTGACAAAAAGTTAAGACATGATCAGACAAAATGGCATGTCACTAAAAATATGGTTCACGTGCTTAGACATAGTCATGCGGCCAGAAGGATTGCTATCCAAGCCGCATAAATCTTATGCGGCTCAAACATATGCGACCCTAAGGTCTCTGAGCTTTATGCTGCCAAGGGTGACCGTAACCTAAGCCGCATGAGCTTTATGCGGCTCAAAATACAGAATCTATGCAGCTCAACAGTCCTTAAGCTACATGTGGACTAAAGGAAGGCTGCGACTTAAGCCGCATGAGTCTTATGTGGCCTAACATGGCAGAAAACTTAGAGACTCATGCGGCTCAAAATGATTCCTATCCTGCGATAAGACATGTGGCAGGCTGACCATGTCTCAATCACCCAGATATGCTGCAACAAAATCCCAACCAATAGCTAGCTGGTGGCCAAAGAGCGGGTCTTCACGTGCTGATTATCCTCGTGGCTACGGGCCATCTATGCGGCTCAAAACACCTATCACTATAAATAGCAGGGTGTCACACCCCTGTAAAAGACTGCCAACCTTCGAAAGGCAATTTTTTAAGAGCTAAAGACTGCGTCGGATAGTCCAAGGAGTAAGGCAGAGTTGATACACTTTCCTGAGCCTCCACTGTCACCCTCTAGAATCAAAAACTAAATAATTGTACTTAGATTGTCTTCTAGGATTTCTTTCTAGGCTTTTCTTTGTACAAACGAGTTTGCATTCAATTTTAGTATTTCTGTAATACATATCTTTAATATTTAATGGAAAACATGATGGCAACACTGTTGGGACGTCCTTCTTCACTGATGAAAAGCTGGTGACACAATCCGATCCGTCCAAGCTCGGCTCTACGCAGCAAATGCTTGTGGTTCGTTTTGACCAACAAGCCTTCAAAGAAATGCTTTCTGAAGGGAGCGCCAGCCCGTCACAGAAGCGAGCCAATCGAAAGAGAACTCGCAGGACGTTGGCTCGTAAAACTGTTGCCCCCGACCAAGTTCTGGAAGAAGCTCATTCTGCGGCCCAAGACGGTGATCGAAGCTCTCCTGTGGCATTGCTTTCGACCACAGAGGACCCCTATGTTCCCAAATCCAACAAAGGAAAACACTACGATGCTGAGTTTTTGGGGGCACAAGGGAAATCCATGCGGACGAAGAAGAGGCCGCATAAGAGAAATGGGCAGTCTGCCCAAGCGGCAGCCAACTCTGGCCGCAGACAGACGACCCATACGGCTACCAATTCTGGCCGCAGACAAACGACATATGCGACAGCCAACTCTAGTCGCAGGAAGACGGCCCATGCGGCAGCCAACTCTGGCCGAAGAAAGATGGCCCATACGGTAGCCAGCTCTGGCCGCGGGAAGATGGCCCATACCGCAGCCAATCCTGGCCTCAGACAGGATGTCTCATACGACCCTGTTAGAAGCTCTGTGTTCAACCGTTTCTCATGCGGGCCCGACTACATGAAGCCTATTGAGAATGTGGAAAATTCCAATCAGGACTCTTCTTACCATGCGCCTTCATGCGCTAAGTTGAGGAAGTCCAGTACAGTACGGGTCCAATAAGCCCAGTCAACTGTCCAAGCTACGGACCATAGGCAGGTACCGTTAACTGTTATATGGGCTCCTGATGGAAAGTTATACAGAACCACCCGCGTCCAGTCCCCCAGGGCTAACGGACAAGGTGGGTCTTCAAAGTCTTCCTCCAACGATCAAGAGCAAGTCTTTTTACTAGCCTCGGATCAGGGAGCAAACATGATACCTACGTACCTGTGTGCTCGGGATACCCGAGTCCACAAGTTTGGCACAAAGGTAGGTCAGCCTGCTATCGACTTGTATGAGGTGATCACTCAAAAATGCAAGAAGGCAACCTTGGCATACGATGAGTCCCTCTCTTGACGTCGTTGCACCCAAGTCAACATCAACTGCTGCTGCGACAAGTCGGCAGCACCTGAAGATCGACAGTCCATTTTCCAACGACTGCAGCCAGCACCTGTCCGCCAACAACTCGAAAAACAGGTACAAATTCTGGGAGACGAGGAATTTTCTTTTACCTTCTGTAATTCAACTCGAGAGGTTCCTCCCGGCAATGAGAAAAGAAGACAGGCTCTTCCAGCCCGGCAATCTCAACCAGCACTGCAAGGAAACTTTCATCTGGAGGTTTACTGCCGACAACCACAGGGGGTGTCTATTTAGGCACTCGATCTAAAAAGAAGCTTCAAGCATCTAGGGGTGCACCTATGGCCTCCTTGGGAGTAGATGAAGCTGGGGGTAGCATATCCCTCAATATATGTGATAACCCGGTGTACCAAGAACATACACAGGAGGTAGAGATTTCCCAGAATTACGCAATAGACTTGGACTTCCCTGAAGGAGACAACCCTTGCCAAGGCGTTGCGGCTTCCTTCACAGGGGGTAGCACCCCTTCCGAGTCTGAGGAAGATGATATTCCGACATTCTTCGATGATTTTTCTGTACAAGAATACAACACGGAGAGCACCTCTGCTACGGTCCCTTCCACCTCTATCCATGTACGGACAGTCTTTATGGCCGACGATGATCATGAGGCACCTACTGGTCGACAATGCCTAGAAGTACTTGAAGCCATGCTCTTATCCTTGGTCAAGTCAGTAGACGAAATCAAAGCTGCTTTGCCAACTCAACCAGCAAGGATGCCCGGACAAACAAGTTTGGGACCCGCAGTCAACGCAGACTCCAAGACGAACGTCCCTCCTTTGGGTGATGATCCTTTAGGAGCATCTGTTCCTTCAGCTGCAGATAAAGCCAAGGAGGTAAGGAGGGAATTCCAGGAGCTTCAAGCAATGTTCAATGCCCGAGACTCCTCTTGGGACCTCAAAATACGACAGCCGTATCCCGTTAAATGGAGAGATGTGCCTTTTCTACCATGGTACAAGCCGTTTTATATCGATTCTTATGACGGAAGGTCCTCTACTAGTCGGTACATGACTTACTTTGAGGTCACAACCGACCACTTGTCGCATAGCGACGCCATCCTCACACGATTATTCATCGGAACATTGGAGGAGATCGCGTTCGAGTGGTACCGCAACCTTCCAGACAACTACATCCATTCCTTTGACGACTTCAAGCACATGTTTCTAGAGAGGTTCTACGAAGTGGGGCATGATGTGACAATGTCGTCTCACATTGACGTCGTTCAAGGAGAGAGGAAGCTAACAAGAAACTATATCGAGCGGTTCCACTAAACTGTAATGAGATTGCACCAAGGTAATCCCGAGAGTTCCTTGATTGAAATCTTCCAGAAGAATTTACTTCCCGCAATTAGCCTCTGGATGGTTGACGATCAGTTCAGGGATTGGACGACCTTTATCATAAGTGCTACCAATACGGAGGCAAAGTTGAAGAAGGCTCGCCAGTTGGGATTACACATCCCAGATGGAGAGGATAAGGGAAAACGTCCTGGTTCCACCTCTAGCAACAACAAAATTGGCGGCACCTCCAACCAGGATAATAAATGCAAACAGGCCATGGTCGCCGATGCGACCAAGAAGCCTGAATAAAAACAGGCGGAAGGTCAATGGCCCAAGGTGAATTACTCATTTGAAGATAGTCATGTCAAACCTATCTTCGATATGCTCTTGCAACGGGGTAGGATCCAGCTCCCTCCACCAAGGTATGAGCCTCGAGCGACAGAAATGGAGGACCTAAAATATTGTTACTTCCACCGCTATGTCCATCATTCCATTCATGGCTACTTCCAATTAAAGCGGTACATTCAGAGTCTTATCGACACCAAAGCTCTGTCGATAGACTTTGAAGAGGTTACCATGGCGGCAAACATGGTGTCAATTAACTTCGGCGACATCCCTCTAATAAGTACTTCAGACAGGGTAACACCTGTCCCTCGAGCAACGATAGAGGTTACCAATCTTCCATCCGTCCAGAACCAGACATCTGGACTGGTACCTCTCACCACTTTGCGAGGAGAGATCATGTGGGTGCCTCCGGACTTAGTGCTCGAAGTTATCTAGGTGGTGTCATCTCCTACCAACAAGAAGAAGGATAGGAAGTCTAGATTCTGCCATACAATTTCAGCCGAAGCTGAGGAAGCGACAGCCGTTGTTACCCGGTCTGGGGCACAAGTCCAACCCACACTGGGAAGTTCAGTCGAAGATCCTCACCCGGCAACGCTGCCTGCCTCTGATGTTCCAAGGCCATCTCAACCTCCACCGACGGATAAGTCCAAGCCAAAAGAAATCCGCTTCGACAGGCCACTCTGTAACGACGTATCTCAGGGGCTGGAAAGACCTTACAACTTTGACATATTAGCACAATTGGCTAATACGCCCGCAAAGTTGTCGTTATACGAGCTCCTAAGGCTCTCCAAGGATCTTCGTGTCGCATTGAGCGAAGCACTCCAAAATGCTGACGCCTACTTAGCCCAGGTCAAGCTTCCAGGGGAAGCCCCGTCAGCAGATCTATAGGGCAGCAATGGCAAAGACACAATGCCCAACATCATATTTACTCCATATGACATGTTGATTAAGTCCAACTTGCATGAATGTCTCTTGTACTACACTAGATACATAGACGACATCAAGGTGGATCGGATGCATATCGACCCCGGCTCGTCAATAAGTATCATCCCGAAAAGCTTGCTCCAACTTCTAGGCATCCCTATGCACCGGCTAGCGGCGACCAACACTTCCACTAGCGATTTCAACTCGGGAATGGGCTATCCCTTAGGGAAGATCTGATTGAAATGTCAGAATAGTGACCTAAAGACGGAGGTTACCTGAAGATGGAGGTTGCCTACTACGTCATAGATGCAGACACATCTTACAACATTCTTCTGGGACATCCGTGGATACATGACTATATGATCGTGCCATCCACTCTTCACCAGTGCTTCAAGTATGTCAGTAAGTACGGTTTATGGAGACTGAATTTGCCGACATCGATCCCTTCAAAGGGGTTGAGTCTTATTATTCTTCGGAGGCTTGTCTATATGAAGAATCTAAGAGGTACATAACTGACAAACTGGCGGCCATCACAGGACCAGAAGAACCCTTGAGAATTTATCTCCAGGCTCGCAAACCAGGCAAAGTCGTACCCCTTGTCGCAACTTTGTATAAAGAGGTGCCTGGTTCCCCCGTCCCATCTGTACAGTCGAAACCGACGGTGATCCGACTCCCAAAGCCAAGAGCCAAAGCCAGTCATTGGGCCGATGGTGATCCGACTGCCGAAACCCAATCAAAGGCAACAGGAAGATGCGAGGCCCTCTGTGACACCGATGGTGATCCGATTGCCAAAATCCACTCAAAGGCAAACAGAAGACACAAAATCTTTTGCCGAGCCAATTGTTATCCGTCTTCCTAAAACGAGCCGGCAACCAAGAGTCGATCTGACACCCTCAGGCAAGCCAATACCATAAGCTAAACCCTTGGTGGTCAAATTGCCCAAGACAGCATCTCGACCTCTGAGCTCGCAGTGGGTAGCCGAAAAGGACATAGAAGTCGCCAAATACATGGTTGTACAGGTGGATAGCCCCTCTCCTGATGATGTAATCCCGGTGGACATAATTCCTTATTTTATAAATAAGAGGCTGCCTTTAGATTATTCTGAGTATGATAAGCTTAATCTAATGTATGCTGCACGGGACGATCTAGACGTTAACCTGTACACACAGGTGACAACCGTCTATACCGCAAATCAACTTGCTCCCATTAAAGGTGCTTACTTCCTAGTCCCAGACAGAAGAGGATGGGATCACACGATCATCTTCGGCCGAAAAGAAGGTCCTTAATCTTTCACGTCACAAGAGTTCGATCTCGGACCTGACGCTGGAAGATTACCGCTCTACCTGTATAGTCCTCAAGCCATGTACTTCATACAAAAGTAGGGGTACGACATGGAGGCTAACCCGGGTCTGAATTATGGCAACGGTCGGCGATTGCCTCTACAACTGTCAACACCGGCTGGGAATCCTCAGGACTATTATACAAATTCAGACATGGCCTCGGGTATGTTACACGAGCAACAACGCCCGAGAGTTCTGATAAAGAATACGAGTGGCACTTTTATTCGTCTAAGTCATCCACTTTCGACTCCGATTGCAGCATTGGAGATATATTCAGACAGACATTATCTGTCAACAAGACATCCGTGATATTGAAGAGGAAGACGAAGACCTACTCGAACCGCTTGAGTTGGAGCCATGGGTCCAACAACTGGATATAAAATTGGAGAAGCACTTCGAACTGCGAGACCCTCCCACTGAAGACGAGGTCATGCAAGTTAACCTCGGTGATGAATCCTCTCCAAAGCTAATCTTCATTAGTAAAAGCCTGACAAACGACGAGCATGAGTCATTATTGCAACTCATCATAGAATACATCAATGTCTTTGCCTGGAGCTATGAAGACATGCCAGGGTTAAATTCCGAGATCGTACTTTATAAGCTCAATATTTATCTGGACGCAAAACCAGTCACACAACAGTAGCGGACGGTTTTGTCCAGACATCATGAACTCTATTGAAGCAGAAGTAAACAAGCTTATAGCAAGCGGTTTCATCCGTGAAGAGCAGCATCCAGACTGAGTAGCCAACATAGTACCAGTCATCAAGAAGAACAAAAAGATCTGAATTTGCATCGACTTCTGCAATCTAAATACGGTATGCCCTTAAGGATGAATTCCCTTCTTCAGATCATCGACATAATGATCGATAATACATATGGCTTCGAGCGCATATCCTTTATGGATGGCTTTTCAGGATACAATCAAATCAAAGTGTCTCCTGATGATGAGAAGCATTCGTCATTTCGAACACCGATCGGCGTGTATTGTTATACGGTCATGCCCTTCGGCCTGAACAACGTCGGTGCTACATATCAACGTGCTATGAGTGTCATCTTCTAGAGATCATTTATGCAAGACGGTGGAGTGTTACGTTGACGACATTGCCATCAAAAGCCGCTCAAAAAATGATCACTTACATGATTTGAGGACGGTGTTCAATCTTATGCGAGCACACAATTTGAAGATGAATCCCACTAAGTCCTTCCTGGACGTGTCAAGCGGAAAGTTCTTAGGCTTCGTCATTACTTTCGGGGCATTCACATAGACCGTGATAAAACAAAAGCAATCCTGGAGATGAGTCCATCGAGGAACCTCCGCAAACTTTGCGGCCTTCAGGGAAGACTAGCATACATCAGGAGATTCATATCTAACCGTCTCAGGGCGATGTCAACCCTTCACTCAACTTATGAGGAAAGGTGTCTCTTTCAGTATGGAACGAAGAATATCAGCAGTGCCTTTGATGACATTAAGGAGTACCTAATGAATCTGCCAGCTTTAGTAGCCACGGTCGCCGGAAAGCCCTTCCTGCTCTATGTACGGGAGATAGAACACTCCCTTCGGTGCTTTGTTAGCACAGATAAATGAAGCGGGACATGAACAAGCCATTTACTATCTTAGCCGGATGATGGTAGGACCGAAACATAGGTACACCACCGTGGAGATGGAGTGCCTTGCCCTAGTGTTCGCCATTCAGAAAATACGACTACTATGTGACAGGGTAGACTATCCATGTTGTCTCATGAGTCAATCCTCTCAGGGTTCTCATGACCAAACCAGGCGCACTCAGTTCTCGTCTAGCCACCTGGGCGATACTATTATCCCCTATGACATGGTTTTTGTCCCGCAAAAGGCTGTCAAAGGTCATGCCCTTGTCGACTTCTTAGCAGCCCATCCAGGCTCAGAAACAGCCAGGATTTATGAAGAAATCATGAAGAAGTCGTCGCCTTAAACATGACTTCACATGATGCCATTTGGCAAATGTTCTTTGACGGTACTTCAAGAACGGGGCAACAAGGTGATATCGTCGCTGGAGTCGGGGTAGTATTAATTTCTCCCTCTGGACTGGTGGTCAATCGGGTATATTCTTTTACAGAACCCTGCTCAAACAACGTAGTCGAATATAACACTCTAGTCATCGGACTCCAACTCGTAAAAGAAGTAGGGATCAAGTACCTGGAAGCGTATGGCGAGTTGTAGTTGGTTGTTAACCAGATCCGAGGCTCATACGAGGTTCACAACGAGGACCTAATTCCCTACTATCAGACAGTAATTGCCATTATTGCAACCATAGAAGGGTTTTTTATAGAGCATGTTCCTAGGCTCCAAAATATCGAAGCCGATGCCCTAGCAGACCTCGCCACTTCCTTGGCACTCCTAAATGATACTCATCATCTAGTCGATATAATAGGCCATGAGCTGGTCTATTCTAAGAACAATGTTCAACTAGATACGAGTTACTCCGCCCAGATAACCAACGACATACAAGACTGGAGACGTCCGCTCATCGATTTTGTAGTCTACAGAATTCTGCCAGAGAATGTGAAGGAAGCAACTTCATTCAGAAGGCACTCTCTCAGATTCTTCTATGATACCGAGACAAAAATATTATATCGACGATCCTACTGATGGGCTACAGTTAAGATGCCTGTCAAATGCAGAAGCTAAAGAAGCCTTACGCAAGGCTCACGATGGCACTTACGGGGCTCACTAACCTGACCCAAAATTGCAAGATCGTCTCCGCCGGATAGGTTATTACTGGCCCACAATGGTAGCAGATACAGTTGATTATGCAAAAAAGTGTAAGGCTTGCCAGATCCATACAGATTTCATACATCTGCCATCCGAATTCTTGCACCCAACAGTAGCCTCTTGGCCATTTGAAGCATGGCAAATGGACATCATTGGGCCAATCACTCTACCGTCGTCTAGGGGACATCGGTTCATACTTGAAATCACTAATTACTTCTTCAAATGGGCGAAAGCTATTCCGCTTGCAGAGGTGAAGACATCAAACATGATTAGCATCATAAAACATCACGTCATCTACCGTTTTGGAATGTCCCGAAAGATTATTCATGACAATGGTCCGCAGTTTGCAAGTCATGCTTTCTATCGATTTTGTGACAAAAATTGGATTTAGAACATGGCCTCGACGGCATATAACCCTTCGGCTAATGGTCTGGCTAAAGCTTTCAACAAAACTATAATCAAGCTCCTCAAAAAGTTCGTGTCGTCAAACAAATGCGACTGGAATGAAAAGCTTGGTGAAATGTTTATGGGCGTATCGTACTACGATTCGGACGGCTACAGGAAATACACTGTTCTTCTTGGTTTACGGGAGCGAGGCAGTTCTCCCATAGGAGACTCAGATCCCCTCAATTCACGTGGCCCTGAACTTACCGACTGACGTCTGATGATAATCACCGCCATCGGCTACAAGAACTGGTGGCCTTAGACAAGAAGCGTTTACAAGTGCAACAAATTATAGAGCTCTACCAAGCGCGCATCTCTCGGGCTTTCAACGAAAAAGTCAAACAGAGAATATTCCAAGTCGGCGATCTCATCTTGGCCGTTCGCTGACCAATGGTCATGACTCACAAGAACCCCGGCAAATTCAAGCCTAAATGGGAGGGTCCGTTTATCATCGAGACTGTATTCTCCAATGGCGCATACCGGCTCGCAAAGTAGAATGGAGACTTGCTCATGATGTCCATAAACGGTATGTTCCTAAAAAATACTATGTTTAAAAATATCCCCATACTACCTAGAGTGTCGAGTTATGTACATCAGGTACCTCTGAACTTACACTTTGTTCCCTCCAAGGGGACTCACATTGCATCTCTCTGAGTAACAAGTCATGTATATTAATACCTCTGAACTTCCGCTCTGATATTTTGATTGTCATATATCACGTCCATATTACCTCTGATATAGACAATCTTCTAGCCCAACACCTGTACCCAACTCGGGAGAAAAGACATGGTGTTAAGACCACAAAACCTATCACGTCCATATTACCTCTGTTGGGTTTTGTTTTGAATCTATTAATCGCACCACCAGTGCGTAAAAGGGTAATAGGTCCACCAAAAATCATTCCTGATTATCGTATGTCAAGTCCATATTACCTCTGATACCGATAGTCTCTCGACTTAACACCTGTGCCCAACCCGGGATAAAAGATATGATGTTAAGACCACAAAACCTGTCACGTCCATATTAGCTCTGTTGGATATTGTTTTAAAATATATTATCTGCACCGCTAGTGCGCAGAAGGGTAATAGGTCCACAAACGTTATTCTAATCTATTACCCGCACCACCAGTATACAGAAGGGTAATAGGTTCATAAAACTTATCTTAATCTATTACTCGCTATATTACTCGTATCGTCGGCATACCAAAGAGTAGTAGGTCCACAAAATATCATTCAAATCTATTTGCTCGTATTTCCAGATACACAAAAGGGCAACAGGTCCACAAAAAGTGCCCTAGCGGGATGTTCTTTATCAAACACAAAATGATGTATTAGGCCCTCTAGTACAAGCACCACAAAATACCACAAATAAAGAATAGAGTGAATGTATTCTGTTTATTCAAAATCAGTTACATTCATAGGACTACCCCTCCAGTAAAATATTACACTGAAGTCCAAAAGAAGCAAAACACAAACTACAGCTAAAGACAGACAAAAACACAAAGACAAATACGAATGTTTGTTTTTTATATTCCCGAAAATAGTAATTACATGGCAACCCATGGATCCCTACAGTCAAGGATCATAGTTTTATTGAGGCATATACCATTCCCTGAGCCATTTTGTATACGAAAGATCTATTTGACTGAGTTCTTCGGCAGGGGCAGGAGAGTCAGAACTTCCAGTACTACTGCACTTAGACTTGGGCTCCCCCTTTATAGCAGCTTCAATCTTAGGAGTAATTTCCTCCACGATGGATGTCAGCTCTTCCTTTATCTCAACTTTTGGTATCACCTCCTTCTTAACAAACGGTGACTGTTGTTTGATGAAATGAGGCAGCATCTCCTCATTCACAATGGTCTCAGCCATCGGTATGGACGCTGCAAAAATCAAAAAAAGAAGATAGTCATGTAAAGACAAAGTAGATGGGCTCCTTTTCAGCTATGTGGCCTAACCAAATCGAACTCATGCGGCTCAGTCATGAGACACTTAGACGGCTCAGTCAGGAAGTGCTCATGCGGCTCAGTCATCAGGCACTTAGGCGGTTCATGTAGCTCAGTCATGAAGTGCTCATGCGCTCAGTGACGAGGCACTTATGCGGCTCAGTCATAAGGCATTTATGTAGTACAATTATGAAGTACTCATGCGGCTCAGTCATGAGGCACTTAGGCGGATCATGCAGCTCAGTCATGAAGTACTCATGTGGCTTAATCATGAGACAGTCATGCGGCTCAATCAGGAGGTACTTATGCATCTCAATTATGAAGTATTCATACAGATCAATCCTGGGGCACTTATGCGGTTCAGGTTCTAATGAGCAGCGCTTGCGGCCCTATCATACAGAATACATGCGGTCAAAATGAGATGGGGCATGCATCGACCAGGTTTAAAGCACAAAGGCAATATATGACAGGACCGCTCATAAAATATACGATATGGCCATTCAAAATTTTAGTCGTCGTCTTTCTACCGTCCTTACTTTGATAGGGGGTTGCACATCAAAATGAATGGAAGGAGAGTCCGCCACTCTCGACGGAGAGGCAAGTCCCTTCCCTTTGGCCGCAGCACCAATCGACTTGGAAGCTTTTGGAACTGTAACACCCAATTTTCCAGATAAGGGTAATTTTGTAATTTTGTAATTATAATTATTATTTATTGATATTTATTTTATATTATTATTTTTGGTGATTTTTAATCATTTTTAAACTATTTAAAAATTATGACTTATGATTTTGGTGTTTTGCTAGTGTGGCCTTAGAGACTGTTGACCTAGAGTCTAGCCAGGTGATTTGGATATTTAATTAGTACATTTTAGCATAAAGGGTATCTTGGTTATTTTAGTATTTATTTGAATTTATTATAATTTATTAGAATTTGTGTGAATTTATTATTATTTAAATAAGTGCTATGTGCTATGATTGGTTTTAGCCTAGTGAAGCCTAACCTAGAAGCTTAGACTTAACCCATAGGCTAAGTAGGATGGTTAACTTAAGTTGAGGGTAGAAATTATCAAGTTAGATATCAAATAGTAGTTTTAGTCATGAGAATTGATTTTAGAGAATGGGCCCTTAGAAACTTAGATGTAACTTGTCTTAGGGAGAGCCCAAGCCCATAACTAACTAGAAACCATAACCCTAGCATTAGTGGCCAGCCACCATTGGGATTTCCCCTATAGAAATCCCTCTTCATGTGTTATTGCCTCTTTTCATCCAAGTTTCCAAGTTTAAAGAAAGAAAGGTATAGCCATCTTCCCCAATCCATAACTTTTCCATTTTAGGTCCTTTTTAGCTCAAATCTTTTGCACTAGGATCTAATCCATCCCTTCTTGCTGCTCATGGAGAGCATTCTTAGGTTTGGTGCAATTTGGAGAGATTAGCTAGCAAGGAGAAACCCCTCTTTTGGATCTTTTTAAGGAGCTTTGAAACCTATATGTAAAACTCTCATAACCCATTCAAATTTCAATTTCTTTGCATGAGTGGATAGCCCTAGGAGTCCCCTAGCTGCTAGCATAGGTTTGGTGATGAGTGGTGTCCATTTCGTGTCCTTATTGGACACGTATCAGTCCCTGTTTACAAGTGTTTGATGAAATATTTGTGAGAAAATTATTTCTCTATTTTGCAAAACTTTTTGAGGGGATTTACAGATCTATATGTGTATATTATATTTAATAAAGACTGGGCACACTTTGTGTCCTTTTTTGTGTCCAAATATGGATACGCATCGCAGCACGAGGCTGTATGCAGCTTCCCTGCTACTCGAGCCTTAGTTCTCCACTTGTAGGACACTTGGACACCTAATATTTGACACGAACCTGGGGGCAACCACTGACAGCATGTCCCCAAAGTTTGGGGACATCTGGTCAAGTGTCCAGAGAGTAATCGACCATGCACTGGTTTTAGCCTATACTTCACACAAATTGTTAGTCTCTGATACGGTTTCGAATCTGAGATACGACCTCACGTGGACACATTTCAGGCACTTGGACACATGCACCTAGACCTATACTACATGTAGGCTTGACCATAAGACATGAGTATTTATGTGTCGTGTCCATTTGGACACGACATGGCTGCACGATGCAGTCTTTACTGCCTGTTTTGTTGTTCTGTTCGATTTTTATTTTGACACTCGTGTCTAGTGATATGGACACAAAACCATTTTTTTCTGACACGTATGAAAGTATCACATCTTTGTGTGTATTAGATTTGGGTTTTTACTTGGGTTTCAATTCGAATTTTTTTGGATTATATGTGTCGGGTTCCAGAAAGTCTGATACTGTGTAAAAAACTGGGTTTTTTAGAGTTTAACTTGAGTTTTTAAAATGTAAATTAATGTTATTTTGATATGTTTAATATACACCTATGTCAGAGATGCATGTTTACACAATTGGGAATATGGTGACGTTTATATGGGGTTTAATGTTTGTTTTTCGAACTCAATTTGACACTTATATATATTCAAATGTCTGATACAAATTCTGACACTTAATTGTTCACTAAATTTTTTAGGATTTCATTCCTTAATAATGTTAACCTGTGAACTATTTTCTAAAACTGAGTCAATGAAAACCTGAGATTGAATGCAATGTTAACCTGAGATTGTGATATTTGATTTGATTCCTGAGTTTTAACTTAACAAATACCTGAGATTATGTGTAATGAAAACTGAACTCTTCCCCTTTTAACTGAAATGTTCGTTTAGGACTGAAAACTGAGAACATTGAGTTCTTTCCCTTAACTGTGTTGGCTCTGAATGTTAACTGAGTAGACTGAGTTCTTAGATTTAAAAACTAGGATTTGTGCTAAATCTAAGAATGTAAACTGAAACCTATATATTAACCAACTGATTTCCTTTAAAACTGTAAATTAATTTCCTTTCCTTTTTGCAATGCTAAGTATATGCATGTGTGAACTTGAACTATTTTCCCTTCCTTTTTGTTTTTACTGTCAATTGATTTCCTTCTTTTGCAACCTGGGATTGAGTGAACTGAGAATGAAGTGTATCATAAAACTGAGTTTTCTCTTTTCTTTGTGTTAAACTGCAATGAGTGATTTTTATATAACCTAAGAACCGATTCCTTGCCTGTCATAAACTGGATGATGCTGAGTCTGAATTCATTTCTAGACATGAGATGAGTTCTTTTATTCAAAACTGAATGCTTGCTATAAACTGAAACCGCTGAATGGTTATAAAGCTGAGATTCATGTTTAGAAAACTGAGTTTTCCCTTTTCTTTATGACTGATTTTTCCCTTTTCTTGTGTTGAACTGTTTAGGCTAGTAGTAACCTGAGAATTATATTTATATTGATGTTGAGTGAATACTAATAACCTAAATTTTCCTTTCCTAAACTGAACTTGAGTTTCCTACATTGCCACTCACTTATAACTCTCTCTCTAGTATATATATATGTATATATCTATATATGTATGTATGTAGCTATAAGTAAATGAATGTAAGTAGGTTTGTAACTATATTTCTTTATATGAATGTGTGTTTGCACTTGTTTAGTCGTGTGATTGTGTGTGATTGATAGACTAGGCTTGGTTGGGCCTAGTGAGACTTATCAGACTTGTTTGGGTTAAGTTTGACCTAGTTGACCTAGCCTTGACTAGTATAGTTGACTGGAGTTGACCCAGTGTTGACTTTAGTCTAGTTTGACCTAGACAGCATACAGATGCATTGTAGATTACATTTATCATTCCCTATGTACATCTTGACTTGTTTTGCTCTAACTAGGAGTCAGGTACCTCATCTCGGACAGTACATTTATTTCAGACATTCAGATACCAGGCGAGTACATTCTCTGATCATTTCATAACTTGCTTAGAACTGTATTCCTGCTATAGTTTACCTTATTTGATGCTGTCACGATATTATCATGGATTGGTACTATATGGATCCTTTCATGCGATGTTATCCCCCTCGTAAGCATCGAATAGATCATGTCGTGTGTTTCATGTACATCGTATATTCCTCGCTTTCATGTTATTCATGTTTATCATGTGCTTTATGCTCGTTCGTGCTCGCTCGTGTACTCTCATGTGCTATCATGTTCGGTCATGTTTCTCATGTATCTCATGTATAACCTATACTTCATGTGCACCCTTCATGGGCCTTCATGTGGAATTCATGTGCACTTAGTTTTTGAGCCATCATGTATTCTTCATATACACCCATCTATGGGCTTCATGTGAAAACCATGTACGTAACATAACTTGTTTGGATCCTTGTGTATTGATTGGGGTATGGGGGAGTATAATTAGTCATGTGAATAATTCCAAAGTAGTATAGCCATGTACGCCTCTTTAGTATAGCCATGTGCAAATCAAGTCGTTCACATGTCGACTTTGTACTCTAAATCACTAGTCACTGGTAGCTCTCTACTTATAGTAGATATTTCTATTACAGTTCTGTCTCTGTTTACATCATGTACTTTCTTTCAGTTTTATGTATCGTACTCTCTTGCATGTTTATATTCTCTAACCTGTTGTGATCTGCGTGAGATGTATTATGCTCGCTCCCGTCCTGACTGGACCTGTTGAAAATTTTACAGAGGACGATGAGGAACCCTGCACCCCTTATTTTGGAGCTTGCCTAGATGACACTCGCGACCTGAAGAGGTTCAGGCAGCTGCTGAGGATGATACCCCTTGCATAGTGTAGATAGCTTAGACTGTTTCTTTTCATGTTTAGCTGTTGTCGTTGTTTTTAGAGTTGTATATTTTAGAGAAGTTAAAGTTTGTTATTTCATTTCAGTTGTACCTCAGTTGAGGATTTTCTTATCTATTTTATCGTGCCATATTCTATCCCTAGTTGTGATTGAGTTGTACCTTCTGTGATTAGCCTTCATTTGGAGATTATTCTATATTGTGTTAGTTATAGTTCATGACCTAGAACAATGTTCTACCGTCGATACTGCGGCGTAGGCTGGGCGCTGTTATGTACTCGTACCATTACGGTGGGTGCGAGTCGTGACACATTTTTAGTGGTGGCACATGCAGGTCAATTTTATGTAGTGGTATTCGAACTAGAGTATCACTACAGCCTGTAGTAGGATTAGGATATTTTTGAGGGTACTCAATCACACTAGGAAAACTCTTAATCATATTCCCTTATCTAAATTGTTGCTTATTGACTTTCCTTGAATATAAACAGTCCCCCTTTGAATTTTCGCGTCATTCTCAGAAATTGCTTCATGTTTTGATCTGTCTTCATGATGGTTATGAAGACACGACCTCATCGCTCCGGTCCGAGGAATACTATCGAGAGGCTGGCCACCTCTCGTCCTGTTCATCAAGGCCTCGAGACCGCAGCTCCTGTTGTACTGACTAAGGTTGGCATTTCTGCTACATTGGAGGTGCACCTCTGTCTGTACAGAGACTTTCTCCCGTCATTCCCGATTTCTCTCAGCAGCAGCGGTTCATGCAGCATTAGCAGCAGACCAGGGGAAACTAGCAGGGGCGAGCTATCGTCAGGACAGTCGATGATGCACAGACCATTGGAGATCTTGCTACAAGTTCCGTTCTTCTCGATTCCATTCCCATAATTGTCTTTTATAACTACCTTGAAATCTGATTCCATCTGTTTCTTGTTGATTGATTAATTTTGTCATGTTGCTCTTTTGTTTTGTTTGTTTTTTTTCTTCTGAGAAAATCATATGGGCTAGGTCACCTCAGTTATGGGATCTAGAATCTTCGATAGTCGTGTTAGCTGGTATAGTGAGGACATGTAGTCAGATTTTGGATGTATTTCTCGGGTATGGGAATTTAAGGTTTTTGCCATCGCATGCGGCAATACAAAAATTTTAAATACCATGAACCTAGAGGTACGTACCTTAGTCAAGGACTCTGTGATTATCGTACCCTTACTCACTAGCATAATAAAGACTATGGACAACATGATTTTAGACAGACGCATATGATTAACAGATTATATCTTGAGAAGATTTTAAACATCATACCCTTCTGTTGTTATATATAACTTAGGAGTAGGGATATTTAGTATTGTAGAGCTTATTCATATGTAGTTCTTTCATAGTGTAATGATATGATGACTTGTAGAGTGTCTGTACCCTAGAGATGATAGTTAGCATTGGTATTAGAATAGTAACCCATTGTAGATGATTTTTTTGTTATTATAATACCAAACAGTTTATATATAGGATGTTAATATGCCTTACAGCCTTGATGATTATTATTATTTTCCCTTACCATATTCTGCATGTCTGGAGAGTTAGTATCATATATACTAGAGTCCTGTACTCACCACTTGGGACAGTTCACTGTTCTGTCCCAGTACACCTTACAGTATCTGACCCCTTCATTGGAGTGCTAGGCATGTGGTAGGGAGTGTATGTTTTAGACCCTGAGTAGAGTTGAGGTGATGAGGGTTAATATATATAGTTTGTATATATATGTAATGTATTTTGATCGGTACGTAGCCTGCACTCGTTTGCAGTATACTGCCTATTGCATTCCTTGTACACCAGTTTGGTTCACTTCTTCACACCACTGTTTGCATGTAGTTAGTTCAGCCAGATATAGAGGAGAGGCCAGGTTGATCTAGAGGTATGTTTCAGTCACCATGTAGGTTTTCTTTCACTTTGACTTTACAAGTGGACCCAAATGTCCTGTCCTTTAGCTCATAATTTCAGTCTCCTTGGCATCATTCCCTTTTGCCTATATTGATGTTTCAGACCATTCATCCTTAGCCTAATTCTAAGCTTTTGTTTCAGTCCCTTATGAGTTTAGTCTACTTTAACCCTTGGTTGATCAGTCATATATATATAGATGATATACTTAGGATATATGTGATGGGTTTTTGTTCTTGAGCATATATATATGTGGTATTTGGGATTGGTGTGCTTAGCTTGTAGGTACTTAGTTATGGGTGACTTGATAGGATTGGAAAGTTAAGATCTAGCCTATTATAGAGTTTCTTTTTTTGCTAAATTCTGATAGCCAACACTAGGCAGCTAGCATAGGTAAAATCCTAAGAAGTTGACCAGCTGATGACCAAGTACTTGGATGTTGAGAAATTGACTAGTGATTGACCCTTGTCTATGTTTGACATAGAAGGGGTGCGATCATCTTAATTTTGAGAACAAAATTTTTATAAGGTGGGTAGGATTGTAACACCCATTCTTCCAGATGAGGATAATTTTGAAATTTTGTAATTATAATTATTATTTATTGATATTTATTTCATATTATGATTTTTGGTGATGTTTAATCATTTTTAAACTATTTAAAAATTATGACTTATAATTTTGGTGTTTTGCTAGTGTAACCTTAGAGACTGTTGACCTAGAGTCTAGCCAGGTGATTTGGATGTTTAATTAGTACATTTTAGCGTAGAGGGTATCTTGGTGATTTTAGGATTTATTTGAATTTATTATGATTTATTGGAATTTGTGTGAATTTATTATTATTTAAATAAGTGCTATGTGCTATGATTGGTTTTAGCCTAGTGAAGCCTAACCTAGAAGCTTAGACTTAAACCATAGGCTAAGTAGGATGGTTAACTTAAGTTGAGGGTAGAAATTATCAAGTTAGAAATCAAATAGTAGTTTTAGTCATGAGAATTGATTTTAGAGAATGGGCCCTTAGAAACTTAGATGTAACTTGTCTTAGGGAGAGCCCAAGCCCACGACTAACTAGAAACCCTAACCCTAGCATTAGTGGCCAGCCACCATTGGGATTTTCCCCTATAGAATTCCCTCTTCATGTGTTATTGCCTCTTTTCATCCAAGTTTCCAAGTTTAAAGAAAGAAAGGTATAGCCATCTTCCCCAATCCATAACTTTTCCATTTTAGGTCCTTTTTAGCTCAAATCTTTTGCATTTGGTTCTAATCCATCCCTTCTTGCTGCTCATGGAGAGTATTCTCAGGTTTGGTGCAATTTAAAGAGATTAGCTAGCAAGGAGAAACCCCTTTTTGGAGCTTTTCAAGGAGCTTTGAAACCTATAGGTAAAACTCTCAAAACCTATTCAAATTTTGATTTCTTTGCATGAGTGCATAGCCCTAGGAGTCCCCTAGCTGCTAGCATAGGTTTGTTGTCGAGTGGTGTACATTTCTTGTCCTTATTGGACACGTATCAGTCCTTGTTTACAAGTGTTTGATGAAATGTTTGTGAGCAAATTATTTTTCTGTTTTGTAAAACTTTTTGATGGGATTTACAGATCTATATGTGTGTATTATATTTTATGTAGACTGAGCACACTTTGTGTCCTTTTTTGTGTCCAAATCTGGATACGCATCGCAGTACGAGGCTGTGTGCAGCTCTCCTGCTACTCGAGCCTTAGTTCTCAACTTGTAGGACACTTGGACACCTAATATTTGACACGAACCTATGGGCAACCAATGACAGCATGTCCCCAAAGTTTGGGGACATCTGGTCGAGTGTCAAGAGAGTAATCGACCATGCACTGGTTTTAGCCTACACTTCACACAAATTATTAGTCTCTGATACGGTTTCGAATCTGAGACACGACCTCACATGGACACATTTTAGGCACTTGGACATGTGCACCTAGACCTATACTATATATAGGCTTGACCATGAGACATGAGAATTTATGTCTCGTATCCATTTGGACATGACATGGCTGCACGAGGCAGTCTTCACTGCCTGTTTTGTTGTTCTGTTCGATTTGTATTTTGACACTCGTGTCTAGTGATGTGGACACGAAACAATTTTTCCCTGAAATGTATGAAAGTATCACATGTTTGTGTGCACTAGATTTGGGTTTTTACTTGGGTTTCAATTCGAATATTTTTGGATTGTATGTGTCGGGTTCCAGGAAGTATAATACTGTGTAAAAAACAAGGTTTTTCACAGTTTAACTTGAGTTTTTAAAATGTAAATTAATGTTATTTTGATATGTTTAATATACACCTATGTCAGAGATGCATGTTTACACAATTGGGAATATGGTGACGTTTATATGGGGTTTAATGTTTGTTTTTCGAACTCAATTTGACACTTATATATATTCAAATGTCTGATACAAATTCTGACACTTAATTGTTCACTGAAATTTTTAGGATTTCATTCCTTAATAATGTTAACCTGTGAAATGTTTTCTAAAACTGAGTTAATGAAAACCTGAGATTGTTAACCTGAGATTGTGATACTTGATTTGATCCCTAAGTTTTAACTTAACAAATACCTGAGATTATGTGTAATGAAAACTGAACTCTTCCCCTTTTAACTGAAATGTTAGTTTAGGACTGAAAACTGAGAACATTGAGTTCTTTCCCTTAACTGTATTGGCTCTGAATGTTAACTGAGTAGACTGAGTTTTTAGATTTGAAAACTAGGATTTGTGCTAAATCTAAGAATGTAAACTGAAACCTATATATTAACCAACTGATTTCCTTTAAAACTGTAAATTGATTTCCTTTCCTTTTTGTAATGCTAAGTATATGCATGTGTGAACTTGAACTATTTTTCCTTCCTTTTTGTTTTTACTGTCAATTGATTTCCTTCTTTTGCAACCTGGGATTGAGTGAACTGAGAATGAAGTGTATCATAAAACTGAGTTTTCTCTTTTCTTTGTGTTAAACTACAATGAGTGATATTTATATAACCTGAGAACCGATTCCTTGCCTTTCATAAACTGGATGATGCTGAGTCTGAATTCATGTCAAGACATGAGATGAGTTCTTTTATTCAAAACTGAATGCTTGCTATAAACTGAAACCACTGAATGCTTATAAACCTGAGATTCATGTTTAGAAAAGTGAGTTTTCTCTTTTCTCTATGACTGATTTTCCCCTTTTCTTGTGTTGAACTGTTTAGGCTAGTAGTAACCTGAGAATTATATTTATATTGATGTTCAGTGAATACTAATAACATGAATTTCCCTTTCCTAAACTGAACTTGAGTTTCCTACATTGCCACTCACTTATAACTCTCTCTCTCTAGTATATATATATATATATATATATATATATATATATATGTATATATCTATATATGTATGTATGTAGCTATGAGTAAGTGAATGCAAGTAGGTTTGTAACTATATTTCTTTATATGAATGTGTGTTTGCACTTGTTTAGCCTTGTGATTGTATGTGATTGATAGACTAGGCTTGGCTAGGCCTAGTGAGACTTATCAGACTTGTTTGGGTTAAGTTTGACCTAGTTGACCTAGCCTTGACTAATATAGTTGACTGGAGTTGACCCAGTATTGACTTTATTCTAGTTTGACCTAGACAGCATGCAGATGCATTGTAGATTACATTTATCATTCCCTGTGTACATCTTGACTTGTGTTGCTCTAACTAGGAGTCAGGTACCTCATCCCGGACAGTATATTTACTTCAGACATTCAGATACCAGGCGCGTACATTCTCTGATCATTTCATAACTTGCTTAGAACTATATTCCTGCTCTAGTTTACCTTATTTGATGCTGTCGCGATATTATCACGGATTGGTACTATATGGATCATTTCATGCGATGTTATCCCCCTCGGGAGCATCGGATACATCATGTCGTATGTTTCATGTACATTGTGTATTCCTCGCTCTCATGTTATTCATGTTTATCATGTGCTTCATGCTCGTTCGTGCTCGCTCGTGTACTCTCATGTGCCATCATGTTCGGTCATGTTTCTTATGTATCTCATGTATAACCTATACTTCATGTGCACCCTTCATGGGCCTTCATGTGGAATTCATGTGCACTCAGTTTCTGAGCCATCATGTATTCTTCATGTACACCCATCTATAGGCTTCATGTGAAAACCATGTACGTAACATAACTTGTCTGGATCCTTATGTATTGATTGGGGTATGGAGGAGTATAAATAGTCATGTGAACAATTCCAAAGTAGTATAGCCATGTACGCCTCTTTAGTATAGCCATGTACAAATCAAGTTGTTCACATGTCGACTTTGTACTCTAAATCACTAGTCACTGGTAGCACTCTACTTATAGTAGATATTTCTATTACAATTCTTTCTCTGTTTACATCATGTACTTTCTTTCAGTTTCATGTATCGTACTCTCTTGCATGTTTATATTCTCTAACCTGTTATGATCTGTGTGAGATGTATTGTGCTTGCTCCCGTCCTGACTGAACTTGTTGAAAATTTTATAAAGGATAATGAGGAACCCTGTACCACTTACTTTGGAGCTTGCCTAGATGACACTCGCGACCTGGACCCCTGGGGAGGTTCAGGCAGCTGCTGAGGATGATACCCCTTGTATAGTGTAGATAGCTTAGACTGTTGCTTTTCATGTTTAGCTTTTGTTGTTGTTTTCAGAGTTGTATATTTTAGAGATGTTGAAACTTGTTATTTCATTTCTGTTGTACTTCAGTTGAGGATTTTCTTATCTATTTTATCGTGCCATATTCTATCTCTAGTTTTAATTGAGTGTACCTTCTGTAATTAGCCTCCAGTTGGAGATTATTCTATATTGTGTTAGTTATAGTTCACGACCTAGAACAGCGTTCTACTGCCGACACTGCGGCGTAGGCTGGGCGTTGTTACGTACTTGTACCCTCACGGTAGGTGCGGGTCGTGACAGGAGCCGTGGTTAAAATTGAGATAGAAAGATGAAGACGAAAGAGAAGAAAGTGAAAGAGAAAAATCTCTCTCCAAATGACCCCTATTTATAGAGTTTCTGAAGAGTGCTACTTCGATTTTCGAGATCATTAAAGATAATGATGACGTTTGGGGATTTTATCCCTAGTAACTGTCAGTTTTATCTCGAAAAGAGAACCCAAATCCAAAATCGAATCAAGAAATTAAATGCAGCAGTGACAGCTGGCAACTGGATGGGGTCTCTCTGTTGCTCAAGATTTCCCTGCGGCTCAAGATCCCTCTGCGGCTCAAAGTCTCTCTGTGGCTCAAGATCTCCCTGCGACTAAATGTCTCTCCTGACTTGAAGACTCCCTGCGCCTTGACATATCTCAATGCTTCTTATTCAAAGTATTTCAAATTTGTAATTTAAAAACTTTGAACGGGGACTTGTAGAAGCATGGAAAATAATGGGTTTATGCGGGTCACAATTTGTCGCATAAGTACTTTGGGCCAAACTGGTCCGCATAAAGGAGAGCCACATGACAGATTCAGCACCCTATGTAGCTCGTCGACAACCAGAATAATTCGAGTAGCAGAAGAAAGATATGTGGCCAAGTTGATCAGTCCGACTGATGAAGCTGACAAATTCTGTCAAAACTGACAAAAAAGACAGCTCTAACACTCTGACAAAAAGATAAGACGTGATCAGACAAAATTTTATGTCACTAAAAATAGGGTTCATGTGCTTAGACATAGTCATGCGGCCAGAAGGATTGCTACCCAGGCCGCATGAACCTTATGCTGCTCAAACATATGCGACCCTAAAGTCTCTGAGCTTCATGCGGCCAAGTGTGACTGTAACCTAAGCCGCATGAGCTTTATGCGGCCCAAAATACAGAATCTATGCGGCTCAAAAGTCCTTAAGCTATATGCAGACTAAAGGAAGGTTGCGACTTAAGCCGCATGAGTCTTATACGGCCCAACATGGCCGAAAATTGAGAGACTCATGCGGCTCAAAATGATTCCTATCTTGCGATAGGATACGTAGCAGGCTTACCAAGTCTCAACCACTCAGATTTGCTGCAACAAAATCCTAACAAATTGCCAACTAATGGCCAAAGAGCGGGTCTTCACGTGCTGATTAGCCACGTGGCCATGGGCCATCTATGCATCTCAAAACACCCATCACTATAAATAGCAGGGTGCCACACCCCTGGAAAAGGCTGGCAACCTTTGAAAGGAAATTTCTTCAAGAGCTAAAGACTGCGTCGGATAGTCCAAGGAGTAAGGCAGAGTTGATACACTTTTTTGAGCCTCCACCGTCACCCCCCAGAATCAGAAACTAAAAAAATGTACTTAGATTGTTTCATAGGATTTCTTTCTAGGCTTTTCTTTGTACAAGAGAGTTTGCAATCAATTTCAGTGTTTCTGTAATACCTGTCTTTGATATTTAATGGCAAACACTCTTGAGATCGATTATGACCGAGGACAGGGTCTTCATGATGTCCGTAAGCGTATCTAACTTTGTCTCGAGGACTTCGATACGTTTGAGAGCTTCGTTGTTATCTTTCTTGTTGCCATCAGCCATGAACACAGACCAAGTGTGAGGGTGACTCGAGGGAGCCATGGATCCTTCACTTTCAGGCTCAGATGCCCGAGTCTCACTGTCTTGAGGATATACCATAAGATCGTGATCTTCTTTGGACTCAGTAAGGTTGGTACTCCCTGTCTGGTGAATGGCTGCGCCAATGGTGACATCCGTGTCGTATTATTCCTCGTCAAATTGGAACTCATGGTTGTTGTGCATGGTAGGAGGCTGGCTACCCCTAATTTTTGACAAGGCACCCAATGCAGATTTAGAACGAGTGTCTTGGAACACACCTGCATCGGGTACCTTAGGTTTGCTGTTCTCTGACTTCCTCTTCGGTTTAGCCACCAATATGGAAGGATTCGGGAAAGGCTCCTTGAAAGCTCTGGGACCCTGCGCTGTATAGCATGTGGCGATGCAGGGCTCGTCTTCTCTATGGCTCACCGATCCCCTGTTAGTCCTCTGGCATGGAGTCAGCGATGGCGCAGCCATCTGCTGACAATGGCAGTTGATGGTAATCTGGGTACAAGGGTGCCTTGATTTAGGCACATCTTGCGCCATAGATTCTTCTTCCACTTGCGAGAGGGTTGGCTTATCTGTCGTAGCACTCCCATTGTATATACAGGGAAGCTGCATGTAAGCACAGTCATAGCAGGTCTGGCGAGGAAGCCTCATATGAACGCCGCTCGTGTGGCTCCCTCTCCGTGGGACATACCTCCTGCCTTGGCTTACGCACTGGAGTACCCCAGTGGAATGGAGATTCGACCGGTTGAGGCATCGGAGTGCGGGAGCCAGTCTTATATAGCTTTCCGTCGGCTGCACGTGTTACTGTCAACACGGGCCTCTGGTCTGCTACAGGTATCGCACGCTTGTTGTACGAAGTGCGAGCCACTTGGGGTCTCTTCCTACTACCCCAATACACCAAAATGGTCATTTTGGAACGACAAAAGTTCGTTCCAAATAATTTCAGGAACGCCTAATTACCGTGCCTATTTTTGGGCTACCAATTTTGTTGGAACGGAAATAAAGCGTTCCAAGAAACGTTTATTGGAACGCCATAAAAGCGTTCCAAATAACGTTTCTTGGAATGCCTTTAATGTGTTCCAAAAAAAGTTTCTTGGAACACGTTAAATGCGTTCCAACAAATGTTACTTGGAACACCTTTAAAGCATTCCAATATTGAAACATCGTGCCTAGAAAAGAGTTCCAGATTAATTTTTTCAGCACATGCTGGAACGGTTAAAAAGTGTTCCAGTATTGGAACACCATAAAAACGTTCCTAAGGAAGCGTTTCAGATTACGTTTTTGTACCACTTGCTGAAAAATGTTCCAGTTTTGGAAAACACATTCCGAAACAAAGCGTTTCAAAACCTGTAACGTTCCTAACATAAGTAGTTATGCTATGAATTTCAAAACCTGTAGGATTCCAAGTGTAGAAGTCTGTAACAAAATGGCGATTGACAAGCTTGTATAAATTTTGAGATTTTTATGAAAGTAAAACTCATTGTAATATACACGAAAGTGAACAAACTTCCATAGCACAAGAATATAAAGAATGAACCATGTTAAGACTGCATACACTAATAAAGTTGAAATGTCATACATAAACATTGTATATATATGTTTAATACAACAATACTAAACTATTATGCTGAAAAAAACATCTGAGTTGCGAAAATAATTTGAGCAGCAGAGACTAATTCCTTCTAACCCTTTACGTTCTTGTTAGTGCCTGCAGAGATGACAACCGAGGAAGCAAAACATGTGATGACCTGTAGACATTTCAAAGATCGTTTAAAACCATGACAAAATAATTTGACCACAACTTATTTCAATTTGGGGCATAAAGAAAAAATAAATACGGAAGAAAAAGCACAAGAGACTGGAGATTGGTTCTTTCATTTCTATAAGACTCTAGTAAAAGCACAAGAAATTGCAAATATTAATAATACATAAAAAAAAACATTTGTATTCAACCGTAATATATTTGTATTCTGCTGATTAATAATACACCAAATGAGAAGTCTTCTTTAAAATTTTAATGGAAAAAAGAATTAATATAAAAGTAGGCATACATTATGTATGGGAAAGTATCTTAGATAAAGATTGTAGAAATAACATAAATAAATAGAATTGAGATGCAAGATATCTTCCTAGACAGAGAGACTCGTATACATTTAACATGATTCCAAGCTTTTCTATGTTTTCTTGAGAATAATACACACTTTCAATTATATCAAATAAGAAATAAAATTATAAGAGAAACAGAAACATTTTGCTACCTGTCCAAATGGTACATACAAAGGTAAATATGGCACTCTTCACCATCCCCTCGAATCCCCAACTCCGACAGCATTTTTCCCATCTGAAGGACTGTCGCTTGATTCGACAGATCCTCCTTTATCAGAAAGCGGAGTAAGAGAAATACCATCAGAACCTTCTTGTATTTTAAGGGACTGTGATCCTGATTCAGCTTCATCTACTGTCAACCCACTATTTGCAATAGATGATGTTGCTACAAGCCCTTGCTCTGATCTCTTAAATATGTTCATATGCTTCCGGACACTGCCTAAAGGAACAAGCTTAGAAAGCCTCCAGAATGATGTCTGCACGGGACCTAGACCCAACACAAGTTGCTCCCCACCAGTCTCTTTAGACTTGACTGTAGTTGACTTCCTGTCCATCTCCTCATGCTTAACAATGACTGGAGAAGAATTCCTTGTATCAAGAGGCTCTTGGAAAGTTTGTGCATTATAATGATGAAAATAGGCACGGGATAAGATACGCGGCACTAGATCTTCTGGAATGCAATAACTCTTAAAGTAATGTTGCCATCCTCTCCGATCAACATAACTAAAAATATGAATGTTCAGTGAAATGTTTGTCCATGAAAAGTCTAGACTCTAGAGGAAAATTAATAATAATAAAAAAATGGGGAAAGGTAATAGATAAGATTAAACCATCATAAAGAACCAATACCTAAGCATTAAGATGATTTAAGTATCAAACAGATAATAGTTGAATATCCAAAAAAAACCTACTCTTTCAAAGCAGCATTCCCAACAGGTGGCTGAGAGAAAGTGATACATTTAACCTGAACTTTCTCATGCTCTTTGGACATAGGAGATGATGCAAGAGTCCTCAATATTGCGAGCGTAGCCAATGCTGCTACCTGCAATACAAGAATTGAGTAGGTACTATAGATATTACGATAGAGAACCAGGAGACGAAAAAAGGACCCACGAACGACCATTATACTTACTGCACCACCAAGTGAATGCCCACAGAGGACAAGTTTCCTCTTCTTTTTGATTGCAAGTCTGTATAACTCCAGAGCTGGAATTCCTTTAGCACGAGCCAAGAAGCCCTGTATCATCATATGGGGCACTATGATACCTAAGCTTCTTTAGAAAACTCATGAAATATGAAAACAGTGATAAATTATATGACAAAGTAATGTCTTGATCTCAGAAATATAAAGCTTGATATGAACCCGATGTGCAGCTGGTTTTGACCCTTTTTTTGTTCCTGGCTTTGCTTGTAGCTGTCCCGAATTTTTTTCATTCTTCTTTTGGGTATCAACTTGGTCATGTTCAGCAGCATCAACCACATCAAAGTCTTCGGCACTATCTTCGTGGAATATGGCTCCTTGAAATATATTTGCGTCAGCAAGGACATCTATATGAGGGAAGGAAGAAAAAGTACTTAAAAACAAGACTAACAAACTGAAAATGAACTATTGTTGATTCATGATTAGACTTACTTGTACTGCTTAGTTCCAATAAATGAAGCAAAGAACGTATCACCTGCCTCGGCTAATAGATACCTAGAAAAGATGGATTAATGTCATGACACAAAGATTTACAGCAACAATTACTAACATTCAATGTGAACATGATCCAAATCATGATGCCTCCACAGTGGGGAATGCTCTCCAAAATTTTCCTAGAAATCAGTAGTCCATTTTAGTTCTTTCTAGACAAATTTGTCATAATAGCCTTTCGTTGTTTATATGAGTCCATATATGTAACCTATAATATTAAGTTTGAGTATAAACTCTATACTATATAGCCCATGTTGCATTCAGTGGAACTACTTAGGTACTCTGACCTCTATTTTTGTGACATGTATCTTCAGTTGATCTCTCTCAAATACAATAAGTATGACCACCATTCACAAAACCTGGTTAGAATTGGATAAAGATCAGTGATCAATTAGTTCATGAGGGGAGTCAAAATAGTACATAGGACCCAGATTCCTGCAAACAGAGCCAAGGATTCTCATTGTATGTTTTGTTTAGAACCTAATTGCCCAGAAACTGATTTGAAGAACATTGACTGGGTGGGTTAATTCTCCTTTCAAAACAGAAAATCAACCAAACCAACTTAACTTTTTCTTCCATTTCTAACCTATGAGTTAGTTTTTTACAGTGAAATAAGAGACTCAATGTATTTCAACGTGAATACACCTTCAGCGATTACTTCTTGATCATCTCTATATTAGTGCATTGCAGGAAGGAAACCTACTTCATATGAAACATTCAACTTTCTTCTTTCTGGAATTCCCATATCAAACCAAATACTATCATTTCCTATGTTGTTTAATATGTTAAATTTCACAGTAACATCACCTCTAAACCAAATTTGATAAGAAAAGAAAAAAATAGTAATTAATGCCAACCCACCGGTGAGGAACATGGTCTAATGAAGGCTGTACACGCTCAAGAGAAACAATTTGTCCTCCGAAATCTGACTTGAAATTGTTAATAAAGCGAACCATCTCCGACACAGGCCTCTAACATGCAAAATAAAAGTAAATAATTCAAATAATTCTCCATATAATTTTCACAGTTCAACATGGAATCACTTGTATGTTTGCTTAAAGTTTGGCAGACTCCAACATGACAGGAAGGCACATTCGCAAAGTGAGTGAATATAAAATTTAAAAGCCAGTGCATGTTAGTCCCGGGGCTAGATTGTTAGTCCCGGGGTTTGATCAAAGATGGTAGACTCGATGTCGAGATCAGAGGTTCAACAAACGTTCACCTTCTGATTATTCTCGAGATCTAAGAGGAACACAATAATATAAATCTGATTACAAAAGCAACAATACTTAGAAAGCAAATCTCACGTTCTGAATGAGGAAAAAAGAGAAGAGAAGATCTCTCGTTCTTCCTCGCAAACGTGTTGCAATTGGGACAGAACGAGTTACACAAAAAGTAGAGAGAGATAAGAAGAAGAACAATGCTGGGGTATCAAAACACCGTTGCTCAAAGCAAGATTCGCCCCACACGATCTGCTTCCAGGAACCAGCAAGTTGAAGAACTTGTGGAACGCTCGAAGTCACCTCTGTTCAGACTCCTCGGATGGACTTGCAATGGCGGCAGCAACTCTCTCTCTCTTTCTCTTTTTCTGACTTGTAATTTCGTAGTAGTCATAAAGGAGGCCGGAAGAGAGTATATATAGAGAGAGAGTGGAAACCCTAGCTGCCTCTTCAGTTATTGAAAGAATGAATCAAATCCTAAAAGATAGCAATGAGATTTAATTCAAATCCCACGAAATTAATTCAAATCCCACAAAGATAGGATCTGAATTAATTCAAATCCCACAAAGATAGGATCTGATTTAATCGCATTGATTGAGCCTTTCCATTACTGATTTGAATCTGCACAGTCAGCAGATCCCTCCACTCGACAGCAGCAGCAGCCTGGCCGTATGGACCGCATGAGCCGCATGGACCGTATGAGCCGCATGGACCGCATGGACCGCATGGACCGCATGGACCGCATGAGCCGCATGAGCCGCATGGACCGTATGTGCCGCATGTGCCACATGAGCCGCATGTGTCGCATGAGCCGCATGAGCCGCATGAGGCCGCATATGAGCCGCATGCCGCATAAGACCGCATGGCCGCATATGAGCCACATAAAGACCGCATGACTGCTGACGTGCTAAGTGCAAAGTGCGCCAACAAAATGCCACATTATGCCTCATGAGCCCGAGTCCGAGTCCGAGTCTGAGTCCGAGTCGTTAAGCCCCTTTGGGGCTTAGCTCCAAATGGAATTAATCCAAGAGAATGACAAAAGCATTAATGCTTAATCCTTGGAGCCTTATTCTTACCTCATTGTAAAATCACCCACATGATTCCCTCCTTAGGGTCACCACCCTATGTGCATCTCTCAACAACACACCCAAGTATATATGTTGAGATAACTCATGGTGCATTTCCGATGTGGGACTAAAATTTATAAGGCATGTTGAGAGCAAGCTCTCTCCATGTAAAGAAAGCACCAACAATCTCCTACATATCACAACATATATATGTGTCCAGGGTTGAGCGTTCCCCACAGTAACTGTCCATTTTGTATTAGGATGGATGTCGCTGACGACTTGAATCTTCCCGTATGGGTTAAATAACAATGTGATACAAGAATGGACTACGCCTTGAATTCTGCATCACAATTATAATTCTTTCCACTCACAAAGTGTAGTTACTTGTGCTTCTGGCTGCACATCAAAGGCCCTGTGCCAACCTGGTTTCAGTGTATAATTTTGGGCGTCTACAAGTTTACCCTCAAGAGACGGCCTGATATCTCTTTCCATACACTATAGGTGAGTTCTTTATTAAAGAGATATGGCATGAAACCTTGCGCTTCCTTGCGGTGCTACGCCGCTATGACATGGCCTGAAGCCGAGGCATTACCCCTATCTGGGAACCTCATCGTAGTGTCATACTACTGTAGCATGTGGTCACAAGCCTCTTTATAGTGCCAAACTACCCAGCATGAAGCCTAAGGCTTTCTTGAGGTGTTACGCCGCAACAACATGGCTTGCAATGCCGAGGCTTTACCCCTACCTGGGTACCTCATCGTGGTGTCGTGCCACTGTAACATAGGGCCATCCTTCCCTTTGTAGTGCTGTCTACAACTCTTTAATTACGTCATACAGTATTAGGCTACCTGCCTATTTGCGGTGCTACGCCGCTGTGACTTGGCTTGCAAAGCCGAGGCATTACCCCTACCTGGGAACCTCATGGTGGAGTCACCCTACTGTAGCATGGAGTTTCACTCCTTGTAGTACTGCCCTACCGTGCTTCCTGTAAAGCACACCAGGCATTCACTCTGCCTGAGAACTCATTAAGGCGTTTAAGCCAACCTTCCACAGGATCTATTTTTTCTGCAGAAAAATACATAGTAGACAACAGTGGTTATGGGTCCGTATCCCTTCCATGTTTCAGAGAACAAGTACCCACTGTTACCTGATAGTTTTCCAGTCAGTGATCCTCCTTTGAACCAAAAGTTAGATGCCTAGTAGATTTCTCTTTGAACTAATAGCACAAAACTTTATGGTAGGATTACAAAGACACACTATCAGAATGCCTTCAAGCCCATTTTACAAGCTGTGTCATCGACCAACTGGCGCTTGAGACCCTTTGTGAACGGATCTGCCAGGTTCTCCTGACTCCGAACATCAACCACTGCAATTACACCTCTTTTGATAAGATCGTGTACTGCCATGTGCTTCAACCGCACAGTCCTCTTCTTTCCGTTGAAGAGGTCATTTGATGCCACCGCCGCAGTCGCCTGGTTGTCACAGTATATCGGTATCACCGGTATCTGAGCCCCAACCACTGGAAGATCATACATGAGCTCCCGAAGCCATTCTGCTTCATCTGCTGCAGTTTCAAGTGCATAGAATTCAGATTCCATGGAGGAACGAGAGAGTATAGTCTGCTTCTTCGACTTCCATGATATAGCAGCTCCACCCAAGGAAAAGACATATCCACATGTGGATCTCTCGCTTTCCACCTCTGAGCACCAGCTAGCATCACTGAAGCCTTCCACTACTGTCGGATACCCGTTGTAGTGCAGTGCATATGTCTGAGTTTTCTTGAGATATCTCATCACCCGCTTCACAGCTTTCCAGTGCTCAACCCCTGGGTTGCTTGTGAACCGACTCAGCATTCCCACGGCGAAAGCTATGTCAGGCCTTGTGGCAGTGGTTGCGTACATCAAACTTCCGATAATGCTAGAATACTCCAGCTGTCTGACGCTTTCCCTTAGATTTGGCTTCAGCTTCTGATCACACCTGTATGGCATATTGATCCCTGGAAGATCCTTATACCCATAGCGTGTGAGCATCTTCTCAATGTAGTGAGATTGTGACAGCGCTACTCCAGTGTCTGTCCGGATGATCTTTATGCCCAAGATGACATCTGCATCCCCCAAGTCCTTCATACTGAACTTGGTTGAGAGGAACTTCTTTGTCTCTGTGACACAGCCTATATCCGTACCTAGGATTAGCATGTCGTCCACGTACAGACAAACGATGACTCCTCTTCCATCAGCGAACTTTGTGTAAACACATTTGTCCGTCTCGCTGACTCTGTAGCCGTTTGACCTAATAACTTTGTCAAACTTCTCATGCCACATCTTGGGAGCTTGCTTCAAACCATACAATGATTTCACCAACTTGCAGACTTTGTCTTCAAGACCTTTGACGACAAATCCATCTGGCTGTTGCATATAAATCTTTTCGGTCAGCTCCCCATTCAGAAATGCGGTCTTTACATCCATCTGATGTATCACCAACTTATGTATAGCTGCTAGAGCGATTAACATCCTGATGGTGGTCATCCGGGCTACTGGAGCGTACGTGTCAAAGTAGTCTATCCCCTGTTTCTGAGAAAATCCCTTGGCTACCAACCTGGCCTTGAACTTGTCAATAGTTCCATCTACCTTCATCTTCTTCTTAAAGATCCATTTACATCCAATGGGCTTTTCTCCTACAGGAAGATCTACCAACACCCATGTGTTATTGGAGGTGATAGAGTCAAACTCGTCATTCACTGCCTCCTTCCAGAAGATAGCATCTCTGGTCTTCATCGCCTCATCATAGGTAAGCGGATCTACTTCCACATGATAGGTGACAAAGTCATCTCCGAAATCTTTCGGTCTCCTCGCTCGCTTAGCTGACGGCTCTGCGAGTTCTGGTACAAGAGTTGTTTCCTCAACAACAGTTTCTACTTGGACTACTGGCTCATATGAGATTTCAGTCTCATTTGCACCTACATCATTTTCCGGAATGTCCGAAAGAATAATATTTTTATCTTTTGCAAACTTGTCTTCAAAGTATTCAGCATCGCGAGATTCGATGATATGATTTGACTCAATATCAAGAAATCTCCGAGCATCACTCTTCTCGGCATACCCCAAGAAGATCGCCTTCGTAGTCCTTGTCCATATCTTCTGAATCTTCACATCTGGGAGCTTCACATACGCCAGACACCCCCACACTCGAATGATATTCAAGTTTGGTCTGACTTTGAACCAGAGTTCATGAGGAGTTACGTCCGAAGTTGCATATGGCACTCTATTTAGAATAAAAGTAGCCGTCAATGTAGCTTCTCCCCAGTAGCATTTAGGAAGACCCGGGGTTAGCAGCATTGAGTTCATCATTTCTATCAACGTTCTGTTCTTCCTCTCCGCTACTTCCGTTGGATTGAGGAGAGTATGGAGCAGTAGTCTCACATATAATTCTATGTTCTTTGCAGAACGATGCGAATTCATGAGACCTGTACTCCCCACCTCGATCACTCCTTAACCTCTTGAGTTGTTGTCCAGTCTGCCGTTCAGCTTCGGTCCTGAACTCTCTGAACTTCTCGAAAGCTTCGTCTTTAGACTTGAGCAAGTAGACGAACGCGTATTTTGAGAAGTCATCGATGAAGGTTATGAAATACTTCATCTCGGCCATCATGGAGAAATGTTTGAAGTCACAGATATCGGAGTGCACCAACTCCAGAAGATCTGTGCTTCGATTGACCCGATGAAAGGGTTTCCTTGTGATCTTCGTCTGAGCACACACTTCACACTTCTCCATCTTACCCCCACATTTGGAGATAAGTCCTAGACTAGACATTTTATTAATTCTTTTATAATGAACATGTCCTAGTCTATTATGCCACAACTCAAGAGAATAATCAGAAAATGCAACTGTATTAATGTCTTCAAACTGGTTAACAAGCTGAATTTTAAACATTCCTTCGGTTTGATAAGCCTTCCCGAAGTATGTTCCTTTCTTGGACATCACCATCTGACCAGCATCGATGTCCATCCTCAAGCCTGCATTGCAGAGCAGGCTCCCAGAGATCAGGTTCTTGGCAATCGTCAGAACATGCTTCACATCTTGAAGCGTCAGAGTGTTCCCAGAAGTGAGTTTCAGTTCCATGGTCCCGATCCCCAGAACTTCAGCTTGGGCCTGGTTCGCCATGACAACCTTCTCAGATATCGGCTGGTACGTGACGAACCATTCCTTGCCTGAACAGACATGGCAAGTCGCTCCAGTGTCTATCCACCAGTCAGAGTCAACCTCCACAGTTGTGACCTGTCCGATCATAGCAACAATTTTAGAAACCAATTAAACCTTATTAGGCTCACCTTTCTCTGATTGTTTAGGCTTAGATCTGCATTCATTCTTGTAGTGGCCTTTCTTGCCACAATTGTAACAAGTCACGTGGGACTTAGTCTTCTGTTGCTTGAAAGAAGGACCCTACACTTTTAGATTAGTGAAGTCCTTCTTCTTGGGATGAGAAGCCGCCTGCTTCCCCTTTGGATCTCTCGTCTGCACAAGATTGGCTTTAGCCAACTGTTTGGATAGAGTGTCCACCTTCTGTTGGGAACGCATCTCATCCTCAACATGGATCTCTTGCAGTAGATCTCCCAAGCTAATGTCTAGCTTCTTTCTGTGCATCCTTACATAGAAGGTACTCCATCCAGCAGGAAGTTTTGAGACGATCCCTCCGACGACAAACTTGTCGGGAAGGGGCATCTCTTCGTCTTCCAGTTTCTGACGCAGCTTCAGAAATTCCTTCACCTGTGGCAGCATGGACTTTTCGTCCTCAAAGAGCAATTTGTGATATTTTTCAACCACAAACATTTTACTCCTGTTCTTGTCTTCTTCATACAGATTTTCCACAGACTCCCATATGTTTCTGGCAAGTTCCTTCTTTGAGTAGGATTCTGCCAGGGAGTCCTCCATAGCATTCAGGATGAGAAGCCTGCAGATGCTATTTTTCCTTCTCCACTTGGCCTGGAGTTTGGTAGCCGCATTGATTGCGGCAGTAGTTCCAGTGTCTGGAACAGAGGGTTCTTCCTCTAACAGAACATGATCAACGTCTTTCAGTTGAAGAGTTAGGTAAACCTTTCTCTTCCAGACTTGATAGTGCTCTCCATCGAACTTTTCCAACTTGCTGAAGTCCGATTGGAGGAGCGAAGCATTAATGTTTTCCATCTACACGGTTCTTGCTTTGAGATTGTTAGTCCCGGGGCTTGATCGAAGATGGAAAACAGATGCAATCGAGATCTGAGATGTCACACAAAACTTTGCAGTGATCAAACTCAAGATCTACGATGGTACAATAAATCAAATAGCCAAATTACAATCTGAAGGAGGGAAAAAGAGAAGAGAAGATCTCTCGTTCTTTCTTGCAAATGTGTTGCAATTGGGACAGAACGAGTTACACAAAAACTAGAGAGAGATAAGAAGAAGAACAATGCTGGGTGTCAAAACACCGTTGCTCAAAGCAAGATTCGCCCCACACGATCTGCTTCCAGGAACCAGCAAGTTGAAGAACTTGTGGAACGCTCGAAGTCACCTCTGTTCAGACTCCTCGGATGGACTTGTAATGGCGGCAGCAACTCTCTCTCTCTTTCTCCTTTTCTGACTTATAATTTCGTAGTAGTCACAAAGGAGGCCGGAAGAGAGTATATATAGAGAGAGGGTGGAAACCCTAGCCGCCCCTTCAGTTATGGAAAGATTGAATCAAATCCCAAAAGATAGCAACGAGATTTAATTCAAATCCCACGAAATTAATTCAAATCCCACGAAGATAGGATCTGAATTAATTCAAATCCCACAAAGATAGGATCTGATTTAATCGCATTGATTCAGCCTTTCCATTACTGATTTTAATCTGCACAGTCAGCGGATCCCTCCATTCGACAGCAGCAGCAGCCTGGCCGCATGGACCGTATGAGCCGCGTGGACCGCATGAGCCGCATGGACCGCATGGACCGCATGGACCGCATGAGCCGCATGAGCCGCATGGACCGCATGTGCCGCATGAGCCGCATGTGTCGCATGAGCCGCATGAGCCGTATGAGGCCGCATATGAGCCGCATGCCGCATAAGACCGTATGGCCGCATATGAGCCGCATAAAGACCGCATGACTGCTGACGTGCTAAGGGCAAAGTGCGCCAACAAAATGCCACATTACGCCTCATGAGCCCATGAGCCCGAGTCCGAGTTCGAGTCCGAGTCTGAGTCCGAGTCGCTAAGCCCCTTTGGGGCTTAGCTCCAAATGGAATTAATCCAAGAGAATGACAAAAGCATTAATGCTTAATCCTTGGAGCCTTATTCTTACCTCCTTGTAAAGTCACCCACATGATTCCCTCCTTAGGGTCACCACCCATGTGCATCTCTCAACAACACACCCAAGTATATATGTTGAGATAACTCATGGTGCATTTACGATGTGGGACTAAAATTTACAAGGCATGTTGAGAGCAAGCTCTTTTCATGTAAAGAAAGCACCAACAGTGCATAAGTTGAGAAAGGGGATATAGACAACAATTTAGTTTCCTCATAGTTTGTGGAACCACTACATATATGTGCATTGGGCCTATAAACGCAGCAGAATGTCCATTAAGTACCCTTAAAAGCAAGAATTTAATTTTAACAATGACACTAGTGATGGGCATAGTAGTAATAGATAATGCACCAGAAGAAAAATAATTTGTGCGGTATGAAGGATGATTTAACTTCATTTATCAAAGAGACTAAACCAACACAAGATATAAATATACTTTTAGAAATGCCAAGGACTTCCCAAAAGGTTAGCATGTGTTTCTATACATTGCAAGCTAAGGTACATTAGAAGACTACTGTGTGCACCAACAATATTACCTGCAAAATGATTAGGGGAAGGGACACTAAAACCAAACATCAGGTTTAAGTCAAAAGATAACTCATATTATGCTATTAACAGAATCTATGGGTGATAAAGCATTACATGCCATTCAATCTAGTCCAATAAAACTTGTAACTAAATAACTATTATATCATGACAAAATCCGTAGCATTACATTTCGCAAGTTTTGTGATTAAAAAACCTTAATAGATATTCATTCCTAGGCCTTCATGATCCTAGAACTCAGTTCCAACCAAGTAGAAAATTGACAACAATTAATGGGTCATAATACTATAGTGCCAATATTCATGATCAAGAACTTAATGGTTAATAATGGTACCTAAGCCTACATCTAAGTCGTGTAACTTATCAAGCGGAAACAAGATAGAAGTAATCAGGAATCAAGGAAGTAATGGATCATGATGACATATAAATTCGTAAAGAAAAAATAACAGGTTATGGCAAGACGCTTTACAACTAGTCCTCTCCCTTCATATCAAAAACAAGGCTAGGCATGATATTCTTATTTCTCAGGCCTTTTTTAGTAGAAACTTGGCAACAATTAATGGGTCATGATGAGATATAGATACCATGTGATACAATTAACAAGCAAAGAACTGATGAGTCATGACCAAAAAATATAATTCCGTGACCAAAGACTTACAGGAAAATATAGTAATGTACTATTGTTAATGTGTCATGATGACATTAACAAAAAAACAAACCACTACATTAATAATAAACTAATTAATGGGTCATAAACACAAAACTTACAACTTCCCCCATCCATGACTGAAAACTAAATGGGTAATGATACAGAAGATACCAAATAACATGAGAAAAAATATATAATCTCATGATCTTCAAACTAGTTTTCAATTTTGTTGGAATTACAGCTAAATAACTAATAGGTCATGAAAAAATATAATCTCCTTGTCAAAGACTTATAGGGATGATAGTGTTGTTTATGGGCCATAATGACATTACTAACAAACAATCATCTATATTAATATCCAACGAACTAATTGGTCATGACAAGATACACAACATCACAACTTATTCATCTATAATAAAAAACTAAATGGGAATAATGGTATAGTTATTCCCTACACCTGCCTGGTGTTTTCACTTTTTACTAAGTCGAAGCTTTTAAGAAATATATTCTTTAAAATGATAGTTTCCAAAGTCGTTCTTCAAAACAATATTTTTATAAGAATAATCACATCGTCATGTCAAAAGAAGGTGAATTCTTTTCACTGTAGAGTTGGAACTACCAATTTTGGTAATATATTTCAAAAACTACCGCTTTTAGAAAGAGAAAAATTAAAACAACCCACATGATACTCAAAAAGAAAATCAACTGATAAGTTCCCAATTTGAACTTTACTGACAAGTAGAATGTGTGAGCTTATGATTCAGTGCAAAGTAGCAAAGTATCAGTTGTGCAGTGACAATGCAGCGATTTCTTGGTAGTTAATCCAGTAATCCAGTTAGTATCAGCTAATAGCTCAGTTAGTGTAGCAAAGTGAACCAGAGTATTCTCGTTCTCAAGTCTGTAGAGTATTAGAGCTTGCATACAGCCATGTCAGTAGTTGTCCACTTAACAACTACTTACCAGCTCACTTGGCCAGGTCATCATTAGGCAACACAGTCAGCGTTACTGTTAGTATCAGTAATAACAAGGGAATATAGTGCAATGTTGGTTGTGCGGAGAAAGGTTCCTGTCCAAACTCTATAAATAGAGAAATGTAGAAAAGAGAAAGGTTCCTTATCAATTAGAATAAATCAAATCCTAGTTTTCTTCCCCAAATTGAGTTTTCCTCTGATTCTTGCAATTTGCTTTCGATCCATGGATAATTGTTCACAATTATCACCAATTCATGGTGTTATGGGAAGAGTATCCTATCACCAACCTGCACGAGTCTTAGAAAGTTAGAGGTTTGTAAGAAACTCAACAATAACTAATGGTTCATGCCAACATATATATATATACCAAAGCAAGTAATGGGTCATGACAAGAAGTAATCTTTTCATGACCAAACACATTGTAATCGCGCTCGGAGTAGATGGATCATGAAAACAATCAATCTTTCCGTCACCAATGGCTTAACGGTTCGTGACTGGACCAACCAAAGATTTCGAAGAAATCAGCAGCGGGCCAGAGATCAAACACCTTGTCCGCACACCCAGAGAGGACCATGGGAGTGCTGGATCACGCCAAGAAGTGATCTTTCCACTGTGGTCATGATGGAGATCAACATAACAACCCTTAAATTATTTTTAGGGTTTCAAAATTAATAAGGGCATACAAAAACCTCAGAGTTCAAGAATAGCGAGATGAAAACGGAGAGACTCGACGCTTCAGACCCGCCAATAATTTAGACGGCCGTGATCCCGATGCGATGTTGTGATCCCGATGGCCGTGATCCCGATGACCGTGATCTTGACAGCCAAGGATGGAGAGGAGGATAGCAACACTCGCCGTGATCTAGACGCCGGGGATAGAGAGAAGAGGATGGCCAGAGATTGAGGATTTTCCTGCGTGTTGATTTTAATTCCCGCCAAAGAGGTCGAGAAGGATTACAGAGAAATAAAAAAGAGGGGACGCCTATGCCTATGCGTGCCAATGATAAAAAAATAAAGTGATGTTTTGTTAGGGTCACATGGGATCACGTGAACTAAGAATTTAATATTTGGAACAGATTTGGAACGGTTTTTATGTGTTACAGAATAACTAATTTTTATTAAAATTAAAAAAATTATATTTGGGACTCTTTTTTATTTTGGCACACTTTTGTTCCGTTCCAAAACCTAGGCACACTAAATAGGCGTTCCAGATTAAAATATGTCTACTGTTCCTAATTAGCTATTTTGGTGTAGTACCCCCAGCAGGTGAGTAGTATTCAGAGTCTGTCACACCCACTTTCAAATTTGGGGTATTTTAGTAATTGTGTGTGAATTTGAATTTTTGATTATTTTTATTACTAAATTGATTGGTGTTTTGGTTTTGAGCAGTGCTTTTAGTATTAGCAGATGGTTTAACCTTAGTCAAACATGTTTAGAAGACTAACCATGTGATTAGAAACCTATTTTGTAAATTAGATTTTAATTTAGAGTATTAGTCCTAATTAGGAAACAATTAATTCATTTTAAGGATATTTTAGCATGTAGCTTTTTCGTCTTTTTGCTACTGGGCTTCAAATGGACTTTAGTTGCATGGTGGCCCATCCAATAGGTAAACCACTCTAAACACCTTTAAATTCTGATTTTTCTTCATAGAAGCATCCATCTAGTTACCCCGGACTTGTACATGTAGTTTAGTAGGATTTTGTATCCGTTTGATAGGTGTATCGGACACATGTCGGTGTATTGGAACACGTGTTCGACGAAATGCCTCTTAGAATTGAAAGTTCATATTTTCGATTCCATTTTCACGAATTTGTGGCTTTGTATATTTGAAACAACTTTGGTAAAGACGAATCTCGTTTTGGCACATTTTTGGTGTCCAAATCGGACACGGACACGCATGCACGGGGATCACCATGCGTGTCCTATTGCTCGAGTGTCATAACTCGACGCACAGGACACGGTTTTGCATGAAATTTGATGGACACATGGGGGCAACCTCTGCCCACGTGCTCCTAATATTTCATGACATTTCGTGAAGTGTGCGCGAAGAAATCTTACCCGCACTAGTCGGCTAAACTGTGCACGCGTACAAAAATGCTGCTGACACGGCCTTCTTTCACGGACACGATGTGACGAAGACTCATTCTAGTAGCATGGACACGAAGCCCTAGACCTAGTCTACCCAGGGACTCGACCACGTGGCACGACGTGGCTCGTGTCGTGAGCTACGAAAGTCGACACACACCACGAGGCCCCGCGCGCGCGTAAAGTCGTACGGATATGTGTGTCCTGCGACGCATTGACACGTGTCTGTGTGGTGTACACCTAGATCTATACCCCACCTAAGTACATGCACGAGCACGAGTTTCCTCGTGTTGCGTGTGACATTCTATTGAGCGCGGCACGTGCCCACGAACACGTTTCTATTCACGTGTGCACGTACCCGTGCGATACGTACTGACTGGACACAATACGGACACGTGTTCGACCCTGTGAGTGCCCGAACATGTTATACACGTGTATACCTTCGTGTTTGTCGAGTTTCACGAATTCTAGTTGTGTATTTTGCAAATTGGGTATCGAGTTGGGTTTTGAGTATCGGTTGGGTTTAAAGTCGAATTTGTTTTGGATTTGGGAATGTATTTTTGGGTTTTAACTCAAAATTTTGAGTTGGATGATTAGATGTAGTTTAGATTCTGATTTGGTTTTTAGTTATGCTAATGTTTACATTCATTCATGGTCTCTAACCTTTCGTAGCCTCACTAACTCCCTTCTCACTGCGTTAAAATCTATATATATATATATATATATATATATATATATATATATATATATATATATATATATATATATATATATATATTTTTTTTTTGATTAGATGTAGTTTAGATTCTGATTTGGTTTTTAGTTATGCTAATGTGCTAATGTTTACATTCATTCATGGTCTCTAACCTTTCGTCGCCTCACTAACTCCCTTCTCACTGCGTTAAAATCTATATGTTATAT
>JANAVB010029815.1:14928885-14941385 GCA_029216955.1 Iris pallida | reverse complement strand
TAGTGTAATCATGTATAAACTCTGTAGTGTAATCATGTATAACTCAAGTCGTGCACATAACTATCTTATACTCTAAATCATATAGTCACTTACAGTTCTCTATTACCATATATAGATATCTTTTGTTATCAGATTCTTTCTTTCTCTTCATGTTTATTTCTTACAACATTTCATGTTTCTTATTTTATAGTATGCTTTATATTTCTGTCATGATATGAACTGCATGAGATATATTGTGCTCGTTCATGTCCTGATTGGACCTGTTAAAAATATTACAAAGGACGAGGAGGAGTTCTGCCCAACTTACTATGGAGCAGGCTTGACACTGGTGACTTGGACCCTCAGGAGGATCCAACAGTTGCTGAGGACTTGCCCATTGTCTACTTTAGACTTCTGAACTAGTTATCTCTATTGAGATGTTTTATCTTGAGATGTACATCTGTTATTTGGATTCTGATGTTGTTTAAACATCCAAACTTATTTCTTTCAGTTGTAGTTGTCTGTTGAGATTATTATCCATCTTTATCTCTTCACTCCATCTTAGATTCTGTGATTGAGTTGTACTTTATATGTTGTCCTCCTTTTGGAGAGTATATTATTGTACAGGTATAATTATATTATTAGATGTTGTGACCAATGATAGCGTTCTACCATCGACAATGCGGCGTTGGCTGGACGTACCCACTTCTCGTGCCCTTATACTGGGTGCGGGTCGTGGCATGTTTTTATTGGTAGCCCATACAGGTCGAGAGTCGCAACTAGTACGATTTTATAGTGGTACTCGAACTAGAGTATCACTACAACCTGTAGTAGGATATAGGATATAGGATATAAGTTTAAGGTACTCGATCACATTAGAAAAAACTCTTATCTAATTCCTGCTGGTAATTGCCTTTCTTTGAAATAAACTTTCCTCCTTTGATTATACCGTTTCCCGTATTTGCTTTATTTGATTCGGGTGCTTTCCATATCTTTGTATCTGTATCATTTGCTATTAGACACCATCTTTCTTCTGAATCATTGCCTAGGACTTGCAAGATTATGACTGGGGGTGGTATCATCCTCGTCATGATATTTGCAAGGATCAGAGAGCAGTTTTGGGAGGCCGAGAATTGGATGTGAGTCTGCTCGTAATGCCATTACCGAACTATGATATTATACTCAGAAAGGATTGGTTGAGCAGGCACCATGCCAGTATAGTTTGTCACGGGGGTAGAGTTCTTTCCAGAGTGCCAGGAGGAGTTTGCGTTCACCAGACGGAAGGAGAAACAGAGCAGCGGAGTCTTTTGCAGAGTTTCAGTAAAGGAGTAGAGCGTGCCACATCCATTGATAGCTAAGTTTATGGATGTATTTTCAGAAGAGTTGCCAGGATTACCTTCGGACAGATATGTAGAGTTCTATACAGACTTGGTGCCCGGCACAGAGCCGATATCTCAACACGCCTATAGAATGAACAACAACGAGCTGGTGGAGTTGAAGACGCAGGTGGATGAGTTGCAGGACAAAGGTTTCGTTCGATCGAGTTCTTCAACAAGGGGTACACCAGTACTCTTTGTACCAAAGAAGGATGGGTCGGTACAGATGTGTATCAATTACAGGGCTCTCAACAGCCTCACGATCAAGAACAACTACCTGATGCCGAGAATCGATGATCTGTTCGATCTGTTGAGCGGAGTGAAGGTATTTTCCAAAACTGAACTGAGGCCAGGTTACCATCAAGTGAAGGTTAATAAGGAGGAAATTTCGAAGACAGCATTTAGGATACGGTATGGCCAGTTTGAGTTCAAAGTGATGCCGTTTGGGTTAACTAACGCTCCGACGGTGTTTATGAACATGATAAACAAGGTGTTCCACCAGTACTTGGACAAGTTCATGGTGGTGTTCATCGACGACATCTTGGTGTACTCGAAGAACCAGAGGAGCACGAGGAGCATTTGAGAGTGGTTCTGGAGACTCTCAGGAAGGAGGAGATTTATTGCAAGCTCTCGAAGTGTAAGTTCTTTCTGGATCAAGTTGATTTCCTAGGTCATGTTGTCACCTGGGATGGGATCTCAGTCAACCCGAAGAAGATCGGAGCAGTTGAGGCGTAGATAGCACTGAGTTCAGTTGCGGAGATTATGAGCTTCTTAGGATTGGCAGGCTACTACAGGAGGTTCGTTTAGGATTTCTCCCGGGTTGCAGAGCCATTAACTAGGCTGACCGAAAAGGACACAGAGTTTATCTGGTCAGAGGAGTGTCAGGTCGCTTTTGATGAGTTGAAGAAGCGGCTGACGACAGCCCTGATTCTGACATTGCCATCAAGATCAGGCGGGTTCACTATCTATAGTGACGCCTCAGGGAAGGGTCTGGGTTGTGTCTTGCAGCAGCATGGAAAGGTGATTGCCTATGCATCCAGGCAATTATGTTTGCATAAGAAGAACTACCATATTCATGACTTGGAGTTGGCGGTAGTTATCTTTGTACTTAAGTTGTGGAGGCACTATCTATACAAAAAACGTGTAGAGATCTTCACAGACCACAAGATCTTGAAGTATATGTTTACACAGAAGGAGCTCAACATAAGGTAGAGGAAATGGTTGGAGTTGATGAAGGACTTTGATATTTCGTTGCAGTATCATCCAAGGAAGGCCAACGTGGTTGCTGATGCCTTAAGTAGGTATCCGGTAGCCATGTGTTTGACAGTGGATCGTCACTTGTTAGCAGATCTGGAGAGCCTAGAGATCGAGGTGATAGTACTGGGAGTTGAGATGCAGATGTAAGGACTGTAGATTCAGTCAGACTTGATGGAGAGGATCAAGTCGACTCAGTTCGACGATGTTGCTCTGCGGTGTATCCGAGAGCAGGTTCGAGCAGGACTTGTGGATGAGTTTGTCATTGCAGAGGATGGCATATTAAGTTACGGTTCCAGACTGTATGTGCCTAGTGGAGACCTTTAGGAGCAGGTTATGTAGGAGACCTACCGTTCTTAGCACTCTATGTATCCAGGTGCCAACAAGATGTATAGGGATCTGAAGTAGCATGTAGGGTGGTATAGGATGAAGCGGGAGGTAGCACGCTTCGTAGCCAGATGTTTAGTCTGTTAGCAGGTTAAGGCAAAATGGCAGAGGCCAGGAGGACTGTTACAGCTATTGCCCATTCTGGAGTAGAAGTAGGAGCACATTATGATGGACTTTGTTTCAGGATTACCACGTACACCAGAAGAAAAAGATGCGATTTGGTTCATCGTAGACAAGTTGACCAAATTAGCCCATTTTTTGCCATTCAAAGTGGGTTTGTCTACAGAGAAGCTAGCAGAGATGTACGTGCATCAGATTGTCAGACTTCATAGAGTTTCGGTGAGCGTTGTCTCGGATTGAGATAGTCATTTTACTTCCCATTTCTGGCAAAGTCTGCATACTATTTTGGGCACTCATCTCAAGTTTAGTACTGCATACCACCCTCAGACGGACGGACAGCCAGAGAGGACTATTCAGACACTCGAAGACATGCTACGGACTTGTTTCCTAGATTTTGGAGGTTCCTGGAAGGATCATTTGTACTTAGTGGAGTTTGCATACAACAACAGTTTCTTGGCCAATATTGAGATGTCACCATTTGAGGCATTGTACGGGCGTAGATGTCGTACTCTTTTATCTTGGGATGACATTGGAGAGCGAGCTTTATTGTGACCTGAGATAGTTGTTGACATAGTCGAGAAGGTGAAGCTCATCAGAGATCGACTTCGCGTGGCGCAGGACAGACAGCGACATTGGGCCGATAGCCACCGAAGACCTTTGGAGTTTGAGGTACAGCTTAGACTTAGGATTAGGATTTTGTCTGTTTTGTAATTTTGTTTAATCATGTGATTCTATAGTTAAGTTGAGACCATATTTGTGCTAGGTTGGAGATCTGGTGTTCCTGAGGATATCTTTGACACGAGGCACTATTCGCTTCGGTAGAGGTGGAAAGCTTAGTCCGCGCTTCACCGGATCTTTCGTTATCAGCGAAAGAGGCGATGACATGTCATACAGACTAGAATTGCCACCTGTATTAGAGGGAATCTATAATGTCTTTCACGTGTCATAATTGAGATGGTATGTGGCAGATCCCAGCCATGTACTAGATTATTCCAAGATCGGGGTGGGCCCTACTCTTAGTTATCCAGAACATCCGATAGAGATTCTGGATCGATGGAAGAAGGTGCTGAGGAACCAGACGATACACTTGGTTTGCATCGCATGGAGGCATCACTCTCCAAGTGAGTCTACCTGGGAGAGAGAGGATGAGATGCGCGAGCAATACCCTTATCTTTTTTAGTTTTGAGGTATGATTTTTCTATCCTTCTCAACTATTTAGTTTTTTCTATACTTTCGAGGACTAAATTATTTTAAGGAGGGTATATTTGTCACACCCACTTTTCAAATTTGCGATATTTTAGTAATTGTGTGTGAATTTGAATTTTTGATTATTTTTATTATTAAATTGATTGGTGTTTTGGTTTTGAGTAGTGCTTTTGGTATTAGCATATGGTTTAACCTTAGTCAACCTTAATTATAAGACTAACCATGTGATTAGAAACCTATTTAGCTAATTAGATTTTAATTTAGAGCATTAGTCCTAATTAGGAAACAAATTAATTCATTTCTTAGGCTATTTTAGCATGTAGCTTTTTGGCCTTTTTGCTAATTGGCTTCATATGAACTTTAGTTGCATGGTGGCCCATCCAAAACCTTAACCTAACCCTAGCAAACCCCTGGCCAGCCATAACAATAGCCCTCATTTTTTGGAGTTATATGCTAATAGCCACCAAGTTTCAAAAACCCTAAAAATTGCCCTACACTTCCAAAAGCCTATTTTTCTCGATTCTTATCCAAATTGGACCAAAAAAAGTGCGTTGCTATCCTTGGGAGGAGAGGAACTTGCTGGAGACTTGCTATCAAGGAATCAGAGGCTTTGGACCGGAGAAAATCAACGTCGACACGTTTGGAGGCTCGTTTCATTGAGATGTTGAATTTCAATAGATAAACCCCTCTAAACACCTATAACTTTAGATTTTTCTTTAGAGATGCATCCATCCAGGTACCCTGGACCTGTACATGTAGTTTGGTAGGATTTTGTATCCGTTTGATAGGTGTATCGGACACGTATCGGTGTATTGGAACATGTGCTCGACAAAATGCCTCTTAGAATCGAAAGTTCGTATTTTGTCGATTCCATTTTCACGAATTTGTTGTCGTGTATATTTGAAACAACTTTCTTGAAGGCGGATCTCATTTTGGCACATTTTTGGTGTCCAAATCGGACAATAACACGCGTGCACGGGATCCCCGTGCGTGTCCTGCTGCTCGAGTATCATAACTCGACGCACATGATACGGTTTCTCAAAAAATTTGATGGACACATGGGCACAAACTCTGCCCACGTGCTCCTAAGATTTTACGATATTTTATGGAGCGAGCACGGAGAAATCCAACCCGTACTAGTTTGCTGAACTGTGCATGTGCACGAAAAATGTCGATGACACGACCTTCGTTCATGGATACGACACGACGAGGACTCATTCCAGGAGCATGGACATGAACCCTAGACCTAGTCTATGTAGGGACTCGACCACGTGGCACGATGTGGCTCGTGTCGCGAGCTACGGACATCGACACGGCCACGAGGCCACACGTACGCTCGTACGGTCGTACAGATATGCGTGTCCTGTAATGCATGGACACATGTCCGTGTGGTGTACACCTAGACCTAGACCCCACCTAGCTACATGCACGAGCACGAGACTCCTCGTGTTGCGTGTGGTGTTCTATTGAGTGCGGCACGTGCCTGCGAGCACGTTTCTATTCACGCATTCACATACCCGTGCGATACGTTCTGACTGGACACGATACGGACACGGGTTCGACCCTGTGAGTGCAGCACATTCCCACGAGCACGTTTCTATTTCCGTCCTGGTTTTGAAAATATGTAAGCAACTGAGATAATATGTTATACGGCTACCATTAAAATATATGCATCTAAAACATTTAAATTATCAATATTTATTTACATGTTTTATTGCCTGAAACAACACTCACAAATGAGAGTATTCGTTATTTGGCATTAGGACCGAAAAAGCATGCAAAGACTTGGCCAGGCTATGTCATTATTGGCTTCAAGTTTAAGGCAAATTAGAATGCTATAAATATTGAATTTCTCATTGAGGCTTCAGTACCAAGGATTCTGGTGTTTGCATAAGAGGCGCCATCTATGATGATGAGCTGGACTTTGACTATTATGGAGTGCTTCGAGATATTATAGATTTATAATATACTGCCCTATATGATATGCATATTGTGATGTTCAAATGTGAGTGGTTTGATATGACACCAAATATCGGTTGGAGAATCGATAAACAATTTAGATTCGTCGATATAAATCATCACATGAGATATAGAGGGTCCAACACGTTTGCGATAGCAAGTCAAGCTATTCAAGTCTACTATACAAGCTATCTAAGGCACCATAGAGATCAATTTGACTGGTAGGCAGTATGCAAGATTAAATCTAGAAATACATTCAACGTTGGAGACCCAGCATACCAAGAGGACCAGATCGAAAAGCCCCAATACATGGGACAATAGTCGGATACCATGAATATTAAAGATATTATTAAGGACAATAGAGGGGAGGAAGAGGTTGATACACAAGACTTAGTTGTCAACTAGGGGAGAAAGAGGCATCTTAAGGCTGAAGAAGAAGAAGAAAAAGAAGAAGAAGAACTTGATGAGGATGAGGATACAGATGAAGTCGACGATAAGGATAAAGATGAGGATGATGATGAGGATAAGGACGAAGATGAGGCTGAGGACGAGGACGAGGACGAAGACGATGATTAGATTAAATATCGGTATATATTAAAAACACTTCCAAATACGTAAATTTAGTTTAACCTCATAAAAGCACTTACAACTAACTTAGTGAATTCTGTTTAAACTTATGCATTCTTGTTTCAATTCATGGTTTTGTCGTTCGGTCATCTACTTATTGTATGATTTTTTTTTCCAGATGGCACTCCTAGTTCTTCTCGTTGAGGCGGCACTCGTCGCCCTGCTGGTGGTATATATATATAAATATAAATATATACATATATATATATATATATATATATATTAGTTTAGTTTTATATTCATTTATACTTATATATTGTTAATTATGTTCATGTGTTCTATTTACAGGTCATGATGGCTAACACTCGTCGTAGTGGTGTTGGTCGCAGTGGTGGTGGTGGTGGTGGTGCTGGTAAACCTGGTCGTGGGCATGGTCGTAGTGGTGCTGCTGGTGGTAGTGGTAGTAGTCGGGGTCGCCTTTCGTAGTCCCAGGAAATGACCCCATCTAGCGATCCCGACCGGAAGAATACCCCAGGCACAGACTCATCCCGCAGGAGATCTACCCCGGGGCTATCGTCCCCTTCGACGAGGCATGCGTCTCCATTCGTTGACGGTTCCATTCTGCCAGCGGATCCACCAGTTACTGCTCAGTGTGCCCCAGGCTACTCCCGGACTCAGTTACATCTAGTTACTGGTGAGTACATGCGCGGAGCCGTGGATTCTCCGACGCCACCAGAGAGGCCGATGAGCGAGTTCCGACGAGAGCTATGGCTCGCTGGTGAATCGTAAGTACATTTAAGTTAATTTATTAAATTTGTTTTATTTATTCAAGTTAATAATCCAGTCGTTGCTTCTTTGTAGATTTTTTTTTGTGGGATGCTGCCAGGCTTCTAGGGCAGATTATCCGGTCAAACTACCATAGCCCCTACCTCAATTTTTTGAGGTGTCCCTTGACCTGCAGTACGTCTGGCTCGACGAGATGAGGTTATATATATATATATATATATATATATTCTTTTCTTTTTTTCTTTTCTTTTTTTCTCATTCTGCCCCACGTAGCCTCTATATATATATCTTGTGGTTAATTTTTAACTACTCTTTAATCAACCTTTTTTAATTACGTGATAATTGAATTTGTATGTCAGAGGACGTTCTGGTGGCTCCCGTATCGCGAGGAGGTGATCCGCAAGACCTACAGAAGCGCCGCCGGAAAGAAGATACGGGACGCGGTGTATGACCTTCGAACGGCACATTCAAAGAAGGAGTGGATCCGGCATGACTATTATAAGAAGATCTTGGAAAAGATGGATGCTCCTGCGTACAAGCAGAAATCGAAAAAAGTGAAGGCGAACCGATAGGCTGCGGGGCTACATACGGGGGGATCAAGTTCCCATGCAGCAACACTTGTAGAACTGGTGAGATACCGCACATTCATTCCACTATCTAATTCGGTACTATTAATATACTTAATTAATTCAATTCTACGAATATTTCGTATGCAGACCCAACGGACGTTGAAGGAGAAAAAATTGGTAGAATCAGTCACTATGCATGATGTATTCCAGCATATCCACAAGAGGCGGAACGACGGAAGGTTCGTCAATGAGAGGGCCAAGGAGACTGATGTAAGTACTCACGTTTATAAGATTTTTGTTAGAATTATAAGTATTCAAACTATAACTCATGTAAACTTAGGATTCAAACTACAACTTAGTTAAACTTAGGATTCAAACTATAACTTAGGGAAACATATGATTTAGATTATAACTTAGGTAAACTTATATTATAAACATATTTATTTTATAGGCTGCGTATCGTGAGGCCCTTAGTCAGGTTCAGCCATCTGCTACCGAGGATGTCGGCGAAAGAATGCCAGCCCGTACCCCCTCTTCTATGGCCGCTCGCTACGACGACATGTTCGTAGATACCGTCGGCGGCTTTAGAAAAGGGCGCATGTACGGAGTCAGCTCCCTAGCGCCGCTGCATACGGCGATTCTGAGATTTCCATCGCCCTCGCCTCCTCCCGCGGCCCCGGAAGACGTTGATGTGAGGACACAGCTTGCGCATCTGAAGGAGGCGGTATCGAACTTGCGGGCAAAATTGGCTACGTACTTTTTGCGTCCTTCTACTGCTTTAAGTCCGTCTGCTACCGGTCCTTCTACTGCTGATGCCGATCTGTCTACTACTGCTGCTGGTCCTTCTTCCGTAGGATGTCTATCTTTTGACCCTACTGCCCCTATAGTACCGCCTACTGTTATGACGGCCCTCCTTCACCTGATGTCGCCAGAGTAGCTACGCCAACTTCCAAACTATATCTTCGACGGATTGCCGCCATACATGGTGGACGTGTATATACGTCGGGTGCAGCAGGGAGTACCACCAGTGGACGATCGAACTCCTCCTCCTTGATGTATTGTATTTGGATAGTTTGACATCTTTTAAATATTGAATATTTGTGTGTTTTATGTGTGGATAATTTTAAATATTGGATAATACTGAATGTTTGGATAATTGGTGTATGATTTATGTTAGTTTGTTTGATGTATTTGTGATGGATTATAAATTATTGTGTGATGAATTTTGGCTTGTTGGTTTCTGTGATGTGTGATGTTTCGGATGTTGTGTGAACATGGAATGCTCTGTTTTATGCAATAGTTTTTCAAAATTTACCCAGTTGGCGACGGACTAGCGACTACTTGTCGACGAATTATCCGTCGCTAACAGGAGATATTCCCAGTTACCGACGGGTTGGCGACTACTGATCGACGGGATATCCGTCGGCAGGGTATTAGAAATATGAAAGATTCACAAAACCTTAGCGACGGGCTCTCCGTCGCTATTTAGTTGCTCATAGTCGTTACAGGTATAGCGACGAACTTCCCGTCACCATTTTTGTGACTGATTGCCGATGGCGTAGCGACGGAATAGCCGTCGCCAAGGTTCTGAAAACAAGGAAGATTTCCAGAACTGGATCGACGGATGAACCGCCGCTATTCCGTCGCCCGTCAGTTGACAGGTAGCGACGAACAACGAAGATTTAGTGACAGAGTTTGCATATCAGAAACTCTCTGATACGCTTTTACCGACACGTTTTCGACGGATGGCTGATGGATTAACCCGTCGGTAAGACGATGTACAACTTACTTTCTGATACTTGATTTGACGGAAACCCATCGGCCAGTCGTCGCTAATTATACGAATATGGCTGCCGAAAATTTGTCGCTTGGCGACAACTTGGCGACGGATTGTTTTTAGCGACGAGTAATATCCCGTAGGATTTTTTGACCCAAATCCATCGACAAACCGTCGGTAATCTGATTTACCGACAGGTTGGCGACGGATATGGCCGTCGCTAAAACGTTAAATTTTGGTAGTGTAGAAGTAGTCATGTGAACAATTCCAAAGTAGTGTAATCATTTATAAACTCTGTAGTCTAATCATGTATAAACTCAAGCTGTTCACATAAATATCTTATAATCTAAATCACATAGTTACTTACAGTTCTCTATTACCATATATAGATATCTTTTGTTATCAGATTCTCTCTTTCTCTTCATGTTTATTTCTTACAGCGTTTCATATATCTTATTCTATAGCATGTTTTAGATTTTCTGTCATGATATGAACTGTGTGAGATGTATTGTGCTCGTTCCTGTCGTGATTGGACCTGTTGAAAATATTACAGAGGACGAGGAGGAGTTCTGTCCTACTTACTATGGAGCAGGCTTAGATAACACCGGTGACTTGGACCCTCAGGAGGATCCAGCAGTTGCTGAGGACTTGCCCATTGTCTAGTTTAGACTTCTAGACTAGTTATCTCTATTTAGATGTTTTGTCTTGAGATGAACTTCAATTATTTGAATTTTGATGTTGTTTAAACATCCAAACTTATTTATTTCAGTTGTAGTTCTCTGTTAAGATTATTATCCATCTTTTATCTCTTTATTCCATTTTAGATTCTGTGATTGTGTTGTACTTTATATGTTGTCTTCCTTTTAGAGAGTATATCATTGTACAAGTATAGTTATATTGTTAGATGTTGTGACCTAAGATAGCGTTCTATCGTCGATACTGCGGAGTAGGCTAGATGGACCCACTTCTCGTGCCCTTAGACTAGGTGCGGGTCGTGACAAAATCCACCGAAGGTTTACCTAAAGGGAAAGTGATTCTGTCGAAGACAGATCTCCTTACCAGCAATACTCTCGTCGTAAGGGGTTGGACCGGTGTGCGCTTCCTTTGGTATCGTTCTTTCGTCAGATCAACCATGAAACCACCATCTTCTTCGCCATGCTTACCCGGGACGGCAATCGGGCGAGAGGATAAGGTTGTAGAAGCCGGGATCTTCTCTGTGGCTTTGACGTTGAGGAGGTCCTGAGACGCAGTTCCCGCTATCGTGCTACTGGCTACAGCCGCCTTAGGCCTCCAGACACGTCGAGTCTTCTTCGGTTTTATGAACTGCTTCAAAGTCTTTAACTTTTCATCAGAGAGGAGACCTTCAAAAGCCTGCTGGTCGAAGCGTACGACCAGCATGTCTTGAGAAGCTCCCAGCAAGTTGTCATCAGATTACGTCACCGTCTTCTCGTTGGAGGAGATGGTAGTCCCCAGCAGAGTCGCCATTTTGTTCGACGTAACAAAAGGTTGAACGAACTTTTTACTTTATTGAACGTATAAGGTATTTGTGTAAAAAGAAGAAAGTCCTAAACAGGATATTCTAAGTACTGGGAGAAGAGGTTTCTGGGAAAGTGTGACGATGGAGATCGAGCGCTGCAGTGGCTCCTTTACTCCGTTGATGATCTAACGATGAATCAACCTTGCTATGGCTCTCTGGCGCCTTTGATGGGACTCTGGGTTCACCGATCAAGAAGCTGTCTGGATGAAAAGATCCCTTGAATATAGTTGGTTGGTTGGTTCTTTGGTTGGTAGGTGGATGAGGGTGGTCGACTCTTCGTGGATGAAGATCGCTGCTCTTTTGAAGATTGTCGATTGTCAATGTTCCTTTTTTCTTTTTCCTTCCTTTTTTTCTTCTCTCTTTGGTGGAAAAAGAACTCCTTCTATTTATAGCAAATCGAGCACATATGCGATGTATATTAGGGTTCCTGAGATATGAAAGAATCTACCATCATTTTACAGTGCGGGCTTCTACGGCGCTGACACGTGACGGACATCGAGATTTCCCTCAAATGAGATCTCTGGTGGTTATAAACATAACCAAAGGTGGTGACACATGGCACATGCTAATTTGCTTGCTCGGATACAGCCGAGTAAATCTTGGGATTCCATCCTAGATTTGGAGTCTAAATGATGTTCATCTAAGATTTAAATCAATCTGATATGATATCAATCTTGATTTAATCCTAATCTTCTCTGTCAGAGACGGTTTAAACAAACCAATTGGGGTAGACCCATGCATTCTGCACCTCTGGTGAGGACCTAGTGCTGCTGCGCTTCTGGGGCGACGAGTAGACCGTGCTTCTAGAGACGATGGAACCACTATGCTTTCTGGCGACGTGTGGACTTGGCTTCGAATGACGATGAGACTTCTGTGCATTTAGAGCAACTTATGAAGCTGTGTTTCGGGCTACCAGTCACTGTACTATAGACGACAAGTAGGCTTGTACTTCAGGTTGATGAGGTTACTGTGCTTTTGGAGTG
>JANAVB010029815.1:14826385-14923885 GCA_029216955.1 Iris pallida | reverse complement strand
CGAGGACAAATGTACTGATCTCCCACCAGCTTTTATGCAGGGTACAGGGAATGTATTACTCGCGACGAAGCTTCGCTTGATCGCGCAGAGGCATGGAATACCGTAGCATTTGAAGCGTGAGATCACATTAACGCTCGGACTTGCAACTGGATTGATACGGCTGAGATATAGAAGGCATGATGTATGGAACGGTGAAATCCTTTGTGGGCAAGAGAGAACTTGAGTGTTGTAGACAATCTGGCAAATTCAGTTGGGCTTTTGAAAGCCTTTGTAATCTCAGTTCATTATCAATAAAGAGAATTGTTTCGTATACTCTGTTTTCTTCCGTTTGCTAATATCAAATTAAAGATAACCATTACTTGAACTTGTCATCTTGCCTTGCACGAGCACAACTCCAGGCTGGTGGGGCATCACGCCCCCTGCGAGGACGATGATTCGGGTGATTCCGGGTCAGGGCGTGATAATCTATACGTGCAAAATATCATATAATAAGAGAATATATTTTAACATGGTATTTTATCAAATGTGACATGACATGTATCTTGATTTAGTAGTTAGTATCATCATTCGGGTGATTTCGGGTCAGGACGTGACAAATTGGTATGAGAGCTCTAGGCTTAATTTCCTCAGGATGTTTGTGTTGTTTCAATTCCGAAAAGTTGCCTACTACCAATTGAATCACTCGTTACTCTACTCGATGTCATACTGGATGTTCCATACAATAAGTCTAATACAAAGTCGGGTAATGTTGCCCAAGTACTTCGAATTTACATGATGTTGCGGAGAAAGTCGTGAAACGTTTCGTTGTATTGAATGCAACGAGCCGTAAAATATTAGTTGCTGCAAGTGCAACAAATTGTAAAATACGATTTGAGATGTTGTTGTTGCAATGTAACAAGTTGAATGAAAAATGAAACGATACATAAAGTACAATTGGTTGTGAATATTGGTTGCACCAATGCGAAAACTTAAATAATGCTTTCTAGGAAGTGCAACGAGTTGATTGTGAATGTGCGTTGCGATAAAAGTGATAAGTCAATATCGAATGTATTGAACGGATTTGAGCATTGACTTTGAATGTCGGAAATAAATTATTGCATGAGGTACAACAGATGTCAAAAATAAATCATTGCACGAGGTACGATAAATGTTAAAAATAAGTTATTGCATAATATACAATGCGTGTCGGAAGTAAATTGTTGCACGTGGTTTAACGCATGTCAAAGTAATTGATGCACGGATGCAACGGGTATTGGAAATAAATTATTAAATGTTGTGCAACGAAAGGAACTGAAATCATAAATCGATAGAACGAAACGTTCGGTTGCACACTGAACTTGTGTTGGTAAATGAAAACATGGGCTTAATTGTGTCAGATTTTGATTAGTCAAAGTTACGGTTGTGGTCAAGCACGATCACTGCAGAAACATGAGTCGGAAGAGATTTTTGGTTCATACCGAGTATGATGCGAGGAAAATGACTTTATATCTGAGTGTTATATGCCATACAATATATGCGATGAATGCCTCGATTCTGAGTGGTATATGATAAACCACTTGTGCGATGAATTGCATCGATATATTATAAGAATTACGGAAGGTTTGTCCGCAACGGACGGGAGAGTAGACTTGATTGGAAATTTGTATGACGGTATGTTGATGTAAGTGTTCTTCGAAAATCGGTTGGAATAATAAGGCGGGACTCGTATCAATGAATGATACGTCAGACAGAAATTATAAGTCGGTCGGACGACCGAGACTAAAAAGATGATTATGCCTTGAGGCAATGATCTGATCGATCCGATAGGAAACTTAAAGTTATAAATGGGTCGCACAACTTGCGATCTTGATAAAAATGTTAGGCGATAAAAATTATAGTCGAATCGCACGACTTGCGATCTCGACAAAAATGTTAGAATACACGAATGGTAATCGAATCGCACGACTTGCGATCTCGATAGAAATGTTAGCCGATGCAAGGTGTAATCGAATCGCACGACTTGCAATTTCGATGAAAACATTAGTTGATTCGGATAGCCGCGTCTAAGAAAGATAGTTGGTTATGTCAATACGAGACATATTATAAGCACGACAAAGTTATATGAAACTTAGAGGGCATGATCGTATAACTCGAGGGTTCGATGTTGGATAATCGGTAACTCGGTTATGCGATCAAAGCATAACGGAATGTAACGAATCGAGAAACGATTCGAGACGTACGAAAATATTTGTGGAGAACTTGGACGTGTGCAATACAAGTTGTCGACATTGAAACAGAATCAAAGTTGACCCTTACGCTATCGAAATTGATACGACCTATAGAGATTGATACGTAAGGAAACGTAAACACGATATGAGAATACAAAATGGAGTGTGCCTTGCGCAATCAAAATTTTATAAATAACAAAACGAGAATGGACGAACTGGTTGATCATGAACTTTGTGATTGATCAAGAGGAGACTATAAGTCATCGACGATTGTTCGATGCTTATAGCATCTCGTGTGTCGACCGTAAATAAGATAGACTCAAACTCAATGCGAGTAGATGTTTCATGAATTATAGAATCATCGACGGTAGTAAATAACTTTACTCGGAGGATAGTTGCGCATCAGTTGCGCCGATAGAAATAGTTTTGTCCAAAATTGGGTAGTCGCAAAGAAATCGTCGAAACGTAATTTGGCTCCAAAATAAGATATAGCATGGTTCATAGTAAACTGTCCTTCGTTAATGATCCACAATTATCGAGCGTAGCTTCGAGGCAGCTTACCTTAGAAGACTTGACCGCCAAATCAAATTGAATGTTGCAGACCGTAAGATGACCCATGCGATATCGCATATGAAATTTCATCGATAACAAATATAACGTAGTGCATGTTGATGATAAGTCTAGGCGATTTTGAGAATCGTGCTATGCACGAGCGCGAGTGGTAAGAGAATGACTTACGAGTTATGTCGTTAGACTTGGATTCACCTTGTAATTGAGCTTGCGTGAATCAAACTTATATTCGATGTTACGAGACGGGTTATAAGTTGGGAATTTGGCTAGTAAATTCCTACTCGTTAGGAATCGAACGTAAGATGCATCGTAGAGACTTTGACTCAAAGCGATTGTTGCCTTGAGCACCGTCGCCTCAATATAAACTGTTGTGTCGGATAGATTATGGCCTTTGTACAATGTTAATTTAAAGTTGCGTTGGGAGAATTTAAGTACGGTGTCTAGGTAAGTAACCTAGCAGGCATAGTCCAGAATGTTGATGCATTTGCAAGTCAACAAAGAAAATCGTATCGAGATAAGTTGCATAGCCAGACATTGAAAATAATTGGGTGGCGAATTCGAACGTAAGGCATTACGGAGGATTGTTGCGATTGGATGTGCGACGGCTCGATACAACGTATAAAATTGATAGTCCATACGAACTGAGAAATGTGATTTTGAATTGCGTCACGTGCACTGACTTATTGAATGAATCGCGTATGTATCGAACATACATTCGCGATAAAATTTTAAGAACAGTTGCTAAAGATAAGTCCGATAGGGAGTAAAAGATGGCAAGCATAGGATTGAAATTACCTGTTAGCTTTGTTCCAATTTGTTACCGCTGGACTTAGTCGAAATACATATATCTTTAGGACGCCTTGAAGGTACGGATTCTAATCGAGTTATATACAAAATTCTAATCAAGCTGCAGGAAAGTCTTTCAAATGTTAATAAAAAGCTGGTAAGATAGTGTGAAACTGATCAACATCGGTAGGACGAGATCGTGAAATGATCTATAAAATACTTAATCGGAGTATTGGTTTTGGTTCAAGGATGAACATTGTTTTGAGTGGTATATTCTGTAATATCCCGCTCCGTACGGCATATTACACCGAGGCATTGACTCAAAGAGTCGCGTTGACCGAATAAAATGTATCGATACGAATAGATATGAGAGTTACGTTATCCCGAGCAATGCATCGAACTAAGTCGATGCGAAGAGTTGTATTGTCCCAAAGAAATGCATCGAGTTGAATCGATGCGAAGTGCCGCATTGCCCCGAAGGATAAGTGCCTTGAGTCGGCTCGAAGATTCTAAGAAATTGAATCTACCCAAGGCGCAAGTCTGAATCAATGCAGGTATTGATTTTAGTTGGTTTTATGTACAGGTTATCCGTTTACGCTGAAATATTATAGGTCGACATTTTGCCTCATTTGCAACGGGTCCGCGAAGCCCAAATCTCGTCTCGCAACGCACTGGGACTTGGGCATGGTAGGCCAGAATCAATCGAGTAGTTTAATAAAACAAGAAGTGCTCGAATGGCTAAGTCAGAAGATTTGGCCATGCAATAGAAATATGAAATCGAGCTGCATCGGCTCGGCAAACAATAAGGCATATAGATTTAAGGTGGGAGGGCTGACTCTTCCTTTTACTCCTTCACGCCTAAGTAAGAATGTATCATTGTATGCTAAGTTAACCTATCGACGCCACGGGTGTGGTCCGATCCCAAGATAAATCATAGTGTGTGTCGAACACTAGTTAGAACAATTGAAATGAAACGTACGTTAAATGCACGAGTTGCTATGGAACATTGAATATCGTAAAGGCGAGCGCCTCGGTGCACAAGCCGCAAGAATATAGGATAACTGTATTCGGCGACTGCCTTCGTGTATGATCCATTCCATGCCTTCGCACACGAGTTAGAAAGGCTAACACATTGAAATATTTTTAAGACGAGCGCCCTAGCGTGCAAGCCGCGAACATTGTATATTAAGACAAAGAACATGGAATTATGGTATCGAGGCATGCATCGCATGCATGACTCGAAGAAATGAGAACAATCGTGTCAAAGCGGGCCTACGTGCATGTGAATCATAAAAGATGGCTTCGTTGCGAAGTGAACAGTTGTGGCATATAGGTAACGGAACTGTTAGATGGGGCATGATGCCTGGAAAGGTGTTCGAGACCTTCGAGACGTTCGATTGACGAACATTGAGTTGAGGTATGATGCCATTGAACATTGAAATTAAGTAAATGTGAGAACATATAAAGTTAGTGGAAGAAATACGAGATAATAAAGTCTGAGTCTCGGACTCAAGACTACCTTTGATTGTTTGAGTAATAGTGCGTTGCATGGTAGAATGGACTTGAGGAAATTGAGATAATTTTTCGTGTACGGGAATGTTCCCTCCGAATGGGTGCGCCGGGATACCGAGACCGTTCGACCTAGAAAGGATATAATCTTTGATGGACGCACATCTGTAAGACGACTAGCCACCGGTTATAGATGTCAAAAGACACAAAAGATGGTATACATACAATGTCTTCGGTTGTTTGGGGTAGCAACCCAACCTGTGAAGCGTCGGGCTACCCAATTTGAGAAAGAAAAAAAAAGAAAGGAAAGAAAGAGAGAAAGAAAAGAAAGAAAAAAAAGAAACTTCTAGTCCATTCTGGTACGGATATGCCAACGACCTTCATATAGCTAAGGAACGATGGATTGAAAGTGCAGGCACGCATGTGTCCTTCACACATATATCCTGTATAGAGAGCACTTATAACATGACAGGGAAGGAATGGGATCGATTTATCTTGCGTCGGTGTAAGGGCGAGTGCGTCTATGCTGGTAAGAAGTCGCGCCACGAAACAAATACGAGATTGCTTGCATGCTTGCCTATTCAATTCGAATAACTTGCTTTCCATGATAACGTGCTTTACCGCTTTCGAATATGCCATAAAATCGACCCTAAGGAGAATATAGTAAGATCATAAGCTAAGTTGCGTGATTCAGCATAAATAGTAAATGTCGGTTTAGAAAGTAGGTCTTTTCATTAGTACATGCGAGGATGAACGTACTGATCCCCCACCAGCTTTCATACAGGGTGTAGGGAATGGATTGCTCGCGACAAAGCTTCGCTTGATCGCACAGATGCATAAAATATCGTAGCATTTGATGCGTCTGATCGTATTGACGCTCGAACTTACAACATGATTGGTACGGCAGAGATATAGAAGGCATGATGTATAAAACGGTGAAATCCTTTGTGGGCAAGAGAGAACTTGAGTGTTGTAGCCAATCTGGCAAATTCATTTAGGCTATTGAAAGCCGTTGTAATCTCAGTTCATTATCACTAAAGAGAATTGTTTCATATACTCTATTTTTTTCTGTTTGCTAATATCAAATCAAAGATAACCATTACTTGAACTTGTCATCTTGCCTTGCACGAGCGCAACTCCAGGCTGGTGCGGCATCACGTCCCCTGCGAGGACGATGATTCGGATGATTCTAGGTCAGGGCGTGACAATCTATACGTACAAAATATCATAAAATAAGAGAATATAGCTTAACATGGTATTTTATCAAATGTGACATGACATGTATCTTGATTTATGTAGTAAGTATCATGTAGTACAAGTATAGAACTCAACATGATATTTTATCAACTAGAATAAATAAGTACATTTGGATTCAATATTTATTATGCTTGCGTGTCAACGTATATGTCTATAAGTCAAAAACATAGATGGTTCGACCTCTTGATATTTTTAGGGTTATTGAGAGGCTGTTTCTATTTGATATATAACTACCTAGGTTTGGATTTAGTATGATAATATAGTATTAGTTTTCAAAATTAAGTGACCCTTAAAATTCTTAGAATTTTTGGTATAGTCTATTTTGTATTTCGAGCTCCAAACACAATAATATAAATTGACATGGAGCTATTATCCATATAATTCACTTGGCGCAAAACTCCTTCGGTGGAATAATGCAACACCGGACACACGCAGTTATAATCAAACATGAATGCATTATAAGTATTAAGCATACTGATTTTTTTTTACCTTGGCTACATTGTAATAACAATTGATCTTGCTAGACTTGTTCTTTCGAACCAAAATAAACTAACTACATGATAATAGTTAAACTAATAGTATGATTACATAAACAAGAATATTTACCAAGTTAATACTTTATAAGATATTGATCATTTTATTTATTCCAGTATTGGTAAAACTCGTAATATAAATACATGTCTAGTTTATGAATTCTAATATATATCAAGTACAAGTAAGCAACTCTAGAATTCAACATTAAGCCTCAAAGTAGATTTTCCATCGGTATAAAATAAATCATTCAATTTTATGACTTAGCATAAAAAATACAAGTTTAATTTAAATCAATATGTTTCTTGAATTTTAATATTAAACCTCTGATAGTCCGAAACATAACCCTTGATCCCTATAAGTTATACGCAGCCTTACAAATTACAAATATAAGGATTTTAAACTTGTGTAATAATCGTTTAGTCTAACTTAAAAACAATGGTTTCTGTTAGTACTAGATTTTTTACGTAAATTGTCAGCAATACATAAATCGGATATGATTTCATTTCACTACAACAAAAAGACCTATTAATGACGCTTGATAAGTGGATTTCATGACGGCTGATAAAGAAGCGTCATCAAAGTTCGAAATACCTTTTTTCTATGACGGTTTTGGCTAATTTTGGGCTTTTTTAAAACGTTTATAAAATAAAGCGTTATTAATATTTTAGAGCGGAGGCAAACTTGTAATATGTTTTCTGTAAAATTCTTTCCACCAACGCGATATTTGGAGGCTCAAGCCTCCGTCCCCTTCTCATCCCCTCTCCAAATCCCTTCTTCTTCCCTCTCAGCTCCACTCCCCTTCTCATCCTCTTCCCTCCTCTCACCAAACCCTAATCTTCTCCTCCTCCTTCTTTCAATCCTCCACATCGTCGTCCTCCGCTTAGTTTCCTCCTCCGCTTCTCGATCCTAGAACCCTAAATTTCCCCCCATTCCTACCAAACCCTAGATTCTCTCCTAACCCGATCTGCTGAACCTCGGGCATAGGACAGGCGAAGCGATGTACGGCCGCCGCCGCCACTCCCACCAGCCGACCGCCTCCCCATCCTCCGCCCACTGGACCCCTTCCCGCCACACCCCTGACCACCACAACCCCCGCCACTCCCGCCACCCCCCATGTCCTTCCCCTCGATGCCGACGGTCCCGACCCCGCCACCGACCCCTCTGCCGACGACTTTGTCCCCGTCTTCGTCTGGGGCACCAGCATCAGCGTCCAGGACGTCAACGCCGCGATCCTCTGCCACTTTTGCGACTCCCCCGACCAGCCCGACTCCAAGTACAAGCGTACCGTCCACCGTATCATGGAGCTCGATGGGGGCGAGTCCCTTGACGTCGATAGAGGTATAACACTATTTCTACAATTGCAATATATTTTTTATTCACAGATGCAAATGTGGCATGGCAATGTGGGCATGGCACCAATTTTGTGTAATTTTGGAGTCTGTGTTGTCTTTGATACATGTGCGATGAAGAATAAATTTTGACAAATTTTGGCATTACTGCTACTTCATTTGTTTCAATTTTTCTAATGAATTGAAGTCTAGACCCTAGCTAAAGAGTAACGGCCCTTCAAGATTAGGCTGTTGACTGGTCACAATAATGGTCCAATGCTTGCACAGGTTTCTAAAACAGTGTCAAGATCAACCCAACATATGTTAGTTTAATAGCAATTAATCTTGGTTTGCATGTTCATTTTTGGTAGTAAGCAATAGGGATGCAAGTGCTATTTTTATTTCCCATGGGCTAGTTATGTTGAACTTATTAATTTGGTTAGTTCTTTATGTGTTGGTTCATTCTTAGACTTCATGTGAAGAATAGATAATGATTATGGTCTTGTAGATGGAACATTAACAATAAGGAGTGGGGTATCCGAGGGAAATGCTAACCAAATTAATCATATTTCAAATTCTCTAGTTTTCTATGATTCAACCTCATGTTATCTACGATTTGAAATTTGGCCTTGTATGGATTGTATAACCACATCTAATTCCGAAAATAATAAAATTCAAAGCTTAGATTGAGTGGTTAGTGTATTTGAGAATGAAACATATTCTGCTGTTGGAACTTTCTTTCAATAGCAATCCGGGAACAAGAATCCTAAAAAAAGCATAAATAAATTTAGGGAAAAAAAAGGCTACTTTGGATTGAATATAAAACAAAATGACCTACCCACCAGGCCATTGTCCATTATATTCACTTTAGTGAGCATTCTAGTGGAGTCCTTGAGGTATTTGCACTTGTGGCCTCTGCTTCTAGATTATTGTCATAACTTGATAGTAGAGTGGGGCTGTATGTCATATGTTGAATGCTAAGCATACATGTTGTAGGTACGTACATCAGTAGGTCATGTGAAATTTTAAATGAATGGTTATTGTGTTATACTATTGACTTTCTGGCATTGTGCTCTTAGGAGATTTTGGTAATTCTCCAGGGAACAAGTGTTTTTTTTACATATGTTCTTGCTTTCGTTGTTCTTGGTTTTTGAGGTCTGCCATTATTAATAAAGTTGAACTCATTACTTATTCACCTTGCTTGGCAGTTCTAGACAACTTGACCTTCATGAATTCAAGTAGCTCGGTAGTATCAATTATTTCCTGTGCATCGGAAAACAAGGGCAAATTCCAGATTTTGGTTTGCTTACTCACAGGATTCTTGGGAACTCCTGTCAGCTTTATAAACTTCCTATTATTTATGGGTAAAAGTGATGTTGATATTTTGATTGTCCTTCATCTTAATAAACATCTATTATCTTGTAATCTTGTTTTGGTTATATACTTGATTCACCAGTATATCACAACATATTCACTGCTCACAAGAAGCTTCAGTAAGTCATTCACTTTGTAGGTTGATGCAAGTTGCTTTCTTCTTCTGATAACTGATCATAAATGTGTCCAAGTATTACATGAAGGGTCCATCCTTGCACTTATGATTGTGTAGTTGATTTTTAAGAGGTTATATTGAATATTATGGTACTATTTCTATGTTTTACATATTCTAATATAAAAGCTACTTTACTCTTGAAAATGAGATGTGATGAACCTACAATTATTCATCTTCTATCTACAGCGGTCTGCAAAAGTATATGAATCAACAAGGATTTCATATTGTTGGATATGGATGCACTACATGTATTGGGAACTCTGGGGACCTGGATGCGTCCATTGCTGCTGCAATTTCTGAAAATGGTAGTAACAGTTTGCCATTGAGTTAGCCCTGTTTTATATCCCATTATCGATAATATGCAAGTCATGAAGCATTCACCTCATTTGATTATGTATGTTTTTTTTCCTTCTTCATAGATATTGTTGCCACTGCTGTGCTTTCTGGAAATAGGAATTTTGAAGGTCGAGTGCATCCCTTGACTCGAGCCAATTATCTTGCTTCACCTCCTCTGGTTGTAGCGTATTCCCTTGCTAGCTCAGTAAGTCATTTGTGTTGTTTTTTAATGTAATTTATTTTGAGATGCAGAATTGGGAATTTATAAGAACAGGCTGAATAACAGATAAATTTGTATGCCTCGACCAATAATGTAATTCCTTTTCAGTGATTCTCATCTTCCTCTTCTTTCAAGTTATTCTGACCAATCAGCCACTGTTAATTTTGCTTAATTGATCAAACTCTTGGCCAATACCTATACCAGTATTGTTAGCTTGTAATCCTCCTGAACATGGCCTTAGGTTGTTTATCAATAGCTGATTTTTTTATAATTTCGTTACTTCAATAATCGATTCTTGATAGTAAATTTGAATATATTGCTGCAAGTTTTTCCATAATCATGCACATCTTTTTCTTACTGACACCAAATTAAATTTGACTAGTTTCATTGTGAAACCATTATCAGGTTGACATTGATTTTGAGAAGGAACCTATTGGAATATCAAAGGATGGGAAGAGTGTATACTTTAGGGACATTTGGCCGTCAACTGAAGAAATTGCAGAGGTAGTTACTGCAAGTGTGGATAAATTTAATTTTTGGTCACATGCTATCATATCCCTCGTAATTGCATAAATTCTTTATTTCTTTCAGTATGTGACTAAGTATCTATTGATAAGAGGATAATGTTGCATGAGCAAGATTACAATATTTGCATAATAAAATGCCTGGTTGATAACCGATTAATCCTTTTTGTAGAACACTTCACATGTTATAGATCAATTCTTATAGGATCATGAAGCCACATCAGAAAGATAGGCTAACGTAGTATCAGTTTTCGAAATCGTTGATAACCTAACACTTCACATGTTACAATTTCTTGCTTTCGGGGTGATGTCTTTGATAGCCTGTACAACTAAATCTTACTTCTTCGCGTTGGAGGTTGGATGGTTTGATGATCCTGAGAGCTCGAGTGGAGACGTTGGGGAAAGAACACATAAAAGACATTTGTTATAAAAAATCTTATATAGGTAGATAGGAAAATCTGCACTTGTATATTTCAATCTTATATAGGTAGACTAGTCTTTCTTCAATTTTGACTTGATTCTTTGTGCATCTTTAATTCTTTATGACCTATATTGTATCAGTTTGTTGTTTTTCTTTTGAGAATTATGATACAATTTATGTGTTTGACAATAAACTGTAATTTTTTGCTCAACATATTTTAGAAAGATTGGAGAAATGAGGCTTAACTTTGTAAGGTAAAATGTGATATTCAAAATAAGAATACGAGTACATTTTGTAGTAATCTTTAGTTGCCTGCTCTGGAGTAACTCTCCTTTATCCGATTGTGAGGTGATATTTTTGTGTTCTTGACCGGTCTAGATGGCTCATTGGTTGGGGAGTTTCCTAGGTACTGTTATCCCTAACTATAAGTTACATGTTGGTGCTGCTTGAGAAGTTTGCTGCTGGCTGCTCAGCTTCCAATGTAATCTTTTTTAAGCTTATTCATGTTGATTTAAGAGAATGTACTGTCAAGTTTATTCATGCTTCCAATGTAATCTTTTTTTTTGTTTTTTTTAGCTTTCCTTCTTTCATATGTAGACAAATCAATTGCAAGAGACATTAAATTCAAACAAACGAGGATACTATTTTTTCCATAAAGATTTTAGCAGTTGGAGGACCTTTAGTCCCTGGTAGTCCAACAGAGCTCTGGGTGCAGGTTTTTTGGTAGTTGTAAATGTATATATGTATTTGTAAATGTATATATGTATTTGGATATTCTATTTTGAGAATGTAATGAAGATGTTGATATGTACTCTATTTTGAGTAATGTAATAAAGATGGTGATATATAATGTTAATTTTATTTTTAGGCCTGACAATTATATGGACTGATTTGGATATGCTAATTTGAATAGTATAAAGTGTTATAAATGTGCTGCATTGAGCCTATACATGTTATCTATTCATGACGTTTTAAAATTGTTCTGAATTGTGCACTATATATTAACTATTCATAACGCTTTTATAGAAACTATTCATGACGGTTATTTTATGACGCTTTTAAAAAACATTTATAACACCCGTTTTCATGACGGTTGCTGTGAAAAAAAAGCGTTATGGTTCGTCATTAATGACGCTTTTTAGCCATCATTAAAAGGGTTTTTTGTTGTAGTGTTTATATAGTTCTTTTAATAATATACTTCCTTCATTGTCTAGGCTTGCATGATAAACAGGTGAACAATCATATATAACACATAAACATACTTCACCAGAATAACATGGAATTAAAAACACATACACCTACAAGAATTATTTGCGTGTCTTACAATCAATTTATCATATATATTAACTTGTGTCCTACGATTAAATCGATGAACATACTTCTGTATTACCATCAAATCCCTAATGAAACATGCATATAAAAATGCATAGAACATTATTTATAAGCCAGGTCGACACACATATATAAAACATATTTCTTTTTAATTAAAATTATATAAATAGTAAAACTTTTATGTTACGTACGTTATGTAATTCTTTACGTTATGTAATTTTGTTACGTTATGTACTTAATTTACTTACATTACGTAATTATTTTACATTCTGTAATTTCGTTATGTTACGTAATTACGGTATGCTACATATTTTATTGCATTATGTAATTTTATTACGTTCTTTATATGTTCTCCTATGTTACACATGTATAGACACATTATCTAAGATTATATATATATATATATATATATATATATATATATGTATTTTATATATACATAAAATTCATGTATGATATGCGTATATTTTACATATACAAGTTAAATAAACAAATCCTATACATCGTGTCCTATGAATTATATATGTGTGTCACATTAACATAGGTGTGTCATCTTCACCTATGCTTCATAAAACCATGTTATAAACATCATGTATTTTTTTATTTTTTAATATTTATTGTTATTATTTTTTAATGAGCATCAGGTTATAAACATCATGTATATAACATATTATCATCCTAGCCTAAAAACTTACAGGAAAAAGTAATGAGAAAGTAAACTAAAAATCCAATTTTTGATATATATATATATATATATATAGAGAGAGAGAGAGAAAGAATATATATATATATATATATATATATATATATATATATATATAAATATATATATATATATATATATATAGAGAGAGAGAGAGAGAGTGCACGAGGGAGAGGATAAGACAATAAGATGGAGAGGTTTTATTCTTGTGTTCAAAGAGAAAGGAAGGGTTGGTCTGGTTTATGAAGAAAGAGAAGGAGGAGGTGAAGAGGTGAAATAAAAGAAAAGGAAAGGAAAATAAGAGTTCATATATAAAACTTTTACTTAATAATTAAATAAACTAATAAAAACTATCAAAAGAAGCTAAAAAGGTAAAATGTAAGAGAAGAAAGGAAAAGGGAGAGACAAGTGGCCAGCCTCAACTTCCAAGAGAAGGTTGGGTGGAACGCCGCAGTCCCAAAATACTTAGGACTAGGTACGCATCCATGCCAGCTGCATACATACGAAGTATACTCCAATATATGGAAACCTCGTATGAATACATAAGCTGTAAAATGCAGTAAACCAAGTGTAATCTAATCTCATCCACAATTGAAGAACAAAAGATATCATATAATCAACTGTAATAAGTCCTTGTACAATACGTTGGGCGGAGACAAAGTCCACTACCAACTATCTCAAATAAAAGGGTACAAGAAGGAATAGAGGAATTAACAAGACTAGCCAAGTGCAATCATCTTCGAAAGGATGGAGAAGATCACGGCCTCGACAAGAACACCTGTAATATCACAGAAGCACACACACCTGGAGAGATAACCAGGTCCTCAGAGGGACGTAACAAGATACAGGAAGAACATGCCATATGAACTGAATATAAATGCACCACAAAATAAAGTTAAAGTAAAAGTGTCCAAACCATAACACGGCTCAATATCCCATCATCGAAACAGTAGGCTACCCCTACAACCAAACAAGGACAAGGGGTAACTTACTATTCCGCGATGTGACATTTTTCCATGCCATGATTGGAACATGAAATTTGCTAAGGTCTCCTAACCTTTCTAGTAGGCAATTTAGAGGACATATCGATGTATGGGCAAGTGAAGGCTGACTCCCCCAGGACAATTAACAACTCACAATACGCACACATCAAGTACCAATACTATCAGCCGGCATAACTCGAGGCTAGCGGCCCACGTGACCATCAGTCCACATAGCTCGAGGCTAGTGACCCTCGCGACTCGACTACCGTAGTACGCAGTTACTACAGCTTTTGGATTGGGTAGCCCATACATTTAATTGTCTTCTCCCTCCCAAGGTCACTAACAGAAGGTAGTTCGCTAAGACTAGGTCCATATGCAAACAAAAGGCAAGAAGAAAAAATAACTGAAAGCAAAATAAAGTAAACTAAAATAGCAAGTAATGGATCCAACTGAAAACAGATAATAATATGCAGTAAATAAATAAATAAAGATGCATCAAATTATAAACAGTAAATAAGGCAAGGTATCTTGCCTGCGGGTGGTGCGAGAAACAGCAAAATCCAACAATCAGAATCGTCAACATGAAAGTCAAAATCCACAAGAAGCTCCGGATGCTGAAACAAACATCACGAACGAGTTTGGAATAAAACATATGCCTAGGAAATGCCTGTCCAAAAGTTAAATTCTAGAATAGGGGAAAAATCATAATTTCGGGTCAAAACGATGTCCGCAGTTGGACCCACTTTGCACCGAAATATGTGCCAATATCTATGGTCTCTAAATTCGTCAAACTACATGTCTACAGATTTGTTTTGATGAGACGAACCAAACTGTATGTCCAATTTTGGATTCCGATGGGCTGTGCACAAAATCGCCCGTTGAGTGGAATTGTGGGCTCTCCAAAATAGCGTCCCGATCAACGGTCTCAGAATCGGAACAAACTTGGCTCACAGGACCAAAAAAATATTTTGAGTCCAATGGCGCAAGTTCCGTCGCGATTTGATGAGTGTGCACAAAGTAATTTGGGAAATTCCAAAAAGCCCGATACGGGAAAATTTGACGGATACGGGTCAAATTCGTTGCGCACACGCAACCAATTTGAATTCCGTCAAAGCCCGCACGTCCGCAAATTCGATACGGACCTTTCGGTATTCTCGGTTTGCGACGGGGTCGCCCGGTTTGTCGGGAAGTACATCGTACGGGGTTTTTAAGGTTTATAAAAACTGATTTTTTGAGCTTTTTAATTTAATTAAAACTAAAATTTATTGCAAAAAAATACATCTATTTGGAGGGGATGATAGAGGGTCATGGGGGCTTTCTACATGAATTTATGGATATTAAAACGGATTTAAAATTAGGGAGATATAGATCGGAGAAGTGGGATACCTTAAAGTGGGAATCTGTTGTTGTTGTTTGTTGTTGTTGCCGTGGCGACCGTGATGCGGGACTGCATCCCTCCAGCGAAGCTGGCACACATGCCGAGGCGAGGAAGGAGGAGGTAGGAGAGAGGAGGATGAAGGTGGAAGGAGATTGGTTAGGGTTTTCCGAAACTTATAACTTATATATGTATATGTGTTGGAGGGGGGGTCGGCCCCTTATACTAGTCTGCTGCTAAGGGTCGTCTATGGGAAGGTTTTAGTGCTGCTGCTATTGAAATTTTTGCTTGTGGTGGTCGGTCCCACCCCATTGGGCCGACCACTCCATTGTTTTTTTTTCTCTTATCTTCAATATATATCTATCTATATATATACATGTATATATCCATAAATACTCCAAAAAATCTATTTAAAATCTAAATACTATTTAAAAGTCAACTATCCAATTATTTAATATATTTGAGCATATCTATATACATATATAAATTCAATCCTTAATAAATCAACTCAAATAATAATAATATTTAAATAGAAAAACATGTTTATTAAATTTGTGCAAAATAACTTTAATAATAATAATTTTATAAAATCGTCCCAATGGGTGAACTCATACCGTACACCCTCATCCGGGTCCAGAAATTGTAAAATTTTGTAAAATATTATTTTATTAATAAAATATAGATTTTTGTACCCAAAGTCAATAAATATTCAACAAGTTCTAAAAATAATTTAAAAATATTTGTACATACACAAAATATTCCTATATGGCCACCTTAGTCACCCCACATGCTCACATGGGCCTAAAGTTTTTGTTCAGGCCCTGTTCAGCTGAATTGGCCAAACCGGGTCATCAAAAAATAAATAAAATCATAAATTGTATAAATTCATTTTTTAAGTCTAATAAAATAATAAAAATATAATAAAAAATAGGGGTTTTACATTGGGAGAGTTGGTGAAAGATATATTTTTTTGTAATTAACTAAATAATTAGATTAGGGGTTTAATTAAGTAACTTATTAACTAATTAATTTTATTTTTTAGTTTTAGTAGTGACTAATCCACATGATTACTAAGCTATATAAACGATGACAAGCAAACAACTTTAAGATAATAATATAAAAACTTTACTCAAAAATTAAATATTATTATTATTGTAAAATCTCGGAAGTTCAGAAAACTATATTATTAAAATAATAAAAATCTCGTAGACGCTATATTCTCAAAATAAATATTTTTTAGATATATTATGTCACGACCCACTCCCGAATAATCGGATACGAGTCGGACAAACCCAGCCTACGTTGGAAGACACGATGTTGTAAGCTATATAATTATAAGGAGAACTCCAAGTAAAATCATGAAAGCAACATCACAGCATCTAAAATCGTTCCAGGGAATCACTACACTACTAGTCATTATTACAACTTTAAAATAAAATTATACCGGAGAAAAATCCAGTAGCAGAAATAAGGTAACAACTATGAAGTCTTCACAATACAAATCTCCAAAACTAAAATCACTAAACAAGTATATGTAGAAACTAGTACTAGATCCTTGTAGCTCCTAAGTCCTAAATTAAAGCTCCATCCTCTCAGCTAAGGCTCTGGGCTCTGGCCCAAAAAAAGTTGGACATGATCCTCAAGTTCATCTGCAACATATCTAGTCAGGAGCGGAGCAAAGTACATTCTATAAGAATTAAATAAGTACAGCATGTGAACTAGTAAAGAACAAGGAAACATGATGAACATGAACTGTAAATGCATAATCTAAACTGAACATAAAACATGTAGCAAAAGATCCTGACATGTGATTTAAAATCGCTAATAGAATATGTGACCAGTTGGGAAAAGATTATGAATAAGCACAAGTAATGGTACGGCTTAGAATTTCACACTACAAGAATAAGGGCATTTCTTTACGGTGATTCCCCGTCAAGAAATGGGTATCTTGACGGTTGCAGATCTGTCAACTAGGCTGGAGTCAAGAAAAGCCCCCCATTTTCTTGACGGTCGCTGACAGGGCTTTTCTTGATGGTATTTGGCCGTCATATTAAGTAGTTTTCTTGACTGTTTTTAGCCGTCAAGATAGCAGTTTTTAGAAACCGTCAATATAGGCAAAAACTTTTCTTGACTCTGGCCTAGATGATGGCCTTTAGCCATCAAGAAAAGCATTTGTTTTAACGGATAGAACCTGTCATGAAAAGCAGTAATTTACGGCTATTATACAGCATGATATGAATTAAAGTTGACGTTTGACAACCGTCAAGAGAAGCTATCCAAAGTACCGTCAAGAGAAGCATGCCAAAATTCCGTCAAGAATTATATAATATCAATCAACGACACATAATATCATTCCAGAAGCTACACACATCAAATTACTATAAAATCCAAATTTTATATTAACAAATTGTATTGTTCATACAATAAAAACTTCCAACACACATCCCAGTATATGTATTCTTCACTTGTCTAACCACAACATAATCTAACCATAAAGTACATATCCCATATCTCTTGTTTCCATACAACTTAAATATCCAAACCACAAACGTCCATCACTTGTCACCATAAAACAAAACCCACCAATACTACAAAAATGAAACAAAAAAGTAGCAACCATATCGGAGCACATCCCTAGCCATATCAACAGCATTATCCTATTCACAGAATGCAAGCACTTTTATTTTTCAGCAAGTTCCTGAGAGAACAAGAACACAAAGTATCAACTCAGTATTACAGAATCTGAAGGCTAGCTATATTGAAAAAGTGTAAAAGTTAAAAAGAAATAGCTCACAAAAACTTCTAAGATGCACTAAGATATCCTTATCTGACTGCTGGTTTCCACTCAGCAAGCACTTTGATCGCCCAAACAAGAAATTTTTTAAAGCATTAGAATATTTAGTTTGACTTAATGAAAAATAATAATTTCTTCCTTACAGACTAGCAACAATACTTGCATATTCCTATAGTTGTTGAGTTTGTGTGGTATCTGGGACCCTTATATCACCTACTTAACCCCAAAGGGCATGAAGTCATTTATTTGGAAAAAAAATCCCTTTGAGCATTCAGATTGGAGTAGTGAAGAACATACTTTGATCAATGGCTCAGTGTGGAACATAGGAGGTAGTAGCATAGTTAGGCCAGTCTCACTCTTTAAATATACTTAGAAGCATCCAGTAGCAGACTTAATAATTCAGTATCAGAACTGAACTGTTCCTTATCAGCATTGTGTATCAGAAAGGAACAATATGCAATATGCAATATGCAATATCACTATTAGCCATCAGTCACTAGCTGATAGGTATGCATAATAGATAGTAAAGGCAATAGCTAGTATCAGAGCTCAAAAAATAGATACTAAAGGCAATAGCCAGTACCAGAGCTCATAAGTAGGGACTAGACACTGAAGACTAAAGTAGAGTAATTTGTCCTTAATCTTCTTAGAGCTACTAACCACTACATCACCAGCTTAATTCAGCCGTTGATAATCTCAATGTCATCATTGCCACATCATGTTATCATTACCAAGTCTACTAGGTCGGGGACCTATCATCTTGGATCAAAACCAAATATGGTATCCATTTTCATCCAAGCTGGTCATGTGATCAAAACCAACTTTAGAAACTGCCACACATACAACATGGATAGAAAATATGATCAAATGCATCAGAACCAACTAGTGTTATCCAACATATCAACAGATAGTAATGCCTTAAAGGCTAAGATATCCAAGTTATAATATACTGAAATGATGCAAGCAAAAATTACCTTAAAGGCAGTAATATCCAATATATCCAATGGCAGCAAGAACATATCCAACATAATGGCACGAGCCTGATACTAGATTAAGATGCCTCAAAGTAGCCTTTTGAATTTTCAGTTTCAAAGTGTGTAACAAAAGGGCTGTATAGTGTCTGGAAAAATTGAATTTTTATGGAAGTATGGATTATGGAGTATATTAATCTAAAGAGGAGTGTTAATAAGATGTGTGAAAAAAATTGATGATCTGAAGATCGCAAGTCAGAAAAATGTGAGAAGTTACGAAAGAGAAGATCGCAAGTTAGAAAAATTACAAGTATAATAAATGCCTACAAAAATAAAAAAAAACAAAGTCATAAGTATATATACCAACTTGCACATATGTCAATGGCACAATAGGAAATCTTCTACATGTTATATTAGAAATTTTTATGCTTGTGATGGATACATGTAGCGTTCTCGATAATTAATAGAAATAGAACCCGGTAAACATGTAAACCAAGAACACTCCAAACCTTAATAAAATCAATTAGAAATAAAGATTTTATATGGCTACTGCACATTTAATTATGAACAGGTTCACAATTTTGAGCCATGCCCACACCAGTCATTACAGAATATTTACTACCAAGTGAACTTTGGTATTGGTTCATTGGTGAGAAACATATGGTGACAAGAGATTTGTTTAGGATAATTCTAGTTCAGTGATGGAAACTAACACATGGAGAGCTTTAAAACTGTCTGAAATTCAGACTATTCTATCTCAAGGAAAAGGGTACTTGATCTTCTTCAGGATGTGGATCTAGACAGAAATACAGTCAGTTGGTATTTCTGTTGATGGGGGTATCTCTGCAAATGCTCATAAATTAGAGCCGTCCCTTGGAAAAAATCAAGTCATTGTTACTGATTCAGAGATAATAAACAAAGATATGCCTCAAGCCAGTGCTTGCAAGAGATTAGAACCAATTCAAGAGTCTGAAGCCAAATAGGAGCTTCAGGCTGCAAAAAACAAGATAAATGCCGTAATGGATGAAGGTGCAAATGGCAAACAGAATATAAATGTTAGGAAAGGAGAGTTGTTGAAAGGAACAGAAAAACAAGCAGTACAGTGTCTGGGCACGAGTATTGGTGGCATTCCTGTTATGGAAAATAAGCAGCATACTAGTTACAACTTGCCTTTTATAGATACGACTAATTTTCTGCACTTGTCTGGGGTAAAGTGAAGAGCCAGGTCAAATTTTGATCCTTCAGACGCATCACAGTTGGCTTTGAAGTATCAGAAAAAGGATAACTACCTTTTCCTTATCCATAGTTGGTACCTATATTTACCAATACTGATACCTTAAGGACACGACAGGAATACAAGATACGGATATAGATAATGATACGATGCAGATACGATATGGATAGTTTCGTATATGTACAATAAATAATTGGTCCATATTGTACAATACGGACACGATAAGGATACAGATAATGATACCATTATCCAGTAAGATAGTAAAGAGTAAATTTTAAGGCTATAACCGAACCTCATCCAGGTAAACCAGACAATGATCATACATTGAAGCCATGGAAATGTTTATGTATGTAGCATGTATCCCATTCTCAGCTCTCATCGCATCAATAACAAACCTGACAAGAAGTTAATAGTGCAAGATAAGAACTTTTATGTTCTAATGAATCAAAATTATGAGAAAAGTTGATAAGAAAAACATTATTAAGAAAAATTATGTTCCATAGACAACTTGATTTTCATGGATGACTGGGGCAAAATGACGTTGATCCGTTACAAATATTTATTTGGCTGATTAAAAATGGCTCAGACTTGTGCATTAAGATGTTGGACTCCATCCAATTCCTGCTTGATATTCAACCTGGTTATTGTTGTTCAGCTCACGCATACCAGCTAGTGGGTCATACATGATCCATAGTTGACCTCTATAGAATAAAAGTAATAAATTAGCCCAATCAGCTCTTCATCATTGTTGTTTTTTCTTTCTTTTGGCACAGTGATATAATATAGAAATTTATTAACCATCAATCTGGGAGGACTTCAAACTATATATATATATATATATATATATATATATATATATATATATATATATAGGATTTTTCTTTTGGCACAGTGATATAATATGGCACGAATCACGTTGAAAATTCCTAGTCCTAAAATAGGATTATTCTTGGAAGAGTAAGAAGGTACATGTTTGGCTAAGCCAGTGATTACACTAGTGGTCACCTCAGTTTATAGCTAAGGTCACCTACCCAACAAGAATACCATACAAATTTCCTTCAGTGCCACAATTAGTTTTGAAAACCCAGTTCATTTTGCTTCAATTGCCAAAGAAGTGCAAACCAATATAACACCCCCACTTCAACTTGCCTGGAACGGACAACATAGTTGCTCCCAATGAAAGGGTCACCAAGGTTCCTTAATAAGAAATGTTGCAACTAGTCCAGAGCACCATAAAATTTTGTACCAAGGATCATGAATTAACAGCAAATCACCAGAAATATTTCATTGACTACTGATATCTAATTCGGTTATGCCAAAAACTTCAAGTGCCTTAAAAAATTCTAGTAACTCAAAAAAATTCTATAAAAAAAACTTCTCTCGTTTACCAAGATAGAAGTTTAACCAAATGTGCAGTGGGGTGCTAGCTTGGCTCCATTTGCCATCACCTGGCGTTGTCCTCGAGCAAAGCTGACCTGCAGGAAGTGCATAGAACTAACCCAAAAAAAGATCAATGCGACACAAATAGGTCAACTAATTTGGAAACATATTCCCCTCTTTAAAAGAATTCGATCTTGAGTTCATAGGTACTGAACTTTGTAATCTTCCTTCCTTTCCAAATGGCCTAGGATAACTTGGAAAATATTCAGGCTGAGATCTGAATATTTTACTCCAAATCCCTCCTACGCCAACAAGAGAAGGCAAATAATTGATAACCAACATGAAATAAAAACTACATTACTCCAATAGCATTTGGAATACATGCATGAAACAACAAACTTCATGTTACTACAAGATATGACCAATCTTTCTTTCTCAAACATCGTTTATGGTGTACAATTGTACATGAATGAAAAGTTTGATGAATAATTCTGTGACCATTTAGATATTGAGAAACATTGAAGAACAAATATTCTTGTGACTAATTGGGGTTTAATGTAGTTGTAGAATTCTTCAATTAGAACTATTGAGCTTTCCAACTGGAAAAGGTTATGTACAAAGAAATAAGTTCACAGGAACTTCCATTCAATATACTCAAATGATCAAAGAGTCCCCCACCTCTTTGCAGATTATGAATGCTTGGGCTCAAGAACTTAACCTTAAGTCTTGAAGAACTTACTTACCAAAAATGCTTATGTACTGCTTTTTCAAGAAATAAACATAAGTACAAAAGAACACTAAGTAAATTGCCACAAAAATTAATCGCAGTTGAAGACTGAGATTAGGAAGTGCATATATACATGTCAAATTTTGATCTAAAAATATGGCTTAGAATCATCACCGACTCCTCCAGCTCGACCCTGACCTCGGCGGCGACCGCCACCATCGGCACCGTCAGGCCTGTGCCTCCGAGCCTCACCAGCGGCCTCCTGTACTCCTCCACCATCCTCTTCACCTCCTCCAGGTGGCTCCCCGACATGGCCTCCGCCGCCCGGCCTCACCAGCGGTGAGCCGGCTAAAAGCGGCGGGGGGGGGAGGGCGCCGCTCAGGCGGGCGACGCGGGAGCCAGACGGCGGCAACGCGGGAGATGTCCGGGCGGCAGCCGACCCTGGTCCAGTTCCTCTCCAGGGGCTAGGTCGAAGAACTAGGGTTAGGGTTAGAGTTTCTCTATTTTCTCCTGTCCCTCCAAAGTGCATCCAAATTTGTGGAAAAAACTAGGGTTAGGGGTTCTCTCTTAGGGTGGTGAAAGAGGAGAGGAGTGGGGGGCTCTCTCTCTAAAGGAGAAAAAAGTTAGGGAGAGAGGACGAAAGGAAGGGGACCATCGGGATAAAGTTTGCTGGGTTTATCTATTAAAAGGAACCACAACCGTCAACACATAAAAATTTTGAAAAATTTATTAAAATGGCAGTTAAAAAATCCTGCTAAGTTTTTGGAACATACATTACTTGACGGTTATCACCAAAACCGTCAATAAATAAATTGATGTTTCTTGACGAATCCTCCAAAATCGTCAACATACATGGTATAAAATTGCTAATTTAACAAATAAAAGGGCCTCTCTTGACGTAAGCCTAGTTAATACGTCAAGAAAACCACTATTGTTGACGGCTTTTGACGGCCTTCAACTTATAAACCGTCAAGAATCGTCTTTTTTCTTGTAGTGCCACCTATGCGATGTGAGACCTAAGCTATCATCAAAAATCCTAGGTTGGACTTTGGTCACATATCTGTAGTATTTTTCCTCCCCAAGTACCAGTAAAAGATTATGAACCAGAGTATAAGACCATGTGTATAACAATGTGTCCAATATGAAAAAGAATAAGAAATGAAGTAAATGAGTCAAAATCATAGAAGTACTTGCCTTTCTCTGTAAGATCGTTGGTAGGATGATAGTCTATAACTCCACCTGATTAGGTGCAAGTTGGTTAGGTATAATCAATATTCATTAGCTAAATATTACTACTTAATAATAATCTATTTCTACCCATAAACTAATTGCATCCACATAGATAAACTAGCTTAATTAATATATACTAAATAAGAGTTTACAAGACTACATAACAACTCGGCCATAAGCTCTAGCATAAAATTATTAATTAAACAAAATACCTTTACTAGTAAAATAGTAATTTTAAGATAATTGTTAGTATACTAAAATATTTACCATAAATGCTACTATAGATTTTATATGGCAAAACCTTATACCCAGCCCAATATCAGTTTATAATTTCTAAAATCTTAAAATATTTATCCATATGTTGGAAGAAGTAAAACAAGGATTTTTATAATAAAATGCTTTTGTACAAGATTAAACATTCTAATACAACCATACTTCTTCACAAATCTTTTATTAAAGCAAAAAATTAATATTCCACAAAATAAATTAAAATAATTATTTCTAAAATCATAAAATAGTAGGAAAATACTATATTTTATTAATCTCATGGAAAGTGGGGTTAAAATCTCCTCCTTAGAAAATTTTATCTTCAAAATTTCAGATGGCACGATTAGACAAGACTAAAAATAATCAAATACATAAATTGAAAATGGCACGATTAAATTAGTACTAAAGCGATATTGTCACGAAAAACATGATCAAGTATAGAATGGTGAGCTATACAAAAAAAATCTTAGGCCCATGATAGAGATTGGGCCAATATGTGTTGGAAAATAGTACTAATGTGTTCAAAAAATCAAGTAGAATTTCTATATGAATCTTATGGCAATAGAAATAATTTTTGAAAATTTTGAGTGAGTTGGTAAGATTTTCAATAAAGCCAAAATTTAAACAAATCAAGATAACTTCGGTAAAGTTTGTCAATGGCGATAAGAAACCAAACATGGATATAGTCTCAATAGTATCCAAAAATTATACATATCTAAAGTCACTTTGCCTAGAGTTTATGCCCCGTCAGTATGCATCTGGCTACAGTAAACCTTTGGTTCCATGGCTCAGATAATAATAGATTACCAAAATATTCTATCAACTCTATCCAATATTGTCGGAATAACCCAAAATTATTATGAATTTAGCACATAGCCTCAATAATATCTGAGAACCTATGAATTCCTATAATTACTTTAACTTAAAGCCCATGCCTCGCCAATGCACAGCTGGCTGCAATGAATCCACGGTCTTTATAATCCAGATAAATGACTGCAGTGCGCATCTGCCACATCATAGTAGGTTATCGAATATTTTCTCTACTTTATGCAAAAAAATTCTAAAGGATTCGATGAAAATTCAAAATGAGTTCTACTAGTCCCAATCATGACAAAAAGGGATGTTATTTGTTCTTTAGTGTAAAACCCCTAAATTTCTACTATTTTTTATTAAATTTGGTACCGATTTAAAATTTTGAATTGTACTTCGCGTAGTCGTATTGTACGTCGCGCACGAAATTTTATTTTTCGTAATTGCTCGACGAGTGCGAATATGTGCGAGCGTACATATTTTTAGAAAAACATTTTTCTTATTTTTATAGTTTCAAAATAATATATGTAATATTTTAAATTAGCTATCAAATTTCCTAAATTTATAATTTTATTTATGAAAAGCCTTTTATTTAGAATAAATAAAATTCTTAGTGCATACATATATTTCGTAAATATTTTGCTAGTTTATTTTAAATAAAATGTAATTTTTGAGATTTATAAATATTGATATCTTATTATTCAAAAAGATATTTAAAAATATTAATATAATTTTTGAAATTATTATTATTAGAATTTTTGGAAAATATATTTCGAAATTATTGTGGAGATTTAAATCTTGATTTGAATTTATGGATTTATTTAAATAGTTAACATTTGAAATTTGATTGTCCCATTGATTTTAAACCAAGAATTTAATTAGATTTAAATTTGATTGTATTTGAAATTGGATTTTGAATTGGATTCGGATTTATTGAATTAATTTAAATAAATAGATTGAATTATCTATTATGGGAAATTTAAATCCTAATCCATATCTAATGAGAATTCCCACATCCTATAAATAGGCAGGTACTCCTCCATAAATTTCGGACATCCACAAATTTCTCCTCAACCCATTGTGCACCGTGTCTGTACTTTCCATCCACTATATTATATCCCAATACAAATACATAATATCCATCCGACAATTTCGGACGCATCTCCTCGCCACCACCACCGTGTCGGACACACCCGACACGACCAAATCCTATCAAACCTAATCCTAACCCAACCCGCCACAACATCATCAATACCACCCCCACGGCCAAACACCGTCGTCACTGGCTCTGACTTCCCATCTCGTACACCTCCAACCGATCCCTCTCCACAACTCGGCCAACTCCGGCCTCGGCACTACGTCATCCGTCACCGACATAGTTCCCAGCACCCCCATCCACGACATTACCAAATCTGCCGCCACCATCAAAATCCCTTCGGCCACAACCACCGCCTTGGCCACCGCCGGCCGGCGCCACCACCAAATTCCCCAAAACAGTCACCGCCACCAACCACCGTTACTACCACCACCACCACACAAGAATAAAGGAGAAAAGCCATACCTAACCCCATCAGGCCGCACCACCCAGGTCCGGCGCCGATCCCGGCGACACCACGCGATCGCTGGCCTCGTACAACCTCTTCGCCCCAGATCGTCCTCTCTCTGCTCGACCTGCCGGAACCCGCCATGGCCTCCGCCTCTTCCTCCTCCTCGGACGGTCCCGAGCCGTGCCCGACGCGACCACCGCCGCCGGCAACTCCAGACAGCACCGAGCCCTCATCCCCCTTTTCTCACCACTGGCCAGCGCCGCGACCGTTCGCCAGCAGTGCCGTCGTGGCCACGCCCGCATCTCCGCGGAGCACAGCCCCTCCGCCGTCCCTTTCTCTCCGAACACGCCGAGCCCGATCTCTCACCGACCTTCCCTCTTCCGTTCCCCTCTCACCCGATGCTTTCTCTCCCGGCGCTGACCGCATCCGCCGGAGCCACCAACCTCCGGTTGTCGCCTCCGCCAGGAGCTCCCATACCACAGCGGAGGAGTCGTCGGGTGCGCGCCGACACTGCTGGAACGAGTGGACCCCTGGAACCCACGCCCTGCCGCCGGCCACCAACCTCCGGTCGCCGCCCGTCGAAACCATGGTAACCCTCTTCTCCCTCTCTCTCTCTCTCTCTATTAAGTTTGCTTGAAGAAATGAAAGTTCACTCCTTAACATTCTAATTTTTTTTAGTTATTAATGTGAACAGCAGCTGAGTTGTGGGATTAGTATAATATTTATTATTATTTTTATTACTATTAATGTTATCAGCTTTATAATAATAATTATTATTATTATTAGTATCATTAGTTTTAATCATTATTATTATTATTATAATTATTATTATTATTATTATTATTATTATTATTATTATCATTATTATTATATTTATTATTATTATTATCATTATTATTACTGATTTTAGTATATAAGGAATAATGTTGTTATCTTTCATAAAATTTTAAATTATTAATATTATGTGCAATATAGTGGCTATATTATATCAATGGGTTACTACCATTTTTATCAATATTTATGTTGTTATATTCCTAAAATATATTCTTATGAAATTTTACTATAGTATTTCAGCTAATATCTTTCTAAAATAATTTGGCCTCAAGAGTATATTGTCATCATCATTTTTCTAAAATAAATTTCTAAATCAAAATGTATGTTTTGAGCCTGAAAGTGTTTGAGATGGTTTATATTTTTAGTATTTGAATTTTGTTGACTAAAAATATATAGTAACTTTCAAATTATAAAATATATTTTAGTATTTTTAGTTATCAAATAAATTAATAAATAAATATATGATTATTCTAATTTACCAATAGAGAATTTTGCCTAAAACGGCTTCCAGATTTCAAGTATTTACCAAAATTATTTTACTAACAAAAAGCGAGTCCTAAGTATTAGAAATACTTTTCTAAAAATAGTAGGAGTATGTTCTTCACAATTTCTCCTCGATTTTTATCATTGACCATGACTGATCACACATCTCTATTCTCATGAAATACCGGACCCCTACGCATCGCCATGGCTATTGGACTATTGGAACATGACGGAACATCGCACCACCAGGCGTCACCTCAGGCAAGACACCTTGCCTTTGTTGTTTAAATTCTTGCTCAATATCATGCATGTTATTCTTTAGTTGTTTCTTTTAAATTATATGTAGATACAAATTACTATATTTTGTGCAATTGACTTAGAGTTAAGGGACCACCGTATGTTTAAGTGCATCTCATGAACTGTCACGATGTGCCACGGGATGTGTATGAGCTGCGAGTCGCATATAGCTTCGGACTTGCGTATCGACCGTACATCGGTACGTAAAGGCCGTACGTTAGGATGTAACTGCTAATAGATTTTTGGTAGAAGACTTGGCAGTTATTAAGGATTAAACAGTGTCGTGGAGGCGACGCATGTGTAGTATCATTGGGAGGGGGGAAGACAGTTATTAGCGTTGGGGCTAAATGTTCAGTACACATATAGATTTGGGCCGATAGTGTCTCGGATGAGCGCTACTTACTGCCCCGGGGCCGATAGTTCTCATATGAGAACTACTTTCTGCCCATAGTTGATAGTGCCTCTTATGAGCGCTATCTACTACTACTCTCTCTCCATCCATGCTGAACACTATAAGCTCCTGCGTAGAACGTTGTCTTCTAAAAGTATATATCACATAGAATAGTTAGGAACCTTTACGCATGTATGTTTTCTATTGAGCTCTTACTATTCAGTTTATGGCATGATATTATGTGTCTTGTTACGTCCCTCTGAGGACCTGGTTTTTCCCCAGGTGTGTGTTTTCGTGATTTCTTGCAGGTGCTCTAACTAAGGCCATTCCTTCCTTCGTGATGACTGCTTTTGGACTTGTCATTGCTTTGCTCGACCAATCACTTTCTTTGTATATTTCTTCTCTATTTAAATTAGTTGGTAGTGGACTTTGTCTCCGTCCAACGATTATATTATAAATATTCTAGTTGATTTCTATATTATTATTCCTTTCATTGTGGATGAGATTTAGTTATCTTGGATTACTACATTTACAGCTTATGTATACATACGAGGTCCATGTATCTCGTATGTATACAGCTGGCATGTCTACGTACTTGGTCCTACGTATTTTAGGACTGGGGCATTACATGTTTTTGTGGTGGCCCATGCAGGTCAAGTTTGCCGTTTCGGGTACATACCGAACGGGCCTGCAATATAGGATTAGAGTCTAGAATCTCATCCACCTATTTGACATCCTTTCTTGACTTTAAATTTCAAACTCTCGTTCGACCTCCTTGAATTGCATCTTGGTTGACTCCTTCTACCGTAATTTCTTAGTTTCGTGTTTAGTAAGATGACTACACTAGTATATGCCCATAGGTTAAACACATGGCTAAATAGATTACATTGGAAATTAAATATCGATTGAGGTTATATTTGAGTATAAAGACATTTTTTTCCTAGAGATATGATCATAAGGATTAGTTAATTCCAAGTTGGGTAGTAGCATATTACCGCCATCAAAGGATAGTTGAAATTTTACTTTAAATTTACAAGGTGGTATACACAAGAGGATAGCTAGATCGAGAAAGCAAAATTTTTATAAATTTTGAAATTGTAAAATAGTTATGATTTAAGTTTTTATATGGTGACACTTGATTTACGGCTAATCTAAGTTTGGATTGTAATATGATAGAGTTTATCGCGAGATTATTTAAAGAGTTTAAATTATGATTTTCTAGACGACTAGAAAGATGAAAGTTCAGAAGTAAGAGAACTTGAGTTTTTAAATTGCGCGTACGATTTATAAGTTTATTAAATTTTGAAGAGAAAAAAAATGTTTAAATTTTTGGAAGATCTCGACTTTGAAGGAAAATTTAAATTTCTAATTTTGTCCTATGAACTATGATTTATAGAGTTATTTAAATTTCGAGTTTAAGGCTTTTTTATGGATATTTAAATTTTGGTAAAAAGTATGTTTATTTTGCGATATACAAGGACTATTTTGAGGTTGATTAGAGATTTCAATTAAATTGACAGCCTAAGAAGATTGGAAATTTGGTGGAGTGTCTTGGGAATTTTATTGAAAACTTCAAGGAACTTGAAATTTAGATTAGATCATATTGGTAGAGGACCAAGAAGCAAGAAAGGTCACCCTAGGGAGATAGAAGTATTCTACATTAGATTGTCATGCCACCTATGATTATGATATTGCATATACACAAGTATAGTAAGTCATCGACTAAACCGATGAACATATCTTTTGACTTACAAAACCTTCCCTCAATTCTAGATCTTTTGTCATGACCATCTAATCATTTGAAACTTGAGAAATGATTGGATTGTTCCTTGATCATACACCATCTAAGTGGCTATCATATCCCTAGAAACTGTACTCCTAATTTATTTTACCTTGATTATTAGAATCTAAGTTATCTTTATTTCATGCTTTAGCTCGGTCATTTATTTGGTTCGTTAATCATTATCTCATTAACTCCCACTTTCTACTTTAAGTTCTTTGGTGTTCCTATCGTGACTTTGATATTTGGAGCACAACACTAGACTTTTCCTTCCGACAAATTTCATATGCAAGACCTAGACGAGCCCACCTTCATGTAGGTATATCACGTGCCACCAAACACACGTCTCCTTGTACCCTAATTTTGTGTTACGACTTTCGGGTCGAAAAGACTGTACTTTAATCCCTACCGTGAAACCAATATACTTTTTAACTATAGATGAGACTCGACCTCAACTAAATTCTTTCGACCCAAGGAGTGCTTGTGATTCATTTAATTCCTTAAATACTTAACTTGTGGTTTATCTTGAATACTAAATCCATTGTTTCATCATGCTACTATCTTAACTCTTGCAAGTTAAGTAGAATGCATCACAGTTTAGTATTTCCATTGTCCTTATGACTTATTGAGGAGCTTAGACTGTTTTTACTATCTAGCGTACTTCTATTTTGACTAGCTCGACTAAAACGCCACAATGTAGTCTAGTTTTGCAAGCTCACCATTTATCAAGCTTGTTCACGACATATGTTATTGGAAGAGCTCCCACTAACATATTGTCTAATCAGAACCGGTGCATGATGGTCTGATCAACCATAGTGCACTTGGTTCGCCTTCTGTATATTGTTCAACGTGGATGGAGACGTAGTTAACTTGGCCCTAGAGTCTCCTCCGCGACTGCCTTGGCAATTCTTTTTGAACTTATTTTGACGCCTTTGAACCACGTATTCGTAATTGATGGTATCGTCACTTGAACTCCTTGATTACGTTCGCTTTCAACTTTTTAGAAGGACGAAGGCATCGTACTTTTCTCGGCCCTATTACGACTTTCAAATCGCTTAAATATATGAGTGAAATCTAATTCGCTCTCTAAATCGTGCCCTCAACCTACCTTTAAGAGACCATAACTGTAAGGTCTCAAATTTATTTTATTTTTACTTGAACCCATACTATTGCTTATTGCGCGTCATCTTAAAACATTTTCCTTCTTACGTTAATCCATGGTTATCTTCGCATTTATTAAATTCACGACACTAATGTCTGTTTTCATTCAACGTCATTCCCTTGTCTCGTCCAATGAATTGACTCTGCTTCCTTATCGCTATACCCTTGTACCTTCTCACCCCCTACTCATTCTTAATTTTGAGGACGAAATTCTTTTAAGTTGGATAGGATGTAAAACCCCTAAATTTCTACTATTTTTTTATTAAATTTGGTACCGATTTAAAATTTTGTATTGTACTTCGCGTAGTCGTATTGTATGTCGCGTACAAAATTTTATTTTTCGTAATTGCTCGACGAGCGCGAATATGTGCGAGCGTACATATTTTTAGAAAAACATTTTTCTTATTTTTATAGTTTCAAAATAATATATGTAATATTTTAAATTAGCTATCAAATTTTCTAAATTTATAATTTTATTTATGAAAAGCCTTTTATTTAGAATAAATAAAATTCTTAGTGCAAACATATATTTCGTAAATATTTTGCTAGTTTATTTTAAATAAAATATAATTTTCGAGATTTATAAATATTGATATCTTATTATTCAAAAAGATATTTAAAAATATTAATGTAATTTTTGAAATTATTATTATTAGAATTTTTGGAAAATATATTTCGAAATTATTGTGGAGATTTAAATCTTGATTTGAATTTATGAATTTATTTAAATAGTTAACATTTGAAATTTGATTATCCCATTGATTTTAAACCAAGAATTTAATTAGATTTAAATTTGATTGTATTTGAAATTGGATTTTGAATTGGATTCGGATTTATTGACTTAATTTAAATAAATAGATTGAATTATCTATTATGGGAAATTTAAATCCTAATCCATATCTAATGGGAATTCCCACATCCTATAAATAGGCAGGTACTCCTCCATAAATTTTGGGCATCCACAAATTTCTCCTCAACCCATTGTGCACCGTGTCTGTGCTTTCCATCCACTATTTTATATCCCAATACAAATAGATAATATCCATCCGACAATTCCGGACGCATCTCCTCGCCACCACCACCGTGTCGGACACACCCGACACGGCCAAATCCTATCAAACATAATCCTAACCCAACCCGCCACAGCATCATCAATACCACCCCCACGGCCAAACACCGTCGTCACTGGCTCTGACTTCCCATCTCGTACACCTCCAACCGATCCCTCTCCACAACTCGGCCAACTCCGGCCTTGGCACTACGTCATCCGTCGCCGACATAGTTTCCAGCACCCCCATCCACCACATTACCAAATCTGCCGCCACCATCAAAATCCCCTCGGCCGCAACTACCGCCTTGGCCACCGCCGGCCGGCGCCACCACCAAATTCCCCAAAACAGTCACCGCCACCAACCACCGTTACTACCACCACCACCACACAAGAATAAAGGAGAAAAGCCATACCTAACCCCGTCAGGCCGTACCACCCAGGTCCGGCGCCGATCCCGACGACACCACGCGATCGCTGGCCTCGTACAACCTCCTCGCCCCAGATCGACCTCTCTCCGCTCGGCCTGCCGGAACCCGCCACGGCCTCCGCCTCTTCCTCCTCCTCGGACGGTCCCGAGCCGTGCCCGACGCGACCGCCGCCGCCAGCAACTCCACACAGCACCGAGCCCTCATCCCCCTTTCCTCACCACTGGCCAGCGCCGCGACCGTTCGCCAGCAGTGCCGCCGTGGCCACGCCCGCATCTCCGTGGAGCACAGCCCCTCCGCCGTCCCTTTCTCTCCGAACACGCCGAGCCCGATCTCTCACCGACCTTCCCTCTTCCGTTCCCCTCTCACCCGATGCTTTCTCTCCCGGCGCTGACCGCATCCGCCGGAGCCACCAACCTCCGGTCGTCGCCTCCGCCAGGAGCTCCCGCACCACAGCGGAGGAGTCGTCGGGTGCGCGCCGACACCGCTGGAACGAGTGGACCCCCTGGAACCCACGCCCTGTCGCCGGCCAATAACCTCCGGTCGCCGCCCGCCGAAACCATGGTAACCCTCTTCTCCCTCTCTCTCTCTCTCTATTAAGTTTGCTTGGAGAAATGAAAGTTCACTCCTTAACATTCTTTTTTTTTAGTTATTAATGTGAACAGCAGCTGAGTTGTGGGATTAGTATAATATTTATTATTATTTTCATTATTATTTTTATTACTATTAATGTTATCAGCTTTATAATAATAATAATTATTATTAGTAGTATCATTAGTTTTAATCATTATTATTATTATTATAATTCGTATTATCATTATTATTATTATTATTATTATTATTATTATTATTATTATCATTATTCTTATATTTATTATTATTATTATCATTATTATTACTGATTTTAGTATATAAGGAATAATGTTGTTATCTTTCATAAAATTTTAAATTATTAATATTATGTGCAATATAGTGGCTATATTATATCAATGGGTTACTACCATTTTTATCAATATTTATGTTGTTATATTCCTAAAATATATTCTTATGAAATTTTACTATAGTATTTCAGCTAATATCTTTCTAAAATAATTTGGCCTCAAGAGTATATTGTCATCGTCATTTTTCTAAAATAAAGTTCTAAATCAAAATGTAAGTTTTGAGCCTGAAAGTGTTTGAGATGGTTTATATTTTTAGTATTTGAATTTTGTTGACTAAAAATATATAGTAACTTTCAAATTATAAAATGTATTTTAGTATTTTTAGTTTTCAAATAAATTAATAAATAAATATATGATTATTCTAATTTACCAATAGAGAATTTGGCCTAAAACGGTTTCCAGATTTCAAGTATTTACCAAAATTATTTTACTAACAAAAAGCGAGTCCTAAGTATTAGAAATACTTTTCTAAAAATAGTAGGAGTATGTTCTTTACAATTTATCCTCGATTTTTATCATTGACCACGACTGATCACACGTCTCTATTCTCATGAAATATCGGACCCCTACGCATCGCCATGGCTATTGGACTATTGGAACACGACGGAACATCGCACCACCAGGCGTCACCTCAGGCAAGACACCTTGCCTTTGCTGTTTAAATTCTTGCTCAATATCATGCATGTTATTCTTTAGTTGTTTCTTTTAAATTATATGTAGATACAAATTACAATATTTTGTGCAATTGACTTAGAGTTAAGGGACCACCGTATGTTTAAGTGCATCTCATGAACTGTCACGATGTGCCACGGGATGTGTGTGAGCTGCGAGTCACATATAGCTTTGGACTTGCGTATCGACCGTACATCGGTACGTAAAGGCCGTACGTTAGGATGTAACTGCTAATAGATTTTTGGTAGAAGACTTGGCAGTTATTAAGGATTAAACAGTGTCGTGGAGGCGACACATGTGTAGTATCATTGGGAGGGGGGAAGACAGTTATTAGCGTAGGGGCTAAATGTTCAGTACACATATAGATTTGGGCCGATAGTGTCTCGGATGAGCGCTACTTACTGCCCCGGGGCCGATAGTTCTCATATGAGAACTACTTTCTGTCCATAGTTGATAGTGCCTCTTATGAGCGCTACCTACTACTACTCTCTCTCCATCTATGCTGAACACTATAAGCTCATGCGTAGAACGTTGTCTTCTCAAAGTATATATCACATAGAATGGTTAGGAACCTTTACGCATGTATGTTTTCTATTGAGCTCTTACTATTCAGTTTATGGCATGATATTATGTGTCTTGTTACGTCCCTCTGAGGACCTGGTTTTTCCCCAGGTGTGTGTTTTCGTGATTTCTTGCAGGTGCTCTAGCTAAGGCCATTCCTTCCTTCGTGATGACTACTTTTGGACTTGTCATTGCTTCGCTCGACCAATCACTTTCTTTGTATATTTCTTCTCTATTAAATTAGTTGGTAGTGGACTTTGTCTCCGCCCAACGATTGTATTATAAATATTTTAGTTGATTTCTATATTATTATTCCTTTCATTGTGGATGAGATTTAGTTGTCTTGGATTACTACATTTACAGCTTATGTATACATACGAGGTCCATGTATCTCGTATGTATACAGCTGGCATGTCTACGTACTTGGTCCTACGTATTTTAGGACTGGGGCGTTACATTTAGAAAATAAGAAGTTTTAGTAGGTATTAAGAAACAAACAGTAAGACAAAGAGACTTTAGAAACAAGTCTTGAATAGGAAACAACAAGTTTTAGGAAAGTCTAGATGCTAAAAAACTAAAGAAAAGTAGCGATCCATGGTCTTCTCCAACCATGCGAGAAATGCCTTCGGTCTTCAGTACTCATCCGAAATTGGAATCGTCTTTATTTCTTCAGCTATCATGAGGTAGGCTCGTTCCTACGGCAGTGCTTCATGAAGCTGCTGAGTCTGGATAGATGGGTCCCTCTGCTGAGGTCCTGGTGCTTATCGTGCTCGTCCAAGGGCAATATGATCAGCAACCTGCTAGCAATCCGTCATCGAATGGGCAGACGATCCACAAAATAAGCATAGTCCCAATATATTACGGCACTCAAAGAAGTGATGTCCTAGGCGATGGCATTAAGCGTAAGGGGTCATCGTCTGAGTCTGCTTCGGTGACTGGGGTAGAAGCGTCTTCGCCTGGTGGTGTCGCTTCGGTGGGTCCTGGCTGCTGCTGGTGCCAATATCTCTGTCCCTTTTGGTCTGCGAATTCATGTCCTTCTTGGGCTTCATGTCCTTCTCGACTCCTTGGGCAACTTTGACGATGTGTGCATAAGTCGTCATCCTGCTAATGGTGACCGCCTGGTGAATCTTTCGAGCAAGTCCTTTCTTGAACCACCGGGCTCTCTCCTACGGGATGCTTACCAAGTTCTCTACAAAGTGGCTAAGGCGATTGAACTCTAAAGTGTACTCGTCTACGATCATGCTGTCCTACTATAGTGACTCAAACTAGCTCTTGAGCTCTTCTTTGGCAACCTCTGGGAAGAAATTTTTTTTAACAGACTCTTAAAGTCCGTCAAAAAATGTCAGGAAGCGGCTAGATGTGGCTCATCTCTGAACCATGCTCGGGCGACGTCGTACAACTGCATGTTGGTTGCCATGACCTAAAGGTCATCAGGAGTACGGGCGATTTGGAGTAGCCTCTCTCCGTTTTCTAGACATTCATCGGCATAGAGTTCACCTCTGTGCCGTAGAAGTCCATATGCTTGAGATTATTGAATTCTCTAGTAGTCCCCTACTTCGCTGGTGGTGCTGGTAGAAGCTTCCTCGATCAGAGTGCATCTGTAACTGCGGCACTGAACAGAGAGGCATGGTCACTCTGAGCATCGATGAACTTATGGAAGATCTTCATCAGCTAAGTACTGTCGATAGTGATCGTCTGAGGAAGTAGAGGAGACAGTGGAAGCTCTGGCACCTCGGGTGTAGTAGGCTCAATTGTTCCAGTATTTCGTATATGAACCATCCTGTATCAAAAAAACAAACAGTTGATTGCTATGTCCTAGAAACTAATAAACTAATTTAGTAAATTATAAGTATAAACAACTTAGTAATAATAACCTTAACCATTTTCTACGATCCAATGTTGTCATGAGTTTTCCTTAGTTTAACAGGCTCCACAATAGTACTTTATAGCCTAAGTACCATTTGAATGAGACATGCATGGACCACCACTAAAAACATGTTCCGACCCGCTCTCAAATAATCGAATACGAGTCGGACACACCCAGCCTACGTTGGAAGACACAACGTAGTAAGCTATATAATTCTAAGAAAAACTCCAAGTAAAATCTTGAAAGCAACATCACAGCATCTAAAAACGTCCTAGAGAATCACTACACTACTAGTCATTATTACAACGTTAAAATACAATAATACCTGAGACAAATCCGGTAGCAGAAATAAGGTAACCACTATAATGTCTTCACAATACAAATCTCCAAAACTAAAATCACTAAACAATTCTAAGTAGAAACTAGTTCTAAATCCCTGTAGCGTCTAAGTCATGAATCACAGCTCTATCATGCTCAGCTAAGGATTCTGGCTTTGGCCAATAAAAGGTTGGACAAGATCCTCAAGTCCACCTATAATATATCCAGTTAGAAGCGGAACAAAGTACATTCTTTAATAATGAAACAAGTATAGCATGTGAACTAGTAAAGAACAAGGAAACAAGATGAACATGAATAGTAAATGCATAATCTAAACTGAACATGAAACATATAGCAAATGATCCTGACATGTGATTTGAAATAGCTACTAGAATATGTGACTAGTTGGGAAAAGATCATGAATAAGCACAAGTAATGGTACAACTTAGAATCCCACATGCACGATATAAGACCTAAGCTATCAACAAGAATCATAGGTTTGGCTTTGGTCACATATCTGTAGTATTTCCCCTCCCCAAGTACCAGTAAAAGATCATGAACCAGAGTATAAGACCATGTCGTGTAACAATGTGTCCAATATGAAAAAAAAATATGATATAAAGTAAATCAGTCAAAATCATAGAAGTACTTGTCTTGCTCTATAAAATCGGTGATAAGAAGATAGTCTCTAAGTTCACCTGATTATGTACAAGTTGGGTAGGTATAATCAATAGTCATTAGCTAAATATTACTACTTAACTAATAATCTATTTATACACATAAACTAATTACATACACATTGATAAACTAGCTTAATTAACACATACTAAATAAGAATTTACAGGACTACATAACAACTCGGCCATAAGCTCTAGCATAAAAGTATTAATTAAACAAAATATCTTTACTAGTCAAATAAAATTTTAAGATAACTTTTAGTATACTAAAATATTTACCATGAATGCTACTTTAGATTTTATATGGCAAAACATTATACCCAGCCCTATCAGTTTATAATTTCTAAAACCCACTTACTATATCCTGCAAAGTCCAACCCTCAACCAGGCCTACTCCTATATGCATAACAATGACAAACTGAATTAGAATTAATTCACTCACAAAGCAAGCTAATACCAAACCCAACTGCTTACAAATACAGCAGACAACAACTACACCAAACCAGTATTGAAGCATACAACACAAAATCTTATACAGAATTAAAATAGACTATATCCAAGAATTGGCCCATACACCCAGCAAGCTAAACCTGCCATTCCTTCAACTGTAGCCCAACATAACTCATAATCTAGCAAGTCCAACATAATTCATAATCTAGCAAGCCCACCAGACTAAAACCCAACAATATTAACGCACTCGAATTTAGCAGCATTTAAACATAAATCGAGCCCATCAATATTACACACAGCTTGAACTCAGAAAAAATATAATCCAAAACCAGCAAGATTACATAATCCCAAGCCCAGAAATTATACAGAAAATCCCAACTCCTATTATACTGAACTTTATTCAGTTCAAAACTCCTCGCTCGTGCCAACTTCTAATACTCCAGTTCCAGTTTGACACTCGACGCTTAGGCACAAACCCACACCGGAACGATCACACAGGACACAAATACGCTAGACACGAACAATCCCACAGGGACCCAGTCTGTCCAGTGTCGTGCTCAATTAAGATTCATGACAACAAGCTCCACTATTTGAAAGAACAGAACGGTACCTGAGGAGCAATGAATCAAACTGTAGCGAAGTCACAATCTAAAGAGTCATACACGTCTCCTCATGACTGATTGCAAGCTAGAATTGCTCTGCAGCATAACGTCGAACACGTCCAGGGGAAGAACAAAAGAAGCTGGTCTCAGAGCAATGAATAATATGTTCCACCAAAATTTATGAAGAAAAACTCCCAAAAATTACAGAAACTCTATATCAATACTCACTGTTTGTTTCTGATCTCAATCGATCACAACAAACTTGAATTAACTTAGCAGTCCAAACCAAGAGTCCTGGAGAACTTCTAGTCCCTAACACAATGCGAAGAAAGGAAAATTAAATCGAGCAATCGATCGCTCACTCAACAAATAGACTAATACTCATCGTTGCTCCACACATCGTGCTGCCGCCACCACTTGTCGAGTGTACACCGAGGAAGAATGTCGAAGAAGACGAACAGAGCAAAAGTCCACTCGCCAGAGATTCGGTGGTTGTACCATCGAAGGAGAGCTAATCATCGGAAAAAGAGTCTGGATCGGTCAATCCCTCGACTTAGATCTGAGTCCACGACCTAAATTGTCAGAACGAGTGGGTAATCGGAGGCAAATAAGTTTCTTCAAAGAACCAAGGCAACTCACCTCAGTCGTCACCACCGAAGTGGAGTGGTGGCTTGCTGTAAGCACCCTAGATTTTTGGGTCTATTTTAAAAAATTTAAATGGATCATTTTTTTCATAAATTATTTTAATATAATTAGTTTTGATCATTAAATGTACTTCTCCGTGACTTTGATTTTTGGAGCGTCGGAGATGTCAATCTCTCGAAACTTCATTCATGAGTTTTATAGTAGGCAATAATATATTTATTTGGATATATCATGTCCCACGTAAACTTGTTCTCTTGTATTCTATTTAGATCGTGCAACTTTTCGATCAATTTAGGCCATTTGACCATCTACCGTAAAACTTGACCAAACTTCCAACTTAATTTTGGAGATCAATATCGATCCAACCTAATCACCCCGATATATGATTTTAACCTATTTGGAGCCTACTACGCGCATGCCACTTGTGTGACATCCAATTGAGCTCCCACATGCTATTATTTCATCAATGATCACAAATGACTTAAATTATAGTCATGATCGCTCCAAGCCCAAACCCAACCCGATCAAATCTCAAACACCCAAAATCACACATCGAGTTATCATTTCCCCTTTACTGTAAACCCTTATCCTTGATTTATAATTTCCTAATAATAGGGTTAAAGCCATCAATAAGTTGATAAATATTCTATTTCGGATGTTGGTAATAATTTTGTGATAGTTATTATTATATGAGTCACCCTATTTAATATTTTCTTAGGAATTTAGAATTTTCTAAGTACTAACAATAGTGTCAGCTCTATCCTAAAGCTATGTTACATATTACCTGAGCCACAACATATATATATATATATATATATATATATATATATATATATATATATATATATATATATATATATATATTTTATGAGTCACCCTATTTAATATTTTCTTAGGAATTTAGAATTTTCTAAGTACTAACAATAGTGTCAGCTCTATCCTAAAGCTATGTTACATATTACCTGAGCCACAACATATATATATATATATATATATATATATATATATTATTTTTGCTATTTAAAGACCAAAAAATTTCTCCCTAATATATATATATATATATATATATATATATATATATATATATATATATATATATATATATATATATATATATTACTTTTTCTATTTAAGGACCAAAAAAATTCTATTTAAAAAAAAATAAATATTACTTTTTCTATTTAAAGACCAAAACATTTCTCCCTAATATATATATATATATATATATATATATATATATATATATATATATATATAATATATATATATATATATATATATATATATATATATTTTTTTTTTTTTTTTTTGAAAGAAACCCCCTTTTATTAGAAATCAAGGCTCAAAGAGCTGAAGCCTGACACGTATACAAGACAAAAGTATACCAAAAGGAAATACAAGGGGAGAAGGCCGGGCGCGACCGCCAAAACTAATAGAAGAACGGTTGCCCGAAAGCCGGAGATCTGTGGGAGCAAAGGGAGCTCCGTTTGCGACATTGTCGGTAAATTTCCCGGATCAGCTGATCGGCGGAGTATTGGTGTCCCTCGTATCTCGCTTTGTTGCGATTTTTCCAGATGGCCCAGGTGGCGGCCGCTGCAACGATCTGGTGGCCATGGGAAGCGGCGCCCCAGTGGGCCAGAAGATCGATAAAGCGCCCGTCGTCTGGAGAGGTGTTGTGGTTGTGATTGAGGGTGCTCCAGATTTTGTCGGGGAGGCTTCCCTCCCTAAAGATGTGATCGATAGTCTCCGTCTGACGCTCGCTGCAACAGTTACAAGCAGACGCCAGGCTAATACCGATGGAGTTAAGGGTGTCGTCAGTGGGAAGTTTCGTTCTCATGACTTTCCACAGGAGGAATGACCATTTCTTAGGGATACAAGAGTGCCAATAACGCGCAATGAAAAGGTCAGGGCCGTTATCTTGGATCAAGAGTCTAGCCGATCGCACGGAGAAAGCTCCAGAAGCTGCTAGCGACCACCTCAGCTGGTCAGCGTCGGTTCCGATGGTAAGACCGTGCTGGCGAATGCAGTCCACAGTTTCATTGCCTGACCAGTCTCGGATTCTGTCCCAATTCTAATCATTATTAGTAGGATTCCACAGGTCTTTGATCTTACTATTTCTAGGGGATTCGGTAATGTTCGGGATAAGGCAGTCACCTATCCACCTTTCTAAGAATGGGTTGGACTCGCCAGTACCCAGATATAGTCTGATCGCGGGCTCGGCCAGTTCCGGGCCACGTAAAATACGACGCCAAGCCGCGAAGGATCTGCTGTTAGCTGTGGCTATCGTTGGATGGATGTGTCTGAAGTACCTGGCCTTCATAAACTTGGTCCACAGGTTATTGCTAGTGCGGAGTTTCCACCACAGTTTCATTGAAAAGGCTTTGACGATGTGATCGAGTTTGGAGAATCCAAGCCCGCCGTTAGCAGTTGGGGTAGCCATAGTGTCCCAGCTGGCCCAGTGGTGTTTGTCTTGCCCCTTGTTGTGCCCCAAGAAGAAGTTGCAAAAGATCTGTTCAATAGACATAATAACCTTCCTGGTCGGAGAGCAGGCCGCTAGGGTATGGATGGGGATGGAGTTGAGCACATGTTTGATGAGGATGATTTTCTCGCCTGGGGATAGGGTTGCGTTATGCCATCCTTCGATCTTGTTCCTGATTTTGGTGATCAAGTTCTCGTAGGTGCTGGCGTTTGATTTCCCGTACGCCAGAGGTGCGCCGAGATAGTTGAAGGGAGGATGAGCCACCGCAATGGAGGTGAGGTTGGTGAGTCTGGTCGCGTTCTCGATTTTGATGCTATGGTGGGAGTAGATGGTACTCTTGGATAGGTTGATCTTCTGGCCGGAGCATCTGGAGTACCGTGCCAGGGTGTTGTGGACCACCTCCATTGATCCGACGTCCCAAAATGAGAAGATGAGAAGATCGTCGGCAAATGCTAGGTGGGTGATGGTGGGGCAGCCGCTGGCAGTGTGGTATTGCTGGAAGTTGGGGGTGTTAACCATGTTGTTGAGGTTTCTGCTCAGGGCGTCGGCAGCAATGATGGAGATCGTGGATGAAAGGGGATCGCCCTGTCTGACTCCTCGGCTAGATTTGAAAAATCCCTCAGATTGGCCGTTGATGACCGTGGAGAACCATGAGTTACTGATAGATCTCCACACGATGTTGGTCCAATTCTCGGAGAAACCGAATGCTCTGAAGACCAAAATCATGAATTGCCAATCTAGTCTGTCGTATGCTTTTTCCATGTCAATTTTGATGGCGATATTGCCCCCTCTTGCCGGAAATTTCATGCAGGTGATAAGTTCCTGGGCTAGCATAATGTTGTCTTGGATGTTTCTACCGCGAACGAATCTGCTTTGCTCTTCCGAGATGATTTTGGGGAGGGTTTCGATCATTCTGGATGCGATGATCTTGGAGATAATTTTGTTGGTGAACGTACACAGACTGATGGGTCGAAAGTCGCAAAAGGAGTTGGGGTTATCTTTCTTCGGGATGAGGATGAGATTGGCGCTGGAGATAGCTTTAGGGTAAGGAGCTTCTTCGAGGAAGGCGATCGCCACTGCGGTGATGTCCTGCTTGATGATGTCCCAGCAGGTACAAAAAAAAGTACCCGAAAAGCCATCTGGGCTGGGGGCGCTATGCGCGTTCGAAGCCCAAACCGCGTCTTTCACTTCCTGTTCGGACAGAGGGCACTCCAGCAGGGCATTGTCGGAGTCGTTGATGATGGTGGGGATTTGGTCAAGGAATGAGTTGTCTTTGAGGATCTTCTCATTGGAAAATAATTTGGTGTAGAAATCAGCGGCCGCCTCTTGGATCCCCTTGTGGTCTGATCTGGTGATGCCTTGTTCGTCGATGATATGATGAATCGAGAGTTTGTTTCTTTTGCCGTTGACGCATGCGTGGAAATATTTAGAGTTTTTATCCCCGTCGCTGTCCCATTTCAGTCTGGCTTTCTGCTTCCAGAAGTCGATCTCAACCTTGAGCCTGAATTTGAGTATAGCCTTGGTTAGGTTCAAGGCACTTCTCGCCGCAGGGGATCGGTCGGAGAGGAATAAAGCTTCAGCTCGGGTGACATCGTTCTCTGCGACGCGAATCGCTTGGAAAATGTCCCCGAATGCTTGTTTGCTCCAATTGGAAAGAGCTTTCCTGGTGGCTTTGAGCTTGTTGCTGACCCGATTAAGAGGATGAGGGGAGTCCTGACTATTCCACGCCTCTGCCACGATGCTCAGGAATTGCGGGTGGTCGATCCAAAAGTCGAGGAATTGGAAGTTCTTTTTAGATGGGTTGGATCTGTTTTTGATTTCCACCAGGATGGGGGCGTGGTCAGATTCGGTGGAGTTGAGGTGGGTCAGGGTGGAGCTGATTCTCATACCGTACCAACGCGCGTTGGTGAGGGCTCTGTCCAAATGGGAGTATTGACGGTGATCGCCGTCCTGCATGTTACACCATGTGCATTCGCTGCCTTTGAACTGAAGAGGGGTAAGGTGAGCATTGAAGATGAAGTTGTTGAAGTCTTGCATGGCTGACAGGGGCGTAGGGTGACCTCCAATCTTCTCGTCTCTACTGGTGATGGCGTTGAAGTCCCCTATGCAAAGCCATGGTGTGTTGGTGTTGAGGAGATAGGTGTCGAGAAGGTCATTCCATAGGTGTTTCCATTCTACGATGACACAGCTACCGTGGACCGCTGAAAGGATGGCCCGCTCTGGAAGGGAGGGGTGAGAGACCCAGCAGGAGAGTGCTTGTTAGGTGTCCTGGTTGATATCGAGATTAACCTCCTTCGTCCCGAGAATCCAGATGTCGTGCCTGCCGACAATAGCCGTAGGGAGGCCCAGAGCCAACTGAGTAGATTTGAGACGTTTGGAAGGGATTTTGGGTTCGATGATGATGAAGATGTCGATCTTGTGAATTTTTCGAAGACTGGTAATTCTCCGTAAAGTTGGTTTATTGGCCAAACCTCGAACGTTCCAGGATAGGACGTTCAGCATTTAGAGATTGTGGGGGTATTTTTTGTTCCGCCTTGCGGCGGATCTAGTTTAGATGGTGGCGATCTTGTCGGATCCTGATTTGCTCCGTAGGGCGTCAGCCGGGTTGACGTTCGATGTTGTGGGCGGGTTGTAGTTGTGGCACTCGTGCGAACCGGGGGGAAGTTCGATTAGATTACCAGCTGTGTCGACTGCTGTCTCCTCCGGGGGGATGGCAAGGGAGTCGTGCGTGCTCTCGGCCAGCAGTTGCTGGAGGGGGGCTCCTGCAGCTAGCACTTGGAGGCCTCTCCTTACTTGGTCAGGTCCAAGGATGGCTAGGACTTCTTCGACTGGGATCGCACTGGGGGATTGATGAGTGCCATTGGAAGGGGGAGGGGCCAGGGGGGCGACCTCCTGACCAGAGAGGAGTTGACGTTGATCTGCGTATCCTGCTTTGGTGGCATCCTCCACGCGCGAGAGGATACGGAAGGAGGGTGGCAGGTCGGGGGTGCTGGAGTCGTCTTGAGAGAAGCCTAGCTCCGGGTCCTCTGAATCGAGAATGGCGAATTGATTGGAGGTCTCTATGTGTTAGGGAGTGAAGGGGATCAGGGCCCTGCTCGGTGCTTCGCTGGAGGCTGGTTCTCCGTTACTGGGATCAAAACGAATGTGGGTGTTTGGAAGGGGGAGAATGGACAACTTGGGCCGGGGTCTTCCCGACCGGTATGTCGTAGTCTTTCCTGGATGGCTTCTTTTTAAGCTCCGGATGCAGACAGTGGCAGTTCTTAGGAAGGTGGCCCCTTAGGTGGCAATGGTTGCAGAACAGTACGTGATTGTCGTAGAGGATTTGTTGGGTGTGGGTATGATTGCCAAGCTCGATGTTGATGAAATTGGGTGGTTCGGAGGTGAGGTCTAGTTCGACACAGATTTTGGCGTAGTAGGCTTTGGTGAGGTTACTGGTCTCAGGAGCCGAAGCCACGTACGTCCCGAAGGAGTTGGCGATGCGCTTTAGCGCCGCAGGAACAAAGCAGATGAGGGGGAGATTGGGAAGGGTAACCCAAGCTACAACCGTGGCTGAGTCTTCTTTGGAGTTGAATTCTGGTGACCACTTGATAATCTTCATCTGGTGGGTGTCGATCTTGCTGGTTCCCTTGGACCACACGGTCCTGTGGTCGCGATCCGAGGAGAGGTGAAGGAGAATGTGTCTAGGGTCTAGGGGGGCCACTCGGTAGTCGGTCGAGAGATTCTATTTGGCGATCGCTTCCTACACCCTGGGAAGTTTGGGGCATCCGGTAGAGAATTTAAGGATGAATGTGTGTGGGAAGGCCGTAGACAGCGACGATAGTTCCATGTCGGAAAAGGGGATGACGGGGGTTGAAAACTCTTACGAATATTCAATGTCTGGTAGTTGAACGTCTGGGAGGATAATGCCCTTCGAGGGAAGGAGGTCCGGACGAAGCATGGCGGCGTAGGAAGGTTGGGGCGGTCCAGAGGAAGCAAGACCCGAAGGGGCGGAACGGGAGAGCGGGGGGTCGCTCATGGGATTGGGGTGCTCGAGGCCGAAGGTGGAGGGGGAGGAGAGGGCCGGGGCGGGCCTCCCGGATGGAGCGACGGGGGGGAGGGGGAATTCGGAGGCCATGCCGCCACTGGGGGGGGAGAGGGGAAGGAGGGACGGGATGGCCGACACAGGGGGGAGGAAATGCTGGACTCTCGCCGGAGGTGGACGGAGGCCTAGAGGTCGGGGAGCGGAAGAGGGCGCCGAGGGCTCGGGGTCGATGGACGCCCCCCCCAGGGGAGGAGAGTGGGCCACAGTGGGCAGGGGGGTTAGGGGAGTGGATGGCACCGGGAATGAGCTATGGAAGGCGAACATGCCTGGGGAGGGGGGCGGAGCCTGGGAGGACGGGGGGACAGGCGCTGGAGCGCATTGGGAGAGTGGGAGGGAAGGGAGAAGGGAAGGAATGGGCAAGAAAGAACTGCTGGATTGCGCAAGGCGGTGGGGGCTCCCGCAGGGGGGAATGACTGGAGATGCGCAGATGGGGCACAAGGAGGCGGCTCCTGATGGGGCCCACTAGGAGCACTGGTGGAATGCGCAAAGGGGTGGGGGCCCCTTGCGGAAGAGGAGTAACCACTCAATTGCGCAGAGGGGTGGGCGGACACCCCATCCTGCTGGAAAGGCGCAATAGGGGGAGCAGAAGTCCAAGCTAGCTGGGACCCGCGAGGGGCGCTGGATTGCGCAAGGGAGGGGGGCTCCTGGAAAAGCGCAGGATAGGGGACGGATGCCCAAGCTGGCTGGGGCCCACGTGGGGGGCTGGGAAGTGCTTGGGAGCGCTGGTCCCCAAAGGGGGAGGAGGATGGCAATTGCGCAGGACCCACGTGGGGCGCTGGTCCCCAACGGGGTTGAAGCAGGCAATTGCGCATGGACCTGCGCAGCATGGTAGACGGCAGGCCTCGCCAGGTGGGACCCGCGATGGGACTGGGGGGGTAGCTGGGGAAACATGTAGTAACGGCAGCGGTTCCTGAGGAGACCGCCTCGGAATAGATGCCATTGGTGGCGTGCCCGAGCTGCCATGAGGCGGAAGGCCCTAGGCCGGAGCTGTAGGAGGACACCGCTCCCGAGGGTGGAACGAGGGAGTTCGAAAAAAATGAGGAGACGGGAACGTAGAGCTGCTCCGATGACAACCCGGCGACGGAGGCTCCGCTGGCCGGGGCGGGAGTCGGGGCGGAACGCGTTCCCTGAGGGAGGAAAACCCTGACGAGGAGTGGATGGCGAGATTACCCCATGGCGGAGGAGCAGGAGAAACGGGAGCACCTGGCTCCTCGGAGGGGGAGGAAGCTGGTGGCGAAGGGTGAACGGAGGGGGTGGAGGAGGAGGGCGAGCTTGGAGGGCTGCGGGGAGGAGCTGGATAAGGGCCAGAGCCTCGGGGGTCCAATGGAGTGCCATCGGAGGAGAGGAACGGGGCAGAACGACGGAGACGGGCGAAGAGGGCGAGGGGGAGGAGGGAGAAGGAGGGGGGGTGGCCGGCCTAAGCTGGCCAAGGGGAGGGGAGCGCGTGAACGGGGGGAGCAGGGAAGGAGAGCATTCTAGGTTAGGTTTTCCTTGGAGGAAGAAAGCTTTATATATATATATATATATATATATATATATATATATATATATATATATATATATATATATATATATTACTTTTGAAATATATATATATATATATATATATATATATATATATATATAATATATATATATATATATATATATATATATATATATATATATATTACTTTTGCTATTTAAAGACCAAACAATTTCTCCCTAATGATTGGAAGTCCACAACTTAGCAATTAGCAATTTTCCTCCTTAATTCATTTGGAGCATAGTAGCCTCATCCCTAATTCTAGGGTTCATGTACATCATCACAACCATTCATTTTTTTCCACTCATATCCGTCCAACAACACTTCTTCCCTATATAAACATTCATTCACCAGCTCACTTCTTTTTCTCCTTCATCCTCCTTATATTATGCAACTGCTATCGCATACTCTTCCCGTATGCAACTTTCGGCTGCCCCACGACCAATCGCCGCTATTGCGCAAGCAACGAGCAACCTGTGCGCCGCCCACGTTCCACCCCGTCTGTACTGCGTGATTCCTCAGCGTGCATCGCTGCTACTGTAGTGAACGCTGCCACAGGTTGGTCGAGCATCCGACTACCACACGACCAGTTGCCGTCGCCGTATGAGCCGTAAGCCACCTGCGCGCCACCAGCCATCACCTTACGGCCACATCGCCCCCCTACCATGCACTGTCAGAGCGCCTACATGTGGGCACAAGCGCGTGTGAGCCGCTTCAACGAGCATTACAATGTGGTCGCCACAACCGCCGTACGACCGCGTGACAAGCCACTTCGATGGTCAGGCGAACTCCTCCCTAATGGAGATCGTCCTCCACGATGAGTGACAGGGTCGATTTTTGCGATTGGAAGTCGATCCCGTCGTGACGTGCGAGTTTTGAAGTCATAATTCATGCTTCGTCGCAGAAACTTTGGGCATATTTTTTGGAAAATTCGACCGTTCGATCGCGTATCAGTTTCTTTCGCCTCAATCTCGGTATATACCCTTTCGTTCGTCTAATGTTTTAACCGTTAATTCGACCGTTTTATAGATCAAAATTGGCCACCAAGTTGACAATTTAAATTATATTATTTTTGGATAGATTCGTGGAGCCCACTTCGCGAATTTGTTTCTCTCGTCGAAGCTTCGGTTGACGAACCACCAACTCCAGTGCATAGCAGGTATAACCACGTTCGTGCTACATAAGTTCATTCATAGGACGTCCTTTGGTTGGTTGAAAACGATGCCAAAGTTGGCTTCACCAAACCGCAATTTTCAACTTGTAAAAATCCAATTTTGAACCCGGGACTCCAAATTCCAGTTTTGATGCCACTAGTGGACTCGTGGCATTATTCTAGCAAAAATTCATATATAATTTGCTGAGTTTGGAGGACATGGGCACCGACACGCATTTTCGTACAAAGTGGGTCTGAATGTTCGGGTCAATGGGTCATTTTGAGATCGGCTCATCGGAATCCAATTCTGGATATACTGTTGTGTTCGTATCATCATTCTGGACTCGTAGACATACAATTTTATAGTTAGTAGATTTTTATCCCGATACATTTTTTGGTACAAGATGTGTCCAACGATGGACATCATTTTGGGCCAAAATTACCATTTTCCACTTGTGTCCAAATTGGACTTATGAGTAGGCTATCCTAGGAAATTTGACCATTCTAGATGCGTTGGTGATGTTTATTTTATCATCCGATGACATCTGTAGATTTTTTTCTTTATGTATCACTAATAATTATAATTAATCCATATTATGTTCGTATTTCAGAATCCGTGCATCAAAATTGAGATCAGTCGATTCTAGTGATGTCACATTGCTGAAATTAAAAATATGACTATGTAGATCGCCAAGATAAGATTGTTAACCTTATAGTTGATCGACTTGTTTCGATTTGCGTGTCATAGATTTCGATGTACGAATAACGAGGTACAAACTTGATATTTTAATAACCTATAACTTGCAATTCATATTATTAGGAATAATGATTATATAGACTAGTATGACCTAAATTGACTATCTTTGACCTAGTTTGTCTTCCATGACCTAGAAAAGGGCTAGAAGCATATAATTAATGCATTTAAATATATTGTTTACTCTAGACACCAAATAACTCTATAAATTCATATTAGGTCTTTGTGACATTATTTCGGACATCGATCCTCAGTCGTTGCTCAAGATATCAGGCGACTCTTTGATAATTTTCATTTACTTGATTATTATTATGATTCAGCTTCTAGTATAGTTCTATTTGATTCTTTGACGCAACACGGATTGGTATTTCTAGATCCATTTCATGCGACACACATACTTTACTTGTCTAACCTCTATTTCTGGAATCACCTACTGGAACCACCTACTAGAAACACCTACAGGCATCATGTACTTTCTAGCTAGACTTGTATTTGATTTACGTATCAGATATGGATTCACTTGTACTTGTTGGGGCGGGAAAATACTCGAGTAGACATGTAAACATTTCTAATCATGCTGGAACCACCATACTAGTCTAATATGAAAAGATAGTCGTCGCCGCTAGGCCAAGCATGCGACATGTCGTATTCACTACTGGTCTAATCTGGAAAGATAGCAGTCACATGCTTGTCAAGCGTACGATGTGTCGTATTTACCCCCTAGCCGTTTACATGTCGAAAGTGGTATTTTAAAACACACTGGTTTAGTGTCTTGTACTGGATTCACAGTGGACTCACATTGTACTGTCTTGACTCACATAACATTTGTTCTAGTTCAGATATCTCTATTTACAGCCTTCATTGCCATGCTCTTCTGAATTCACAATATTTACTAAACTGCTGTTCTATTTCATTTCCTGACTCATTTTTCCATGTTCATCAAATATTACTTTCTATAACTGTTTTATAGCCTTTGTCATTTATTTGGAACTACTAGAGGAGATGTGCTCGTTCCAATCTTGACTGGATATATTTTTCAGTTGACGAGCACGTGGATACATGTCCTACTTATTATTGTGCTCTGGAGACCCAAGGAGTTAATCCCCCGGCAGAGTACCATAGCCTTCCTAGATGGGTGTAATATGTTAGATACTTTCACTATTGTTGGATCGTCTCTAGTCTTGACATATTTGAGACTTGTAATATTATTCCGGTTATGTACTTATTTAGAGACTTTTAGACTCTGTTGTGTTTGACTTGTGACATTAAACTTTATTTCATCATTTTATCTTCTTTCTATTCGTGCTATCATCTTCCTTAGATATTTGTGATTAAGTATTTTGTTCGAGGTGATATATTATTCCTCCGTGCGGAGATGACAGGTTATTCCATATCTGTTAGACGTTAGATATTACAGATAACCTTTACAGCATTCTACCGCCGATACTACGGTATAGGCTGGACGTACCCACGTACTCGTGCCCCTAAACCGGGTGCGGATCATGACGTATTTTTTGTGGAAGCCCACCCAGGTCTCGTCTTAATAAAGTGTACGAAGTCGTAGTGGTACTTAGGATAGGTGTACTACTACGAGCCTGTGACCAATTAAGAAATATGTTTTGATGATACACCCACAACTAGTATTATAGGTTCTCTACGACTCTCCAGCATGATTGCTCTCATGTTATCTTTTTTCGACGTGATTTCTTTCGTGTTCTATATTTCCTATGAATTGACTAAACCCTTCACCATTGACCTCTTGAGTAATTCTTCTCGTTCATTTTCGATAAATTGTTGAAAATGTCTCATGGATGGGTGTCACGACCCGTACCAGCTTTTCGGATTCGAGTACGTGTCCAAGCCCAACCTACATCGCGGTATTGGCGGTAGTACACTGTCTAGCCTGTAATAAACAAAATGCTAAAAAATACTAACTGCTCATTTACAACAACTAGATCAACTTTACAAAATTTAGAAATTTTACATTTGAAGAATATAAGCTTTTACAATTATAGAAACTACTATACATCTAAATAGTCTTCTATGGTTTGGCCTTTGAGTCTCTACCTCCCCATGTATGGTCCATAGTGCAAAAGTAGACACGTCATCCTCACCTATAACAACGATCTAGTCAGGAAAGGAGCAGAGTACAACCATATTGCAATTAATGTTGTTAGTCCAAAATAAGTTAGAACAACGAGAAACAATGCAAAGAGTATATAAAGAACTGACCAAAGATGAACTAGCAGGATCTGAACTAGCAAGATATTAACTAGCAGAATATAACTAGCAAGGTTTGAACTAACAAGATATGAACTAGCACTAGCAAAACTAGATAAAGAAAAAAATAGGAACAACTATATGTGTGTTAAATACCTTTTAATACGTGAACAACTGGGCTAATACGGCACATCATACGATGGCTATCCACAATAATATGGTACGGCTAACTCATACGTGGGGTGTATGACTTAGCTATCCACAATCAAAATATTTGGGTTTGTTCACGTACTTACCAAGTATTTTCCCTCCCAACTTTCTAACAATCAATAACGGTCGTTGATACACAAGAAGGATAAAATAACTACGGTGTCACAATCGTGTCTCAACAAAATATCAAGCAATGTCACAATGGGATATCAAACAAGGAAACGATACAGAAAATGTCATAATGAACTAAAAAATAAATGCAATATTGTACTTACCTGAATTCTTGCACAAACTGTAGTCATAAGTCGAGGATGAGGGGATTGTTGATCTAGAGGCTGTCAACCTATAACATACATCGAACCGCGAACCCTGCACAAAAATTATAAGTCAATTCTAAGATTCTAGTTCTAAAAATTATGGAATAAGTGGATAATGGGTTACTAATCTAATAATAGTTAATTTTGGAATAAATCACTCAAAAATCTAATTTAACCTAATAATAATCTGAATATAATCTAAACATGCAAGTTTCATCATCAAAAGTCATGTTTCCAATTTTAGAAACCATGGCACGCAAATCGAGGCGTACCATTGACTATCTAGTCAAACGGCGTGAACTCTAGATTTTGAAAATGTACCTTGATAGATTTTAGCGCCATGAGTGCGCTAGAATCAACAGTGCCGCAAATTCACGTTTTGGTCAAAAGATATCGCCGTTATGGCTAATCGTGATAAAACGATGATTCACCGATCAATTCTGAGTTCAATAGAATAACTAAAATACTTGATGAACGAATTAATTTATGGAAAAAAGATATGTCGTAGATCATTGTGTTGGCTTTTCGAAACTTCAAACGGTTTATGATTTTGATTTTCGGTCCTCCCGAGATCTTGAAACACCAAAACGTGTCAAGATTCGAACAACCGACACTCTACGAATTCTCCAAAAATTTAGGAACAAACCATATGAAATTAAATTATATATTCAGATATTTTATCTCGAGATGAATCCAATAAATAAACAGTACGCTAAAATCACGTCGGGGTTGACGGCAATCACTCTGTGAAGTCGGGGTCTCCAAAGAGCAACTCTCTCAAAACTGCCAAGTAAATATTAGGGTTTACGAAATACTTTAAGATATATATAGAAGAGAGAAAGAGGCTGTTAATGTAGAAGTTGGCGCCGACAGGTTGTCCCCCCCCAGGTGAATGACTGGATAATTATTTATTTAATTCAAAAAATTATTTACAAATCATTTTAAGTCCAAATAAACTCAAATAAAATCCTAAAAATTCCGAAAAAAATATAAAAAATTATAGAAAATATATTTAACCTTCTAGAATATAAATAAAAATACTTTACCTCATATTAGTCCCAGATCGAGTTCTCGGCTGTCCAGTTTCTGTTTGAAATCCTCCAAACCGAGTTCGGCCAGAACTTTGACTGAGTTCGATCTTTAGGGTTTCAAGGCAGTTGTTGGAAACATTGTGATAGTTTTTAACATAAATACGAAATGAATTAGAATTAATTGTATTGAAGAAAATAATTTAATATTTATTAATTAATTACCCATAAATTTTCATAAATACTTGGAGTTAACAGTAAATGGGAATATGATGAAAGGATAATTGAAGGTTTTCCAGAGTTTGTTTCATCCACAAAATTTGTGCACAACAATGTCCTGCAGCTATATACTCAGCTTCAGTAGTTGATAATGCAACTGAATTTTGTTTCTTAGAAAACCAGGAGACTAATGACTTTCCTAGAAAATGACATGTACCGCTGGTATTTTTACGATCGACCTTATATCCAGCAAAATCTGCATCCGAGTAACCTATCAGGTCAAACGAATCAGTTTTGGGATACCAAAGACTGGTTGTCAAAGTTTCTTTAAGGTATCGTAAGATACGCTTAACAGTACTTACATGTGATTCTTTAAGACAAGCCTGATATCTAGCACATAAGCATACCGCAAACATAATGTCTGGACGACTAGCAGTTAAGTATAGTAAACTATCAATCGTACCTCTGTACTTACGTATGTCGGCTGGTGTACCGCTTTCATCTATATCAAGTTTTGTAGACGTTGTCATTGGAGTACCAATAGGTTTGACATTCTCCATATCAAATTTCTTTAGCAAATCTTTTATATATATGGCTTGATTAATAAAAATCCCTTGTGAACTTTGCTTAATTTGCAGTCCAAGAAAGAATGTTAATTCTTCCATCATGCTCATTTTGAATTCACTCTGCATACACTTAGCAAACTCGATACATAGCATCTCATTAGTAGCTCCAAAGATTATATCATCTACATATATTTGCACTAGTAAAACATCTTTTCGAAAGATTTTATAAACAAAGTTGAATCAACCTTCCCTTTTGAAAAACCGTGTTCAAGTAGGAAAGAACTAAGACACTCATACCATGTATGGGGTGCTTGTTTGAGACCATAGAGAGATTTCCGAAGCTTGAATACGTGATCAGAAAATTTGAAATCTTCAAAGCATGGAGGTTATTTTACGAAAACTTCTTCTTTTATAAAACCATTTAAAAAAATACTTTTATCATCCATTTGAAAAAGTTTGATACCATGAAAACTTACAAAAGCACAAAGCATACGAATAGACTCTAATCTAGCAACAAGAGCATATGTCTCATCATAGTCAATGCCTTCTTCTTGATTATAGCCTTGAGCTACTAGACATGCTTTGTTACGTGTGACTGAGCCATTCTCATCTAACTTATTTCGAAACACTCACTTAGTACCAATGATCGGATGATCAAAAGGTCTTGGAACAAGTTCCCAAACTTGATTCCGTTCAAATTGGTTAAGTTCCTTTTGCATAGCAGAAATCCAAAATTCATCAGAAAATGCTTCTAAAACATTCTTAGTTTCAATTTTGGAAATAAATACAATATTTGCTATTACCAATTGTCTTGAACTGGAACGAGTGCTTATGCCTTTTGACACATCAGCGATTACCAGGTCTTTAGGATGGTCTTGTGTAAATCGCATACGTTTCGGCAGACTTTCCAGATAAGACGTGGAAGTATCTTCTGTTATGGGAGTTTCTTATTCATTGCCACTATCGTTGTGTCTTTTGACATTTAGCTCATCGAACTTGACATTTATTGATTCTTCAATAATAAGTGATTTCTTATTGAATACTCTGTATCCTTTGCTTTTTGCTGCATATCCAAAGAAAATTCCTTCATCAGCTTTTTCATCAAATTTTTCCAAGTTGTCTTTTGTATTTAGAATATAACATCTGCATCCAAAGCCCTTAAAATAGCTGATATTAGGAGTTCTATTAAACTATAATTCATAAGGAGTCTTTTTAGAGATAAGACTAATAAGAACTCTATTCAATACATGGCATATTGTATAGACAGCTTCTGCCCAAAATATTTAGGAAGATTGTACTGATTAAGCATAACTCTGGCCATATCATCGAGAGTTATGTTCTTCCTTTATACAGCTCTATTCTGTTGACGAGTTCTGGGACAAGAGAATTCATGAGAATATCCATTTGAATTAGAGTAAGATTTGAATTCATGGTTATTGAATTCTCCTTTATGATCACTTCGAACACGAGTAATCATGAATCCTTTCTCGTTTTGTACCTTCTTACAGAAAGATACAAACTCGAAAAAGGCTTCATTCTTATTTGCAAGAAAATAAACCCAAGTATATCATGAATAGTCATCGACTATCACGTAAGCATAAAATTTTCAGCCAAGACTGGCGACTCTACTTGGTCCAAACAAGTCCATATAAATTAATTGCAGGGGTTTAGAGGTACTTACGGCGTTTATTGACTTTAAAGATGATCTAGATACCTCATTCTTCTCACAATCAGCACATATCATATCTTTTTTGAAACTTATTTCAGGTAAGTCTCTTACCAGTTTTTTGGTGGACAATCTTGCAAATGTATCCATGTTTGTATGAGCAAGACGCATATGCCAAATCAAGCTTTCGTCTTGTGTTGTAAACAAACACTTTTCTGTATTATTAGTCTTTTCAGACAAATATAAAACATATATGTTCTTCTCTCCTATTCCCTCAAAGGAAATTATTCCAGAGGTTTTATTATAGACAAAATATTTATTTTTAACAAAATTTATTCCATAACCGTGATAAGCTAATTGACTGATACTCAACAAGTTATGTTTCAATTCCGTTACTAAGCAAACATTTTAAAAATAGTAGAGGGAATGCCAATGATATTACCTTTAAGATTGTTTCCAAAGGAGACATAGCCTTCTTTCTTCATCGATAGATTTGCAAACAATTTGTCATCACCTGTCATATGCCTGGAACAACCACTATCGAGTATCCACTTGCTTTTAATGGGAGGAGGAAGGTCCACCTACAATACAGGTTGAAGATGTAACATTTGGTATCCACTTTCTTGAGGGTCCTGATGTGTTAGCTTTTGGAACCCATTTATACACATTCACATCTACTAGCTTTCTAATCTTACACGGTAGTGACACATGTCCTTTTAATCCACAATAATGAAATGTAGTGTCACGACCCGCTCCCAATTCTAGGATACGAGTATGTGGCCAAGTCCAGCCTACGTCGCAGCATTGGCGGTAGTACGCTGTCTATGATAACAATGGTCCACAACAAGCACAAAACGCATATATATCATCCACAACTAAGCCAACAAAAATTACTAAAATATCCAATAGTCTCAATATTATAAATATGAAAAATTCACTACAACTCAGAAAGTCTCGGGAACAAGCCCGGATAACAGAAAATAAAATAGACAACTAAACTCCATAACTATAACTACTAACTAATGCGAATCCATAAGGAAGAAAATATGCTAATTCGCATGAGTGCTGGAACCGGGTACGCCAGTGATGTCAGGGTCGCCAACATACTCACCGTAGACCTCGGGGCAAAACTCTTCGTCTAAAGCTGAAAAATAGTTATCTAGTCAGGATTGGAGCAAGATCACCATAAAACTACATTACACAATATAGTATACAAGCATGAAGGAAAGATAAAAGGAATTTAATTGAAGATAAGTATAGGTATGACATTGTATGAAAAGAAAGTACCTTTGAGACGTGACAACAATATAAAGGTAGACTTGACATACCACTAAGACATGATGACCATAAGAAGGTAGACTTGACGAAAGAAGAACAATAGACAACAGAGCAACAATAATTAAGTCATGTGTACTGTGTGTTTTAGAATACCAACTTTCAGGATGTAGACGGCTTGGGATATCCGTCAGTCATACGTGTGGTGCATGACTGATATTATGCAATCAATGTATAGGGGGTCTGTATTCAATTCGTTGACCACATGCTTACTTGTTGTATTCCTCCGCCCGACTCACTCACAATACATGTCGACTACGCTAAATATTAGCAATACGATAAACTGTAAACAATAGGAAACAATGAGTAAGGCATGAACATGTATGTATATCCAACCGATTCTATCTCTCGTGCACAATAGTAATCATGAACAACGACAATCATGAACCATAATGAAGTAATAGGGAAAGGACGACATGAAGATACATGAAGTATTGTAGCTCCCCTTCCCGGAAATTCTTGGAATATTTTTTTTTATTTATTTGATTAAAATGGTGAATTAGGATTTATAAATAATTATTTAGTTAATTATTACGGTAGGCGACTTTAGCAATAGTTGAGTTTTGGAGCACCAGACGACTAGGAATCATGGCACGGATAGTGTAGTGGCGTGCCTTGACTAGTGTATTAGCCATGCCAAGGAAGGCCGAGCCATAGTGATGTCCTAACTAGAAATACCAGGCCAAGTTATGAAAGGACTCATTTTAAGTTATTTAAATAGTTATTATTTAATATATTGATTTTTAGATGACCCGGTTGTACCCAGTCAGTCCGAACCGGACCCAAACTAATTCCAAGCCCATGTAGGTATATAGTGGACCAAAAACGACCATGTAGGCATATTTTATGTGTACAAATATTCCTTCAATTATTTTAGAATTTGATATTGCATTTCTAATTATTAAATATTGTATAGTATTGGTATTAGTATTATTAAATTAGTGCTTAACAATACTTGTATGATTTTCCGGGGCCAATGAGGAGTGCGTAGGTTATGTTCACCCAACACTACCATTGGGTCATTTTAGTATTTTTAGTTTATTATTATTATTATTATTATTATTATTATTATAATTATGATTATGGTTATTATTATCATTATTGTTAGTATTATTATTATTATTATTATTATTATTATTATATTATCGAGGTTATTATTAAATATTATTATTATTTTGTTATATGTTTGTGAATATATATATATGTATATAAAGTAATTTATATATATGTATATATAATTATATATGTATATGTATGTGTGTGTATATATATATATTATATATGTATACATGTGTATGTATAGGTATATATAAACATATATTGTCTACGTATGTATGTATATAAAAATATATATTGTAAGCGTGTATATGTATCTATATATATAAATATATATATGAAAATATGTAAGTGAGTGTGTAGGTATAAAGGTATATACACATTGCATATTAGAAATGAGTTTTATAATAGAAAGAAAAAGAAGAGGAAAAGAAATGTCCTGGCTAATCCCGAGCCCAGCCCATAGTGGGCCCACCCGAGCTTTCTACTCGGCCGAGCAGCAGTAAAAGCCCAAGGCCGACCTAAAACTCCCACAGCCCATGGCCAAACTCGAACCCAGCTACTGCAAACTCAAACCCCCTCCTTCCCGTGCGGATATATACAGTGTATATATGAAAACTCGGGATCGAAGAGAACTAAAACCCTAACCCAACTTCTGCGACACCGCCGCCAACCATCAACGCCGACCCCCCCTTCCCTGGGCGTGCCCCGCGCGTGCGCGCGCCGCTGGGAGCACCGTCGGTCGGCCGGAACAGACCGGACATGCGCGCAGCGTGGACAGAGGATTGGCAGCAGAGTCGGCAGCCCCGAACCCCATTTTACAAGTAAATTTCTCCGCGTATAGTTGATCAAAATTTGATCTATCAATTCCTATACGAAGCCGAGATGACCACCTTCCAGATCCTTCAATAGGTCTTAATATTAATACATTAGATTTTCCCGAAATCCGTCTTGAACTTACCGAAAAACTACTGAATATTAGTTCTTTAATAACAGTTTAAACAGCAAATTCGAAGGAGCATAACTGTCCAGCTTTTGAGAGTTTTCAAAATCTAAATAAACAGACTTTTAGACAACCTCTAAGTCTTTAAAACCCTTTTTATAGTTCCGGATTTCATCGCGTATACGCGAAGTAATTCTTTTCCCAAAATCGAGAAAAACCCGTTTTCAAAACTTGAAAAACCATCCACACGACGTGCGTTCCGCTATTCCGGGCGACGTGGTCGCGAACCGAAAGCATCGAAAGCTGCGTATCGGCTTTATGGTCGTGTGGGCTTTGACGGAATTCAAATTGGTCGCGTGTGCGCGACGAATTTGATGCGTATCCGACGAAATTCACCGTATCGTACACTTTGCAAATTCTCCAATTATTTTGTGCACGCTTGTCAGATCGAGACGAAACTTGCGCCATCAGGACCGTATCATTTCTCTGGTCCTGCATGCCAAGTTTGGTCCAATTCTGAGACCGTTGACAAAATCACCGTTTTGCGGGCCCCACGGTTTCACTCAACGGGCGATTTTGTGCACGGCCCGCCGAAATCCAACTCTGGATATACAGTTGGGTTCATATCAGAAAATCAGATCCGTAGACATATAGTTTGACGACTTTAGAGACCATTGACTCTGGCACACTTTTCGGTGCAAAGCAGGTCCAACGACGGACATCATTTTTGCCCAAAATTACCGTTTTGCCCCTGTGTCCAGAATTGGACTTAAGGACAGGTAATCCTAGCTAATTTGACTATTCTGAGAATATTGATAATGTTTGTTTCAGCTTTCGGAGACAGTTGTGATGACTTGGACTTCGTGGCTTATCAGTTGACTATATATGTGTTGGATTTGCGTGCAACCTCCAGGCAAGTATACCTTGCCTTCCTCTACAGTTTTACTTACATGTTTTTTCTTTCATTTTTCAGTCATTTGATTGTTTATGGACATGTGCTTTTCGTGTTATTTTCTGTGGAATTGTTTTTATTGTTTATAGCCATGTTCATGTTTTGGCCTTGTGTTTCACATTTGGAGTTTCCGTCAGTACCTTGCTTGATTTGTGTCATAGAACGGTTGCGTGTAGTGAACTGCCATAGCCTTGATTATCGTTGTACACAACCAGAGAGTCCACACTCGGGACGAGGGTTGTTTGGTGCACCAGAGAGTCCACACACGGGATGAGGGTGTTTGTCGTGATCAATTGGCACCAGAGAGTCCACACTCGGGACGAGGGTTGACCAATTACACCAGAGAGTCCACACACGGGACGAGGGTGTCTTGCTGTGAGCTAGCCAGAGAGTCCACACTCGGGACGAGGGTTAGCGCTTAGTTCAAACCAGAGAGTCCACACTCGGGACAAGGGTTTGATTTCTTCCATTGATCTCGTATATTCGTTCATCCGGCAGTTCATTTATACGTAGTTGTTCTAGTATTCGTATTCGTGTTCATATTTGTGTTCGTAGTCATTTGCCTTGTCCTTGTTCTTTCTTGTTTATTTTCTTGCGCATGATAAAACTGTTAGATAGGCATGTATATTATGTATCTTGCTATGTCCTCTGAGGACCTGATGATCTCCTCAGGTTTAGCGATCGCATGGAGTTAGCTAGTAGTTCTGGATGGCAGACGTGATGATACATTGCGCGATCTAGGTATTGTTATTGTATTTATTATCCGCTCGTGCTTTTCATTCCTTATCATGAGATATCCTGTTTCTCGTTTTAGTTGTAGACTCTTGTTATTTTCTTTAGAGTCTTATCGGACATTTATGCTAGTGGGCTGCAGACCACGACCCATAGTGTTCATTCTTGTTTATTATCTTATTGTGGATTGAGATATAGATTTGTTTGCCATGATTTGGCAGTTTACCATGACCTTGACAGCTTATACGTATTCGAGTCGGGCTGGAGTCCGTTCGATGCGTAGCTGGGCTTGGACACGCTTCGTATCCGAAAACCGGGTGCGGGTTGTGACAAGTATAAAATAAAGGAAACATAAGTCATAGTGATACTTGCCTGCTCTGATAGATGAATAAGTCACAAGTCAAGACGTCGTAGCCCGATTTACCCCGACACAAAAATAATCGCAAGTTAGATCAACGATTCCCACTCTAAAAATCCTAGAAAGTGGCTAATGGGTTAAATCAATTAATACTATTCTAATCCTGGAATAAATCATCTAAAATCCTATTTTAACCTATTTAATTCTGAAATAACAATCTACACACAAATATTTGGCCAAAGAAATTCGCGGTTCCAAATTCGGAACTCGTGGCACGCAAACCGAGACATACTGTTGACTAACTGGTCAAACATTATGAATTCAAAGTTTGAGTGTGCAACATGGTAGATTTCAACGCCATAAGTGCACTGGAATCGACCGTGCCACAAAATCACGATTTGGTCAAAAGTTATCGCCATTATGGCTAACCATGACCAAATCGATGAACCGTTGACCAAATCTGACTTCAATGAATAAAATAAAATACTAGATGAAACTTTGAATTTCTGAAAAAATTATATTTTGTAGATCTCGGTGTCAGCTTTCCAAAACTTCAAACGGATCACAAAACGGAGTTCAGGATCGCTCGAAATCTCGAAAACCGTGCGACGTGTAAATTTTTGGACAACCGACACTCAAATAATTATTCAGAAATTCAAGATCAAAATTACAGAAATTAAAATATATATTCAGAAACCTAACCTCGATATGCTTCTAAAAAAAAAGGCGCACAAAAAGGACGTTTAGATCAACGGCAATCGCCCCGCAAAGTCTAAGAATCCCTATCGAACTCTCCCACAAAAGCTGCTGAAATAAAGTAGGGTTTTCGGAAAACCTAATAACTAATATATATATATATATAGAATTAAGAGTCGGTGGCTTGAAGCTAAGTCGGCTGGCTAAGTAGGACACATGGCAGCATCCTGTGCGCCCCGCCAGGATCCTACGGCCTACAGCCCATGCGGCTTGGCTCGGCCAACTCCGAGCTTGGCTCGGCCAACTCCGAGCTTGGCTCGGATTACCAATCCGAGTCGGAGACCGAGCTCCCCCACCCCCTCTCACTGACACGTGGGCCCGCCCTCCCTGCTTCAGCGGCTGACGGGTGGGCCCCCGCTGCTGACTTGGTATAATTAAATTAGAAAATTGGATTTTTAATTACAGAAAATTAAATAAAAATCAGAAAAAATCCTAAAAATTCCAAATAAATTCCAGAAAATTCCTAAAAATTCCTAGAAAATATAGAAAACATTTTAAGGGTTTTAGAGCCCAAATAAATTATTTGACCTCAAAAATACCCTCGGGTGCTCTCACAGTAAATCCTAGAAGCTTAGAAAATTAATAAAATCATATATAAAATTCTCTAAAAATCTCCATAAAATCCTGAAAATTCTAAAATGGTGAGATAATATACTAGGGACTATCTAGGGGCCCCAGAGACTATATACAACCTAATTTCCTTATATCTAACCTATAGGCTTAGGCAAAAATCTTACGATCCCAAATCAACAACCTAGTAAATAATTGATTCTAACTAAAATAAAAAAAATCTCCAAAATAGAAAATAAATTCTAGGAACCCAAATGCTACAAACTATCTCCCTTAAAAGATTTTTGTCCTCAAAAATCAAAACATCACAAATAGCATAGTATAATACCTAACTCTTACAAGCAATAATTTCTTAAGCTAAGTCGCGGAGAGAGAATGGCTAGGAACATAAGGGAACTATCAACTAACAAAGCATGCATACCAACTAAAACTAAAGAAGTCTTTATTAACTTGGTACTCTCTGCTGTCGATCCCTCGGGTTCGGGGGTAGCATATGGGTTAGCTACCCTTTTCCCCTTACGGATCGTACTGCGCCTTGTCTCAACCATTGCAAACTAAAAGGAAAGAAAGGATATGGTTAGAACGGTAGATACAAACATATCGAAGAAATTACGGACGGAATCAAGCAAGATGTAATTTAAGAGACAATAAGATCCTAAGATAAAATAGACTCATAAGGTTGAAAGTCCTATTTCTGGATGATACAACCTCCTAACTTTAAATCTATTCGCAGGCTCGTAGTAGTACAGCTAACTTAAGCACTACCACGAGTTCGCAGTCTTTTGCGAAATCGGACCTGCATGGTCCACCATAAAAACTTGTCACGACCCGCTCCCAATTTTGGGATACGAGTACGTGGCCAAGTCCAGCCTACGCCGCAGCATCGACAGTAGTACGCTGTCTATGATAACAATGGTCCACAACAAGCACAACACGCATATATATCATCCACAACTAAGCCAATAAAAATTACTAAAATATCCAATAGTCTCAATATTATAAATATGAAAAATCCACTACAACTCAGAAAGTCTCGGAAACAAGCCCGGATAGCAGAAAATAAAATAGACAACTAAACTCCATAACTATAACTACTAACTAATACGAATCCATAAGGAAGAAAATATGTTAATTCGCATCAGTGCTGGAACCGGGTACGCTAGTGAGGTCAGGGTCACCAACATACTCACCGTAGACCTCGGGGCAAAACTCTTCGTCTAAAGCTGAAAAATAGCTATCCAGTCAGGATTGGAGCAAGATCACCATAACACTACATTACACAATATAGTATACAAGCATGAAGGAAAGATAAAAGGAATTTAATTGAAGATAAGTATAAGTATGACATTGTATGATAAGAAAGTACCTTTGAGACGTGATAACAATATAAAGGTAGACTTGACATACCACTAAGACATGATGACCATAAGAAGGTAGACTTGACAAAAGAAGAACAATAGACAACAGAGCAACAATAATTAAGTCATATGTACTGTGTGTTTTAGAATACCAACTGAATTAGAATACCAACTTTCAGAATGTAGACAGCTTGGGATATCCGTCAGTCATACGTGTGGTGCATGACTGATATTATGCAATTAATGTATAGGGGGTCTGTATTCAATTCGTTGACCACATACTTACTTGTTGTATTCCCCCGCCCGACTCACTCACAATACATGTCCACTACGCTAAACATTAGCAATACGATAAACTGTAAACAATAAGAAACAATGAGTAAGGCATGAACATGTATGTATATCCAACCATTCCATCTCTCGTGCACAATAGTAATCATGAACAACGACAATCATGAACCATAATGAAGTAATAGTGAAAAGACGACACGAAGATACATGCAGTATAAAATAAAGGAAATATAGGTCATAGTGATACTTGCCTGCTCCGATAGATGAATAAGTCACAAGTCAAGACGTCGTAGCCCGATCTACCCCGACACAAAAATAATCGCAAGTTAGATCAACGATTTCCACTCTAAAAATCCTAGAAAGTGGCTAATGGGTTAAATCAATTAATACTATTCTAATCCTGGAATAAATCATCTAAAATCCTATTTTAACCTATTTAATTCTGAAATAACAATCTACACACAAATATTTGGCCAAAGAAATTTGCGGTTCCAAATTCGGGACTCGTGGCACGCAAACCTAGACATACCGTTGACTAACTGGTCAAACATTATGAATTCAAAGTTTGAGTATGCAACATGGTATATTTCAGCGCCATAAGTGCACTGGAATCGACCGTGCCGCAAAATCATGATTTGGTCAAAAGTTGTCGCCATTATGGCTAACCATGACCAAATCGATGAACCGTTGACCAAATCTGACTTCTATGAATAAAATAAAATATTAGATGAAACTCTGAATTTCTGGAAAAGTTATATGTTGTAGAGCTTGGTGTCAGCTTTCTAAAACTTCAAACGGATCGCAAAACGGAGTTTAGGATCGCTCGGAATCTCGAAAACTGTGCGACGTATAAATTTTTGGACAACCGACACTCAAATAATTATTCAGAATTTCGAGATCAAAATTACAAAAATTAAAATATATATTCAGAAACCTAACCTCGATATGCTTCTAACAAAAAAAATGGCGCACAAAAAGGACATCTAGATCAACGACAATCGCCCCGCAAAGTCGAAGAATCCCTATCGAACTCTCCTACAAAAGCTGCTGAAAGAAAGTAGGGTTTTCGGAAAACCTAATAACTAATATATATATATATATATATATATATATATATATATATATATATATATATATATATATATATATATATATATATATATATATAGAATTAAGAGTCGGTGGCTTGAAGCTAAGTCGGCTGGCTAAGTAGGACACGTGGCAGCATCCTGTGCGCCCCGCCAGGATCCTACGGCCTACAGCCCATACGGCTTGGCTCGGCCAACTCCGAGCTTAGCTCGGATTACCAATCTGAGTCGGAGACCGAGCTCCCCCGCCTCCTCTCACTGACTCGTGGGCCCCCCCTCCCCGCTTCAGCGGCTGACGGGTGGGCCCCCGCTGCTGACTGGGTATAATTAAATTAGAAAATTGGTTTTTTAATTACAGAAAATTAAATAAAAATTAGAAAAAATCCTAAAAATTCCAAATAAATCCCAGAAAATTCCTACAAATTCCTAGAAAAATATAGAAAATATTTTAAGGGTTCTAGAGCCCAAATAAATTATTTGACCTGAAAAATACCCTCGGGTGCTCTCACAGTAAATCCTAGAAGCTTAGAAAATTAATAAAATCATATATAAAATTCTCTAAAAATCTCCATAAAATCTTGAAAATTCTAAAATGGTGAGATAATATACTAGGGACTATCTAGGGGCCCCAGAGACTATATACAACCTAATTTCCTTATATCTAACCTATAGGCTTAGGCAAAAATCTTACGATCCCAAATCAACAACCTAGTAAATAATTGATTCTAACTAAAATAAAAAAAAATCTCCAAAATATAAAATAAATTCTAGGAACCCAAATGCTACATGTAGCAAAAGTGTTAGTGTTAGGTTTTGTTTGAAAAACATGCTTTTGAGTTTTTGAAAAGGTGTATGTACTCGTGTTGTGTGGAAACATGTATATATAAGCATGATTTATAACATTACCAGTCGTGTTGTTAGTGTGGTGTTTGTGTTTATCCTTCTGACTAGTGTTTATCTGAGCAATTGGTCTAGCGACTAGTTTGCCCAGTTTTATCTCTAACTTTCTAGAGTTGTCATTGGCTTTATTTAATTTGGCCATGAGTGTATCTACTCTTTAAATAGCAATGTTATACTTCTTCTTCTCTATTTCATAGAGATTGTTAAGTTTTGTATTTTTTTGATTTGCTTTTTCAAGCTTTTCAAGAGAATCTTGCAGACTCAGCCTTAAAGAAGTAATCTCATTGGTGTCAATAGAAGAATATTTAATATCTTCTAAAATCCTAGATTGCTTTGAAAACTCAGACTGTACAAATTTTAGTCTTTCTTAGCATTTTTGTACATGTCTATCATTTTCTTCTGATAGGCCAATAGATCAGAGAAAGCCTCACATAATTCATCAAAAGTAAATTTTTCATAGAGAGGGTTAGTTATTATCTTAGCATCTGTAGCCATGAAGCGTAGGTTTGCTGAGCTCTGAGAATTGTCTTCTTTTTTAGAGTCACTAGCCTCGCTTTCACACCAGATACTAGTATTTGCATAGTTTTTGGTTGTTGACCTTCTCTTGTTTGTCAGATCATATCTGCTTGTTTGATCGTGTCTGCTTCTTTTTCTTATAATAGAGCAATCATTCTTTACGTGACCTATTGTTTTGCAGCTGAAACAAATCGGTTCTTCGTCATATTTGAAGTCCTTCTTCTTGTTTGACTTCTCGTGTCTAAGGAATCTTCTGAAGTTCCTTGTTATCAGGGCTATTTGTTCGTTGTCCGAGTCGTCTGATTCACACTTGTCGTCAGAGATTGTTTTGTGATTTGCCTTGAATGCTATTATCTTCTCTTTCAGATATTGATCTTCGAAATCCTGAAGGTCCAACTCATGTGTCATGATCTTTTCGGTCAGGGTTTCAAGACTCATTGTCGAGAGATCATTTCCTTCTATAATGGCCGTTTCTTTTACATTTCAACTTTTTGGTAGTCTACGAAGAATCTTCCGAATCTTTTCATGATCGCTGTAATCTTTGTCAAGGGAAGCTAGAGGATTAACAATATCTAAAAATCTAGTAAACATACCAGTAATAGTCTTATTAGACTTCATTTTGAATGCCTCATATTCTTGTGTAAGTCATGAGATTTTGGATTCCTTCACTTGTGAAGTACCTTCATGTGTAACCTCAAGAAGTTTCCAAACCTCGTTGAATGTGGCACATGTAGAGACTCTATTGAACTCAGTTTTATCAATAGAATAAAGTATTGATGGCTTTTGCATGAAGATTAGCTTGTTTTTTTATTGTCGGTTTATCTATCAAATGGTTTGTCAACTAGAACACCATCTATCGTAATAGGTAGACATTTCATCTAACCATTGACGACAATCGACCATAAATCAAAATCAAGTGACTTGAGAAAAAACCTCATCCGTGTCTTCCTGTACGTGTAATTTGTGCTATCAAGTAAAGGTGGCCTATTGGTTGACTGACCTTCACCGTTGCTTGGAAATAGGGATGCCATATCTCAAGGATGTTAATTTCGTCGAGAGAAACCTGTTCTGATACCAATTATAGGAACAATGGCACCTCTAGAGGGGGTGAATAGAGTGCAGCAGAAAATATTTAGCAATTAAAAATTTAACTCTGAGCAGGTGAAGCAATATATATATATAAAAATAATTGCAAGTAAGTCAGTAAAATCAGGGCAAGAAAGCAATACGCAAAGATAGTAGGTTTATACTGGTTTTCCTCTGTGAGGAATAGTCCAGTGTCGAGTACTCAACCCGATGTTTGAATCCACTATTTGAAATAGAGATTACACCATGTGTTTTGCTCCGAATAACATGCCAACTTCACCTCCGTCGTATTTTTATCTGAAGCCCACGAACAAACTTCAACAACTTTTCGAAGAAAGCTTTTATATGCCAAGCTTGTACAACTCGAAACTCCTACTCGAAAACCATCGGCTCTTAAAAGAATAGAGTTGACTTGGAGATTTGAATATTAAAGCTTTGGGAATGGAATAGAAATCTTAGGAATATATAAAGAAGATGAAGATTGAATCTGTGTTTAGAAATGAATTTTTTTCTCTATTTATGGGTTTTTCCAGTACAGAGTTTGGCCAGAACTCGGTACCCTAACATTCAAAAATTCAAATGTTAGATATCCACAAGAATAGGTAAAGCTTCTGACCAGGAGTAAATTCTGCTGACCGAGTTCAGTCCGAGTTCGGGCAGAACTCTGGTCAAGTTCGGTTAGCCTAATTCTAGGGTAGTTTTGGTTTTTGGATCTGGTTTGGTTTAGGATCAAATTAGGATTTGGTTTAGTTCAGTTGAGGAATCAAGATGGGTTTGGTTTAGGATAGACTTTTAATTGCCAGTGATCCCGGATCACAAATAATCTAGACTCAACAAATAGAAAATGATAGAATAAATTATAAAATCTCAGAGATGACACAATCTGCATTCTTCATTTCTTTTCATATCGTGATCGAAGTTTTAAGACACTTATCGAAATAGGTTTGACTATGGCTAAATGTTCCAACACCTTGGGCTAAGGAAAGTTGTGGCTTAGGAGATATGGAAGTGCGGGGCTTAGAGTAGTAGAACTTAGAAGGCTTGAATATTTGAAGGTAAAAGTTGATTTGAAATGGAAGAATTCAAACTCTATTTATACTAGTCCGAGGAGGCAGAATTCGGCCTGATTTCTAGCCCAAAATTTTAAATTTTTGAACGTTGGACAGCTAGTATCAAGCAGGCCCTAAAAATTATTGTCCTGATTTTTAGGAGACAAAGTTTGGCCCAAATTCTGTTTAGTAGGGGCCAGAACTATGAAATAGGCTTTGGATGTATTGAATTGGTTTGGTGATGTCTTGTTTTGTTTGGTGGAGTAAGTCTAGGCTTAAGATAGCTCAATACGACTCAGCGTACATAATCATAGACTCAATAAAATAAAAAGTATAGACTCTGTACAAGTACAATTGCAATAATCAATATGTTGATGACAATGGTCTTGAGCTTGATAGGTTGTAGTCGATGGTCTTGACTTTGAGCTCATTGTGTCATATTGGATCATGTCAAATATTATTTTGTTAATTCTCTAAATTAGGTTGACTGTAATCCAGTTTGGGTCAACACAGCATGCAGAAGGTATAACAACATTAGTGCCACATAAGTTTCAGCTTCATAGGACGTAGTTTGGTTGGTTCAAATCGACGCCAAAGTTGGCCTCTCGAAATCATAATTTCCAACTTGTAAAATTCCAATATTAAACCCGCGACTCTGAATTCCAGTTCTGACACCACCAGTGGACTCGTGGCATTGTTTTGGCAAAAAATTATAATAATTTGATAAGTTTGGATGGACATGGGCCTCGATACGCATTTTCGTGTAAAGTGGGTCCCAATGTCCGGGTCAACGGGTCATTTTGAGATTGGCTCATCGGAATCCAATTTCGGATGTACCGTTAGATTAATATCGTCATTCTAGACTCATAGACATATAATTTGCTAGGTTTAGTAGACTTTTATCCTGGTATATTTTTTGTACAAAGTGGGTCCAACGACGGATATCATTTTGGCCCAAAATTATAATTTTGTCCATGTATCCAAATTGGACTTATGGGTAGACTATCCTAGCTAATTTGACCATTTTGGATACGTTGGTGATGTTTATTTTATCGTCTGACAACATCTGTTGATTTTTTCTCTATGTATCACCCATAATTATAATTAATTCTTATTATGTTCGTATTTTGGAATCCGTGTATCAAAATTGAGATCAGTCGATTCCAATGATCTCACATCGCTAAAATTGATAAGATAACCATGTGGATCACTAAGATAAGAATGTTAACCTTGCGGTTCATCGACTTGTCTCGATTTGTGTGTCGTAGATTTTGATGTATGAATAACGAGGTGCAAACTTGATATTTTAATAACCTACAACTTGCAATTCATATTGTTAGGAATAATGATTATAGAGACTAGTATGACCAAGTTTGACTATCTTTGACCTAGTTTATCTTCTATGACCTAGAAAAGGGTGTTTGCCATTAAAATATTTTGCTGTTATTTCAATACAAACAGAACAGTGTTACAATGTAGGACTTAGATGTAGTCCTAGGAGTACACTTTTGTTTATCTGGGTCCTTTGTGCCGATAGAGCGAGTGGTAATACGTTGACTCCATTAACGATCTGACGACGGTTATCGGTTCTCTGAAGGTCTGAGTTACTCTGGGTGCTGGAGCTTGCAGAGAGGAAGAAGATGTTGAGTGTCTGTATCTGCCTCTCACACTGTGTGTAGGTCTCTATCTGACGGTATGTCTCACTATGTGTTCGTATCTGGAAGAAAGAAATGATCCCTCTATTTATAGCTTGCTTGCTGGCTGCTCATGCACACATAAGTAGGATGCACCGATTTATGGGGATGCCACGTGGTGATTGCTGATGGAGGCGCACGAACAATGCACTCTGAGGAGTTGAACCCTTCCTGTTGCCTTTATGGGTTGCGGTCGAGCTGACACGTAGCAATGGAGAGGATCTTGCAGTTGCTGAGATCTTGGGTGATTAGCACCCCCTCATAGGCTGAATCAAGTCAAAGGACACGTGTCGTAGGTCTATGGTTTAAAGATCTCAGATTTGGTGGAGAGTGATCTGATAGGATGCGCCTAGGATTGGGCGCATGAGGAGACTTTGGCTTGTAACCTTTAGGAGTCTCGAACCAGTCTGGGCGTATGACTTTTTAGGCACATGCGGGGCTTCAGTAGTGACTTGACTTCTGTCTTTAGGGATCAGAGAAAAGTCTGAGGGACATGACTTTTGAGGTACATGCAAAGATTTGGGCGCATGGCCACGGAGGTGCATACGGAATGGTTGGGTGGCCACGTGGCTCGCGGCCGCCGGAGGAAAGTAATGATGATGCTGACGTGAGCGTCGCTTCATTTTCTGAAAAAGCTGTCAACTGTTCAGTCCTCGGGAACTGGCTGCTGTCGTGTCAGTCTTCAGCATTTAATGTTCTTTGACGGGTGATGGGTTGTTGAGTGGACGCATCGATCTGCGTTCCACAAGGCACATGGGGGCGCGTGGGGCGCATCCTTATGAGGCGCTTGGTGCTGATGGGCGTGTCTATATGATGCGCGGTCCGACTGGCGCATCCGTTTGTATGACACATCTTTATTGGTCCGACTGTTACGTTCTTCAAGTAATTTAAATAACCGTTTTTGACTTGGCTGAATTCGAAGCGTCAGATTCATCACCATTAATGCAAATTCATTGTACGGGATTCGGAGAGGCTGCCACTTCTCTCACGTCCTCTCGAATAAACTTATTTGCTCGAGCACATTCTCTTGAAGTGATGCTCCCGAGGGTGAAGATACGACGACTTGTTTTCATTTATGCACTCGTGAAGATGACTGTTACATCCAAAAGTTGGGGTCGAGGGCTTCTAAGGTAGGTGGAAGGTGCCTGTTGCATCTAAAGATCGGTATACTCGAGCCTCGTCTCCATTATGCTGGAAGAGCCGCAGATCGGAATTACGGTGCCCCTGCTTTGGAGGCTCTTTCTTCTGTCAGAGTGGGTGTTGCCTATTTTGGTTGTTTTGAAAGCCTCCTTTTGCCGCAAATCGATTGCGGTGCTCTCCTCTTCCAGCAAGTAGTTGATAGCCCACCCTCGTTCTGCTCAATAACTGCTTTATTAGTCGAAGCACTTGATCGGGTCGAAGTAAGGCGCATATGCTGTGACTTTATAATGCACATAACTAAGACTCTTGAAGAGATGCGCCTGACTGAGACGCCGAAGAGATGCACCTGACTGAGACGCCGAAAAGATAAGCCTGTTTGAGAGCGCATGGCGGTTGCTGCGCCTGGCTGTAGACTTAGGGTTGTAGAAGTTCTCCTTTGTACAGCCTTTTTTAGACATGTAATAGACTTTTATATGAAAATAAAAAATCTCCTTTTAATGTCGATGCTTTTGCTGTTTGCTGTGCCAAGTACTTCATCTGAGCTTCCTGGTGCATGTAGTGTTAGGCACATAGGATTTCTGTTCCTGAAATTCCATGCTTCTACAAGACCCCCTTCAAAGTTTTCAAAACTTTTTGTCAAGTTTTGGAATACTTTGAATAAGAAGCATGGTGGTGTCTTCAACGGGGCGCATGATTGTTCGGGCGTATGAGTACTCCGCACATCAGTGATGTGGTGCATGCTTCTCTCAATTAATGTAAATGATAACACTTCAAAGTAACCAAAAGGATTAATAATGATCTTTTTGGATTTATTTGTGGTTATCACTTCTTGGAACCCGAGGCGGCGGCTGATGTCACTCATCATCGGTTTTCGCGTATGCCTAAGCCTATAAACAGGCGTCTGACGGAGAGAGAGGGTTCTTCTCCACTCTGCTTTCTTCTTCTCTAGAGTTCTTTTTTCGAGAAACCCTAACTTCTTCTTTCACGAGATGGCCCCCAAGACTCCTCGCGGTGGTGCTGGCCGAGGACAAGGCCAAGGAAAAGAGCCTGTGGAGGCTGCTGCGGATGATGTCCCCCGGACGCCCGTCGACGTTCGGCCTGCGGTGATTGGTGGGTTTTATCATTCTTTACTGTATCTTTCTGTACTCGAGTAGGCCATTTTTTTAGAACTCACATACGCCGACGTGCATGGACCTTGAGTCCTATGATGTGCTGAAACTTTTCTGCCGACGCACATGGGTTTAGGCCCTGATGATGCGCCGAAGCTTCTACTGCTGACGCGCATGGGTTTATACCCTGATGATGCGTCGAAGCTTCTACTACTGACGTGCATGGGTTTACACCCTGATGATGCGCTGATGCTTTACTGCTGACGCGCATGGGTCTGAACCCTGATGATGCGCCGAAGCTTCTTTTCAGATGCACCCGAGCCTTGGTTCAGGGTATGCACTTTTGATGAGAATGTGGCTCAGATTCTTTTGTTGTTTCTAACATATCTGAATCTTTGCCTTCTTTTGTTAACCCCCAGTGTCGAAGACCGTCCCGCCCTTGAATGAAGTGCTTTTGGACGCTGTCCTCTGTCAGATGGGAGTAGATTATAACGAGAAGGTGATAAATCCTGCCCAAGCTGCCATTATACTGGGTCAGCCTCCCCAGAGAATGGCCCAAATCTGGGAACAACAGCATGGGTTCCTCCGACGGATGTTGGAGCACGGCGTTTTAAAATCTGCCATTTCTGATAATATGACTTTCTTGAAGCCTGAGTTTCTATTTGGGGACCGCCTTACTTCTATCGAAGCAAAGGTGTTAAAGATCAAGGAAGATTGGTTCTTTACAGCGAGTGGGGTGCACATGTCTGTTAAGCAACTTGAGCGTCAATGGCCTTTGACGGCCTTCTGTTGCCTTTCTTCCAAGAGGAGGATGTCTTGGGAGCTAACCCCGTCTCAAGGGGGAGCGGTGGTAGGCACCATCAAGATCGACGCTACTTCTAATCAGAGGGAAACTTTGGCCGTCGTGCGGGCTGGGCCGTCTTTCATCTGGCAGACTGCATCCTGGGAGCATTTACAATGACGTCCCTAACAATATATTTGCTTTTGGCGCTTCGACTTTTGCAAATCGTATGCTGTTGTTGAAGCAGTCGTACCCGAAAGGTAAATTTCGGGTAGAGGGTTGGTGTCACTATGTTTCCAAGTGGGACAAGCTGACACTCTGGGTTCTGACGAAATTTTGAACCGAACTCCGAGAGATTGGGCTGACTGTCGTAATCCGTGCTACCCAGGCAGGCGTCGACATCAATAGGCATATGTTCCTCGCGCTTCTGGAGATGTTTAACACCCAGACCGGGACTTTTTTCACTCCAGTATGGGAGCTGGGACTCGCACTTCATAAAATGTACGAGGTGTCAAGGCTCCCTTGGGGATCAGAACCTTATGAGGAATACTTTCCGACCAACGAGGAGTTCCAAGTCCTGGAGGACAGAACAGAGGAGATGATGGTCGTCTTCAAAGAAGTGGCGAGTCATCATTATTATATGCAGAAGAGGGATAGGGCAGGTCATAGCCTCATGTCACTGTTTGAAGAGATTATGTCTTTAAGCAAGACAAGGAGGATCCCTCTCAGTTTACAACTCCGCCAGCGCTTTCCAATACCGCGGTGCTCTCTGAAATAAGCAGGCTAAGTGAGAAGAGTCCCCGAGAAAATGAGGACCGACAGTCAGATGAACGCTCCTATAGCTGTTTCTGGCACCTTACTCATCGGATGTCGTCCAAAGCAGTGTTGGCTGCGTATCTGATGATTTGGCTCCGGTATTATGTCTTTTCAGACGGGTCAGGATCGGTGGAGAGAGTGACCCAAAACCTAATCCTGCCAGCTGTGAAGTTGGTTTTTGGTCATCGCCTGGCTCTACTCCATGCAATGGTGTGTAACCTGCTGCGAGGTTTACGAGAATTTGCAGGAAATGTGGTTCATGAACGAGGTAGGAATGACAACTTTCCCCGTGCCGAACTGCCGTTTCATTACTTGATAGGGTGGTTAATTTTGCACCATCACAACGTAATGAGCCAGGCTCGGAAGAAGACCACAGAGCCGGAGACGCATTCCTCTGCCGTTTCTACCAGAGGAGCTGGTTGTATACTGGTGTTCCTGTTTGCAGAAAAGTTTTATCCCACCTTCAGGGGTGGGAGATCACCAAAGTTGGTCCCATCTTTTTGGATTTTGATGCCAACGAAGACTTAACGGATTCGGGTGAAGATGCCACCACTTTGCCTCCATGGGGATTCCGCTGGTTGCAAAGCATCCGGCCGTCCCATCTGGTATATCGGAATAGAAACCAGTATTACCTGGAACTAAACTTGTCGAGCCATTTTGTACGATAATTCAGCTATGCTCAGCTGATGTTGGAGAACCCCAGAATTAACCTAGGGTATATTGAAAGTTTACTGGACGGTGCACGAGCTTGGCATTACTACAATGTCGGATGTACCGGAGCTCGCTTTACGCTGCCTGTTCAAAATCCGCGGCCGCCGATTCTTTTCTCGGCCGCCAAGTTTTACTGTGTCATGAACGCCGTGCCCCCCGGATATGATCGGGAGACCAGTTTCATTGTCGGCACCCAGTTAGAGGCGAATGGGAACCTGTTGGCGAAGGCTAGGTCGTACCGCCCGCGAGAGGCAGGTTATCGAGGTACCCCCACCTTATCCACGGGGGATCAGACAGAGCCATCGGCCGATCAGCCGAAGAGACGTGCTGATACAGAGGCGGGCTCTTCTGCGCCAAGGAGACAGAAGAAGGCATTCTCACCGGCAATGTCAACAGACTCAGCTCCTGCGGAGGTAAGGATGTCCCACATTGTCTGGTTAGTTCCACCATTTTTGTGACATATGCTTTCTTTTTGTAGGAGCCACTGAAAAGGAGACCCCGAACTCCAAAATCGGGTGCCAGCAGACCAAAGGAGGTGGCGGGCTCATCTGAAGAGCGTATTCCTCCGATTGTGATATCTTCCGTGGAGGAAAATTCGAACGATGTCGTTCCTGCAGAGATTTTAGTATGTCCAGACTATGTTGGAAGGGAAGCTGAGGTTGAAGCAGTTCCCGAGAGGGTACAAGCTGCCGTGGGGTCCTTTAACATTGAGGACCCAGCAGATAAGGGGCTTCCGGATGAGGAAGTGGAGTAGAGTTTGTCGTCTTTAGATGACGTTCCTCCAGAGATGAGTGAGCCTGTTGTAGGAGCAACAGACATGATTGAAATAGAGGAGAGGGCTGATTCCCCTCCTTGTCATGATGAGGGGAGGTCGGCTGTATCGTTGCCGAGCCCTACCTCAGACTCAGCAGCGGAGGCTGAGATGGCTGTCGACCAGGAGGCAGCGACAGATTCTATCCCCGCGGAGGGATTTGATGAGGAAGGTGAGAATCATCCGCCGAGCCTGACTCCAGGGGAGCCAAGTCAGGAAATAAGTGCTGATCTCGCTGCCTTGCAAGAGGGGGAAGGTCCTATGCGGCCTGCTGATAGTGTGTTGGATGCGGAGGAGATAGTCTTTGACGTCGGAGGTCCCTCCGAGCTTGAGAAGGGTAAGGTTTTGCTGGAACCCCCTGTTGCTCCTTCTACTTGGGACAGGATATCGACGCCCCGCTTGGCTCCTTCCGCTCTTTTGGCTCCTCGGACCGGTGGCGAAGTTCAAGCCCCTGTTGAGGGAGAGTCCGTTGATGCCGTGGTTTCAGTCTCGCAGATTGAAACCGGCTGGTCTTCTTCCAGTATATCGTTTAGAGTAGCCCCTGCAACTCCTACTATGACGCCGCAAGTGCTGGCGGATGAGGATGAGTACGTGAAGTTTATCGTTGAGACGGTGTACAAGATGCTGCAGAGGGGCGTATCGGCAGTGATGAATCCTAATGGGAGTTTTGCAACAGAAAAAACCATGGCGCTCCCTCACATCGGTCTGATACGTTCCCACTAGGGTCATGATCATATGGCCGAGATTCTGGAGGCATCGGTGGCCAAGCTCGACCAGCTGCTTTCCGAGTTTTAGAGTATCCAGCAAAATAATCTCTCCGCTCTGATAAAAACAGAAAAGGAGAAGTTGATCACTGAAACTGAGTCATCTTATCAGGCCACCGTGGCTGTCTAGGAGCGCGAGGTAACCGACGCTGAGGCTGCGGTGGAGAGACTATCTCAATCCGCACAGGAGAAGGTGGAGTTACGAGCTGCGTTGGACGCTAGTATAGCGGAGGTTAATGCCAATATTCGCCTCCTTGAAGACCAGCGGGCCCAACTCTTGTTAGATGCTGAGCGAGTCCAGGCTGAACATGTAGCATCTAAGGAGGAGGATGCATCTTTCACCCGCCAAGCTCTTTCCTTGGCCCAGCAGCGGCAACAGCTAGACGAGAAGCATGAGGATGAAACTTCTCCTGAGGCCATAAAAATGATGCGTCAAGAAGCCGAACGCGGAGTCCTGGCGACCGCAGAGACTCGGACGGAAGACTTGAAGCGTCAGATCGAAGAGCTTTCAGCCAATCCCGGTGATGCTTAGGGATTGTAGCCTACCCCTTTTTTGGTGAAATTTGCAACTCCTGCTAGGGATGTAATCCTTTACTTTTAAATAAAGAATAAAGAGTTTTGTGGTGTGTTCATTCTTGCTGTCATGAACTTGATCATTTATGTGGACCTATTATCTTTTGCGCACCTTGGTTTTTAGGTACAGATAATAAGTTTGAGAGAATCAACATATTTGCTCAAAGGTAATGTGGACGTGGCAAATATGGGGTTCAAATGATGGAATCTTCCTGCTCAGAGGTGTTATGGACGTGGTAGAAATGACTCTGGGGGGATACATGGAACTACTCAGAGGTAATGTGGACAGAGAAGTTCTGTGATCAATGTACGACAACGCAGGGGTTGTCTATACTGGATGTTTACTCAGAGGTAATATTGACGTGGTAAACATGATAAGCAGCATAATCCTACATGGTGTCAGACTATGTTTTACAGGGCATAAAAGAGCAACTCAGAGGTAATGCGGACGTGATTGTTCTTCTACAGAGGATAGAACGCCACGGAACAGCTGGGTTCCAGAAGCGTAAGATTTTGTGAAAGGGAGGTGTACGTGAGCCCTGATGATTGGGTCAACAAACTCCCTTGTTGGGTGGAGATAGAAGTACACGTCTGAAGGATGTCAAGAGTAGTACTTCTTTAGGAACTTGTCGTTGATGGGCATCATGAACAACTCTCCATTGGGTTTGGCGAGGCGATAAACACCGTTTGAGTATACCGTCTCTATGATGAAAGGTCCCTCCCACTTGGGCTCGAACTTACCTGGTGTCTTGTGAGTCAACACCATCGGCCTCCTGACTGCCAGAACCAGGTCGACTACTTGGAAAGTCCTCTGCTTGACCTTCTTGTTGAAAGCCTGTGATATACGAGCTTGATAGAGTTCGATGCGCTGTTGAGCTAGAAGACATTTTTCGTCAAGTGCCTCCAATTCTTGCAGATGGCGACGTTGATTATCTTCTTCTGTGAGTTGATTTATGATTGATATACAGAGTGAGGGTATCTGGATCACGAGAGGCAGTACCGCTTCGCTTTCATAGACTAAGGAGAATGGTGTATTGCCCGTCGGGGTCCGTACCATCGTGCGGTAGGACCAAAAACATTCATTGAGCTTTTCGTCCCAATCGCATTTGTTGGATGACACAACCTTTTCGAGTAGCTTGACGATAGTCTTGTTAAACGCCTCGGCCAATCCGTTAGCTGTCGGGTTGTAGGCAGTTGATGCCACATTCTGAATGCGATTCTTGTCACAGAATCTGCTGAAAATATGGCTGATAAATTATGGACAGTTATCGTGGATAATCCTTCGAGGTACTCCAAAACGGTAGATGACATGGAGAAGTAGTCGGTGATGGCTACGATGAAGCGGTGTCCCCTCGATGAAGGAGGGATGATAGGTCCTACAATGTCCATACCCCAAGCTTCGAAGGGCCAAGAGGCGACCATAGAATATAGTGGTTCCGATGGTGTATGGATGAAGTCGGCATGATGCTGACAAGCATTGCACTTCTTAGCATAGTCGACAGTGTCGGCTGCCATGGTCGGCCAGTAGTAACCTATGCGTCGCAGTCGATCCTGTAACTTAGGCCCAGGTTGATGAGCCCCGCAAGTTCCGTCATGAGCTTCTCGAAGGGCTTCAGCTGCTTCTTCGTTGGATAGGTATCGAAGGAGAAGTCCATCATAGAAGCGTCGGTATAGCATTTTTGTAGCTGTATCATAATAGAATTGAAGGGAACGCCTCCTGACTGAGATGGCTTCTTTCGGATCTTCTGGAAGAATTTCGTAGACAGCGAAGTCGATGAACGGGAACCTCCAGTCTCGGACATTAATACCAGCACTTATTGACATGACATGGGCTATTTGTGAGCATAGGTTGTTTTTAGGATAGACCAAGTCTCGACCAACTATCATGACGTAGTGTTGACTCCCGAGGGATGCTGCAAATAAGGCTGCGAGGCCAGCCAGAGTGTCAGCCTCCAAGTTTTGTAATCGGGGTACGTGTTCCATGAAGAACTTGGTGAAGGTTGAAATAATGTTCAATGCAACTTCATAGAAAGGAACCAGATCTTCATGGCGAACTTCGTATTGCCCTCTGATCTGGTTAACGACGAGTTTTGAGTCACCGTAGGCTTCCAGATGATCCACCCCCAGCTGTTGCGCCAGCTGGAGTCCCATGATAAGAGCGTTGTACTCGGCAACATTGTTGGAGCACGACTTCGAAAGGGAGTAAGCATGCTGGATGACCAGCTGATCAGGAGAGACTAAGACTACCCCCACTCCAGCGATAATTTGGACTTTGGGGCCTGTTCTTGAAGCACCATCAAAAAACATCCGCCAGACGGAGCTTTCTTCGGTGACGTTTGATTCTTGGACCTCATCCGGGATGTCTTCATAGAGTCTGGAGGACTCTGGAATGGGGTGTGCAGCTAAAAAGTCGGCCAGAGCTTGACCCTTGATGGCTTTTTATGGAATGAACACCATGTTGTATAGCGTCAACAGGATCGCCCATGTAGCTAGCCGGGAGTTTAATGATCCTGGCTTTGTCATGAGAACCCTGAGCGGATTGACTCAGGAGATAACATGAATTGTCTGGCCCGAGACATAATGGCGAGTCTTCTGGATGGCGAACACCAAAGCCAGATACTCCTTTTCTATGGGGTTGTACCGGTGTTCGGCCCCGATCAGTATCCTACTGAGGTAGTAGATAGCTTGCTCATAGCCCGTATCACTGTTCTGAGCCAGCAGAGCGCCGAGGGAATGATCCATTGTACGGACGTAGAGGAGAAATGGTTTGCCTACGACGGGTGCCACCAGGACTGGCGGGCTTGTCAAGTAAGCCTTGATATCATCGAAAGCTTTCTGGCACTCTTCTGTCCAGACGTAGGAGACTCCCTTCTTTATTAGCTGGGTGAAGGGTTGAAATTTTCTGGAAAGGTTTGCTATAAAGCTTCAGATGTATATCAGATGCCCCTGCAGGCCTCGAAGTTCTCGGAGGTTCTTCGGAGGGTCCATATCAAGGATAGCCTTGGTCTTCTGGGGATCGACATGAATGTCTTTCGTTGTAATAATGAAGCCTAGGAATGTTCTACTAGAAACCCCGAGGAAGGATTTAGCGGGATTCATCTTGAGTTGATGCACTCACATGAGATCGAAGACTGTCTTTAGGTCTTGTAGGTGATCAACTTTGAGACGGCTCTTGACAGCGATATCATCAACATAGCATTCGACTATTTTGCGAAGATGTTGACGGAAGATGGTACTCATAGCTCATTGGTATATAGCACCAGCATCTTCAAGCCGAAGGACATCACTGTGTAGCAGAAAACCCCTTTCGGCGTCCTGAACGACGTATGTTTTGCGTCATCGGGAAACATCTTGATCTGGTTGTAGCCCGAATACCCGTCCATAAAAGACATGCGTTCGAAGCCACATGTATTGTCGATCATCACACAGTGATCGAAAGAGGGAATTCGTCTTTCGGGCAAGCAACATTGAGATCTCTGAAGTCGATGCAGACCCGTATTTTTCCATTCTTTTTGGTAACAGGGACGACATTAGCCACCTAATCCGGGTGTTGTTCTTCACAGATAAACCCACTGGTCAGGAGTTTGTCTACTTCTTGATCGATAACGTTCATGATGTCAGGGCAAAAACGTCGCTGTTGTTGCTTTATAGGCTTGGCATCAGGTAAGATGTTAAGCCTATGCATCGCGATCTGAGGATCAAGTTCCAGCATATCTTCATAGCTCCAGACGAAGACGTCGATATAATCTTTAACCAATTGGATTAAAGATTCCCAGTCTGGTCCCTTTAGACTCTTGCTGACGAAGATAGATTTCGAAGAAGATCCATCCCCAAGGTCGATCTGCTCGACTTCATCTTCAGTAGCGGGTTCGCGTAATTCAAAATGAGACTCCCACTGCGCTCCTAGGCGTTGAGTCCAAGGTTCTTTCTCGAAGAATTCTGGCGTTTGGTCTTTGCCGTCATCTTCTTGAGATTGTGCAGATGCCATGTTGACTAATAGCACCTTCTTGAAGACTGAGCCGATACTGGTATCGGAATCCCCAAGTTGATGCTTCAGACAAATGAGAATGTTCTTCTTCTTTCGCCTCCGAACTCTCTGGAGTTGTCGGTGGCGTTACATAGCCTACCCCCCGTCGAGTTCGATGATAGTAATCCTGCTGCTTTCCTTTTGGTGTTGGGAGCCAGAGAGGAAGACACCGGCCTTTGCCGTATTTCAGGCCTTTGTTGCTTTTTAGATCGTAACCCATCTTTTGGATGAGGTACTTTGCCTTGTTCGTGTACCGATAGACTTGTATTCTGCCGGTATCTGGTTCTTGCTCAAGGGGCGGAAGGTTTTGATAACATTCAATTTTGCCGAAGATGACGGATTCTTCGTCTCGATTCCACGGTAGGACTATAAAACAGACCCCTTGGGACGGGACTACTCGATTTACATGATTGACGGTCGTTATTTGTGTTTGCAACGACCGTAGAGCGTTATCTAATGTATACATGGTATTCCAATGTGGAAGACTAGAATAATTAAAAGACACTCTATTATTGATAAAACACGAGATTTTATCCCGCGGGATTACATTGTCCAGAGAGGGTGCATCTATATCAGCAGATATATACTCCCCTAGCTTTTCACCTGTGAGTACTGGGGTTGGATCGAAAAAGTCCACCGCAGCTTTGTCCTTGGAGTCCGAGAGGGCAATATGGGCCTTCTCCGGCAGCTTGGATGAGACGGATGATTACGGAGGCTTGTCTTTAAGACGCACCTTCAGAGGTGCCTCAACTGCACCTTCAATGATTGGTGCCTTCCCCTGTAGTTTTGCCACAAGGGGAGCCGATGTTTGAGGCGGCTTTCCCTTGAGCCGTATCTTCAAGGGAGCTTCAGTAGGTGTTCTACCTAGAGAAGTTGGTGCTTTTCCAGGTAGCTTGATGGTCATGGGAGGCAGCGTCTGAGGCGGCTTCCCTTTGAGTCAAATTTTTAAAGGAGCATCGGGAATCACCTCTGGCTCCATGTCCTGTTCTGCTACCATTTCTGCTTCATCGTCAGCATTATTGGCTTCCCCTTCGTTTGGAGACTTGTATAGGTAGAATCAGTAAAGTAGGCTTCGACCCCCTTGAAAGGGTCAATGTCCACAAACTCTGTCCGGATGATGTCGTTGGTGGACACATACTTCATACATTGGTGGAGTGTAGATGGCACCACCATGTACTCATACAGCCACGGACGACCCAACAGGAGGTTGTAGTTGACGTCAGCGTCTATGACATAGCAAGTCACCTTGGTTCAGAGGTTACCGATATGACACTTCAGTCGTATTTTGCCCAGCGGCTCACTTTTTCTAGCATTGAAGCCGCTGATTGTAGTGTTGGAAGGTGCCAGACGGTACATTGGGATCCCCAATGTTAAGAGCAGCGTCTTCGGAATGATGCTGAGGGAAAACCCTGGATCGATCTGAATCCGCTTTACCTTGACGGAACTGACATACCCTGCATAATATAGTGGCCTATTGTGTCGTTTGTGCTTGAACAACATGTCTTGTTGGGTAAAAGTTATATTGGAGATAACTTTATCCGCACAATGGTAGTGTGCACATGTGGTCGGGGTATCCTCGGGTTGCTTGACCTGACTGGTGAAGGACGCAGCATCCTTCAAGGCTTCACAGAGAGCTTCGCGAGTGTCCTTGGAAAGACGAAGAAGCTCAAACAGAGATAGGCGGGCAGGAGTACTGGCAAGTTGTGCCAGTATGTCAAAGTTGTGGGGCTTGGCTAGCCCCGAAGCATTTTCCTTTCGCAAAGGCTTGTCGAAACGGGCCTCTACATGCTTCTGTTTATTTGCCGCTGGAGGCTTGGATGGACCTCATTCTTCGGCAGCAGGGGCAGTGCAGGGAGACACCATCTCAACGGCAGCTTCGTCGGGTTGGACGTTCAGCTGCGAACATGTGTGTACATGAAGAGCCTCTTCTGCGGAGGAAGAGACCATGCGGCAAGTCTTGATCTTCATGTCCTTAGTTTTGGAGGCAGAGCGTACCTCCGGTTGAGTAACCTCGGAGATGAGATCGGGGTGAACCCATAAGATCTCTTCCCGAGATGTGGTGGATGGGATGAGTCCACTCATGTTGTCACGAGTAGGTGGTAGATTGACCACCTCCATTGTCGTCTTTGGGATGGAGACGACACCATCTTGTGTTGTGGTTGGCGGTAAGGTGCCAAATTAAAGCGACACCAGGTTGGCCGAAACTATTTTTTCCTCGTAGTCGACGGAGATGACATCCGTATTGATCATGCACTGGATGTAGTTTTTGAGGAGTAGCAGACCTTAGTTGGATGTCTGACAAACCGATGGTAGTGACAGTACCTCGAATTGTCCACTCTCCAAACCTCGTCGGGACGCTTCGGGTCCGGCAACTTGATCTTGTCACCCTGCTTCAATATCTTGAAGAGTTGCAGGGTGTCTTCATCGTTGAAAGAATAAACCTCCTTTGGCCTTGCTGCAAGTGGAGGCTTCTGAGTATGTGCTGATGCACCTTTAGAGGCATTGACAGTCAATACCTGCTTCCCCTTCGTCTCTCGTCCAGGGTTGTTGGCTGCAGGCCGTTTTCTCTTGTCCTCAAAGACAAGGAAACTGACCCCAAGAAGACGAGCATTGGACGCCTTCTTTTCTGCTGCTTCGGCCTCGATGATCAAGGAACTCCAGTCGGAAGGAGGAGTGGAGTTGAGCTAAAGTTTGATCGCAGGCAGCATGTTCATGCTGCAGGAGGAGAGGAGTACATGTTCTGGCATACCCGGGGGCAGTCTGAAGTAGGCCTGTCGGAACCGTTCGACGAATGCTCGAACTGTTTCCTTCTCCTTCTGACGTATCTTTATGAGGGACGCCATTTGTCATGTCCTTTCCTCCGTCGTAGAAACGATCGAGGAAGAGACGCATCAAGTCGTTGAAGGAAGATATGGAGTTGTCGGTGAGACTACAGTACCAGTCGTAAGCCACTCCTTTCAACGCCCCGACAAATATGCTAGTGAGCAGCGCATCTTCTTTCGGAAGATGTCTCTTTTGAGATTGGAAGTACGTCAGATTGCGGCGTGGAGAGTCCTTTCCATCGTATGGTGTCAAAGTTTATGGTTTATACTTGGGAGGATAAACCACTTTGTTCCATTCGAGGGGATATGGTTGGAGGATCCCCATCTTTTGGCGCTCCTCCTGTCTGTTCTTGGACTCAAAGCGCTCGCGCAAGTCCCTGATCATCTCCACCACGTCTTCTATGAAGCTGGGAGTCGGGAAAGGTAGTACAGCCTGGAGTTGAGCATTTGATGGCTCTGACGTCCATGGTGCTTCACGGTGATCTGTATCCAAGGATACCCGTTGAAGGGGTACACTTGATTATCCATGCCCCTAGGTCAGGACCGGTAGACGGTGCTCGGGCCAAAGCTGACCGTATCTTAAACACTGCTTGAGTTAGTATTTGTATGGAGACAGAGAGGGTTTTGAGTCCACCCTCCAAGGTATCCATGCAATGGACGAGGTCTGCTGGCAGCACATCTGGTTCGGCATCACCCCTAGTCATGTATACTGTCATGACACGGCTAGAAGTGGATGGATCGGTTGAGGCTTCACTTTCGGCCTCACTCTCCTGTAGGGGAGTTGCCTCTCCTGGAGCTTCATCTTGGCTACCCCCAGATATATCCTGGGGGATATCTTCGCCTTCGGAAAGGACTTGGCTCCCCTCATCTGTGCTCTGGAGGACGTCTTCGTCTTCAGAGGACGATCAGCAAGGACTTGGCCACCCCCAGCTAGGTTCTGGAGGACGTCTTCGCCTTGAGAAGGAGGATCGACAGGGGCTTGACTACCCCCAGCTTCCTCCAAGATCTTCTTTCTCCCCCGAGTGCCTTTAAACACTCCAGAGGATGGGACAGTCATCTTGGTTTTCTTCGGCTGGCTTTTGGATGAGGACGAGGAATTACCAGTCGTCGTTCGGATTGACGAGGAGTTAGTGATTACGTTGCATGAAGCAACCATTAGTTCTGGTTTCTCTTCAATTGACACCTTCTTCCCGAGGTGACGTCCGAGGGGTGTTAATGATTGCAGTCGCAGGAACACTGACTGCCTTGGTGGTGGGACTGCTATTTTGCAACAGTTGATGGTGACTACAGCACAGGTGTGCCCTATGAAGGGCGCATTGTGCTTGTCAGTCGACTTTTCTGATCGGCGCTTGTGACTGATCAAATTACGAATCATTGGAGGAGAATACCACCTTCGCAACCACATCAGGCGCATGGCAAGGCCAAGCGCCGAGGTGGTCAAGTGAATCTTGTGCCCCCTGATCCAACACAAAATATGTGCTCAGATCAGTAGTGGGAGAACAACATTTACAGTGACTTGAATGAACCTCAGACGCACAACCAATGGAGGCACGAGAGTTTAAGACCATAGGGTTTTCCTTGTTCGACTTGGTTGCGAACGCAGCAGATGTACCCAAGTGAGACAAGGACTTTGAAGGTCGGCTTGTTTCTGGCGCAGAAGCACCCGAGTCGACCTTATACAGCTTACCATCAGCAGCGCACATGATTTTGAGCGCATGCTTCTGGTTTGCTGCCGACATAGCACGTTTGAGGCGCATGGCCCGTGCTGCCTTGGACTTCTTCGTACCAGCCCACTGTGGTGTATAGTACTCAGAGTCCAAATTCTCCTTGCCACGACAGCGAGTGAGTCTGTCAAAGACAGAGGCCTCTGTGGCGTATTAGAGGTGATGCGCATGGCATTAGCTGCGTCCTTGCTCGATCGGCGTATCTTCCTTGTTTGAGAAGGAGATGGCTGGAGAATGTGGTCAACACCATGCTTTCCCGAGAGATGCACTACACCGGTGGGCTCATCCTGGCTGCTGAGGTTGTCAGCGAGAAGGGTGGACTGCATCGACGCATCCCCTTCAGTGGTGGTGCCAGGGGCCTCGACTTTGTGCACCCAGACTTGGCAAGTCTTCTTCGGCTTTGGCAGCCACTTCGAAGGACTTGCGCTGCCTTCAGAGATGAACTCCTCATACACCTGATGATTGAGGCGTACGACCAGCGTCTTATGGGAGGAGCCCACTTTCACGTCATCGGATTACGATACAGCTTTCTCGGTGGAGGAGAAAGAGGTCCCCAGCAGAGTCGCCAGCTTGTTTGCCATTAAAATCTTTTGATGCAATTTCAATACAAACAGAACAGTATTACAATATAGGACTTAGATGTAGTCCTAGGAGTATACTTTTGTTTATTTGGGTCCTTTGTGCCGATGGAGCGAGTGGTAATACGTTGACTCCGTTGACGATCTGACGACGGTTCTCGGTTCTCTGAAGGTCTGAGTTGCTCTGGGTGCTGAAGCTTGCGACGAGAAAGAATACGTTGAGTGTATGTATCTGCCTCTCATATTGTGTGTAGGTCTCTGTCTGATGGTATGTCTCACTGTGTGTTCATATCTGGAAGAAAGAAATGATCCCTCTATTTATAGCTTGCAGGCTGGCTGCTTATGCGCGCATAAGTAGGATGCACCGGTTTGTGGGGATGCCATGTGGTAATTGCTGATAGAGACGCACGGACAATGTACTCTGAGGAGTTGAACCCTTCCTGTTGCCTTTGTGGGCTGCGGCCGAGCTGACATGTAGCAATGGCGAAGATCTTTCAGTTGCTGAGATCTTGGGTGATTAGCACCCCTTCATAGGCTGAATCAAGTCAAAGGACACATGTCGTAGGTCCATGCCTCAATGATCTTGGATTTGGTGGAGAGTGATCTGATAGGATGCGCCTGGGATTGGGCGCATGAGGAGACTTTGGCTTGTAACCTTTAGGAGTCACGAACTAGTCTGGGCACACGGCTTTTGAGGCGCATGCGGGGCTTCAGTAGTGACTTAACTTCTATCTTTTGGGATCAGAGAAAAGTCTAAGGCACATGGCTTTTGAGGCGCATGTAAAGATTTGGGCGCATGGCCACGGAGGCACATGCGGAATGGTTGGGTGGCCACGTGGCTCACGGCCGCCGGAGGAAAGTAATGATGATGCTGACGTCAGCGTCGCTTCATTTTCTGAAAAAGCTGTCAACTGTTCAGTCCTCGGGGACTGGCTGCTGTCGTGTCAGTCTTCAGCATTTAATGTTCTTTGACGGATGATGGGTTATTGAATGGGCACGTCAATCTGTGTTCTACTAGGCGCATGGGGGCGCGTGGGACGCATCCATATGAGGTGATTGGTGCTGATGGACGCGTCTATATGATGCACGGTCTGACCGGCACATCCGTTTGCATGACACGTCTTTATTGGTCCGACTGTTACGTTCTTCGAGTGCTTTAAATAGTCATTTTTGACTTGGCTAAATTCAAAGCGTCATATTCATCACCATTAATACAAATTTATTGCACGGGATTCGGAGAGCCTGCCACTTGGCGCATGGGTTTGATTTGCCCGGCCTATAAATAGTGGCAAGGAGAGAGTTTGCTTCACGTTCTCTCACGTCCTCCTGAATGAACTTGTTTTCTCGAGCACATTCTGTTGAAGAGATGCTCCCAAGGGCAAAGATGCGACGACTTGTCTTCATTTATGCACTCGTGAAGGTGACTGGTACATCCAAAAGTCGGGGTCGAGGGCTTCTGAGGCAGGCGGAAGGTGCCTGTTGCATCCAAAGATCGGGATGCTCAAGCCTCGTCTCTGTTATGCTGGAAGAGCCGTAGATCGAAATTGCAGTGCCCCGGCTTTGGAGGCTCTTTCTTCTGTCAGAGTGGGTGTTGCCCATTCTGGTTGTGTTGAAAGCCTCCTTTTGCCGCGGATCGATTGCGGGGCTCTCCTCTTCCAGTTAGGGGGTTGATTGTCCGCCCTCGTTCTGCTCAATAAATGCTTCATTAGTCGAAGCACTTGATCGGGTTGAAGTAAGGCGCATATGCTGAGACTTCATGATGCACATAACTGAGACTCTTGAAGAGATGTGCCTGACTGAGACGCTGAAGAGATGCGCCTGACTGAGACGCTGAAGAGATGTGCCTGTTTGAGAGCGCATGGCGGTTGCTGCGCCTGGCTGTAGACTTAGGGTTGTAGAAGTTCTCCTTTGTACAGCCTTTTTTAGACATGTATTAGACTTTTATATGAAAATAAAAAATCTTCTTTTAATGTCTATGCTTTTGTTGTTTGCTTGCCAAGTACTTCATCTGAGCTTCCTGGTGCATGTAGTGTTAGGCGCATAGGTTTTCTGTTCCTGAAATTCCATGCTTCTACAAAGGGCTAGAAGCATATAATTAATGCATTTAAATATATTGTTTACTGTAGACACCAGATAACTCTATAAATTCATATTAGGTCTTTGTGACGTTGGTTCAGACATCGATCCTCGGTCGTTGCTCAGGATATCAAGCGAGTATATTTTCTGATAGTTTTTATTTACTTGATAATTATTATGATTCAGCTTCTAGTATAGTTCTATTCGATTCTCTGACACAACACGGATTGGTATTTCTAAATCTATTGCATGCGAAACACATACTTTACATGTCTGGTCTCTATTTCTGGAATCATCCACTGGAACCACCTACTGGAAACACCTACAGGCATCATGTACTTTCGGGCTAGACTTGTATTCCATTTACGTGTTGGGATATAGATTCATGACTTGTACTTATCGAGGCGAGAAAATACTCGAGTAGACATGTAAACATTCTCAATCATATTGGAACCATCCTACTGGTCTAATCTAGAAAGATAGCCGTCGCCGCTAGGCCAAGCTTGCGACGTGCCATATTCACTACTGGTCTAATTTGGAAAGATAGTCGTCATACGCTTGCAAAGCGTACGATGTGACGTATTTACCCCTAGCTGTTTACATGTCGAAAGCGGTATTTAAAAACACACGGGTTTAATGTCTTGTACTGGATTCACACTGGAATCACATTGTACTATATGGGCTCATATCAAATTTGTTCTAGTTCGAATATCTCTATTTACATCCTTCACTGCCATGCTCTTCTGAAATCAATATATTTACTAAACTACTATTCTATTTCATTTTCTGACTCATTTTTCAATGTTCATCAAGTATTACTTTCTATAGCTGTTTTATAGTCTTTGTTATTTATTTGGAACTGCTAGAAGAGATGTGCTCGTTCCAATCCTGACTGGATATATTTTTCAGTTGACGAGCTCGTGGATGCATGTCCTACTTATTATTATGCTCTTGAGACCCAAGGAGTTGTTGCCCCGGCAGAGTAGCATAGCCTTCCTAGATGTGTGTTAGTTAAATAGTTTCACTATTATTGGATCTATCTCCGGTCTTGATATATTTGAGACATGTTATATTATTTGGGTTATGTACTTATTTAGAGATTAGACTCTGTTGTATTTGACTTGTGACATTAAACTCTATTTTATCATTTTATCTTCTTTCTATTCGTGCTATCATCTTCCTTTGATATATGTGATTAAGTATTATATTCCAGATGATATATTATTCCTCCGTGCGGAGATGACAGGTTATTCCATGTCTGTTAGATGTTAGATATTACATACGACCTATACAGCGTTCTACCGTCGATACTGCGGTATAGGCTAGACGTACCTACATACTCGTACCCCTAAACCAGGTACGGATCGTGACACTTGCGGTGAAGGATCGTCGGGGAAGAAGAAGAAATGTCGGAGTTATGATCTTCACAGTCGTCGTAGGAGAAAAGTGAACACCTAGCCTCCGGAAGGAGATCGGCACGTCGACGTCAGTGGAGAAGACACCGCACTGTTATCGGAAAGAATCACTCAGCCACTCGTTGTGGAGAAGTTGTTGTCGCCATAGCCGACTCTCCATAAAATTAGGGTTAGGGTGGAGGCTTGGGGACGAAGGAAGAAAAGGAGAGGAGAGTTATGAATTTGAGTAGAGGCTCTGCTGCTCTCTGTTCAGAAATGGAGAACAAATGAGACAGAGAGAGAGTGAGGTCTTTTGTAAAGAGTTGGGAGGTTGGCTTTTCTTCGAGCGGAGGAAATAAAAGACTGGAGGGAAAAATTAAAAAAAAAATTAGAATTGCTCCCATATATAAAGTCGAACAGAAGCCAGTTTTAATCCATAGGTTGAGAGAAGGAAAATAAGGATTGGTATATAAAATGTTTTAGTACAAGATTAAACATTCTAATACAACCATACTTCCTTCACAGGTCTTTTATTAAGGGTCTGCTGGGATTTAGGGGAAAAAATAAGCAGAGTTATGTAGGGTTAAATGAGGGGGAGTTAAGCGAGAGGGAGTAGAGTCAATCCATAGAACCTTATTTGGATTGGAGGAAGAGTTAAGTGGGGGTGTATAATAACTCTTGCTTGGATTGGACGTTTTGAATGAGAGGATGATTAATAAAAAAATATGATAGTAACCAAAATAACCTGATTATATATGTCATAAAATTAAATTTTAATTAGAACTTGTTAACATATCTTCACAAATTAGGAAGCTACGGATTAACATGTTGAAAAAAAGGAGAAAAAAATCATGATATTTTATAAAAAATAAATAAGGGACATTTATGACTTTTTAAACAAAACCCCTCAATCACCCTCGTTAATCCTCCAATTTGGGAGGTTAAAAAATGGACAAAAGAGAGTTAAATAAACCCTTACTTAGCCCTCTATAACTCTCCCTTCTAAACCCCCACCCTCAATGTAAAACCCCCTATTTTGCTATATTATTATTCTTGTTATATATATATATATATATATATATATATATATATATATATATATATATATATATAAATATGTAAATATATATATATATGTATTTTTGTAATATGATATGATACCTTCATATTACAAATAGTTAGTAAGTAATGAAGTGATTTTTTTTAAATATTAATACATACTAGTGATCATTATTAGATAAATAAAAGTTTAAATTGCTCAAGATATTAGTTTTAACAAAATATTTAGTCGTCATTTTTGTGTGTTGGTAAATTTTTAAAATTTTATTGGTTATTCCTCATAAATGTATATAAGTATATGTATTTTAAAATTTGAGTAAATACATTATTGTACACTGGCTTGTCAAATGAGGGATGTTGACACCAGTAAATTCTTATATTATTATAGATTTTTAGGAATTTTTATAGAATTTTTTTAAAAATTTTACTTGTATAAATTATGATACATGTATAGGAGTATATATATATATCAGTAATTAAATATATTAAAAAAATAAAACAACCCTCACGTGAACAGTACCCGCGGGGAGGGCCCACTGTTCACCCGAGCAGAATACAACCCGTGAAGTATAACAACACCACCAATAACAACACCAGCAACCTCAAAGCCAACCCATAAGCAGCAATCACGCGAACCCCTCAAGAACCCTAAACACTTCCATCTTTCCTTCGATCTCGACCACCCTTCACGTGCGCATGCACTACCGCCGTCATCGTTGGCAGGCCGACGACCGCCACACCAGCGGTGTGGCAGACAGCAGCCATGGCAGAGTAGCCGTGTCTAGTGTGCCAGCTACAACGGCAGCTGCTACCCCAAGTTAGAGGTGTGATTTCTCTCTCTCTGTTTAACAATTTTTCTATTTGTAAATTTTCTCATATAGCCTAGTTCACCGACTACTAAACCTCTAAATTAGATTGATCTAGTTTGCCCTAGAAAAATTGTGAAATTTCTTGAATGATCAAGAAAATCATAAGAATTGAAGTTCAAAAACTGTGGTAGAAACCTAACTTGGAAGGCGATTTCTCGCCAACCCGTTACCAGTTTCGAAATTTTGTTTACTAGGATTTACAAACAACATATACGAGATTAAGAACCATCTCGCAGAATTCAATTTCGTCGAGTGAACGCCAAGAAAACATATTTAAAAGTTTAGAAAAAATCAGGTTTCAAAATAATCAATTTTATGAAAAATCACCGATATAGGGTGCGCCCTGACAATTCGGGCGACATGGTCGTACACTATATGCATCAAAAGACGCATATGCAAGTTGCCGACGTGTGGGAACTGACGAAACTCAATTTTGTTGCATGAGCGCGACGAAATCAGTGCGTACCCGTCGAGACACCCCCGTATCGACACTTTCCAAGCTTGGCCCTATCTTCGTGTACGTTCGTCGTATCAAGATAAAACTTGCGCCAGCAGGATCGAATAAAAATTCTAGTCATGTGTGCCAATTTTGGTCTGATTCTGAGAAAGTCGATCGGACCGTCTATTTGGCGGGCCCGTGACCCGATCCAGCGGACAAAATTATACACGGCCCGTCGAAATCCAACTTTGGACATACGGTTGGGTTTGTCTCCGCAAATCGAGCCTTTAGACATGTTGTTTGATGACATTAGGGACCATAGATACTAGCATGCATTTCGGTGCAAAACGGGTCAAACGACGGACATCGTTTTGACCCAAAATTATGATTTTGCCCCTGTTCCAAAATTATGATTGTTCTTTCATGTCTTTTATACCAAGAATGTTTTTGATGTTTGATTTAGCATCCGGAGCCGATCGTGGATTGTGACTTTCTTTTGCTGACGCTTGTAATTGTTGGACTTGCCATTCTCGCGCCACAGGCAAGATACCTTGCCACCTTGCTCTGTGATTTACTTTTATCTTATTTTTAGTTATTTATTTTCAGAATTTTACCTGTTGATAGTATTATATCATTGTGTGTCCAAGTCACACTTGGGTGCAAGCGACTGATCAGTCGTTTTACTTGTTTTGTTCTATTTTCTTGCATTGGCTTAGACTAGTAACCACCCATTGGTGATGTGGTATTAGTATATCTCATATGGCCTTGGCACATGCTTTATCATGTGTTGTGAGTCACATGTAGGACACGTACTCGTGTAGTCGGCCGGCCACCGATACGTATGAGGCGTACGGCAGTTAGAAGTAACTGCTAATAGAATTGCATGCTAGTGGACTTGGCATTTACTAGAGGTTCCTATGAGTCATGGATGTGACCCTACCAGGCATTTGGTGGAGAGAACAGTTCCTTAATGTATGGGCCACGTATGCACTTTTCTATTCCTGATCCTGCTGGCCTCTGACATTCAATGAATGTTATGCTTTGAGGTCCCTGGTATCCTAGTAGGACCATACCTGAGTATCCTGTACCTGTAGCCAGAGTGTCCATGCGTTGAAGGTTTATTCTTAACTGCATTATCACTATAGAACTGGTAGGTACCCTATTGCTTGCACATTTTCTTTTATTTATTTTATATTACAAATTATATGGCATGTTCTTTATGTATCTTGTTACGTCCCTCTGAGGACCTGACGATCTCGCTAGGTGTGTGCTTTCATGTCTTTTCGTAGGTGCTCTAGCCAAGATCGTGGTCTTTCCTTTTTATCGAGGAGGCTTGCTCTTGGATCGTCCATTGCTATTTTTATCTATCCTTTCCTTGTATTATTGTTCTCATTTAAATACAAATGATAAATTATAGTTGGTTTTTACTAGACATTTATTTTCTTATAGTGGATGAGATTAGTTGTCATGGTTTACTGCATTTTACAGCTTATGTATGCATACGAGGATTCTACATATTACAGTATACTTCGTATGTATGCAGCTGGCATGTCTACGTACTTAGTCCCAAGTATTTTTGGGACTGGGGCGTTACATATTTTTGTGGTGGCCCATGCAGGTCGAGTTAGCCGTTTCGGTTACGTTACTGTACCGAAAGGGCCTGCATATAGGATTAGAGCCTAGGATCTCATTCACAAGCTTGACCTCCTTCCTTGAATTCTAATTTTCGAACTCTCATTTGATTGCCTTGATTTGTCTCTTGCTTGATTCCTTTTCTACCGTAAATTTTATCTCTTTCCTTTCGTGCTTGATAAAGAGGTCAGAAAGATGATTCATACTAGGAATACCTGTTATATTTCTCAGTTACTCTATTAGTTGACTTATAAGTTGTGTAGTATGCCTCACGACCTATCACCTTGTATTCTTATAACCCACTAATGTACTGTAACTTGGTGGCACTGAATATATGCTAGTGTAGAAAGATATGTTTACATAGAATATAGAGTTTTAGTAGCCCATACTCCATTGGTCAACCACGGCCTGATACAATAGCCAATAGGACGACTGTATAAGCACGAACACCAGACAAGACTTATATCCTTGTCAAATTTGAGCTATTTATTACTACTTTCAACATTATCTCCCGCACTATTACTTTGCAATATCATAAATAATGTTGCTATTTATATCCTAGTTTTGCAACCTTATTCTTTATCGAGCTTGTTCAGGACATATGTATACTGGGGACGCCTACTAACATATTGTCTAATCAAAATCAGTGTATTATGGTCTGATCAACCTTGATGCATTTGGTTCGCACTTTATTTGATTATTCTACGTGGATTGAGATATTGAGGTATCTATGATCTCATTCGCGACTGCATTGACAATTTCTCTTGAATTATACATTCGCGTTTGAAGCACGGAATTGTATTCGGTGACATCTTTCTTGAACTCTATATTGATGTTGTCTTTCACTGATTTGAAAAAACGAACACTCATATTTGGTAGATAGATACAGAGTATCCCCTATGGCCATGATAGTTGTATACACAAGTGTAGCTACCATCGGCCAGCCATGTGATTACAACCTTACCTTGAATTATTTGTCCTCCCCTCGACCCTAAAACTAATATCATGACCTTCTGGTCATTGAAATTTGAGAATGATTAGGATCTTACCCTTGATCAAAACACCAACCTAGGAGACTAACTATTGGTAAGAAACAAATTATTGTAGGTCTCTAAATATTTTTCTTGAATCTGGCTTTAACTAGCAATCCCTATGTCTTAACACAACCTTTACTGGACCAAGCCCGTAGTTTTGACATAAGAGGAATAGACAGAAACAAGGGCAAGCATTTACCATGACTAGGGTAGACACCCATCCTGAGATTGGGATCCCACATGCATCATTCAAGTTATGCAATTTTATATTTAAAGAGGTGAATTAGCATTAGAACAACACGTTCACCAGCTTAGCCAATATTTGTAGATTAAACACTCCATCATGTTGATTTACTAGTTATTAACAAACAATATATAAGCACTACGTGCAACACTATTAGAAACCTTATGACTATAGTCTAACCGACTTAACACAAATAGAAGTTTACGACTCAGTCGTAGAGATCATTCATATATCGTGCTTTAGAGTTCGTTATCCCACCAATAGACTCTCGTATACCATGGACAAGCGGATCATTACATCTATTTGACTCATGTATCACTGTACACAATCATTTCCATTTATTAGGACTCAAGGTACGATCCTCGAAACTGATTCATAACTACCATATCACGTTATCGATCATATCGTGACTTATTATTACCAAAGGTCAAGGTACAATGTCGCGACTCAAATATTCCTAATCTCATTATTCCTATAAAACAAAAAACCTTGTCCTAGTCTCTAGAGTGAATAGATTGTAAGCTAGTCTTAATTTTAGGAATTTTGTGATAACCGATTGATTGAGGTAATTGGTAATCACTAGGATGATAAATTAGTGACTAATGAATTCCCACTTTCTTTTTAGATATTTTGGTGTCCCTTACAGTGACATTAATATTCGGGGCACGAGACCAGCTGTTACTTTCTAATAAATTTCACATACAAGATCTAGACGACTCTACCTTCATGTTGACGTATCATGTCCCACTAAAACACATCCCCTTATACTCTATTTTTATTATACGACTTTCAGGTCAAAACGGCTGATGATAACCCTTACCATAATGCTGATATACTTATTGACTCTAATTAGAGATCCAACCCTGACCCAAATCTTTTGATCCAATATGTGGTTGTGATCTACTCGGAGCCCACTATGCAAATGCCACTAGTGTGCCACTCAATTGTGTCTCCTCATGCTACTTAAACACAAAAGTCACGAAAGGGTATTCTCGGGCTTTAGGAACCGGGTTAACCAATCCGATTGAAAAAAAAATTGCCCAACCACTTGAATTGGAACCTATTCTACATTTCCCTAATATAATAGGTACGGATTAAATTGATTCCATGAGATTTTGTCTAACCACTATAAGATTAGAATCTACGGTTCATGCAATCTAAGATTGAAGTCCAATTAGGGAACCTATTGAGACTCAGTTAAACCCATCATTGCCCATCACCATATTTGGACTATAAAACCAAACTCAATGAAATACGTCCTTACACCTATTATGTAGGCCCCATCTCTAGGTCCACTAATTCTCCTCCCATAATTATGTAACCATACCTCTTGTAGCCGATGTTATGAGATGAATGAAATCATGTTGTACCAACTTGTTTTTGGTTATGCTTGACTAAGACCTTCCAACTGTCTTGACGGAATGTGGTCAATACATGAGCAATGTTAAAGAAGTAATACAAAGGCTTCCCATAGAGTCCGTGACTATGATCATAAGAACCTTCTGCCCTTATACATTTCCTTAGAACATGATATTCTTAGGAATCCTATTACTATGCTTTCCACGATGAACCAACTTCTATAAGTTGGGTAGAACCTTGAAGTTAGTGTACTCCATCTCTTAGAATAGGATGCCCTTCGTAGACTGTTCTTCCATCTGATAAGAATTGTGACACAATCTTCATATTCCTTTGCTCGAGCGTTAGATAACCGTAGTAGAAGATAGTAACCTTGATTCTTCAAATTTGTTCTATTATAGAATCGTGTCTTAGCTCAATTTTGAGAAAGAAATTTCCTTAGGAAATAGGCAGGCCTCTCTAGAACGCAGGGTTCTTGAATTAGCAGATGAGTGAGGTAGATCGTTTCTACCAGGCAAAAAAAAAATTTAGTGGTTCATAACGTCTATCTTCATCCGTATCAATTGATACCCTCTACCGTGAGTTTGGCATTTTGAGCGCAACACGAGTCGCTTCCTTTCAAACAAAGTTCACGCTCATGCTAGACCAGTCAAGCTATACACATGACATACATATCCCACATAGCCACACCGTCTTGTACTCCATTTCAATTATACCACAGGTATGGTACAATTACCTTTTTAAACATACCATGGGTACATATTTTGTTCCATTTGGTTTTAACCAAGCGAATATCGACCTATTCTCTTGACTAAACTAAATACCCATGACCTATTCAAGAAGCAACACACCAATGACATATGTCTTTCACTCAAGCAAACACACACCTC
>JANAVB010029815.1:14773885-14823885 GCA_029216955.1 Iris pallida | reverse complement strand
AGCCGCTACTCCAAGTTAGAGGTACGATTTCTCTCTCTGCATTTAACAATTTTTCGAGCTGTAAATTTCTACGTATAGCCTAGTTCAGCAACTACTAAACCTCTCAATTAGATTGATCTAGTTTGCCATAGAAAAATTGTGAACTTGAAAGATCAAGAAAAATCACAAGAATTGAAGTTCAAAACTGTGGTAGAAACCTAACTTGGAAGGCGATTTGTCGCCAACCCGTTACCAGTTTCAAAATTTTGTTTACTAGGATTTACGGATAACTTATACAAGATTAAGAACCATCTCACAGAATTCAATTTCGTCGATTGAACACCAAGAAAACATCTTTAAAAGTTTAGAAAAAATCTGGTTTCAAAACAATCAATTTTATGAAAAATCCCCGAGACGGCGTTCGCCCCGACAATTCGGGAGACGTGGTCATGCACTTTATACATCGAAAGGCGCATATAGATTTTGTCGACGTGTGGGAACTGACGGAACCCGATTTCGTTGCGTGTGCGCGATGAAATCAGTATGTATCCGTCGAGATACCCCCGTATCGACACTTTGCAAACTTGGCCCTAACTTCTTGTACGTTCGTCATATCGAGACGAAACTTGTGCCAGTAGGACCGAATCAAAATTCTGGTCCTGTGTACCAAGTTTGGTACGATTCTGAGAAGGTCGACCGGAACGCCTATTTGGCAGGCTCGCGACCGGATCCAGCGGGCAAAATTGTACACGGCCCGCTGGAATCTAACTTTGGACATATGGTTGGGTTCATCTCCTCAAACCGGACCTATAGACATATAGTTTTATGACTTTAGAGACCAAAGATACTGGCACGCATTTTGGTGCAAAATAGGTCCAACGGTGGATATCGTTTTGACATGAAATTACAATTTTGCCCCTATTCTAGAATTGAACTTTTGGACAGGCGATTCATGACATATCTTTTATACCAAAAATGTTTTTGATGTTTGTTTCAGCATCGGGAGCCGTTCGTGGATTGTGACTTTTTTTGCTAACGCTTGTGATTGTTGGACTTGCTATTCTCGCACCACAGGCAAGATACCTTGCAACCTTACTCTGTGATTTACTTTATCTTATTTTTAGTTATTTATTTTCAGCATTTAACTTGTTGATAGTATTATATCATTGTGCATCCAAGTCACACTTGGGTGCAAACGACTGTATAAGTCGTTTTACTTGTTTTGTTCTATTTTCTTGCATTGACTTAGACTAGTGACCACCCATTGGTGATAAGGTATTGGTATATCTCAAATGGCATTGACACATGCTTTATCACATGTTGTGAGTCACATGTAGGACACGTACTCGTGTAGTCGGCTGGCCATCGATACGTATGAGGCGTGCGACGGTTAGGAGTAACCGCCAATAGAATTGCATGCTAGTGGACTTGGCAGTTACTAGAGGCTCCTATGAGTCATGGATGTGACCCTATTAGGCATTGGATGGGGAGAACAGTTCCTTAACGTATGGACCATGTATGCACTTTTTTATTCCTAATCCTGCTAGCCTCTGACATTCGATGAATATTATGCTTTGAGGTCCCTGATATACTGGTAGGACCATACCTTAGTTTCCTGTACCTGTAGCTAGAGTGCCCATGCATTAAAGGTTTGTTCTTAACTGCATTATCACTGTAGAATTGGTAGGCACCCTATTGCATGCACCTTTCCTTTTATTTGTTTTATATCACATATTATATGGCATTTTCTTTATGTATCTTGTTACGTCCTTCTAAGGACCTGGTGATCTCTCCAGGTGTGTGCTTCCATATCTTTTCGCGGGTGCTCTAGCCAAGATCGTGGTCTTTCCTTTTTATCGAGGAGGCTTGCTCTTGGATCGTCCATTGCTATTTTTATCTATCCTTTCCTTGTATTGTTCTTCTTATTTAAATGGTTGGTAGTTGATCTGTCTCCGCCCAACTATTGTACAAATAATAAATTCAGAGTTAGTTTTTATTATAAATTTATTTTCTTATAGTGGATGAGATTAGTTGTCATGGTTTACTGCATTTTACATCTTATGTATGTATACGAGGATTCCACATATTGGACTATACTTCGTATGTATGCAGCTGGCATGTCTTCGTACTTAGTCCTAAGTATTTTGGGACTGAGTGTTACACTCAAACCAAGCATGGTTTTATTTCCTCCTCACTTAACTTCCCCTCACTTAACTTTCTTAGCCCTCAATCAAAGCAGACCCTAAAGCAAAAATTAATATTCCACAAAATAAATTAAAATAATTATTTCTAAAATCCTAAATTAGTAGGAAAATACTATATTTTATTAATCTCAGGAAAAGTGGGGTTACATATTAATATTACAATAAAGTATGAAAGATAATTTTAACAATAAGTTCTCCAGAACATGGTGTAGCTCATGCTCCAACCCAGTTTGTGCCAAAACCTAGCTCTTAGCCAATATTGGTTCCCTCCTTCTAGATGTCACTAAGTATCATCAACTGGTTTGGTCTCTGCGGTACCTTACCTTTCCCCATTCGGGCATTATTTATGTCGTTCATCATGTAGCTTAGTTCATAAGACAACCCCACTCTCCCTACCTCCTTACTGCCAAACAGATCCTTCGGTATCTCAAAGGATCTCCTGATTTTGGCCCCATCTTCCTTCCATATTTTCATCTCCTTAGTGAACTTAACTTTTTTCACTCAATGTAACAACCTCAAGACAACGTATATAGCCTCCAATCTTGTCTTTCATGCTCGCAATAAATATATTGAGCATGACTACCACTTCACGAAGGAAAGACTTTTCTCTGGTTCTCATCGTGTGCTCCTTGTATTGTCTCAAGATCAACTTGGTTAAATTTTCACCAAATATCGAGCTTCACAAAAACTGATTTGCAAGTTTGCAGTTAAACCTTTGGACTTTTTACCATTTTTAACCCTATAATAAATAGTTGTTGCTATATAGTTGTGTAGAATATGTTGTTAGCCCAATGATTATATCATATTTTTGACTATGGCTAATCAATTAAGTTTAACATAATGACGTCACTAATATTCATCTAATCACTATCATGTTGCTACATAATCTTAGCATTGTCCTAATGTTAGCATTGTCCTAATGTTAGCATTGTCCTAATGTTCTATATCATATTTCTATGTTTGTATCATAATGCATCATACTGCTTTGTTCGTCTAACATGTACTTTCAGACATGCGGTAAGCATGATCAAACATGATCAAATCAGGACATATGCAATGGGCCAAAGACGACTTTATACAAAGCAATTTCTCTGAAAGTCAGCGGACAGGGGTCGAAGGGGCAGCGCCCTCTCGTGGAGGTTCAGGGACGAAGACACCGAAAGGTTTTCAGATTTCAAGATCTTTTTATCTTTAGATGACTATCGTCAAGGAAGAAAGGCGTCATTAAAGGGCTGTTAGTTTTTCTATTTTATCAATGTAATTTTTTATATTTATTGAGCCTAGAAATACGATATAAACTACATCGTACTGGAAAATGGGCTATTTAAGAAACGTTTTCAAAATACCTTTTTATTTTGAAAACAAGTCCACTTACAAAAGCCTAAACTACTTTCTAACTGCTTAACTTTTCAAAAATCTCAAAAACCAATTTGCAAAAACCCTAACAGAGCTCCAATAGAATTAGGCCCGAGTTCGGCCCAAATTCGGCCAGAGTTCGGTTAGTGGACGTTGGATTTTGAACTTGGTCCTCCTGCAATTACGGATCTTGTCGAGATTTTTTTAAAGAGCTCTGTCCAAATTCTGTCCGAATTCTGCCAGAATTCTGTCTTTGGAAGAACTATAAATAGAGAAGAATTCCAATCATTTCAATCACCAATTCACTTTCATATCTCTTCTCTATAAGCCTACTACTTCTTCCGAAGTGTGCCAAAGCTTTCATTTTCAAATCCCAAGCCAGTTACAATCCTCTAGTCGATTTGCCAGTACGATACAGTCTAGAAGCTTCAGAGTGATTGTAATCAGAGGCTTGATTGAAGAAAGACACTTCACAACTGAAGTTGGTTGAGTACTTCGGATCAAAGCTCGCGTTGTAGAAGTTGTAAAAACTTTGGATTTAAACTTGTGGTGATTTTCCATAGTAGATTCAACTGGAAGCTAGAGTTCTTCCGACTGGACTAATCCTCACAAGAGGGAAACCAGTATACATCCTTGTGTTTGCCATTGCTCTCTGCTATTTATTTTTTATTTAAATATCTGTGATATATATTCTGTGATCTTGCTACTAACATTTTTACTTAGCTAAATTTCCCTGTCTACTCTATTCACTCTCCCCCCTCCCCCCCCCCCCGAGTATTGCGTTTTACAATTCGTTCCTACATATGTCAAATTTGACTTGATTTGATTTAGTTAGACCTGCTAGGAGTGATTTTAAGAATCCTTGTTTCCTTTTATAATCTCTATAATTCATAATATTGTGACCACCAGATGGAGAAGAATATATAAAAAGTTATTAGCTTACACTTTGCTTGTAAATCAAAAGCTTGCAATACTTTAAAAAAATAGTTTATCAATAAAAATAGTTGATTTCTTTTTCTGTCATCTTCGGAAGGTGGATAAAATAAGCATGATTTCCTTGAGTAGCATCTTCTTTGAATTCACAACAGCAGCATGTGTTTTAAGCCTCAAAATTCCTGCCAAACCCAAAACCTTCATGTATACATTATATACAGGCATCACATTTATTTCTGGCAAATCTTTGCTTATCAACAAAAAATACAAGCATGGAACCCTCCATTTAAGCCACCCAGGGGTGGACGCACGTCAAGTGCACTGGAGGCATGGGCCCCCAGTGAAAAAATGGTTTTGTCATATGGGTGGCTCTACAAATATGTAGGCAGACTTGATATTAGACCTGTCAATGGATAGTCGAAAATTCGAATTCGATCCGATTCCGTATCCGAACTTTCGGATATTTTTCAAAATTTTGGATATCGGATTCGGATATCATAATACTTTTCGGATATTATCCATTTTCGGATACGAATTCAGATATTAAGGTATTCGAATCCGTTAATATCCGATCCGACTTTATATTGCAAATTTCGGATATCGAATTCGGATATCGGATTCGGATTTCTGAAATTTTATATATATTATACTATAATATATATGTAATATATATTAATTAATAGAGAAGATTAAAATATTTTATTCTCAATTGACTTTTACATAAATTAATTATAATACAATAGTAATATATATTAATTACAATTTACAACAGAAGAAGAAAGGACTCAAATATGTAGAGAAATTGAATTTGGTTTTCGGATATTCGGATAATAACTAAATTTTTAATATTTTCGATTTCGGATATTCGGATAATAACTAATTTTTTAATATTTCGGATTTCGGATATTCGAATACTAACATTCGAATTTTTTTAGCTAATCGGATCAGATATTATCCGATATCCGTTAAACTAGACGGATACGAATTCAGAGTGTCAAAAGAGATATCCGTTTGGATATCGGATCGAATATCGGATCGGATTCAGATATTACAAAAAAAAAATTCGGATTCGGATACGGATATTGTCCTGTCCGTACCGATAAGTATCCGTTGACACCCCTACTTGATATGGGTTGCTCAATCAAATAATTTTCTTATGTCAGATCTAGGCTGACTTGCCTATGTGGCTCAATCAACATCTGACTTTAAAAAGGAGCAATTAAGTAGGCGGTGGGCCCCTTCTTTCTCTCTTCATACATCCGACTCTGGAAAAAAAAAACCTAAGCATCCGTTTAAATAGGTTTTCTGAAAACAGTCTCTAGAAAATATATTATAAAGTATTTTTTTGAATGTATAGATTTTGAGTTTGTGTTTGGTTACTTTTATCTGGAAAATAGTTTTCTGAAATAAACGTTAAAAATTTTGTTTGGCATGCCAATTTTAGAAATATTTTTTAATAAAATTTTATAAATTAATTCTGATTGTGTTCTGTCCAAAATTTTCGTGTCCAGCAAAACATATTTCGTGTCCAGCCTCTGGGTCCGCATCCGGCTCTTGAAGGGGTTGGAGGAGCCGACGCAGGCCTTCGTATGCACCGATCAACGTCGAGGCTGATCGGAAGGGGAAGAGTTCATCTGCTCCAACAGGGCCATATCTGTAGAAAACCTGCTCCGACTGGACATGGCGGAAGAGGGCGAGGTCGCCGTCGGGGCAGGCATCCATGGCTGAAGGACGGGAGGAGGGGGTGGCTGAGTTCGCCTAGGCCATCTCCGTTCGCCCAGGCCATCTCTATTTCTGGTGCCGCCGCTCGCCTGAATTTGCCTAGGGTGCGACGGCGACCTAGGCCATCGCCTGCCACCGCTCGCCTGCTCCGACCGGGAGCGACAGAGGCGGGCGAGGTCGCCTAGGCCATCTCCATTTGTGGTGTCGCCGCTTGCTTGAGTTCGCCTAGGGTGCGGCGGCGACCTAGGCCATCGCATGCCGTTGGCCGCCTGTTCCGACTGGGCGCGGTGGAGGAGGGCGAGGTCGCCTAGGTCATGTCCTTCTACCGCTTGCCTGAGTTCGCCTATGGTTTTCTCTGAGTTTTTTTTCAGGAGGAAAAAAATGAAAGAGGAGAGAGAATAGTTGGGGGTTTGGAGGGTTGGGGGGTGGTGGGCTCACATCCGCAAAAACGATTGAGAAAACAGTTTTCCATTATTTTCTAAACACTGCGTTTAAACATTCGGTTTAGAAAAAAATTGGGGAAGTGTTTTCTCAGTTTGATATGCCAAACACTATCTCGAGATGAGTCAACGTTTAAACAAAAAAAATAGCTGAAAACAAGAACCAAACATGCCCTAAACCTTTGCTGCTGCTGCTGCTGCCTCTTCTTTTTCTTTTGTCATCCACTGACCCCTCAACCCCCCCACCCCCTACCCCCCAAACCACCCAAAACCCCAACTAAAAAAGATTAAGAAAAAACACTGCCGCTGCCAGACTTACCGGAGGAGTGGAAGACGGAGGTTACGGAGGTTCTACTGGAAGAAACGTTGGCATCGGAGCAGCAACCTGCAAAGCTAAATTTTAAAATCAGGTCAAAATTTTTAGTTTTGCAGTTTGTATTAAGAATCGGCACTTTCTTTGGGGTTGTTTGGAGGTGGTGTGTAGGTTCACCAGTTCAGCACTTTTTCCTATATGTTTAATTTTCGAGAAAGATATCTCTGAACTTCCTTATGATTATGCCCCCAAGTTAAATATAATCCTATATCCACCAATGATGCCACCTCTCTCTCCAATACCGTAGCAACAGAAAGGGAATATATACTTAGACTTCACTACACCTTCACTTGTTGGTTCAGCGCATTGTATCAGGATCCAATTGGAAGAGCCTGATTTCTTACTGCTATCATTTTTCCTTTGGGAAAGCAATTTTCTCAGCAAACTTACTCCGCCTTTCTGTCTCTTATGTAGTGCCCCGTCCCTACATCGTTCCCCGTTGTTCGTCCACGGGGTACGCGAGAAAGGAACACTGTCGCTATCGACTCGGTCAAGACCGATAGGTCGGGACCGATCGAATCGATCGAGCGGGAATGGTTGAATTAAGACCCATTCCCCATTATGGAATGGCTTCTTCGGAACCAAGTCCCATATTCAGTGGGCTGCGCCTCAAGGATTGACTCTGCGGCTGAGTCGGGAGAGACCTCCCGTTGCTCTGCTTTTCACGCCGCTTGCGTTGGTTTTGGCTTTGTTTTCTGAATGCATTTTCGTGAATGTTTTCGATGGTTTTCATAGCTTACGTTTCGAACTTCGCATTCGTATCGAATTTCCTTGAATAACACAGTGTTCTAATCGGTTGCTGGTGCGATTTCAGGTGATCGCGTAGGCAACGTCTAGCGCGGCCAACCAGTTTCTCGCCTCAAGTAAATACTAAGGTGAGTGGCTGACCCTTCTTCCCTCGACCCTCTTCTCTAATATATTATCAATACTAGACATGTGCTATGCTAGAGGTAATGCAATGACAGGAATGATATTCTAATGAACGGTCACACGACGTCCCACGAACACGAACTATGCAGATGCTTGTCATACAATATATTCGTGCTTGCAATTATCAAATCATATAGAACCCTGCTAAGGAAAGGATGAATCGATTAAATAACTGTCGCAACGATACTATAAGATGTGCCTTGAAATAACAAATTAACTTAGCACGGTCATAGACAACTTGTCGACAAGGGTGATTGTTTCTTCGGACGGTATCCCGAGGCCACGGGACCGTTCCGGCCTAGGAAGAAACACGGATAGCTATGCCGGATGCATGCCACGGTAGGCAGTGGATTTCAACGGGGCTCGCTACCCGCGCTGAAGGACCTCTGTCTACCAAGCTATATGTCCAGGATGGCTTGTCATGCCAGTGACCTTCACGAACGCGCTCAATTACGTATCATTATTATCAACATGACAGGGAAGAACATGGTAAGTTTACGTTACGACGGCACGCACTGCCGGGGGTAAGATCTATCGTCATTATACGTTGTGCCTTCAATTACAAGTTTGAATTGAGTAGGATGGCTAGAAACTTCACTAAATATTTGTATGTACGCTCACTTGAATTCTTCAACAAATGAGAGCACGGGATTTAAATTGCCACGCACCAGCACAAAGTGTAAAGTGCTGACCCTCGCTCTCAACAGGTACTCGGGACCAGGATAGCGTGCTAAGGAACTGAAGGCGACACTCCTTTCTTTTGAAGCCTTGCTAGAGCGAAGGCTAGTTCTGCAACATTTTGAAGACTCCGACCCAACTGCAATCATGAGTCACAGACTCTCGCCGATCCTAGGTCTTAGAGAGTCATTTTGATGTTTGTAAAAAAGGATGTAAATGTATGGAATGTCTATCTCATCTATGTCGGTTGTAAGCCCGCGAGGCCTCTTTTGTAATCGAGTCTGTAATATACTTATTATCAATGAAAATGCAAGTTTCCTTCTCTAAATTAATGTGTTCAATTTCTCTGCGTACTCTTATATATGCTGTTGTTTTGGATAACCTTATGAACCGCCTTGTGCAAGCGCAACTTAGGCTTGCACGGCATCACTCCCGGGGGACGACTATCGATTCTATCGAATCGGGGTGTGACATAATGGTATCAGAGCACGGCTTTACGTCCTTGGCCTCCAGTGTCGAGTTTTTAGTCTCAAAATCGTTGGTCTCGTGTCGATGAGATATGTCGTTCCATACGAGTGCGCCCGCAATAAGTTTGGTGACTAATATATTTTGCCTTCAAAATCCTAAAAGGCACGTCGGTGAACGTGGCGACGAACGAAGAAAGTGCTTCGAGCGGCTCGAGTAGCTCGAGGCCCGGACCCTCAAACGATGCCATGGAGCGGATGTTGCGCATGCTGGAATCGCAACAACGACAAGCTGAGGAGAGTCAATGCCAGAATGAACAACATCGACGGCAGACGGAGGCACGTCAAACTCAGTTCGAGGCCCGATTCGAAGCACAATTCAAGTTGCAGCAGAAGCAGCTTGATACGCTCCAGCAGATTGTTCAGACGGTGGTGGCCAACAACAACAACAACTCTGTGACAACCCATGCCGTAACCGAGCCTGCGGTCAGACAAAGCGAAGTCGATCCGGAGGCACCCGAGCTTACACCTGCAGCACCGAGAAGTTCTAACTTCGACGTGTCGACATTCACAAAGAGTTGCCGTACTTCATTCAACGGCACGGAAGATCCGTCCTTGGCGATTGACTGGTTAAAGGAACTAGAAGACAAGTTCGAGCTGCTGGGCGTTGAAGAGTCCAAGAAAGTCGCATGCGCTCAACTTCTACTCCGGTCGAACGCGCACGACTGGTGGGCCGTGCAAAAGCGAGCGATCAGACACGACGACGAGACAACGACAATTTCTTGGGCCACCTTCCGCGAGGCGTTCGAGATCGAGTACCTCCCCATAGCCATTCGACAAGAGAAGGAAAATGAATTCATGCAGCTAAAGCAAGGAAACATGACGGTGCGGCAGTATGCGACGGAGTTTAACAAGTTGGCCAAGTTTGCTGGAGAATTCCTGCCCTCCCTGGCAAGTCGTGTTCGACGGTTCGAAGTGGGTCTACGACAATCCATCTACGCCCATGTGTCCGTTCCATAATACAAAACGATGGGGGAGTCTCTCAACCACGCCCTCCGCCTTGAACGCCAATATCCTCCAGGTGCTGCCGGCGCTGTGCATACCTACAATCACAAACGCCCAAGCCACGCGGGAGGAAACAACGTGACCAAGCGTCCGAACAATGGGCCCCCGGACGGACACCAGGCACGGAACCAGGGACCTCACTGCACAAAATGCAACCGGAACGGACATCTCGCCGTCGACTGTGAAGTTCAAAATGGCGGATGTTTCATTTGCGGAAAAAGGGGTCACTTTCATGGAGATTGCCCGAAGCGTAGAAGAAACAACTTAGACGCACCTCAGCATCCACAGCACCGTCCAGGGAATCAAGTTCCGGCACCTCGAGCACCTCAACCCGCACTGCAAAATGGCCAAGACCGTCGCCCCAATGCCCAGGGCCGCGTCTACGCCATGACCCGAGATGAAGTGCTTGCATCAGATACGGTCGTGACAGGTATACTTAGTTTCAATAATGTGCCTGCCCGTGTATTATTTGATTCAGGTGCTTCACATAGTTTTATATCGGCAGACTTTGTCGTCGAGCACAAATTTCCGATGATATCGTTAGACCTCGACCTTAGCGTAAGCACACCTTCGGACACACCAATACTCACTAATTTAGCTTACGCCGACGGGATTATCTGTATCGGTGGTCAAAAGATCGGTCTTGACGTGATAGTCCTAGATATGAAGGACTTCGATATCATTCTGGGAATGGATTGGCTCGGGCCGTACAACGCAACCATAGACTGCGCCAGAAAGACGGTCACCTTCCGTATTCCAGGGGTGCCTGAATTCTGCTTTTCGTGTGGTGAGGCATCGTCGACCTGTATGCTGATTTCGGCAATTTCTGCTCGGAGGATGCTGCATTCTGGGTGTGAAGGCTATTTGGCGTCCGTCCGAGACATGCGACAGGATGGTGCAAATGCGGGTCAGACCGACGTTGTGGCAGAATTCCCCGATGTGTTCCCGGACGAGCTACCCGGCATGCCCTCCGATCGAGAAATCGAGTTCAGCATCGATATATTTCCCGATACTCGACCAATTTCCAAGGCCCCGTACAGAATGGCTCCCGCCGAGCTGAAGGAACTCAAGGTCCAGCTACAAGAGTTACTCGATAAAGGGTTTATTCGGCCTAGTATTTCACCGTGGGGAGCGCCCGTATTGTTTGTGAAGAAGAAGGACGGGTCCATGCGTCTGTACGTTGATTACCGAGAGCTTAACAAGGCCACCATCCGGAAGAAGTACCCATTGCCCCGCATAGACGACCTATTTGATCAACTGCAAGGCGCCTCGGTATTTTCGAAGATTGATCTCCGCTCAGGCTATCATCAGCTCAAGATCAAGTCAGACGACGTGCAAAAGTCCACCTTTCGCACTCGATACGGCCACTACGAGTTCCTGGTGATGCCATTCGGCCTGACGAACGCTCCTGCCGCCTTCATGGATCTGATGAATCGGGTATTTCGACCCTTCCTTGATAAATTTGTGGTAGTCTTTATTGACGATATTCTCGTCTACTCGAAGGACAGGGCGCAGCATGCAGAACATCTACGGGCCGTGCTCCAGACACTTCAAGAACATGAGTTGTATGCGAAGCAGAGCAAGTGCGAATTTTGGCTAAGCAGCGTATCCTTTCTTGGTCACATCATTTCGTCCGAAGGCATTGCAGTCGACCCGAAAAAAGTGAAAGCTGTTGCTGATTGGAAGCGGCCTGCGTCTGCTAGTGAGATTCGAAGCTTTCTTGGTTTGGCGGGATACTATCAACGCTTCGTGAAAGACTTCGCGAAGATTGCATCGCCACTGACTCGCCTCACTCAAAAGGGAGTCGTGTATGAGTGGTCGGATGACTGTAAAGCTTCATTCCAGGAGCTAAAGCAGCGACTAATTTCGACACCTATACTCGCACTTCCGGATGGGCCAGAGGGTTTTCAGATATTCAGCGATGCTTCAGGCCAGGGCTTGGGATGTGTGCTCATACAGCAAAATAAGGTGATATCCTTCGCCTCCAGACAGTTGAAGCCGCATGAGAAGAACTATCCTACGCACGACTTGGAGTTAGCGGCGATTGTGTTCGCGTTAAAATTATGGCGTCACTATCTATATGGTGTGGCGTGCGCGATCTATACCGACCATAAGAGCCTCAAGTATCACTTCACTCAGAAGGAATTGAACTTGCGACAGAGGCGCTGGCTCGAACTGATCAAAGACTATGACTTGACGATCGACTACACTCCGGGCAAGGGAAATGTTGTGGCGGACGCTCTGAGTCCGAAATATCTTGCCTCGCTCTCCATCAACCGCAGACTACTACAAGATCTAGAAGAAATGGGCATCGATCTCCGGGTTCGATTCAGGGATATACGGCTGGCGCAGCTGCAGTTAGAGCCGAGTTTGCTGGAAAAGATCATGGCCGCTCAGAAGGATGATCCGTACCTGAAGAAAGTGCGCAAGCGAATTTCGACAGGTAGTGCGACCGACTTTGCGGAAGATAAGACCGGCGTGCTGAGAATGAATGGCCGACTATGTGTTCCGGATGATTCAGAACTACGAAAGGAGATAATGTCGGAGGCGCATCATGCGAAATATACCTTGCATCCAGGCAGTACCAAGATGTATAAAGACCTCCGCACGACCTTCTGGTGGCACGGGATGAAGAGAGATGTGGCGCTCTTCGTGTCGCAATGCATGGCCTGTCAGCAGGTAAAAGCTGAGCATCAGCGACCGGGCGGGGAGATGCAGAACCTTGCCATTCCAGAGTGGAAATGGGATCATGTCACGATGGACTTTATTGTTGGCCTGCCGAAGACACCACGGGGAAGCGACGCCATTTGGGTCATCGTCGATCGACTAACCAAGTCAGCGCACTTTATTGCCATCAAAGTTACTTGGAGCGTTGATCGCCTGGCGCAGATTTATCTTGACGAGATAGTACGGCTGCACGGAGTTCCAGTATCCATCGTCTCTGATCGGGATTCACAGTTCATGTCGCGATTCTGGAGTAGCCTTCAGTCGGCGCTGGGTACCAAGTTGCAGTTCAGCTCAGCTTCCCATCCTCAGACCGACGGCCAAACGGAGCGCGTTAATCAGATTCTCGAAGACATGCTACGGCTCTGCGCAATTGACTTCAAATCAAGCTGGGACGTTCACCTACCATTGGCGGAATTTGCATACAACAATAGCTATCAGTCCAGCATCCAAATGGCACCGTATGAAGCTTTGTACGGCCGGAAGTGCAGATCGCCCATTTGCTGGGATAAAATCGGGGAACGGCAGATGCTCGGTCCGGAGCTGGTGGAACAGACTGTGGAAAAGGTCAAGCTCATTCGGGAAAGACTGAAGATTGTACAGAGTCGGCAAAAGAGCTACGCCGATACCCATCGAAGACCACTTGAGTTCCTGGTGGGCGATCATGTGTTCGTGAAGGTGTCGCCTATGCGAGGAGTTACTCGGTTCGGCGCGAAAGGAAAGCTGAGTCCGAGATTCGTTGGGCCGTTCGAAATACTCGAGCGGGTCGCCCCAGTGGCCTATAAAATTGCCCTACTGCCGGCGCTTGAAGGTGTGCACAATGTCTTCCACGTCTTCCAACTGCGGAAGTACGTGCACGACCCTAGCCACGTGGTGGATTTTGGCCAGCTGGAGCTAAAGTCTGACTTATCCTACATTGAAGAGCCCGTTCAAATCTTAGAACGCAAGGATAAGCTGTTGCGGAATAGGGCGATCCCACTCGTCCGCGTACGCTGGAGGAACCATGCGGCAGAAGAGTCGACATGGGAACTCGAGTCTGAGATGAAGGAGAAGTTTCCTTCATTGTTTTCGTAGAGGTAGGTTCTGTTCTTAAGTTTCGAGGACGAAACTTTTTCTTAGTTGGTTATGGTGTAGTGCCCCGTCCCTACATCGTGCCCCGTTGTTCATCCACGGGGTACGCGAGAAAGGAACACTGTCGCTATCGACTCGGTCGGGACCGATAGGTCGGGACCGATCAAATCGATCGAGCGGGAACGGTTGAATTAAGACCCATTCCCCGTTATGGAATGGCTTCTTCGGAACCAAGTCCCATATTCAGCGGGCTGCGCCTCAAGGATTGACTCTGCGGCTGAGTCGAGAGAGACCTCCCGTTGCTCTGCTTTTCACGCCGCTTGCGTTGGTTTTGGCTTTGTTTTCTGAATGCATTTTCGTGAATGTTTTCGATGGTTTTCATGGCTTACGTTTCGAACTTCGCATTCGTATCGAATTTCCTTGAATAACACAGTGTTCTAATCGGTTGCTGGTGCGATTTTAGGTGATCGCATAGGCAACGTCTAGCGCGGCCAACCAGTTTCTCGCCTCAAGTAAATACTAAGGTGAGTGGCTGACCCTTCTTCCCTCGACCCTCTTCTCTAATACATTATCAATACTAGACATGTGCTATGCTAGAGGTAATGCAATGACAGGAATGATATTCTAATGAACGGTCACACGACGTCCCACGAACACGAACTATGCAGATGCTTGTCATACAATATATTCGTGCTTGCAATTATCAAATCATATAGAACCGTGCTAAGGAAAGGATGAATCGATTAAATAACTGTCGCAACGATACTATAAGATGTGCCTTGAAATAACAAATTAACTTAGCACGGTCATGGACAACTTGTCGACAAGGGCGATTGTTTCTTCGGACGGTATCCCGAGGCCACGGGACCGTTCCGGCCTAGGAAGAAACACGGATAGCTATGCCGGATGCATGCCACGGTAGGCAGTGGCTTTCAACGGGGCTCGCTACCCGCGCTGAAGGACCTCTGTCTACCAAGCTATATGTCCAGGATGGCTTGTCATGCCAGTGACCTTCACGAACGCGCTCAATTACGTATCATTATTATCAACATGACAGGGAAGAACATGGTAAGTTTACGTTACGACGGCACGCACTACCGGGGGTAAGATCTATCGTCATTATACGTTGTGCCTTCAATTACAAGTTTGAATTGGGTAGGATGGCTAGAAACTTCACTAAATATTTGTATGTACGCTCACTTGAATTCTTCAACAAATGAGAGCACGGGATTTAAATTGCCACGCACCAGCACAAAGTGTAAAGTGCTGACCCTCGCTCTCAACAGGTACTCGGGACTAGGATAGCGTGCTAAGGAACTGAAGGCGACGCTCCTTTCTTTTGAAGCCTTGCTAGAGCGAAGGCTAGTTCTGCAATATTTTGAAGACTCCGACCCAACTGCAATCATGAGTCACAGACTCTCGCCGATCCCAGGTCTTAGAGAGTCATTTTGATGTTTGTAAAAAGGGATGTAAATGTATGGAATGTCTATCTCATCGATGTCGGTTGTAAGCCCGCGAGGCCTCTTTTGTAATCGAGTCTGTAATATACTTATTATCAATGAAAATGCAAGTTTCCTTCTCTAAATGAATGTGTTCAATTTTTCTGCGTACTCTTATATATGCTATTGTTTCGGATAACCTTATGAACCGCCTTGTGCAAGCGCAACTTAGGCTTGCACGGCATCACGCCCGGGGGACGACTATCGATTCTATCGAATCGGGGCGTGACATGTTAGGTACAAGTAAAAGTCTTTCTATTTCACCCTCCACTTTCTGCTGGTTAGACTCATCTGAACTGTAAAAAAACTTTCAAGCAAGGTAGCTGATGCTGGTTGACTGATGCTTTCAGTTGCAAGATCACTTGTGCCCATCTAGAACTTGTTAGTCCCGGGGCTTGATCAAAGATGAAAAACAAATACAATCGAGATCTGAGATGTCACACAAAAACTTTGCAGTGATCAAACTCAAGATCTACGATGGTACAATAAATCAAATAGCCAAATTACAATCTGTAGGAGGGAAAAAGAGAAGAAAAGATCTCTCGTTCTTCTTTGCAAACGTGGTTGCAATTGGGACAGAACGAGTTACAATAAAACTAGAGAGAGATGAGAAGAAGAACAATGCTGGGGTGTCAAAACACCGTTGCTCAAAACAAGATTCGCCCCACACGATCTGCTTCTAGGAACCAGCAAGTTGAAGAACTTGTGGAACGCTCGAAGTCACCTCTGTTCAGACTCCTCGGATGGACTTGCAATGGCGGCAGCAACTCTCTCTCTCTTTCTCCTTTTCTAACTTGTAATTTTCGTAGTAGTCACAAAGGAGGCCAGAAGAGAGTATTTATAGAGAGAGGGTGGAAACCCTAACTGCCTCTTCAGTTATGGAAAGATTGAATCAAATCCCAAAAGATAGCAACAAGATTTAATTCAAATCCCACGAAATTAATTCAAATCCCACAAAGATAGGATCTGAATAAATTCAAATCCCACAAAGATTGGATCTGATTTAATTGCATTAATTCAGCCTTTCCATAACTGATTTGTAATCTGCACAGTCAGCGGATCCCTCCATGCGGTAGCAGCAGCAGCCTGGCCGCATGAGCCTAATGGCCGCATGAGCCGCATGGACCGTATGAGCCGCATGAACCGTATGGACCGCATGGGCCGCATGGACCGCATGGACCGCATGGACCGTATGTGCCGCATGGACCGCATGGACCGCATGTGCCGCATGAGCCGCATGAGCCGCATGGTCGCATGTGCCGCATGTGCCGCATGAGCCGCATGGCCGCATGAGCCGCATGAGGCCGCATATGAGCCGTATGCCGCATAAGACCGTATGGCCGCATATGAGCCGCATAAAGATCGCATGACTGCTGACGTGCTAAGTGCAAAGTGTGCCATCAAAACGCCACATTACGCCTCATGAGCCCATGAGCCCGAGTCCAAGTCCGAGTCCGAGTCCGAGTCGCTAAGCCCCTTTGGGGCTTAGCTCCAAATGGAATTAATCCTAGAGAATGACAAAAGCATTAATGCTTAATCCTTGGAGCCTTATTCTTACCTCCTTGTAAAATCACCCACATGGTTCCCTCCTTAGGGTCACCACCCCATATGCATCTCTCAACAATACACCCAAGTATATATGTTGAGATAACTCATGGTGCATTTCCGATGTGGGACTAAAATTCACAAGGCATGTTGAGAGCAACCTCTCTCCATGTAAAGAAAGCACCAATAATCCCCCATATATCATAACATATATATGTGTCCAGGGTTGAGCGTTCTCCACAGTTACTGTCCATTTTGCATTAGGATAGATGTCGCTGACGACTTGAATCTTCCCGCATGGGTTAAATAACAATGTGATACAAGAATGGACTACGCCTTGAATTCTGCACCACAATTATAATTCTTTCCACTCACAAAGTGTAGTTACGTGTGCTTCTGGCTGCACATTAAAGGCCCTGTGCCAGCCTGGTTTCAGTGTATAATTTTGGGCGTCTACAAGTTTACCCTCAAGAGACGGCCCGATATCTCTTTCCATACACTATAGGTGAGTTCTTTATTAAAGAGATATGGCATGAAGCCTTGCGCTTCCTTGCGGTGCTACGCCGCTATGACATGGCCTGAAGCCGAGGCATTACCCCTACCTGGGAACCTCATCGTAGTGTCATACTACTGTAGCATGAGGTCACAAGCCTCTTTGTAGTGCCAAACTACCCAGCATGAAGCCTAAGGCTTCCTTGCGGTGTTACGCCGCAACGACATGGCTTGCAATGCCGAGGCTTTACCCCTACCTGGGTACCTCATCGTGGTGTCGTGCCACTGTAACATGGGGCCATCCTCCCCTTTGTAGTGCTGTCTACAACTCTTTAATTACGTCATACAGCATTAGGCTACCTGCCTATTTGCGGTGCTACGCCGCTGTGACTTGGCTTGCAAAGCCGAGGCATTACCCCTACCTGGGAACCTCATGGTGGAGTCACCCCACTGTAGCATGGAGATTCACTCCTTGTAGTGCTGCTCTACCGTGCTTCCTGTAAAGCACACCAGGCATTCACTCTGCCTGAGAACTCATTAAGGTGTTTAAGCCAACCTTCCACAGGATCTATTTTTCTGTAGAAAAATACATAGTAGACAACAGTGGTTATGGGTCCGTATCCCTTCCATGTTCCAGAGAACAAGTACCCACTGTTACCTGATAGTTTCGCAGTCAGTGATCCTCCATTGAACCAAAAGTTAGATGCCTAGTAGATTTCTCTTTGAACTAATAGCATAAAACTTTATGGTAGGATTACAAAGACACACTATCAGAATGCCTTCAAGCCCATTTTACAAGCTGTGTCATCGACCAACTGGCGCTTGAGGCCCTTTGTGAACGGATCTGCCAGGTTCTCCTGATTCCGAACATCAACCACTACAATTACACCTCTTTTGATAAGATCGTGTACTGCCCTATGCTTCAACCGCACAGTCCTCTTCTTCCCGTTGAAGAGGTCATTTGATGCCACCGCCGCAGTCGCCTGGTTGTCACAGTATATCGGTATCGCCGGTATCTGAGCCCCAACCACTGGAAGATCATACATGAGCTCCCGAAGCCATTCTGCTTCATCTGCTGCAGTTTCAAGTGCATAGAATTCAGATTCCATGGAGGAACGAGAGAGTATAGTCTGCTTCTTCGACTTCCACGATATAGCAGCTCCACCCAAGGAAAAGATATATCCACCAGTGGATCTCTTGCTTTCCATCTCTGAACACCAGCTAGCATCACTGAAGCCTTCCACTACTGTCGGATACCCATTGTAGTACAGTACATATGTCTGAGTTTTCTTGAGATATCTTATCACCCGCTTCACAGCTTTCCAGTGCTCAACCCCTGGGTTGCTTGTGAACCGACTCAGTATTCCCACGGCAAAAGCTATGTCAGGTCTTGTGGCAGTGGTTGCGTACATCAAACTTCCGATAACGCTAGAATACTCCAGCTGCCTGACGCTTTCCTTTGAATTTGGCTTCAGCCTCTGATCACACCTGTATGGCGTATCGATCCCTGGAAGATCTTTATACCCATAGCGTGTGAGCATCTTCTCAATGTAGTGAGATTGTGACAGCGCTACTCCAGTGTCTGTCCGGATGATCTTTATGCCCAAGATAACATCTGCATCCCCCAAGTCCTTTATACTGAACTTGGTTGAGAGGAACTTCTTTGTCTCTGTGACACAGCCTATATCCGTACCTAGGATTAGCATGTCGTCCATGTACAGACAAACGATGACTCCTCTTCCATCAGCGAACTTTGTGTAAACACATTTGTCCGTCTCGCTGACTCTGTAGCCGTTTGACTTAATAACTTTGTCAAACTTCTCATGCCACATCTTGGGAGCTTGCTTCAAACCATACAATAATTTCACCAACTTGCAGACTTTATCTTTAAGACCTTTGACGACAAATCCATCTGGATGTTGTATGTAAATCTCTTCGGTCAGCTCTCCATTAAGGAATGCGGTCTTTACATCCATCTGATGTATCACCAACTTATGTATAGCTGCTAGAGCGATTAACATCCTGATGGTGGTCATCTGGGCTACTGGAGCGTACGTGTCAAAGTAGTCTATCCCCCTGTTTCTGAGAAAATCCCTTGGCTACCAGCCTGGCCTTGAACTTGTCAATAGTTCCATCTGCCTTCATCTTCTTCTTGAAGATCCATTTACATCCGATGGGCTTTTCTCCTTCAGGTAGATCTACCAACACCCATGTGTTATTGGAGGTGATAGAGTCAAACTCGTCATTCACTGCCACCTTTCAGAAGATAGCATCTCTGGTCTTCATCGCCTCATCATAGGTAAGCGGATCTGCTTCCACATGATAGGTGACAAAGTCATCTCCGAAGTCTTTCGGTCTCCTCACTCGCTTAGCTGACGGCTCTGCGAGTTCAGGTACAGGAGTTGTTTTCTCAACAACAGCTTCTTCTTGGACTACTGGCTCATATGAGATTTCAGTCTCATTTGCACCTCCACCATTTCCCGGAATGTCCAAAAGAACAATGTTTTTGTCTTTTGCAAACTTGTCTTCAAAGTATTCAGCATCACGAGATTCGATGATATGATTTGACTCAATATCAAGAAATCTCCGAGCATCACTCTTCTCGGCATACTCCAAGAAGATTGCCTTCGTAGTCCTTGTCCCTAGCTTCTGAATCTTCAGATCTGGGAGTTTCACATACGCCAGACACCTCCACACTCGAATGACATTCAAGTTAGGTCTGACTTTGAACCAGAGTTCATGAGGAGTTACGTCCGAAGTTGCATGTGGCACTCTATTTAGAATAAAAGTGGCCGTCAATGCAGCTTCTCCCCAGTAGCATTTAGGAAGACCCGCGGTTAGCAGCATAGAGTTCATCATTTCTGTCAACGTTCTGTTCTTCCTCTCCGCTACTCCGTTAGATTGAGGAGAATATGGAGCAGTAGTCTCGCATATGATTCCATGTTCTCTGCAGAACGATGCGAATTCATGAGACCTGTACTCCCCACCTCGATCACTCCTTAACCTCTTAAGTTGTTGTCCAGTCTGCCGTTCAGCTTCGGCCCTGAACTCTCTGAACTTCTCGAAGGCTTCGTCTTTAGACTTGAGCAAGTAGACGAACGCATATTTTGAGAAGTCATCGATGAAGGTTATGAAATACTTCATCCCGGCCTTCGTGGAGAAATGTTTGAAGTCACAGATATCGGAGTGCACCAACTCCAGAAGATCTGTGCTTCGATTGACCCGATGAAAGGGTTTCCTTGTGATCTTCGTCTGAGCACACACCTCACACTTCTCCACCTTACCCCCATATTTGGAGATAAGTCCTAGACTAGACATTTTGTTAATTCTTTTACAATGAACATGTCCTAGTCTATTATGCCACAACTCAAGAGAATAATCAGAAAATGCAACTGCATTAATATCTTCAAACTGGTTAACAAGCTGAATTTTAAACATGCCTTCGGTTTGATAAGCCTTCCCGAAGTATGTTCCTTTCTTGGACATCACCATCTGACCAGCATTGATGTCCATCCTCAAGCCTGCGTTGCAGAGCAGGCTCCCAGAGATCAGGTTCTTGGCAATCACCGGAATATGCTTCACACCTTGAAGCGTCAGAGTGTTTCCAGAAGTGAGTTTCAGTTCCACGGTCCCGATCCCCAGAACTTCAGCTTGGGCCTGGTTCGCCATGACAACCTTCTCAGATATCGGCTGGTACATGACGAACCATTCCTTGCCTGAACAGACATGGCAAGTCGCTCCAGTGTCTATCCACCAGTCAGAGTCAACCCCCACAGTTGTGACCTGTCCGATCATAACAACGTTAGAAACCAATGAAACCCTATTAGGCTCACCTTTCTCTGATTGTTTAGACTTAGATCTGCATTCACTCTTGTAGTGGCCTTTCTTGCCACAATTGTAACAAGTCACGTGGGACTTAGTCTTCTGTTGCTTGAAAGAAGGACCCTTCACTTTTAGATTAGCGAAGTCCTTCTTCTTGGGATGAGAAGCCGCCTGCTTCCCCTTGGAATCTCTCGTCTGCACAAGATTGGCTTTAGCCAACTGTTTGGACAGAGTGTCCACCTTCTGTTGAGAACGCATCTCGTCCTCAACATGGATCTCTTGAAGTAGATCTCCCAAGCTAATGTCTAGCTTCTTTCTGTGCATCCTTGTATAGAAGGTACTCCATCCAGCAGGAAGTTTTGAGACGATCCCTCCGACGATAAACTTGTCGGGAAGGGGCATCTCTTCGTCTTCCAGTTTCTGACGCAGCTTCAGAAATTCCTTCACCTGTGGCAGCATGGACTTTTCGTCCTCAAAGAGCAATTTGTGATATTTTTCAACCACAAACATTTTGCTCCTGTTCTTATCTTCTTCATACAGATTTTCCACAGACTCCCATATGTCTCTGGTAAGTTCCTTCTTTGAGTAGGATTCTGCCAGGGAGTCCTCCATAGCATTCAGGATGAGAAGCCTGCAGATGCTATTTTCCCTTCTCCACTTGGCCTGGAGTTTGGTAGCCGCGTTGATGGAGGCAGTAGATCCAGTGTCTGGAACAGATGGTTCTTCCTCCAAAAGAACATGATCAACGTCTTTCAGTTGAAGAGTTAGGTACACCATTCTCTTCCAGACTTGATAGTGCTCTCCATCGAACTTTTCCAACTTGCAGAAGTCCGATTGGAGGAGCGAAGCATTAATGTTTTCCATCTATACGGATCTTGCTTTGAGATTGTTAGTCCCGGGGCTTGATCAAAGATGAAAAACAAATGCAATCGAGATCTGAGATGTCACACAAAAACTTTGCAGTGATCAAACTCAAGATCTACGATGGTACAATAAATCAAATAGCCAAATTACAATCTGTAGGAGGGAAAAAGAGAAGAGAAGATCTCTCGTTCTTCCTTGCAAACGTGTTACAATTGGGACAGAACGAGTTACAATAAAACTAGAGAGAGATGAGAAGAAGAACAATGCTGGGGTATCAAAATACCGTTGCTCAAAGCAAGATTCGCCCCCACACGATCTGCTTCCAGGAACCAGCAAGTTGAAGAACTTGTGGAACGCTCGAAGTCACCTCTGTTCAGACTCCTCGGATGGACTTGCAATGGCGGCAGCAACTCTCTCTCTCTTTCTCCTTTTCTAACTTATAATTTTCGTAGTAGTCACAAAGGAGGCCAGAAGAGAGTATTTATAGAGAGAGGGTGGAAACCCTAACCGCCTCTTCAATTATGGAAAGATTGAATCAAATCCCAAAAGATAGCAACGAGATTTAATTCAAATCCTGTAAAGTGTGCCAACAAAACGCCACATTACGCCTCATGAGCCCATGAGCCCGAGTCCGAGTCGCTGGCTTAGCTCCAAATGGAATTAATCCTAGAGAATAACAAAAGCATTAATGCTTAATCCTTGGAGCCTTATTCTTACCTTCTTGTAAAATCACCCACATGGTTTGCTCCTTAGGGTCACCACCCCATGTGCATCTCTCAACAATACACCCAAATATATATGTTGAGATAACTCATGGTGTATTTCCGATGTGGGACTCAAATTCACAAGGCATGTTGAGAGCAAGCTCTCTCCATGTAAAGAAAGCACCAACAGAACTTCCTTCCATAAAGTAAATCTGTATTTCGATCGTTTATAGAGGCGGAGGAAGTTGGTGGCTGCTTTGCTTCGGCACGTATGATTGAAAACACAGGTGTAGGCAACTCTAGAGGGGGGTGAATAGAGTTTGTGTCGATAATCACCAAATAAAAATTAACTCTATATCACCTCCACAAAATAACTATCAAGATAGTAAATAAATCAGAAGGAAATGCGGAAGTAAATAAAGATCAGAAGAGCATACGCAAACACAGCAGTTTTAACCTGGTTTCCCTCGTGGAGGACTAGTCCAGGCCTGAGAACTCTAGCTCAGGATTCAAATCCACTATTTGTGAAATAGTAGTTTACAACCCGTGCCTTTTCTTCAGAAGAGCACGTCAACTTCTTACAGAGGATCGCAGTGGCGATTTGCTTGGAATTTTCCAAGCGACTTGGAATTGTCCAAGTGACTTTTCTTTTCAACTCTTGCACAAAAACTTCTAGCTGAATCGCACTTGAGCACCTTGGGGCTTAGGAAGTTTTGTGGCTAGATTGGAAGAGTAAGGCTCTTGACTATATAAGCTATGTAAGAGAAGAAGAATAGAAGAGTGGATGGTTTCAAATGAGAGAAACCAAGGCCTATTTATAGGGTTCGGGACAAGCAGAATTCGGCCAGAATTCGGTATGGATAATTCAAATTTTTTTTGGCCGTTGGACAGCTGGTAGCAAGCAGGCCCTAAAAATCAGGGTGCTGGAAATCAAGGGACAGAGTTCGGCCCGAACTCTGTGTGGAGGCAGAGTTCGGCCCGAACTCTGTCTCCAGCAGACAGAATTGGTCCATTGGGCTTTTGGACTTTGTGGAGCTTGGGCTTGGTTCAGGAATTGGTCTGTTTGAATGGTAGAGCTTGGAGAGATATGTCTAGGGGTTGAGATGACTCAGTGCGACTCAACGTACACATTCTCCTAGACTCAATAAATTGAAGATTACAGACTTGGAACAAATAGAAAAAACAAGAGCCCTTTGATGATGCCTTTCTTCTGATATTTGAGCAGCCATGAAGACATCTTTTTCTCTGACAGCAGTCGTCCAAAGATATACAGATCTGAAAATCTGAATACCTTTCGGGGGCTTCGCCCCCGAACCCCCGACGGGGGGCGCTGCCCCCTCGATCATTAATTCTTCATTGCCTATGTCCTGTTTGATCATGTTTGATCATGCTTACTGCATGTCTACAAATACATGTTAGGCCAGCAAAATATGTTGCAGTACGATAGAAGCATAGCAATATAATACAGGACAATTAGGACATTGCTAAGTTTAAGTAACAACATGATAGCATGTTAGGCCAACAAAATATGTTGCAGTACGATACAAGCATAGCAATATAATATACGACAATTAGGACAATGCTAAGGTTAAGTAGCAACATGATAGTGAGTATATGAGTATTAGTGACATCATTATGTTAAACTTAACTGATTAGACATATTCAAAAACACAATATAATCATTGGGCCAACAATCTTCCCCTTTTTGATTATGGCAAATCGGTTAAGTTTAAGACGGATACGATAGATGCATATATCACTAATAAACACATACTACGAGAAGATAGTGTGCTAACTTAAACTTATTTCTCCCCCTTTGTCATGATCAAAAAATAAGCTCCCCCGTAATAAGAGATAAAATAAACTCAAGCATAAGGAGGAAGGCATAGACAATCATGATCAAGATATACTAAATGAGGAACAATGGGAGAAGTGTGTAAAGACAAGTATAGAAACTACATACCAAAATGTAGAGTGCCAAATAGAAAATAGCTTGTCAAAACACAAATAGTTGGTAAAAGAATTTGAACATAATCAATAGATAGTTTACCAACATAAAATCCAAGAGAGACATCCAAAAACATAGTATGATATGAAATATTTCTCTAGTTTTGCAAGAGAATTAAAAAATTTAGTCAAAAATCATAGGAATTAGATAACTGCAAAAAAATAGATATCAAAGAAGAAAGATACCAATGAAACTATAGATATCAAAGAAGAAAGATACCAATGAAACTATAGATACTAGATATCAATTGAAATATGAAAACTTGAAACATTGATCAATGAAACTATGATAGTCACAATTGTCCACAGATAAATAGTGGAACAAAATCAAGGAATGATTAATGTAAAATATAGCAATTGAAATAAATAAACTTGAAACATTGATCAATAAAACTATGATAGCACAATTGTCCACAGATAAATTGTGGAACAAAGTAAATGAATGATCAATGTAAAATAAGGCAATTGATATAAAATAATCTCATTATTTACAAATCTATTTGCTTATCCAAAATTCATGCATTTGAACTCAATTACCTTATCATGCTTTATGAATACTCTTTAAAATAAACATGAAGGTAAAGGAGAAAAATATTTGAGAAGGAGAAATTCAATCGACTTAAATGCTCCCCCTCAAACTATTACCAGTATAGATAAAATCATGAATTTTGGGTAAGTCCTCAACAAGGAAAGCCAAAATAATTAAACATACAAAGAGAGCCAAATCATAGAAAGTCATATCAAAGAAAGCACAATAGTCATCAAGATAAAATACGAAAGTAAATATTAACGAGATGACTCATATCAAAGAAATATGATGAAAACAATTGCATAAACTCTCATAAACCTTTCAAAAAATAACAGTATCATGACCTCAATCACTAAGATATAAATAATGATAAAAATATGGGTCAATGATGAACTAGGTATACGACATATTAAAGGGTATAAATGAATTGAACCAATTTATTTGCTCCCCCTTAAAATATGCGTATCTAGTTCCAAAGCACTTATAGCATAAATAAAATGATAACTACAAGATCTAGGGGTAAATCAACTATTGATTTCTCCCCCTTGCTCAATGCATATAAGGCTATAAAGACGACATAAAACAAATAATGTCATCTTTAGGAAAGATATCCAATAAAATAGTCACTAAAGATGAACGATCAAAATAATATCTCAATTAAGCACATATAATCAAAAGACGACATACACTAACCTATATAGAAGAATATCATATTGAAATATGATAGATCAATGCATGTTATCTTTGAGAAGAAGATCATCATGAAAAGAGATAAGGTCCATTAGAAAAATATTATTATGATCAAGAATAATAAGGACCATTAGAAAAATATCATCATGAAAAGGAATAATAAGGTCCATTAGAAAAATATCATTATGAAAAGGAATAATAAGGTCTATTAGAAAAATATCATCATGAAAAGGAATAATAAGGTCCATTAGAAAAATATAATCATGAAAGGAATAATAAGGTCCATTAAAAACAATCATGATGAGAATCACAATATAGCTCAAAAGATAAAAATACAACTAAAGAAAAATGTCATCATGAATAAAGTCAATTAAATCAATCATGAAGAAAGTCAATTAAATCAATCATGAGGAAAGTCAAAATATAGCTCAAAAATAATAAAGCTCAAATATCATGTCCATGATTATCTAATTAAGAAATGATCAACCAACTTATTGCTTTACAAGGACTATGCATGTTTTACCACATATGTACCCATCAACGGGTAATAATCCAACCTTGCTAATACTAAATGAGAAACCAATGAAGTTCAAATAGCAAAGAGCATATGTGATAGTCCATGAGTAGTCAAAGTAGAGTAATAAATTAACTTGATAACCACATAATTAGATAATATAGGACTACTCAATCATTAGGATCATTTATAAAGTAAACCATTAAATAATTATGATCCGTCATAAATCCCATCTAGAAACCATATAAACAAACCAATGAAAAATATAGAAAAGAGTCAATCTTATTTAAATTATTACAGATTTAATCTAAAGAGACGTAATCTGATAGTATGATAAAATCATGACTACAAAAGATGAGAGAAGTTTAAAAGATGCTTATCAATGACTAGTATGAAAGGAAGTTAAAGTGATGAATCACAAATCTAAACGAAAACAAGATTAAAATAAAGAAATTTGTTAAACTAATTTTAGAGACCAAACATATGCATCTAAAGTAGAATACAAATCTTATCAAGAAAATTCATAAATCTTGTTTTTGTAATCTAGCATATCACATATAGATTGAAATTCAAGAAGATAGCTAGATGAGTGAAAGTGAATAAAAATTATGTAGCTTAACAATATATCGCAAATAAGCAAGCTAGCTACATAACTAATTAAGATTAATGAGATAGGCCATTAACATGATAAATGTGCTCATTAAATCTTAAGTCACTAACACAAAAAAAAACACATGCTTAAGCATAGAGTTCATCATAAGGGCAATACATTTTGAATGATCAAAATGATTATATACTCTTTGCTAAGCAAGGATAAGAGTATAAGATAGCAAGCAAATGAATTAGACTCTTATCAAGTAAAAGACAAAAAAGATGTTCATGAAAACACAGTAGAGCAAATCTCTTTGCCAAATATTGAGATTAACCCAAGATAATGAAATAATAGATTGATCTAGAGAATGCAAAATTATAACCATTATGAAAGTGTATTCTCTAGAAATGGAAAATCTCAAAGTAGAAAATCAACCCATAATAGCTAAGGACATGAGAAGTATGATATATCAATTACATGTATTCTCATGTGCTACAAAACATCATTGGGCAATAATAATAAAATATTTATAGCTCAAATATAAGGCTAGATATGATGAAGTATTCTGGAACTTAGGGGAGGATCCAGAACTAGATAATGGTTGCATGTAGACCTTAATAAATCTTAAGTCTATAAAGTGTTGATCACTTTGGGTTAGCTGTAGGGGCCGGTTCCCAGCTAGCGGTAGTCCGAAGACTAGTGCACCGTATCGCTTCAGGCTATTTACACCTGTATGAAAGAAAGACCCTTTCGGCTTGTTCCCAAATGTTCTTTACTTTTAAGAAATTAGATTTAGAGGAATATATGCAATATCATCAAACAACATCAAAGTATAAAAATCACTTTGAATAAGAGAGGTAAATACCCAAATAATAATGAAAGAATGGTCATCAAAATTTGCTAAGAATATTTTCAAAACAAATATTTTCAAAATACACTTTATGAAAATAAATATATAGAAGATTCATACTCAAAATAAGTATGATGATCTCAACAAGTAAGGTAAAGCACAAAACCAAGCAATTCTTAAAAGAACTTCCATAAAAGTCATGAACAAGACACTAAGAAATATTTTCTCTCAACATTCCAACTTAAAGGCATTTGAATAAATAAATATCAACATTTGGAATCAATAATGGCCATTGGATCTATAATTTGATCAACTGCAGAGGCTGTTTTCAGTTCTGGAACAGCCAGGCCGAATTCGGCCCGAACTCTGGTAAGGGTAGAGTTCGGCCCGAATTCCGGATTCTGGTGACAGAACTGGAATCAGGCTGAAAATTGGTTAAACAAAAAGATCAAAATAAGAGTGAAAGACATGTATCCATAAAGTCAACAAATAAAAGCCAATAAGATATCATCAAAAAGAAGACTTTAAGGAATAAGCTAATTGATTCAAGTAGAGATAACACAAATTTAGTCAAAAGAATCAATAGCTAAATTATAAGGTAAGCACAAGTATGAATAAATACTCTTCAAAATAATATGAAACTTGAGCTTATCTCATATGCCGACATAAAGATATTTATACAAAAATAGATGTCAATATAATAAATACATGATCTACATGTAAATGAAGAATTAATGAATATAGTCATGTATCCATCATGAATGACTGAAAAACTATCACAAATTCAAAAGCACGTATAAATAGACTTTATTAGGCAAGAACATAATTGATTCTCAAGAGGATAATCAAAATAAAATATGAGAATCGATAATGAATGTATTATGCAAGCACAAGATAAAAAGTAGTATAAGTGTATACTTGTCAAGTGATAAGAAGCTTGTGCTAAACACATATATTCACAAAAATCAATTAAATACAAATCGGCAAGAAGTAACTATCTCAAAAACATTAAAAATGGAGAGTCAAACTTTAAAACAAAATTCAAGAATCAAGCTCCAATGAACTAGAGTGATATGCATGCTTTATAAAGACAAAGAATAGCGAGCATGCATATGTAAATGTGTCACACTACTAGAAAATGAGTGATAAACTACATAGTGTGAACTAATCATTTAAAGCTGTGTAACTAGTCATGCTAGATAAAAGAAAAAGAAAATCAACTAAGCATGCTAGTATTATATCTCACATTAATTTATATAATAAGCAACTAAAGGATATCAATGTGAGCTAGTAGCAAGACATAAAGAAAAAACATGCTAGATTCTACAAATATAAACCATTTAGAGAGAATCGTTTAACATGTTACCAAAGTGGCTCTAGTGGCCACACTTGTGTTGGTGCAATTACTTGGAAGATAACCTTTGAGATTTGCAACCACCAACACGCTCCTTGGTGCTATATCCCGATACAAGAAGCTCCACCTACAACATTAGGCGAAGACTTTGGTATCCAAATAAACTTGGATCCACATTTGTTAGCTTTAGGGACCCACATACTATTTACTCTAGCATTGGTAGAAAAACTCCTACGAATAGGACAAGTTACACTCATGTGTCCAATGCAAGAGCAATAGAAGCACCTAATACTAGTGTGTGCACATGTATCAGAATGAGCATGATTATGAGCATGTGACATACTAGAATGATGAATATCTCTAGAGTGAGTATGCATGGATTTGGTCTTAAGAGTATCATGCAAATCATTATGCACACAAGTAAGAGAATCACTATGCATGGATTTGGTCTTAAGAATATCATGTTCTAATAGCAAATCATTATGCAAACAAGTAAGAGAATCAAATTTAGCATTTAAAGCATAATTCTCTTTTTCAAATAAAGCAATTCTAGAAATAAAATCATCATTTTGTTTCTTTAAAAAGTCAATAGAAGAATCATGCAAATGATTTAGCTCATGTGCTTGCTTCTTAAGATCTTCTATTGATGAGGAAAGAGATTTGATTTTCAAAATTAAAGAATCATTCAAACTCTTTAAAGAAACACAAGATGAGTTTTGAGAGTCAAGTCTAGATAATAAATCATTGATTTCATTTCTCAAAAACTCATTAGCTTCTTCTAAATGAATAACCTTTTCTACAAGTTCTTCATTTGTAGAATGAAAAGCCTTAGCAAACTTTAAGGAATGGTTAGCCATGGCTTTCCACTTAGAACACTTATTGCATTTAGAAGAAACATGATTGTCTATGCTACTAGAAGAAAATCCTCTTCATCGGAGGAGGAAGAATATGATGCCATACACAAATAAACAAGGATCTACTCTAAGGATGTTAAGCCTAACAATAGAGACCTTGCTCTGATACCAATTGAAAACACAGGTGTAGGCAACTCTAGAGGGGGGTGAATAGAGTTTGTGTCGATAATCACTAAATAAAAATTAACTCTATATCACCTCCACAAAATAACTATCAAGATAGTAAATAAATCAGAAGGAAATGCGGAAGTAAATAAAGATCAGAAGAGCATACGCAAACACAGCAGTTTTAACCTGGTTTTCCTCGTGGAGGACTAGTCCAGGCCTGAGAACTCTAGCTCAGGATTCAAATCCACTATTTGTGAAATAGTAGTTTACAACCCGTGCCTTTTCTTCAGAAGAGAACGTCAACTTCTTACAGAGGATCGCAGTGGCGATTTGCTTGGAATTTTCCAAGCGACTTGGAATTGTCCAAGTGACTTTTCTTTTCAACTCTTGCACAAAAACATCTAGCTGAATCGCACTTGAGCACCTTGGGGCTTAGGAAGTTTTATGGCTAGATTGGAAGAGTAAGGCTCTTGACTATATAGGCTATGTAAGAGAAGAAGAATAGAAGAGTGGATGGTTTCAAATGAGAGAAACCAAGGCCTATTTATAGGGTTCGGGACAAGCAGAATTCGGCCAGAATTCGGTATGGATAATTCAAATTTTTTTTGGCCGTTGGACAGCTGGTAGCAAGCAGGCCCTAAAAATCAGGGTGCTGGAAATCAGGGGACAGAGTTCGGCCCGAACTCTGTGTGGAGGCAGAGTTCGGCCCGAACTCTGTCTCCAGCAGACAGAATTGGTCCATTGGGCTTTTGGACTTTGTGGAGCTTGGGCTTGGTTCAGGAATTGGTCTGTTTGAATGGTAGAGCTTGGAGAGATATGTCTAGGGGTTGAGATGACTCAGTGCGACTCAACGTACACATTCTCCTAGACTCAATAAATTGAAGATTACAGACTTGGAACAAATAGAAAAAACAAGAGCCCTTTGATGATGCCTTTCTTCTGATATTTGAGCAGCCATGAAGACATCTTTTTCTCTGACAGCAGTCGTCCAAAGATATACAGATCTGAAAATCTGAATACCTTTCGGGGGCTTCGCCCCCGAACCCCCGACGGGGGGCGCTGCCCCCCTCGATCATTAATTCTTCATTGCCTATGTCCTGTTTGATCATGTTTGATCATGCTTACTGCATGTCTACAAATACATGTTAGGCCAGCAAAATATGTTGCAGTACGATAGAAGCATAGCAATATAATACAGGACAATTAGGACATTGCTAAGTTTAAGTAACAACATGATAGCATGTTAGGCCAACAAAATATGTTGCAGTACGATACAAGCATAGCAATATAATATACGACAATTAGGACAATGCTAAGGTTAAGTAGCAACATGATAGTGAGTATATGAGTATTAGTGACATCATTATGTTAAACTTAACTGATTAGTCATATTCAAAAACACAATATAATCATTGGGCCAACAATGATTTCTTTCGTCTTGGGAATGTGAGATGGTCAAATCTGGCTCCATCCTCAGTTTTCATGTGATCAAGCAGCCGCAGATGGCTCAATGAATTTGTATAAGGTATGACAATCTATCTGATACATTACTCACATGGCAGGGACCAGATTTGAACTGGTGACACAAGGATTTTCATTCCTATGCTCAACCAACTGAGCAATCCTGACCTTGCACATCATCTTAGTAGAGTACTTGTATCTAGGCTGTTGGTTCTGGCAGTTATAGGGGAAGAAATAACTTTGTCGAAGGGTGATGCATCTTGTGGTGCAGCCATGACTTTCAACTGTTTCCCTAGGTTTATAATGGTTGCCTGGCACTCTGCAACTTTTTCTGAAGCAGCAGAGATTTCCCAATCCTGCAAGATCATTGTGACAGCTTAGTTTTTAGTTGGAGATTTTTGGCATTATATAGCCATGGTAGTGAACTGAGCATGAACAAACAGTGAAAATGTTCTTGTAAAGCATTTCTCTGGGGCCACCGATCCAAGACCATGAACAAAAAAAATTGCTATAGTTGCCTCAATATTGATAGGATTGTTTGCTTTCTGACTTTAATCCATTAATTGACCCAAGATCATACCATGCTGTTTTCGGCCCCAAATCCATCAATACAACATAAATGCACACACAAAACAATAACTCGAGATGAGTAAAAAGCTCAAAATATACTTTCTTCTACCAAAACTACAATTGCAACTAAAGATGAAAATAATAATACTACAGTTATATAGCTTGATTCCCTGATAATAATAATAATAATTAACGTGGTTCGGCCTAATACCTATTGGACTTTTTGTGGTCATATCTAGGGCAAAAAAAATGATTACTTCATATTAAACTGCTTTAGATTTCCACAGGCAATTATCTCTATCAGGAACCTGAACCTTTCATGTCCAAGGGGCCAAGGGATTGTTCCTTAATTTGGGTTCTCATTCAATAAAGGATTATATTGTTTCAAACAAAAGATCTTCCTAGTTAAAAAACGATACATCTACATAATAAAAAAGACTAGTATTTCCCACCAAGAAAGATGAAGGCAAAGGATTATTTGGTTAAAACACCTAAGCATATCCAATGGTTTAAAGGTGTCTATCTATCAAGATAATTAACTCTCTCCCTCCCTGTTTAATTATTCTGCCAATTAATCAATATTTGGCTACATAATTTTTGAGATAAATCAATTTTTAAGTTGATTAATTGATTGATTATCTACTTTTTAACTTTCTAATCTTAAAACGTTAAAGCAAATCGAAAACATACTAAAATGCAAATTAAATATTATATATTTCATCATATTGTATATGTTCCTTTTGCTTATTACCATATAGATTTAATTCATTTGGAATGTACTTTACTTTGACATTTTGTTTATTGTTATATACTAGGTTAAATAAAATATTTGGAGGCGAGTCAAAAGAATGCCAAGAGGCACGCATCATCAACTAGTCAGTGAAATAACATATAGTTTATGAATGGTATATCGTCAACAATTATATATATATATATATATATTATTATATATATATATATATAATAATATATATATATATATATATATATATATATATATATATATAGGTCCGACACTACCAAAATACAGCCAATTAGCGACGGATTCTTAGCGACGGAAAATTTCCGTCGGCGTTAGCGACGGATTTGTGGCAAATAGCCGACGGAGTACCGACGACATGCCAATACATTTTTTATTTCATTTTAAGGGAGAGAAAAGGTCGCTCATCCGTCGCTAGGGGTCGTCGGAGACATAGCGACGGATACACAGCCGTCGCTATGCAATCGATTATTTGGCAGAAATTGTTGGGAGAAGTGGCGGGACAATTCGTCGACTACGTAGCGACGGATAGTCCGTCGGCAAGTATCAAATAGAGAGACGGATTAGCGACGGATAAAATCCGACGCAAGTTCGTCGCTAAATAAAGAGCCCAGACTTAAATTGAAACGACGGGGAAAACTTTTTATTCCCCCCAAATTTCATTCTCTCTCTCTCCCACGGCGGTCGGTAACCTCACTCTCCTCTCTCTCTCCCGCGGCGGTGATCGACGACCTCTTCTCTCTCTCTACCAAAGGTAATCTCTCTCTCTCTCTCTCTGTGGTCGTGGGTGTCATGGGCTGCCGGGGGCGTCGTGGGGCAGCGCGCGCTGAGGGCAAAGTGGGGCTGCGTGGGGCTGCGGTGGGCGGTGGCTCGCACGGGGCTGCGGCGGCCGCGCACGGGGCTGCGGCGGGCGGCGTGGTGCAGCGCGCTCCGGGGCAGCGGGGGGCGGCGGGGGGTGGCGCGCGCCGGACAGCGCGGGGCTGGGGCGACGGCTGGTGGTGGGAGGGACGGCGGGGGTTAGGGTTTACATATTTTCAATATAATGTATATTTAAGTGTTGTCTATAATATGTATATAAATGCATATGCATTTGTATTATTATTATTATTATTATTAGTATTATCGTGATTAATAGTATTATTTATTTAGAATTTATATAAAAATATTAGGGTTAGGGTTTACTCGGAGCGGTGGAGAAGAAGCATAGGGAAACAATAATTATCGGTGTTGGAATCGGTATCGGAATCGGTAAATGTTAGTTAGTTAATTTTAGTTAGCATTATGCTATTTAACTAGTAAAGGTTAGTTAGTTAATTTTATATATATATATATATATTATATATATATATATATATATATATATATATATATATATATATATATATATATATATATATATCATGGTTCAAAGTATCGGTATCGGAATCGGTATCGGACTTTTCCTATGAGTATTGGTATCGGCGATATCGGTAGTATCGGCAGTTTCGGATCGGAGTATCAGATTTTTTGTATTGGGAAAGAAATAATTATCGGTAGTATTGGATTCTTTTACATGCTTTTACAACCTTATTATGCTTTCAACCTAGGTTCACAATATCGGTATCTGAATCGGTATCGGACTATTCCTGTGATGTTTAATTTTTTGTGCCGAATTGACCGGAACGAAGACCCCCAATGTCGTCATCAGTCAATATTTGGTATCGGTCGGTATCGGATCGGAACATGCCAAACCGTATCGGTATCGACCGATACTTTAAACCATGAATTATATATATATATATATATATATATATATATATATATATATATATATATATAAAATATATATATATATATACTGACTCGTCAAGTTGAACCGTGTATAACATGCTCGACGCTTAAGAGGAATCATTTGGACTTAGTGGTATCGGTATTGAACTATATCGGTATCGGTATCGAACTATCGGTATCGATATCGAACTATCGGTATTGCTAGCGGACTATCGGTATCGGTATCGAACTATCGATATCGCACTATCTATATCAGTATCGTACTATCCGTATCGGACTATCGGTATTGGTATCGCACTATCGGTATCGGTATCGAACTATCGGTATTGGTATCGGTATCGGTATCCGTATGTACTTAGTATCGATCGTAGCAGAATAGTATCGGTATATCGGTTTGGTATAGGTCGTATCGGATGGTATTAACCTTAGCGAATTGGTATCGTCCTATCCGATATGTATCGACAGTATAGCTAGGATTCGTACCGGCCTTATTGATTCGGTATCGGCCACATCCGATAGGTATCGACCGTATCGGATATGTATCGGCCGTATCAGACTAGCATGGTGGAAGGTTTAGTAACAACTGTACTAAGATTTTTCTCTTCTCGAACTAGAATACCATTGCAAGAGAGTCATGAGAGAGTAAAAAAAATCTTCTACATATTGATGTTTACGAGAGTGATTGGCCAATTACAGTAACACACATGCTGCATTTCCATCAGGGAAGGATAGATTGTAGGCAACAACATATAGAGTTGTATTTCAGAAGAAGACAAACTCCTATAAACTCTTTGTTCACAAAGAGTTTGTACGAGTTCTTCTCCTTCCGAAATACAACTCTATATGTTATTGCTTTCAATCTCTCATTCCCTGATGGAAAATGTAGCATGTGTGTTACTATAATTGGCCAATCACTCTCGTAAACATCAATATGTAGGAGATTTTTTTACTCTCTCGGAACTCTCTTGTAATGGTATTCTAGCTCGAGAAGGGAAAAATCTAAGTACAGTTGTTACTAAACCTTCCATCATGCTAATCTGATACGGCCGATACATATCGTCTCTACGGCCGATATCTATCGAATATGGCCGATATTGAATCGATAAGGCCGGTACGAATCCTAGCTATACGGCCGATATATATCGGATAGGACGATACCAATTTGCTAAGGTCAATACCAATTTGATACGGACTATACCAAACCTATAGACCGATACTAGTCTGATGCGGTCGATACTAAGTACATCCGGCCTATATACCAGCGGATCCACGAGGCGGTGTCGTCCTTACGGGAGCAAATTGCCACGTACTTTCCGCCTCCGTCTACTGCTGCCGGTCCGTCTGCTGCTGGTGTCGGTCCGTCTTCTACTGGTGTCGGTCCATCGACTGTTGCTCCCGGTCCTTCTTCCGTCGGTTATCTTTCTTTCAACCCTGCTGCCCCTCTGGTACCGCCTCCGACTGTGACGGCACTCCTTGATCTCATATCGCCAGAGCAGCTATGCCGACTTCCGAGCAGTGTCTACGACGACTTGCCGCCGTACCTAGTGGAGCAGTATATTCGTTGGTCGCAGTAGGGATTACCACCACCGGGCAATCGAACTCCTCCTCCTCCTTAAAGTATTGTAATTAAGAAAATTTGGAATATTTGTGGGAATTTGAGAATATTTATGGGATTTTCGGATTATAATGACTGATATTAGTTTATGATTTCAGAATATTTGTGATAATTTTATATTGGTGTGCACTATATATTTGGTCTATGTGATTGTTGGATAATTGGTGTGCATTATATATTTGGTCTATGTGATTGTTGGATAATTGGTGTGCGTTATATATTTGTTTGGTTTATGCATATTTGTATGAACAGGGAAAGATCTACATTTTTTTTCAACAAAATCTCAGTTAGCGACGGACTAGTGACCACTTAGCGACGGATGTTTCCAGTTTTTGACTACCTTTCGACGGAATATCCGTCGCTACCTGGAGATTTGAAACTGTTTTCAGTTAGCAACGGGTGGTCGACGGATTAGCGTTGGAGAATCCGTCGCCAAGGTTCTAGAGATACATAGTTCGACGAAATAGCGACGGAACATCCGTCGCCAAGGTTCTGGAATGCATGACATTTCCAGAACAATGGCGACGGATTATCCGTCACTAGGCCGTCGCTTCGTCGACGGATGAGCAACGGAAGTAGCGACGACGTATCCGTCGCCATGATTCTGGAAATGCCAAGCATTTCCAGAACGTGGTCGACGGATTATCCGTCAGTCTTCCGTCGCTAATCCGTCCTTTGTTAGCGACGTTATTTGACGGAATAGCGACGGAATGATACACTCTGATACGCTGTTACGACGGTTTATCGACTGATTATCCGTCGCTAGCTTCTACACAGTTTATTATTAATACTTGAAATCGAGGAAAGACCGTCGGAATGTTGTCGCTAATGCATCGTATTGTGACGACGAAAAGCCGTCGCTATTCCGTCGCTTGACGACTACTTAACGACGGATCATTATTAGCGACGAGCTGATTGCCGACGGATTATTTTGACCAAGATCTGTTAGTGATCGATCGCTAATACAAATTGCCGACGGACGGGCGACGGATCTGGACGTCGCTAAATCGGCATATTTTGGTAGTACGAGTGGTCAGGAGATCGATTTTCGGGGGGAGCGTTCGCCATAATTACCTTCTTTCAACAACGAAAAAATACGTATATACACACACACACACACACTAGTAAATGCACGTGTTTTGCACGTATAACTCATATAATAAGAATAGTATCCAATTACAGCCAAATATCTCTTCTAACTTACGTAGTTAAGGTGGGATGTATTTTCTTGTTTCGTTGAGTTCGATTCCCCATGTTGAATATATATATATATATATATATATATATATATATGTCTTAAAGGAGGAGAAAAATATTTCGAAAGAGGTAATTAATAGATTAATAAAAAGCTACTTACATCGAATATTTAGAACCCCATAAGTCGCAAAACTCTAAATCTACCAAGTTATATATAATAGTCACTCCAACCCTATTGTCTCCCCACAACCCTCCCTTCTAGGTACTCTGTGTGGTGGTCTTTAGTCATTCAGGAGCTAGGTGGCCGTGTTGCTAGCATATCTTTTTGAAATTTCCATCCTCTTCATGTTGCTCACTCTTAAATCATCTCTGTAATTCCCATAGATGATTGGTCAGAGCTAGCTTCCTACTAGACGTTGGAAATGTTTTGTAGTGGCATTATTTTATTTGAATCTTTGGCATTAGATTCCTCAGGAACCCTTGAATGGAGCTTCATATCCCATACCATGTGGCTTGTTATAACAGACTAGGGTAATTCCAAGTAGATTCAGAAGTAGGGCAGCAGGCTGCTCCACCTATATTCTCACTGCACTCTCATCTTTCTCCACTTATCCCGAACCCATGGGATCTGCCCATAATCATTCACGTAGGCATAAGTCTGAAAGTCTTTGTAAACAACCCGAAAAAATGGATGACAATCAGGTGGCCCATCTCTCGAACCAGTTGCCATGTATGAATCACTTGGCTCTTTAAGCTTCTTGATGGGGCTTGAAGTCTGAAAGTCATTGTGAACTTGCGGTGTTGTAGATCTTCTCTTCTTTTCTCCCTCCCTTCTTTGTCTATCCTCTACTATCTTCTCCTGTGACATCGTACATGAGATAGTATCGTGCCCAAAATAATAGCACATCGTGTCACATCCCGACTCGAAAAATCGTTCGTCCTCGCTTGATTTTACCGAATCGATCGTCCTCGCTAGGACGTGATATTGCACGAGTCTGGAGTTGCACTCGTACAAGACAAGATGACAGGTTCTCAAAATAGTTAGCTTTGATTTAAAATGTAGCAGCGAAAGAAACAGAGTAAACAAAACAACTCTCTCTCTATTTGATAAGCAGTGGAATTACAAAGGCATCCAATAGCCCAATTTAATCATGTCATATTGGCTTACATACTCAAGTTCTCTCTTGCCCACAAAGAATTTCAATGTTCCATACATTATGTCTTCTATATCCCGGCCGCAACATCCTGTTGCAAGTTTGAACGTCAAAGCGGTCGCACGTCTCAAAATGCTACGGCATTCCATGCCTCAGCGCGTTCAAGCGAAGCTCCGCCGCGAGCAATCAATTTTCTGCATCCTGCAAGCAATCTGGTGGAGGATCAGTACTAATCCTCTTGCGTACTGATATTTATTCACTTTACTAAACTGACATTAAGTAGATATATGAATCATGCAGCTTAACTTGTGTTCTTTGTATTTTGCCTTAGGATAGGTTTTATGGCATATTCGAAAGCAGTAAAGCATGTTATCATGCCAAGCATGTTATGTTTGATTCATGGAAGCAAACAGACAGGAAACATATAACAACCTCGTGTTTGTTTTATGGTGCGACTTCTTACCACCATTGAAGCACTCACCCTTGCTCTGACGCAAGGTGAATACGCCTAACATCTTTTTCTATTATGTTATAAGTGATCTCTGTGTAGGATCTCTGTGTGCCTGCACTTTCAGCCCACCTTTCTTTAACTATATGAAGTCATTGGCGCCCACGCAAGAATGGACTCAATTTCTTTCTCAAATCGGGTAACCCAATGCCCTCCCCATACGAGATGCTAGCTCGTTTCAAAGGATATCGAACTTACCATTATTGTGGTTCAACACATCGACAATTGGTTGCAAGTCATCTTACGGATGTGTCCTCAAGATTAACCATCCTTCTTAGGCCAAACGGTCTCGGTGCTCCGGCCAATAACCGTTCGAGGGAAATCTCCACACCTGTGCACGGACAATATCTCAAGTCCATTCGACCATGCAATACGTGTCAACTCATACAACCAAATAGTCTTGAGTCTGAAACTCAGACTCCACATCGTCCCGCATTTCTTTTTTTCAATGTTCTTACTCTTTCTTTCTTTTCTTTCTTCTCACTCCTTTTTCTCTTTCCATGTTCTCACATTCTTTGTACAATTTGTTTGTTGGTTTCATCGCCTCGATTTAATATCCGAGTGAACGACACGCTAGGTTCCAAACAATTCAAGGTAACATGCCGCATTCAATAGTTATTCGATATCCTTTGACTCATGTATTCGATGCATGTTTTGATTCGATCTTCCAATGTGATAGACTTATGTTTATTTTCTTCGACTCATGCACTTAAGGCATGTCTCGATAGGGTATTCAATGTTCTATGGCTCGTGCACTAGGGCACTTGTCTTGATATAGTCTTTCTATGTTCTAGCCTTCTAACTCATGCGCATGGGCACGAACGACTCGTGCACTGAGGTACTCGCCAATACAGTTGTCCAATGTTTATATGACTTGTGCATCGAGGCACTCGCCCTTGCGGTATTTTCGATGTTCTATGGCGGCTCGTACATGTGATGTACGTTTCAATTCAATTATTCTTGGTATTCGACACGTACTACGATTTGTCTCCTTCGAGCCACGCCCGTGGACTTGATAGGTCAACTAGCATACAATGATACATTTTACTTAGTCATGACAGAATAGGAAAGAAGGGTCAAAGTCCTCCCACCTTAAGTCAGATACGCTTTGTCGTTTCGCCGAGCCGATGTGGCTCGATTTCATAACTTTGTTTGCACGACCAACTCTTCTGACTTAGCCATTCGAGTACTTCCTATTGCGTTGAACTATTTGACTGATTCGGCCTACCGTGACCTTGCCTCAGTCCAGTTGCGATACGATGCTTTGGTTTTGCGGACTCTGTTACAAACGAGGCAAAATGTCGACCTTTTAAAATTTAGCGACAAGTATAGCCTACATACGAAACCAACTTATGTAAAACCCCTAAATTTTACTATAATTTTTATTCTATTTTGGTATTATTTTTTATTTTGGTATTATACTTCGAGTGCGAACACGTACATACGAAATATTTTATCTTTATACAAAAGTTTTATCATAGAATAATATATTTTGTTTCAAAATAATATGAGTAAATAATTTTGTCTATTTGATTTATTATAAAATGATTATTTTATTATTGTAAAAAGTAATGGAGATAATTTAGGAAATTATATGTTATATTTTTGAAAATTATTATAATTAATTATAATTATTTATTTAGCAAAAGGTTATTTCAAAGATTTAAATATTAATTATGATTTTTGAAATTCATTTTTATTATTTTTATATTATATATAAAAAGACATTTTGGTAATAGATTGATTTAGTATTTGATTACTAAAGTGATATAAATTTGGATTATCTTATTTTAAGATAGTTTCTTTTTAAACTAATGTTGTTATTTAAATTTAAATTTGGATTATCTAGATTTAAGTTAGAAATAGATTTATTAATTTCAAACCGATTTAAATTAATATCGGATTTATCTAAAGGGATTAATCATTACTAAACCATATCGATCTATGGTGTTCACCTCCTATACAAGGAGAAGCCATTTGCTCTCTTCCACAAGTCCACCATCTTATTCCATATTTTACAAAATATAAATTTCCCTCCGTGTCGACAACTCCGACACAAATAAATCCTAAACACCTAACTTTAGCCTATAGCCGCCGTCGCTTGCCACCATCCATCGTCACCCAGGCCTGACTGCCGCGACCAAGGCCAACCCCGTCAATCCTAGGGTCAAACCCAGTGCAGCCCCGACCACATCACTCCAGCCAGGCTAAGACAGCAGCGCCACCACCCTCACCATCATCCTCACCACCTAAGGGCAGAACACATAGCCTCCTGCACCTCAGGCGACTGATCCCAAAACTCCAAAATAACCATCACCTACTACTGCCATAAACCAAAGAAACCACCATCGCCTTTACCTCAACGAACCACTGATCCCTCTCCGTCGCGTCTAGTTCCACAGCCGGCACATCCCCGGATGACTCTGGCGTCGACGTGGCCTCCAGATCCGTAGCACGCACCCACTGCATTGGAGGTACGGACACGCCGTCCGCGATCCACACCCTCAGTGACCGCGTCACCGCCCGGGAGATGGCTCTCTCGTCCATCACCGGAGTCTGGCAGATTTCTCCGTGCCGCCCACCAGCGCTTCCTTCCGGGCCAGCGGCGGACGGGCCGCCGCACTCCACACCGCAGGCCAACCCAGTGAGTCATCCACTCACTCCCACCCCTCTCCTACTCCCGAGTCTCTACAGCACCCTTCCTTCACTCCTTAAAACCCTTTTGTTTTTTTGTGTATAATACTCTCTCTCCCTCCTTCAAACTTTGTTGATGGTCCCCTTTGTTTCATACGAAACAGTACAACTCTTACAAGAGCACAACTTTACAACTGTATTTTATTCTCATTATTTAAGTACTCTTATTATTAATATGATTGGGGTGTGCCTGTATAAAAGGGTGGGGGAAGAAACTAGTATATGTTTTTTGTACTGTTATAATGATTATTTTTTTTATTATTATTATTAGTAGTATTATTATTTTAAAGTATATAGTATGTACATTAGTATATTATAATTTGACTCTAGTAAGGTATATAGGTATAAATATTATTTGCATTAATATTAGTATCATTTTGCTGCCTAAATAACTTATTTCTATTATTAAAGTATGTAGTATTTTTGCAACGTCAATAAAATTAGGGCTTCGGCCTACATTGATTCAAACTAGGTTTTAGCCTAAAATATATTATAATATCTATGGTATTTTTAACCAAGAATTATTATGGTGAAAATGTGGTTTGGGTACCAAATAAATTTTTAGGTTTGGTATATATATATATATATATATATATATATATATATATATATATATATATATATATATATATATATATATACACATATATATCTTCGACAAGCATTAGTTTTATTATTATTATTTTTTTTCTTTTTCTTTTCCTAAATGACTTCTTGATATTTCCGAACACTTACTTAAAAATTGTCACTACAAATATAGTTTTAGCTAAAATACAAATTCTTTACAAAACTTAGAATTTTTAGCCTAAATCGATTCTTTCATATTTTCAAGTAATTATCAAATATTATTTTACTAGTAAGTATAACTTACTACCTAGAAACCCTATTTTAACGAACATAGAGTTTGTCTTAAAAAGTTCTCTTTTATATATATTTCAAATATTTATCTAAAAACTATTTTAACTAATAAAGATATATTTTTAAGGATTATAAAATATTTTCCAAAATCATATATATAATAATTATCCAATATCCTTGAAAAATCATCACGTCCGTGTCTACTCTCACTATTCATATTCCCTGGCCAATTATGTGATTCATTTTGTCAACCCTAACGAATGTGACCGTTCTGAACCCGATAGAACAACCCTGCCATCATCAGAGGCCGTCTGGCGTAGTAATAACATCGAGGTCATATTCTGTGCCATATTGATCATCGCAGTACACCAGACGTCGCTACTAGGCAAGGTACCTTGCTATTAGCTGATTATTTTACTTTAGCTCATATTCATGCATTATTTATTATTTATTTTCTACAAAATAAACTGTGATACATGGCATAAGTAGATAGAATTTTTACTGTTTAGTTCTATTTCCTACTATGTACAAATTTCTTATACATTGAACTTAGATTTAAGGGACCACCTTTTGTGTGTTGCATTCATAGGCCTTGACACATTTGTACCATGTTATTGTAAGTCACATATAGAACTCGAATATGCGTGACTGGCTGGCCACCAATACGTATAAGCTGTGTAATAGGATTAACCACTAATAGAGGTTGCATGCTTAGTTTGACTTAGCGGTTAATAAAGGTTATATGTGTTCTGGATACAACATAGTAGGCATTGGGCGGGAAGGACATATCCTTAGCGTATGGGCTACTTTACACATTTCCCATGCGACTGTACGCTCCACCGGAGATGCGGGTTGACGATCCCTTATTTATTGCTGGCCACTGACGTTCGTGGAATGGTTATGCCTGAGGCCCCTGGTGCCCCAAGGGGGGACCATGCCGATCCCATTTTAGCCAGGGCCCATGCATTGGAGGTTGTTGTAGCTCCCCTTCCCGGAATTTTGAAATATATTTTTATTTATTTATTTGTTTTAAATGGTAATTTTAGAATTTTGTAAATAATTATTTTAATTAATTAATACGGTAGATGCCTTTTGCCATGGTAAAGTTATGGAGTACAAGACGACTAGGAATTATAGCACGGATAGTGCAGCGCCGTGCTTTGACTAGTGTTTAGTCATGGTAGGGGAATGCCGAGCCATAGGAGTGTCCTAACTAGGAAAACCAGGCCAAGTTGCGAATTAATCCCTATAAATAATTTAATTAGTTATTTATAAATATCTTGACTTTTAGGAAATTCGGTTATACCAAATTAATTCGGACTGGGCCCGAACCAAGCCAAAGTCCATGAGGTGTTGCGGTATGACCAAAGACGTCAGTGTAGACATATATTGGTATTTTACCTTGGTAATTTTAGAGACAATTCTAGGAACAATTGTCATATATATATAAATATATATATATATATATATATATAAACGTATTATATGTGCTAGTTATTAGGAATAATATTTTACTTAGTAATATAGTAAATATTTCTCCTTAACATATATGTTGGTTTTTATGGAGATTATCTAGGTTATATATATATAGATATATATATATATATATATATATATATATATATATATATAGATATATATATATATATATATATATATATATATATATATATATATATATATATATATATATATATATAAGTGTATTTAAGGCATATGGAAATAGGGCTTTTATATACATATATAATATCATTGTATTTTTATTGGTGTGATTTTTGGTATAAAATTAAGAATTGAATTTCTAATATTAATTATACTAAATATTTATTGCTCGTAATTGTGGTAGGTAGGTATATATCGTATATGTGTATATGTGCACGTATAAGTTACATTGGTAGCTTATATTAAAATTATAGTATACATGTACATGTCATATATAAATATTTGTGTGTATGCGTATTTATATAAATAAATATATATGTATATAAATAATATGTATATGGATTGTGTATATAGGTAAATATATAAATGCGTATTTATATATAATATTATATAAGTGTATATATATATATATATATATATATATATATATATATATATATATATATATATATATATGTGTGTGTGTGTGTGTGTGTGTGTGTGTATGGATATATAAATATATGTGTATATAAATATAATATATATATGTATATGTGTGCATGTATATATATATATATAAAAATATATATGTGAATATATACAAATAGATAAATAGGCATATACGAGTATGTATATATATATATATATATATATATATATATATATATATATATATATATATATATATATATATATATATATACGTGTGTGTATAATAATATATATATAGATTTATATATATGATAAATGAAATAGAAGTAGTAGCAACTTGAGGCTCGGCCTACTCACTGGCCCGAGCCCCTAAAGTATGAGCAGTAAATTACTAAATCCCTATAGCAATCAGCTCCAGGCCGAGCTAATTAGCCACGCGAACCCGAGACCCCCCCCCCCCCCCACGCGTGGTTTATATATAACGTGAGAGAGTCTCTCCAAAGAATCGACTAGAACGCTAAACCCTAACCCTCGACACAAACCCGCGCCCCATCACCCTGGGCGTTGCCCCGCGCGCGTGCGCGCCGCCGAGGCACCGCCGACCGGCAGGAGCAGGCCGGACACGCGCGCTGCGCGCACAGGACACAGCAGCGACGGAACCACGGGGCCAACTTCGCAGTGGACTTTCGTCGCGCTCGGTCGACAAATGATCGAACCATCTTCACAGGTAATCCGACAACCTAACCCCCTTCATTTCGATTCGATTAGATCCGTACATCTTGCATTACATGCATCACAAACTGAGTCGAAAATCGACAGAAAATATGTTCGAAAACAGAGCAAAAACCGTCCCAACGACCCGACTGGGAAGGCAATTTCTCGCCAAACTAGAAACCAATTTGAAAAACTGTTTGAACAGCCCTGTAGACAACCTATACGAGAACAAACCCCTTTTCGTAGAATTATTTTTGATGTATTATATTGGAAATTATTCATGGATAAAAATCAAGAAAAACCTGTTTTTAAAAATATTGAAAACCATCCACACGATGTGCGTCCCGCCATTTCGGGCGACGTGGTCGTGAACCAAAAGCATCGAAAGCTGCATATTGGCTTCGTGGTCGTGTGGGCTTTGACGGAATTCAAATTGGTCGCGTGTGCGTGACGAATTTGATGCGTATCCGTCGAAATTCACCGTATCGGCCTCTGTGCAAATTTTCCAATTACTTCATGCACGCTCGTCAGATCGAGATGAAACTTGCGCCAGCAGGAAGTATCATTTTTCTGGTCCTGTACGACATGTTTGGTCCAATTCTGAGACAGTTGATTGGATCGCCGTTTTGCGGGCTCTACGGTCCAACTCAACGGGCGATTTTGTGCACGGTCCGCCGGAATCCAACTTTGGACATACGGTTTGGTTCGTATCGAAAAATTAGATCCGTAGACATGTAGTTTGACGACTTTAGACACCGTTGACTCTGGCACGCTTTTCGGTGCAAAGCGGGTCCAACGACGAACATCGTTTTTGCCCAAAATTACCGTTTTGCTCCTATATCCAGAATTGGACTTAAGGACAGGCAATCCTAGCTAATTTGACTATTCTGAGATCATTGGTATTGTCTATTTCAGCATCCGGGGACTGTTGTATGGGTTTTGACTATTGTGGCACATTTAGTGGTTCAGATTGTCGGTTTCACCAGCAGAGGACCACAGGCGAGTACAATTTATTGTTTGCATTTCGATATTGATTTTAATATATTTTATTGATTAGCCATTGGTTATGTAATTTTTATACTCTATTATAAATTTTTGAGTCGGGAATGAAAAGTACCAAGGATGTGTGATCCGACCGTAGATCGTGTTTATTTTTATGCAGTAGATCTCGTAGACAGTGTTTATTTTCATGCAGTAGATCTCGTAGACGGTGTTTATTTTCATGCAGTAGATCTCGTAGACAGTGTTTATTTTCATGCAGTAGATCTCGTAGATAGTGTTTATTTTCTGCAGTAGATCTCGTAGACAGTGCTTATTTTCTGCAAGTAGACCTCGTAGACAGTGCTTATTTTCTACAAGTAGATCTCGTAGACAGTGCTTAATTTTCATGCAAGTAGACCTCGTAGACCGTGCGGTGTAGTAGCCCAGACCGATCACATATCAAAGGTACTTCTAACAGTTGGAAAAAGTATTTTGTGTCTATTTATTTGCTATTAGTTTTTTGTATTTCCTGTTTATTTTCAAAACTCATGATTGATGTCTAACCTTTGTTTTATAGTCATTTTCTTTATTTGAAATTGCATTCGACGAATTGTGCTCGTTCCATTCCTGACTGGAAACCAACATTTTCAGGTTAGCCGTGGATTCACTTAGCTTGGGGAGTGACGAAAATACTTGCAGACAAAAGCCTAGAAACTAGCTAGATAGCGGAGTTGTAGTCATTCCAATATTTGTACAAGTTTATATTTTCCTACAAATGTAAATCTTGTGATCATTATAAGTTAAATTAATTTTTGTGAATGAGCATTATTTGTGATTTTGATGTTCATTGCCATGACAGCGTTCTACCGTTGACACTGCGGCGTAGGCTGGCTTGGACACGTCTCGTATCCATTTTAAAAAAAAAATGAGTACGGGTCGTGACAAGTTTTTGTGGTGGCCTATGCAGGTCCGTTTTCGCAAAATATTACGAACTCGTGATGGTACGTTAGTCGTACTATTGCGAGCCTGCGACCAGGAAATGCTCATTCACAAACTAGGATTAAAATGATTTAAGATAATGACTAGGACTAGGAGTCCCTTATTCAAATTGACCGTTGGATAGTTAAGGTTAACATATAGGCCATACAATTTAGATAGCTTGCTAGATCCCTATAGGTACACTCTTACTTTTGATATGATAATGTGATCCTATGTGGATATACTAACCGTTTGGTATGTTAGACTTGCCTAGAATTAAGGAGTTAATTTTGATTTTGATAAACTGTTTAATTTTCTTTTGCTGTATTAGGTATAAATTTTATATCATAAGTTAGAATTGTCTATTTTAAACTCTCTTTTGCTGTAAGGAGTTAGTTTATAGTTTCTGATTCTGTTATTCCTGTATGAATTTCGAGGTAGATTTGATTCAAAGTTTTTCCTCAGCCATTTGAAATATATATGAGATAAAGATTATGATGTTCTTACTTCACTTATCTTCAGATATTTCCTTCTGACCTATCTTTTGCTTTAAGGATTGATACTTATAGACAAAGGTTACACTTTCTATCATAGCCAATTAGTTGGACTCTAGCAGCTCCTTAAATTTCTTAGGAATATAGTTAGAGTAATTAAATGAACGCGATGACTAGACAGCAGCGCACTGTCGCCAATTGTTGAGAATGGATAGTTTGGGTTTACTGCAACCAGCAGCGCACTGGCGAGGCACAACCCATAGAAATAAAACCATTTTGAGGATCATAGGTTATAGAACATTGCTAAAACTATGTCGTAGTTGACCTCTTAGATCTTAGATACCCTTGTGTCAGTATAAAGTGGAGTACCTGATAGCTTATCACACTTGAATCATGGAACCAAGGGTTTGTCATAGCCAGAGTATACAGGCGAGACATAATTTCTGGTGAAATAATTTTGACGTGATTACAAGTTAGGATACTATAGAGGATAGGGACTGTCCTGTATGACCCTAAGACCCAAAGCCAAAACTAGTAAAAGTTCAGCCAGTTGAATAGCGTGTCTCCCAACCTGGTCTTCCGTGGTCCTTGTGATCCATTGACGAGGTAATTGGCTGACACTAACAGGTTTACTTAGAATATAGAATTTAGGGTTCCATAACCCATTAGTCGATCAAGGCCTTACAGATAGGAAGATTATAGGAAGACTGTATAAACAATAACACCAGGTAAGGATTTGACTTTCTCAAAACTCAAACTACTTATTCCTTCTTTCCAAAAATCTCGCATATTTATATGTTGACGCTCTTGACCAATGCTGCTATTACAGTCTAGTTTTTGCAAGCTTACTATTTTATCGAGCTTGATTCAAGACATATGTTTATTGGGGACGCCCGCTAACATATTGTCTAATCAGAATCATTGTATTACGGTCTGATCAACCATGATGCATTTGGTTCTCTCTTTATCTAATTACCCTACGTGGATTGAGATATAGATGTCTCTAGGATCTCATCCGCGACTGCTTTGACAATTCCCCTTGAATTATACTTTCGTCTTTGAATCGCAAAATTGTATTCAGTGACATCTCTCTTGAACTCTTTACTATTTTTGTCTTTCACCGATTGGAAAGACGAAAGCTCGTAATGATTGATAGATACCTAGTATCCCCATGACCATGATAGTTGTATACGCAAGTGTAGCTACCATCGGCCAGCCCTGTGACAGAAACCTTGCCACCATATCCTAGCCTCTAAGGTGGACAGACGGTAAGCCTTCTAGAATCTTGAGATGTACGAGGATTACCGATTGATTAGAATAATTTTCCACTAGGATGAGGAACAGTGCCCATGGACTCCCACTTTCCATTTAGATCACCTTGTGTCCCCGACCGTGCCATTAATATTTAGAGCACGAGACCAGCTGTTACCCCTCAACAAATTTCATATCCAAGATCTAGACAAGTCCACCTTCATCAAGGTATATTATGTCCCACTCAAACCCGTCCTCTTGTACTTTATTTTTGTGCTACGACTTTCAGGTTAAAAGGACTAGCTATAACCTTCACCATAGTACCTACCCGGTATACTTTCCGACTTCTACTAGAGCCTCAACCTCGACTCAATTCCTTTGACCCAATATATGTTTATGATCTACTGGAAGCCCATTACGCACATGCTACTAGTGTGTCACCCAATTGAGGCCTCATGTGCTACTTAAGAACAAAAGTCACTAAAGGCGCATTTTGGGC
>JANAVB010029815.1:14528885-14768885 GCA_029216955.1 Iris pallida | reverse complement strand
TTCACTTAGACTGGTTAGGCACCCTTATCCGTTAGGTATGAGTACTCTTGGCTTGGGTACTTGTATCTGACCCTGGCTTGGAATACTAACTTGTCGCGGTCTAGTTTGTCATATCTTATCCTTGTTTGGTTGTAGGTGTGGCTCACTGCTCCGATGAGAAGGTATTGAACCTGTCCGGATACCATATTGGATTCATGACTTGGAAAGATACTTCATCGTGGGTTATTATGCCATCTCCTGTCCTTGTTTGGTTGGGATGATGGTACGCTAATCCAAATGGTAAGGTATTGGACCATGTTATGATCCGATCTTGCTTATTATTATTGAGCAGTTATATTCAGTTTATATGGCATGATATTGTGTATCTTGTTACGTCTCTCTGAGGACCTGGTTATCTCTTCAGGTGTGTGCTATTGTCTCTCATTGGTGTTCTAGCCGTGTCCGTGATCATCTCTATTTTTTCGAGGATGATTGTACTTGGATCGTCTTCGCTTTGCTCTCCAAACTTATTTTATTTTCCATGTATTTCTTTCCTTACTTGTTGGTAGTGGATTTGTCTCTGCCCAAGATATTATACAAAAACATTTGACAGTTGAATATATGATATCTTTTATTCTTTTATTTTGTGGATGAGATTAGATTATCCTTGGTTTACTATCTTTTACAGCTTATGTATATATACGAGGTGTCCATATATTGGAGTATACTTCGTATGTATGTAGCTGGCATGTCTACGTACTTAGTCCTAAGTATTTTGGGATTGGAGTGTTACATATTTTTGTGGTGGCCCATGCAGGTCAAGATAAATTGTTTGGTTACTTTATCGTACCAAGCAAGCCTCCATATAGGATTAGAGTCTAGGATCTCATCCACATACTTGACCTCTCTCCTCGATTCTATTTTCAAACTATCGCTTGACCTATTCATTGCATCTTGCTTGATTCTTATCTTCCCTTCATGCTTGCCGGAGGTTAGAAAGGTGAACCCTACTAGATAGACATATTGTATTTGTCCCAAAACACCATTAGCATAACTCTTGTAAGTTGGGTAGAATACCCTACGACCTAATACTGCCTTTGTCCTTGTGACCTATATTAATAAGTTTACTTAGACTGTCGAAATTAGAGGACCATATCCCATCTAGCTAACCAAGCCATAGACAAGGAGACATTAGGACAACTATACGGACCCAAACTTCGGGCGAGACAGATTTTTAAGGGACTTGAACTATTCATATTTTCTGTCAATCATTACATCTTGTACTTATATTTTGGACTATCTTGACTAATGATGCTAATATAGCATAGTTTTGCAAGCTCATTCCTTATCAAGCTTGTTGATGACATATCCAACTAACATATTATCTAATCAGAACCTGTGCATGATGGGTCTGATCAACCTAGTGCACTTTGGTTCGCTTTTATATATTGTTCTACGTGGATGGAGACATGGTTAAACTTGGTCTCTAGAATCTCATCCGCGACTGCGTTGGCAATTCTTTTAGAAATTTTTATTCGTCTTTGAACCACTTATTCGTATTTGATAATGTCTTCTTTGAATTCTTTATTATTTTCATCTTTCACCAATTTTAGAAAGACAAACACTCGTACAAAGTATCCCCTTTTGTTACCCAATCACCTATGGCCACGTGTAATTAGCCATCAACCAACCCATGTGACTATATCCTCGTCTTAAACTATTCAACCTTTCCTTCAACCCTATATCTTCTATCACGACTTTCTAATCGTTGGGAAACCTAAGAATGGTTAGAAGCGTTCCCACAATCATATCTCAATCTAGACGTCTACCATACAATTCTCTCTCTCAAGGAATCATATTTCCAAAAGCTCTAATTCATTTTCTCTTAATTTCTTATTCTTTACTTCGTGTTTAAATCTTGATTTGCTTAAAACCAAATCTTTCCTAGACTAGCAACCCTCGTTCAATACCATATACATGATTTATTTTTGTAGATATCGAAATCATGATTTGCTAAATCGTCCATTTCATTGTCCATCGTTCTTCTCAAATGTCTTGTTCATGTTTCCCTAAGAGAAAAACCATTCATCCTCTCAACCCTACATACCCTACTTATTTCTTAATTTCGAGGACGCAATTCTTGTAAGTTGGGTAGGATGTAAAATGCCTAAATTTTCACTATTATTTTTATTCTATTTTGGTATTATTTTTCGTTTTGGTATTATACTTCGAGTGCGAACACGTACATACAAAATATTTTATCTTTATACAAAAGTTTTATCATAGAATAATATATTTTGTTTCAAAATAGTATGAGTAAATAATTTTGTCTATTTAATTTATTATAAAACGATTATTTTATTGTTGTAAAAAGTAATGGTGATAATTTAGGAAATTATATGTTATATTTTCGAAAATTATTGTAATTAATTAGAATTATTTATTTAGCAAAAGTTTATTTGAAAGATTTAAATATTAATTATGATTTTCAAAATTCATTTTTATTATTTTTGTATTATATATAAAAAGGCATTTGGGTAATAGATTGATTTAGTATTTGATTACTAAAGTGATATAAATTCGGGTTATCTTATTTTAAGATAGTTTCTTTTTAAACTAATGTTGTGATTTAAATTTTAATTTGGATTATCTAGATTTAAGTTAGAATTAGATTTATTAATTTCAAACCGATTTAAATTAATATAGGATATATCTAAAGGGGTTTAATCATTACTAAACCATATCGACTAAGGAGTTCACCTCATATAAAGGAGAAGCCATTTATTCTCTTCCACAAGTCCACCATCTTATTCCATATTTTACAAAATAAAAAATTTCCGTGTCGACAACTCCGACACAAATAAATCATTATCCTAACTTTAGCAATAGTCGCTGTATCCTACCACCATCCATCGTCACCTAGGCCTGACTGTCGCGACCACAGCCCAAGCCCCGTCAAAACCAGGGACAATCCCAGTGCAACCCCGACCACATCCCTCCGTCCAGGCCAAGACAGCAGCGCCACCACCCTCACCATCATACTCACTACCTAAGGGCAAAACACATAGCCGCCAGCACCTCAAGCGCTGACCCAAAACTCCAAAATAACCATCACCACCACCGCCATAAACCAAAAACACCACCACCGTCATTACCTCAATGAACCGCTGATCCCTCTCCGCCGCCTCGAGTTCCACAGCTGGTGCCTCCCCGGCTGACTCTGGCGTCGATGTGGCCTCCTGATCCGTAGCACGCACCCACTGCGTCGGAGGCACGGACTCGCCGCCGCGATCCACATCCTCAGTGACCGCATCGTCGCCAGGGAGATGGCTCTCCCGTCCATCTCCGGCGTGCTGTTGATTTCTCTACGCCGCCCACCAGTGCTTACCTCCGGGCCAGCGGCGGACGGGCCGCCGCACTCTACCGCGTAGGCCAACACGGTGAGTCTTCCGCTCACTCCTACCCCTCTCCTTCTCCCGAGTCTCTACAGTACCCTTCCTTCACTCCTTAAAACCCTTTTGTTTGTTTTGTGTACAATACTCTCTCTCCCTCCTTTAAACTTTGTTGATGGTCCCCTTTGTTTCATACGAAATAGTACAACTCTTACAAGAGCACAACTTTACAACTATATTTTATTCTCATTATTTAAGTACTCTTATTATTAATATGATTGGGGTGTCCCTGTATAAAAGGGTGGAGGAAGAAACTAGTATATACTTTTATGTACTGTTAATTATTATTATTATTATTGTAAAGTATATAGTATGTATTAGTATATTATAATTTTACTCTAGTAAGGTATATAAGTATAAATGTTATTTGCATTAATATTAGTATCATTTTGATGCCTAAATAATAATAATTATTATTAAAGTATGTAGTATTTTTGCAACGTCTATAAAATTAGGGCTTCGGCCTACATTGATTCAAATAAGGTTTTAGCCTAAAATATATTATAATATCTATGGTATTTTTGACCAAGAATTATTGTGGTAAAAATGTGGTTTGGGCACCAAAATAAATTTTTAGGTTGGGTATATATATATATATATATATATATATATATATATATATATATATATATATATATATATATATATATCTTCGACAAGCATTAGTTTTTTTTTCTTCTTTTTCTTTTCCTAAATGATTTCTTGATATTTCCTAACACTTACTTAAAAATTGTCATTATAAAATATAGTTTTAGCTAAAATACAAATTCTTTACAAAACTTAGAATTTTTAGCCTAAATCGATTCTTTCATATTTTCAAGTAATAATCAAATTTTATTTTACTAGTAGGTATAACTTACTCCGTAGAAACCCTATTTTGACGAACTTAGAGTTTGTCTTAAAAAGTTCTCTTTTATATATATTTCAAATATTTATCTAAAAACTATTTTAACTAATAAAGCTATATTTTTAAGGATTATAAATATTTTCTAAAAAATCGTATATACAACAATTGTCCAATATCCTTGAAACATCATCCTGTCCGTGTCTAGTCTCACCATTCATATTCCCTGGCCAATTATGCGTTTCATTATGTCAACCATAACTAAGGTGACCATTATGAACCCGATAGAACAATCCGTGCCATCATCAGAGGCCGACTGGCATAGTCGTAACACTGAGGTCATATTCTGTGCCATATTGATCATCGTAGCACACCAGGCATCACTACATGGCAAAATACCTTGCCATTAGCTGATTATTTTACTTTAGCTCATATTCATGCACTATTCATTATTTATTTTCAGCAAAATAAACTGTGATACATGGCATAAGTAGATAGAATTTTTACTGTTTAGTTCTATTTCCTGCTATGTACTATTTTCTTATATATTGAACTAAGATTTAAGGGACCACCCTTTGTGTGTTGCATTCATAGGCCTTGACATATTTGTACCACGTTGTTGTGAGTCACATATAGAACTCGAACATGTATGACTGGTTAGCCACCAGTACGTATAAGCCGTGCGATAGGATAAACCGCTAATAGAGGTTGCATGCTTAGTTTGACTTAGAAGTTAATCGAGGTTATATGTGTTGTGGATACAACATAGTAGGCATTGGGCAGGGAGGACAAATCCTTAGCATATGGGCTGCTTTACACATTTCCCTTGTGAACGTACGCTCCACCGGAGATGCAGGTTGACGACCCCTTATATACTACTGGCCACTGACGTTCGTGGAACGGTTATACCTGAGGCCCCTTGTACCCCAAGGGGGGACCATGCTGATCCCATTTTAGACAAGGCCCATGCATTGTAGGTTGTTCTTAAAACTGCATTCACTTAGACTGGTTAGGCACCCTTATCCGTTAGGTGTGAGTACTCTTGGCTTGGGTACTTGTATCTGACTGTAGCTTGGAACAGTAACTTGTCGCAGACTAGTTTGTCACATCTTGTCCTTGTTTGGTTATAGGTGTGGCTCACTACTCTGATGAGAAGGTATTGAACCTTGTTGTGGTTCGGATTCTATATTGTATTCGTGACTTGGAATGATGCTTCATCGTGGGTTATTGTGCCATCTTCTGTCCTTGTTTGGTTGGGAGAATAGTACGCTAATCCAAATGATGAGGTATTGGACCATGTTTTGATCCGATCTTACTTATTATTATTGAGCATTTATATTTAGTTTATATGGCATGATATTGTGTATCTTGTTACGTCCCTCTAAGGACCTGGTTATCTCTCCAGGTGTGTGCTATTGTTTTTCGTAGGTGTTATAGCCGTGGCCGTGATCATCTCTATTTCTTCGAGGATGATTGCACTTGGATCGTCTTCGCTTCGCTCGCCAAACTCATTTCATTTTCCATGTATTTCTTCCCTTACTTGTTGGTAGTGGACTTGTCTCCGCCCAACATATTATACAAAGATATTTCACAGTTGATTATATGATACCTTTTATTCTTTCATTTTGTGGATGAGATTAGATTACTCTTAGTTTACTGCATTTTACAATTTTGTATACATACGTGGTGTCCATATATTGGAGTATACTTCGTATGTATGCAGCTGACATGTCTACATACTTAGTCCTAAGTATTTTGGAACTGGGGCGTTACTAACTAAAAGCAATACTTATCTTAACTGGACTTATAATTTGCATCGATTTGATTTATTGGGTCTTCGAACCAACTCAATGCTTTTATCATTTCGGGCCAACGTAACTCTTTGTATCGATCCGACTCGATGCATTTTTTGGGTCAACGTAACTCTTATATCGATTCACATCGATACTTAATCGGGTCAATATAACTTTTCGAGTCAACAACTCAACATAATGTACCGTACGAAGCGGGACATTATATAATATACCACTCAAAAAGGTTGATCCTCAAACCGAAACCAATACTCAATTCAAATGTTTCTAGATTGTTTTACGATCTCGTCCAACTATCGTTATTCCGTTTTAAACGCTCGTACAAGCGATGCAATTTTATCGCATATGTATATTCGATACACGCGATCGAACTTAATATCTAGCGAACGTTCTCAAAATTTTATTACATATGTATATTCGATACACATGTGATTCATTCAACAAAGTCATTGTATGCGATGCGATTCAAAATTATATTTCTTATTTCGTAAGTTTCATATGGGCAATTAATTCTATACGTCGCGTCAAGCAGTCGCACATCTGATCGCAACAAATCTGTGTAACGTGTTGCGTTAGACGTTATTGTCCAACTATTTTTGAAGTTTTACCTTGCAACCCATCTCGATGTGATTTCCTTTTGTTGACTTGCAAATGCATCAATATTCACGACTACGCCCGCTAGGTGACTTACCTAGACACGTGCTTAGATACTTCCGACGCAGCTTTAAATTGATGTTACACAAAGGACACAATCTATTCGAGACAAAAGTTCAGTTCGAGTCGACGATGCTCAAAGACAACAATCGCTTTGACACAAAGGTCTCTACGACCCATCTTATGTTTGATTCCTATCGAGAAGGAATTTTCTAGAATAAGCAAATCATGTTTAGGACCGTAGGCTAAATGTCAAGATCCAAAACACGAGCTAAACACGTGTTCGGAGGCTAAATGCCACAAAAGAATAATGTACATAACTAGTGGGAGGATGATATAGGAAAATCTACTAAGCTACTCTGGTGCTCCGGGTAGTCACCGTCGAGTAGATGTATGAAAGATCCTTCGAGCTCCTCTATCAGATCTGGCCGAACAAAACCAGTGGGGTCAGACCCCCAATAGCAAGTACCACAAAGGAAGCCAAACTATGAAATAAAACCAGCAATAACTAACATAGCAACGGATAGAGACAGAAATAAGTAAATGCGGATCAAGACTCGTGCACTACCAGTGCACTTATTCCGAGAATAGAAAAGACAATAAGCAAAGCAACATGGAGCATAAAGTAAATCATATATGACATAATGTAAACTTTAGACATGTGAATTAAATGGAAGCATGTGGACATATGACATAAACTGAACAATGTAAGAGAAATGGTACATGTGAGCATATAAGATAACTGGAACAATGTGAGCATGTAAGATAACTAGGACATGTGAGCATGTAAGATAACTGGGACATGTGAGCATGTAAGAACTATATAGAACGATAAATGATAAGATAACTTAGGAACTATTATGGAACCTAAGTTATAACACGTAAACCAAACAAGGACAGGGGTTGTAACCCTTCTTCTGAACAGAACTTAGTCTCTAATCATTTACCGACAAAAGTAAACATAAACAATGATGTACTGAAATAAATAAATCCGGACAATGCCTAGAAAAAACTAGACTAGACTGGACTCCATACGACAATCACGGCCAAGCAATGAGTACGGATTTATACATTAGCTAACTAGGGTTATCACAATCCTAATTACTAACAAGATGTAGTTAAGATATTTCTAGCAGTCATAAGCCCTGTAGGCTATCTAGGTTATCCAAACGAGGTTACAAGAGTTACAAGAGTTTTCAAGAATTATTAGGTTACTTAGAGTGCAACACATGGCAGTGTGCTAGAAATGCGTCTTACTTGACGGTAGGCTACAAGTCCACTGGTGTGGCCGGGATAACGGGATCGCCTATAACTGGGAAATCTCTCTATATGAACTACTTGATCAATCTAGTCGTTTAACCTAGTCAGATTCCTTATGAATCCCTGACCGTTGTAACCAGGAATCCATGTCTTAGACATGATGCAAGACGAGACAGGTAGCTTGTACAATCACAATCAGAAAAATTAATTAACAACTGTATCCAGACAAGAGTTATACTTAACAAGTCAGGATTAATTGTCGCAACAGCAATCAAGATTTTATATGTTATGTCGGATTTACTTGTCTTGTCAAGAGTACTTGTCAGGAGTGCGCCTCGACGGGCCACTATTATGTAAGCAATGAAAGACATATACAAGAGTGTACAACGACGGATCACTATCTAGTAAGCAAAGAAGGCATGTAATAAGAGTGCACCACGATGGACCACAACAAAAAAATTCTAAACATGGCATAGACTGTAAAGTATAATAAATCCAAGAAGACATGGCAATACATATCATAACATATAAGAAAGAATCGAAAGAAAAGACATATCATGGCATGTGAGAAGGAATAAATAAAAGTAAGTACATGACATAGAATAATAATTGAGCATGTGCTAGTCTCAAGTGTATATAGGATGCACAATCATTCTTTAACTATACAAGATCATCTAATCATGCTAAGAATTTATTACAGTTGAAGAAAATATAAAAAATGGCCAAGTGCAGGAAAGTGCGCAGGTAATGTGCAGAAAAGTGATGGCTGTGCTGGAAAGGCATACAAGAAGGTGCTGGCTGTGCAGGTAAGCGCATGCTGTGTAGTCTGTGCAGTAAAGCGTAGATGTAGTCTGTGCAGAAAAGCGCAGGTACAGTCTGTGCAGGAAAGTGCAGGTACAGTCTGCACAGGAAAGCGCATGTACAATCTGTGCAGGCTATGCACTAGAGGGTGCGCAGGCTGTACAGTATGCACAGGAAGGTTTGCAGGCTGTACACAGATACATGTTATTCATGTTTGCAAAAAACAAAAGTTGAAGAACTTTATTGATACAAACTTTGTAAAAAGATTACAATTTGAATTCTGGGAATTGTACAACTTTAGGAATCCAATCTAGATGACGATTGCTTTATCCCTTGGACGATATAAACTTTGAAGATAAAGCCTCTGAAGTTGAAAACAACTCTGGAACTGAAGGCAAAAAGCCTCAGAAGTTGAAGGCAAAAGCCTCGGAAGAATGCAGCAGCACTTGGGCAAGAACTCCTGAACTCTCTAAACTTTGAAGTCTGATATCTGATCTCTGATTATTGATTACTGATCCCCTTGAATGGAGACTTGAAACTCTATTTATAGAGTTCTGAGAAATAACTAACATTCAGTTATTCTGGACTGCGTAAGATGATTTACGCAGCAATTGGTTTGCGCAGCAATGGACTGCGCAGGCAGTTGCTGGATCATGGGCTAACTGTCTTGGACATATGGCAACTTTTGATTGAATTGCGCATGATCGTGCATAGATAGTTGCCACGAAATGAGCAATTGATGGCATGAATGCCACGTGTATTTTGTCATCTATACTGATAGAACGCGCACATTAAATTGTGCTGATTTTGAATTGCACAAACTTGGACTGTACAGGAATGGATTGCGCCAACATGGATTGTGCCAACATGGATTGCGCTGCCAGCTGTCCTCGAGTGTCGTGCTGTACGATTAAACGAGCAGTCACCTCGTCTTCCGCGCTATCAGCTGTCAGAAGATTTGATTTATGTCAGGTAATGATGGTGATTTGCCACGTCAGCCTGCGCACTTGGAAGTGTGCGCAATCTATCATAAGCAATCTGAAGGATGCGCAATCTGATGTCTGTGCACTTCATCTGAAAGTTGTATTTCTTGATTTTCTGACTTTGTTGATGTGTTCAACTTGATTTTTTAGGACCTACAAGACCTCCTTCAAAGTTTTCAAAAGTTGAATTTATTCAAAATTTCAAAATACTTTGAATTTTGAATTTGAAATCAATTTGCGCACATAATGAGCTGCCTGCGCAATCTATGGTTTTAGCCCATTTTTAGGCGTAATCTAAGGCGGCCGTTTCGATTTTGAAAAACTATAAATAGTTCTTCAATTCATTCGAAATGTTCTTTACTTGCTTCCTTTGTGCTTTTGAGAGAAAAACTTCTGAGCTCTTCCTTTCTTTCCTCTTCGACGATCGCAATGGCTCCCCGACGATCCTCTGCTGCCGCTAAGGGCAAGGCTCCCGCCGAATCATCAACTCGGGCTGCGCGCCGAGCTTCGCGCTATGAAACCGCTCATCCAGCAATGATAGGTAGAGAACCCAATCAAAAACTCTTTTTAGAGTTTTGATTTTACTGTACCTTTCAGAATCCATCTCTTTTTATTGATAGGATCATGTTGTGCCACCCTTTTTAGGGCTCTGGCTGCATAAATCAGTCCACCCTTCATTTTTATGAAGAATGACTATCTGCACAATCGGTTGAATTGTGCTGATAAAAGTCAGCGCAACTTGCTGATTTGCGCGAGTCTGTCAGCGCAAACTGATGTTTATTTGTTTGTGCAATCTGATTATTTTACACAATCTGATGTTTGCGCAATCTGATTTTACGTAATCTAATTTTTGCACAAACTGAATCTTTGACTTTGACTTATACTAAATTTTTTTTTTCCTCTGTCTGATGCAGTCAATACCAGAGAAGACCCAGAATATGAGAACTTTGTGGGGACCCTCTCAGAATCAGAATATAAAGAAGATTTGTCACATGTGCACTACCACGATTGGAATTACCATATACATATCTATTTGGGTGGTTGCTCTTTCACTATCCCACTTTGATGGACCCCGGCATGGGACCGGTTGACGGTAGCTTTATACGAAGATATTCCAATGGTAAGTGGAAATTCACTGCTCTAAGTGACTGCAGATATGCTCTAAACCTGAGCAAAGGATGGAATTTTTATTGCACCCATCCTCCGGCTGGTTACGAACAAATGCGAACAAATATGATTGATTCGCAGATGCATCCTCTGAGCCGTGCAGCTTTCGAATGGTTGAAAACAATTTGACCTTCTCATTTGATATACTGGTTCGAAGATGAATGTTATTTAGAACCGTATCTTCCCAGTCGATTCGCTCGACAATTTGGTTATGACCAATTCCATGTGGGGAATGCTACTACATGTCTTCAGGGATAGGGTCATTTGATAGATGGGGCCCGGGCCTGGGCTTACTATAATGCTCGAGATACGAAAGCGACGTTTTCGATGCCTGCAAACAGCAATCATGGCCCTCGAATGCTGTTTACATATTCAGTCTTTTATACATCTTTAAATACTTTTGCTGAGAATTTCAACCTCACGGACAGCTTTGCATCTTCAATAAGGTTGAAGAGAGGAGGAGTTGTCATGTCACTTATAGGAAATGATGAGGTTCATGAGCCGGAAGATGCACCTTTGGAAGCCTCAAGGGATGTTATGTTCCCTCAAGAAGTTAATGCGCCACTACGTATCTCTTTGAAGGTGGGCAAATCTCCAGCAAAAAGGAGGAGAAGAGAGGATCCTCCTGCTCCAGCAGCAAAGAAGAAATTGATCTTGGATCACTCTTCTGAAAAGATCACCACTCGATCTCAGTCTCGGCAGCTGGCCGAGTCAACTCAGCAAGAAGAGGCTACTACACCAACCTCTATCCAGAAACAAGTTGAGACTATAAATATAGAGAGCCCGGACAGGCCACTAAAAAGAAAGAAGCTGATCCTCAGAAGGAATCGGGCCTTGTCTTCAATGGTGATGGATGCTGCAGCTGGATTAATTTTGCCATCTCCCACTCCTGTTTTAGAGCCTAGGAATAAAACTCCTAGTCCTGAACATAGAGAGAAGATCGAGCAATGAAAAGATCCTGATCCAAGAACTGAGGCCGAAGAGCCCAGAGGAAGTATTGTGGAAGAAGAGCAAAATGTTGTACACTCTCTTCTACGTGCTGCGGAGATGATTCAACTTTCGCCTACTCCTAGAACCCTCCGCGAAGAGGAAGATCGCGAAGTGATTGCGGCTTTAGAAGATTGCAGTTACAGCCCGCTGGATGATTATGGTGACCAAGCTGCGAATGTCAGCGGGAATGCACCAGAAGAAGATGAAGATGAAGAGAACTCTTCGTCTGAAAATATTGATGAATATATGCAAGATCTTGAAAAAGATGATGAAGTACACACATCTCCTAATGCTGTCAATGATATCTTAAATCCTGAGGAGGATATTGAGGTTCCAGAGAATGCTGCTGATACCTTAAACCCTGAAAAGGATGTTGAGGTTCCAGTATCTCCAGAAAAGGCAATAGATGAAGAAGCCCCAGAAGAAACTCCCGCCGATGATCCTCAAGGTATAAAATAAAATTAATAATCTCCTCTTGAATGAATTGATAGCTAACGTTATTTGTATTTCTTGCAGATCTTGAGACTCCTCTAGTACCTCCGACGTGCACGGATATAGTGCCTATAACGACGGTGGTAGTTAGTAGCAGTCATCATTTATCCTGTGGTTCTAAAGCGGGTAGTAGTCAAGCTGTTATGGCTGAAGCTACTTCTGCTCGGCCAGAGTTTACCCCAGCAGATGATAGGCTCATTGCTGGGTTCAACCATGGTAAAATAATTTACATCTTTTAATCTTCTTGAACAATAGTGATCAACAGGCCAAATGACAATCTTTACTTCTTGCAGAAGAACAACCAGGAGGAGCAACTAGCTCTACTTTGGCTCCCTTGTTCAAAGAACCTGCTATCCAGACGCAAGATATTGAACGTCCCACGGCCTCATCATCAACAGGAGTGGCTGCAACTCCTGGTGCTATAGCCACTAATAATCTTGTGATCCAATCTTTTACTAGATGCTTCTTTAAATCTTTAGGACCTCTAGTAAAAAGAATGATGGAGAAAGAGGGCACTGATTTTTTCATGGTTAGGGGTCCAACCTCTCTCTTAATAAGAGCCATCAGAGAACAAGGTGACGAAGCTCAAGCCACTCTCCTGGAATATATTTTGAATGAATTAGAGATTTCTATCAAAAGCTATAAAGAGCTCAACCAAGGAGACGTAGAATCTCTGGTACAGGCAGAATTCGAGCAACTGGCTCAAGCAGCTGATATTGAAAGGGTTAATCTCCAGAACCTTTTGGAAGCCTTCTCTGCAAAATCTGCTGAGTATAACTCCAAGCTGGAATCAATAACCTTGATGGCTAATAGAAAATAACAGAGAGCTGCTGAGCTAAAAGCAGAGATTGCTCGTCTTCAGAAAGAGTTAGAAGATGAAGTTGCTGATCATCAACTTGCAACTCAATAATTTAATGCTCTGATTCAGGAGAGGGATGGATATGTAGAAGCTCATAATACTGAGGTTACCCACAGAATGGTGACCATGCCTGCTTTTAATGAGGAAACTGGGATGGAGGAGGCCAGAAGGCGGGTGATGTCCACTCGTGAAGATCGGCTGCAGACTCTCAAGCAATAGATTGACAATCTGATAATACCTCCATCTTAGTGGAACTTTTTGTACCTTTACGTCTTTTTTGAAGTATATGTGTTTTTGTAATGTCTTATATTTCAATTAACAAAAGACATTTTTGCTGTGGCTCCATTATTTGTTGCATATCCTGTTCAGATATAAATAATAGAGATAGAAAATATATTCAGAGGTACAAGACATGATATATTTCTTGATGATTTTGTAGAAAATAATTATATTCATTATATCTGCTCAGAGGTAATATGGACATGGCAGAATATACCGAATATCATTATCTCAATTAACAACTTAATCGAAATAAGTTGCTGATGTGGATATGAAATGAACGGGAAAACCGTCAAATGATGAAATGAACGGATAAAACATCAAAATAGATAATAATGAACGAATGAACCGTCAAATGGTGATGAATGAACGGGTAAACTGTCAGATGATAATGAACGGACGAACCGTCGGATAATAATGAACGGACGAACCATCGAGTGATAATGAACGGATGAACCGTCGGGTGAATGTAATAAACAGACGAACAGTCAAATGAATTAAATAAACGGATGAACCGTCGGATGAATGTGAATGGATGAACCATCGAAAGATAATGAATGTAATGAACGGATGAACCGTCAAGTGAATTAAATGAACGGATGAACCGTCAGATGAATGTAATGAACGGACGAACCTTCAGATGAATTAAATGAACGGATGAACCGTCAGATGAATGTGTCGCTTCATCATTTGGAGAATCTCTGTCTATAAATAGAATAGAATTTTAACAGAAAGGAACACTTCCACTTTTCCAACATAAAAATGTCGTCTGGAGATGCACTCAAGAAGACTGAACTCGCCCCGAAGGTTGAAGAAGACGTTGAAGAATGTCCTGTTGATCCAGTTCAATCAAAGGAGGCAAAAGTAGGCGAAGGTTCGTCTGCGCCCTAGCCACCGCGAGACATCCTGGACTTTCTGCTTGAACCAGGACGGACCGAAGAGGAGGAAGCCATGAGGATGGCCGCTTGCAAATTCCTAGTGGGTTCCAGCAAGAAAGTTCTCGGCTCTTTTGCTGACCGTGTTTTTGAAAAAGACGGCAGTAGTCCTCGTCCAAATGTAGAGAAGGATGATAGTGACCTTCCTTAATATCATGTACTATCATTCATGATGAAATAAAATTTTATTTATGAACTTGAACTTGTCTGATGATTTACAAGTATTTATATTTACACATAGTACTTTTTAAGAAATTTGCCGTTAATAGGCATCATTGCAATTCGTCCATCCAGTTCTGGGAGTTGATAAGCTCCATTTGAGAAGACTTTGGTTACAACGTAGGGACCTTCCCATTTTGCATCGAATTTGTCTTTACTCATATGAGTCATAGTCATAGGACGTATGACTATTAAAACAAGTTCTCCTTGCTGAAAGGCTCTGACCTTAACTTTACGGTTGAAAGTTTTAGAAACGCGAGCTTGGTATAACTCAATATGTTGTTGAGCCATTAACCGTTTATCGTCAAGTGCCTCCAATTCTTGAAGTCGAAGAAGATCATTATTCTCTGTAGTGAGCTCGTTAGCAATGGCAATCCTTAAAGAAGGAATTTGAAGTTCTAGAGGAAGAACAGCTTCACAGCCATATACCAAAGAGAAAGGAGTAAAACCTGTGGAGTTGCGGACCGTAGTTCGGTAGGCCCAAAGACATTCGCCAAGCTTTTCACTCCAATTCCGTTTGTTAGTAGATACAAACTTTTTGAGAAGCTTGATAATAGTTTTATTGAAGGCTTCAGCTAATCCATTAGCGGCAGGATTGTAGGCAGTCGAGGCGACGTTATCAATTCGATGATCATCACAGAATTTGGTGAATTTCTGGCTGATGAATTGCGGTCCATTATCATGAATGATTCGTCGAGGGGCGCCAAATCGATAAATAACATGGTATTTGACGAAGTTGATGACACTATTGGTCTTGACTTCAGCCAGGGGTATAGCTTCAGCCCACTTAGAGAAATAGTCTGTTATTGATAGAATAAACCGATGTCCTATAGAAGAAGGAGGATTAATAGGACCTATGACATCTATGCCCCAAGCTTGGAAAGGCCAGAAAGCGACTGTCGGATGTAGAAATTCTGAAGGTTGATGAATGAAATCTGCATGGATTTGACAGGCTTGACATTTCCTTGCATATTCGATGGTATCTGATACCTTAGAGGGCCAGTAGTAACCCATTCTTCGAATACGATCCTGTAGTTTAGGACCAGGCTGATGTGCTCCATAGACACCGTCGTGAGCTTCACGTAACACCTGTTTTGCTTCCTCACCAGCTAGACAGCGTAGAAGGAGACCGTCATAAGTCCGCCGATAGAGAGTCTTAGTGGTTTGATTGTTGTAGAATCGTAAAGATCGTCGTCGAATCCTTGTAGCCTCCTTGGGATCTTCGGGGAGTATGTCGTGAACCACGAAGTCGATGAAAGGAGTTCTCTAATCTTCATTGATAACATTGATTTAAGCAAAATTATTGAACTCGATGTTACGATTGTTTTCGACACAAAACAATTCTCGATTAGAGATAACCACCACTTGTTGTCTTCTGATGGGAATGGCTAAGACTGCTGCAAGATTGGCTAAGGCATCTGCTTCAGTATTGCAAGCTCGGCGTACATATTCAATAAAGAAAGGTTTGAATGATATAGCCATGTTGATTGCTGCTTCAAAGTAAGGTACCAAATCTTGATGACGGACTTCATAAGTTCCTCTAACCTAGTTGACAACCAGCTTAGAGTCGCCGTAAACTTCGAGATATTCAATGTCCAATTGTTTGGCTAATTGAAGAACGATAAGAAGAGTATTGTACTCTGCTACATTATTGGAGCAAGATTCATCTAGAGAGTAAGCTCTTTGGATAGTTGATCCGTCTGGAGAAACGAGAACAACTCCCACTCCTGCTACAATAGCACCATTGGGTCCGATTCTGGATGCTCCGTCAAAAAATAAATGCCAGGTTGGAAATTCTTCAGAGATCATATTGACTTCCAAAGTCTTATCTGGAATTTCATCATAAAGCTTGGATGTTTCTGGTACAGGATGAGCTACCAAGAAATCCGCCAGTGCTTGACCTTTGACAGACTTTTGAGGAACATACACCATATCGTATTGGACTAGAAGAATGGCCCATGTAGCAAGCCGAGAGTTGAGTGTGCTAGGCTTCTTCATTAGTATCCGAAGAGGATTGACTTAGGATATGACATGAATGGTTTGACCAATGATGTAATGCCTTGTCTTTTGAACGGCAAAAATAAGGGCTAGACATTCTTTTTCAACTGGACTATAACGGTGTTCAGCACCAATCATAGTACGACTGAGGTAGTAGATGGCTTGTTCATGACCTTTTTTATTCTTTTGGGCGAGTAAAGCACCCAATGAATGATCCATAGCACGGACATATATTAAGAATGGAATACCTGAGATGGGTGGCACCAAGACTGGTGGATTCATGAGATATCGTTTGATGTCGTCGAATGCTTGTTGACATTCTTCAGTCCAAATAAAGGATACACCCTTCTTCATTAATTGAGTGAATGGTCTGTAGCGTCCAGACAAGTTCGAAATGAATCTCCTGATGTACGCAAGTCGACCTTGAAATCCTCGTAGCTCTTTTAGGTTGCGTGGAGGACGCATCTCATGAATGGCTTTGATCTTCTCGGGATCCACGTGTATACCCTTAGAGGTAATGACGAAGCCGAGAAACTTACCACTAGAGACACCCAAGAACGATTTGGTGGGATTTATCTTGAGCTGATGTTGGCACATGAGATTGAAGATTGTTCTTAAATCTTGGATGTGATCTTCTTTCAGACGACTTTTAACAGCAATATCGTCAACGTAACATTCGACAGTCTTGCGAAGATGTTCTCTAAAAATGGTACTCATAGCCCGTTGGTAAGTTGCACCAGCGTTCTTGAGACCAAATGGCATCACTGTATAGCAATAGATTCCCCGAGGAGTACGGAAAGATGTGTGTTTTTCATCTTCGGGATTCATCTTGATCTGATTATATCCAGAAAATCCATTCATAAAAGATATTCGCTCGAACCCACAGGTATTGTCAATCATAACGTCCGTGATAGGGAGAGGAAATTCATCTTTCGGACATGCTTCATTAAGATCCCAGAAGTCGATGCAGACTCAAACTTTGTTGGTTTTCTTCAGGACTGGAACAACGTTGGCTACCCAATCAGGATGTTGTTCTTCTCGAATAAAGCCACAAGCGATAAGCTTCTTGACTTCATCATCAATTGCGTCCATCATTTCAGGCTTGAATCGCCGTTGTTGCTGTTTGACTGGTTTAACATTAGGCAGAATGTTCAATTTGTGAGTAGCAATTTTGGGATCTAAACCTGGCATGTCTTCGTAACTCTAAGCAAAGACGTCAATATATTCTTTAATGAGAAGAATCAACTCTTGCTTATTTGCTTCTGTAAGATTCTTGCTGATAAAGATTGGATGAGGTGACTCGCTTTCTCCTACATCAACTTGAACTAATTGATCTTCAGTAGGAGGTTCTCTTTGTTCAAATCGGAGTACCTATTGATTATCCATCTGTCGAGCCCAAGGATCTGTTTCATAACTTTCTTCAATATCCTCATCATATCCTTCCAGAAGTTCAGCAGATACCATATTAGAAGATACGATTACACGATGGACTTCACCAATGCTAGTATCAGAATCCCGTGACCTGGAATCAGAAGAGTTAGAACGTTCTTCGCTATCAGATTCAGAACCTGCTGGGGATAACATCGGAGGAGAAGCATATCCAAGACCTCTTTTGGTCTTGCTGTAATACATTTCTGACTTTCCTTGTGGAACAGCAGTACGGAGAGGAGTCCTTCTGCCTTTACCATAATTAAGGCCGCTTTTGAAGTCGTAACCCATCTTTCGGACGATATCTTTTGATTGTTGACTGTAACGACGGAATTAAAGATGTCCCGTGTCGTTAACTTTGCTATCATCCATATAGCTGAATTTTTGTTCCGGTCTTTTACTAAAAAGTATTGGACGTTCACCTTTCTTGCGAGCAGGAACAATACGATATGAATCTTTTGGGTGTTCACATGAAACTTCTGTCTGAAGAGACTGTACAACTCCCATTATAAATGATTTGAAGCTATCTAACATATCCAAATAGCATTTAGTATGATAAATAACATCAGTATACTGGAAAGTAGATACTTTTTCATTGATATGTACATCTGTATTTACAGCAGGACCTTTAGCCTTAGCAGGCTTGGTCAGATTGATTACAAGAGGGGGAGAAGAAGAGCGTGGAAAAGGCTTGTTACGACAAAGGTCAATAACAAGTGGCTCAGAAGAGGTGAGCTCCCTTTGATCCTTGTTATGAGTTAAATCAACAACAAGTGGCTCAGAAGAAGTGAGCTCCTTTTTGTCCTTGTTACGACGTAAGTCAATAACAAGTGGCTCAGAAGAGGTGAGCTCTTTTTTATTCTGATTGCCATCAGTAGATTGCCGTTGGACTGGCAAATGAATAGCCAGTGGTTTAGAAGACTGAAGGTGGGAAACACGCCCTTTAACAGGTATAATGAGAGTGTCATTGGGCACTATTTCTTGATCTTCTTCAGTACCAATGGCCAATAACAATTTCATAAATTCTTCCTTGTACATACGAGCGTCATTGCAATATGCTTTGACACCTTTGAAAGGATAAAGGTCTGCAACTTCTTTGTGGACTTGTCCTTTGTCATCAACATATTTGAAGCATTGATAAAGAGTTGATGGAACAATGTTATGTTCATGGAGGAAAGGTCTTCCCAGAAGATTGTTGTAAGAACAACCATGATTATCGATGATATAGAAGGTCACCTTTGTGCGAAGATTGCCTATTTGAAGTTTTAGGCGAATCTTGTCCAACGGTTCACTCCTTCCTTGGTTGAATCCCAAGATAGTGGTGATTGTGCTTGAAAGACTATGCACTGGTATCTTTAATGTGTCTAGCATTGTCTTTGCCATGATACTGAGTGCAGACCCTGGATCTATCAGGATACGATCGACTTTCATCGAATCGACATATCCTGTATAATAAAGAGGACGATCATGTCTATTATCCTCCAGCAGCATATCATCCTGAGTGAAAATGATGTTTGGAATCAACTCCAGGACACTATGACAATGGCGGCAAGAAACTGGCTCTGCTTCCGGTTTTTTGAGGAGAGTTAGGCAAGTTTCAGCCTGCATCAGGGCTTCACTTAGAGTTTCTCGAGTCTCCTTAGAAAGACGCAAGAGCTCGAAGATTGATAATCTAGCTGGTGTATTGGCTAGAGCCAATATATCAAAGTTGTATGGCTTCTCAAGTCCTGTAGGAGATGATTTCTTCAGGGGCTTATCAAAGCGAACTTGTTGCTTGCCTTTGTCAGCAACCACCGGCTTGGGAGGAATAGGCACTACAACTGGTGAGGATGTGGAAGAGATCTCTTCCGTAGAAGCAGGTTGTGCTGGAGCAGGTTCAGAAGAAGAGGTAGGATCTTCTTGAGTATCAGGATACTCTTTCAAGTAAGCTTTTCCTGATCTAGTGCCTAGCAGAATTTCTTCGTCAACTATGGGGTCAAAAGACACCATGTTGCAGGTCTTTATCTTGCTTTTGGAGCGGTCTTTCTTCATAGAAGAAGAAGAGACTTCGAATTCAGAAACAAGATCTGGATGGACCCAGATAACTTCGCCATTGTCGAGAGACAAGGGGACAAGACCTTCATTTGGTGGAGGCCAGCGGAAGATTCTCAATCTCAAGAGTAGCTTTGGGAATAGGAATGACACCGTGCTGTACCATCTGTAGAGGAAAGTCACCGAATTAGACCGAAACCATGTTTACAGTAACAGTCTTCTCATCTTGCTGCAGAGTGACGACACCAGCATTGACGAGCTCTTAAATTTTGCCCTTAAGCACATAGCATACTCGAGTAGGATGTCCAATGAACCTGTGGTAAACACAATATTTAGGATGATCTGTCTTACCGACTTCATCAGGTTTCTTTGGATCTGGGAGCTGAATCTTGTTGCTTTTGAGTAAACATTCAAAGATGCTTGCAGTATCATTTTCGTCGAAGGAATATTCTACTTTTGGACGAGCTTTCCTCGGTGGAGGTGCAGAAGAAGTCGGAGAGGAAGTAGGCGAAACCACATTGACAGCTAGAGACTCTTTATTCTTGTTCAGATTGATATTCAAAGTCTCTTTTACTTTGTGGTTGTTCTGGCGGTTGCCACCACCTGACGTCTGATGTTCATCTCGATCGGGGTTAGACATCTGTACCCCCAATTGTTTGAACTTCTCGGCACTTACTTCCGCAGCTTTGGCATTGACGATGAATGAAGGCCAATCTTGGAATGATAGATCCCGTCCACATACTGATAATAGGCAAAAGATTTGCCTTACAAGTATCAATAGTGACAGCAGCTGGAGTTCCGGTAGGCATCTTCAAGGCTTCACGACGGAAACGTTCGATAAAACTCTCAGCAGTTTCATTGTATTTCTGTTTGATTTTGTTGAGAGCTGACATAGTCATGTCGTTGAATCCTTCATAGAACCATTCCAGAAAGATTTGTTTGAGACCTGAGAAGGAAGTGATACAACCATCGGGCAAACTTCTATACCAGTCATATGCTACGTCGGCTAAACAACCGACGAACACTCTGGTAAGAAGAGCGTCATTTGGCTGGAGTTGAACGGTCATTACCTCAAAATGATTGGTGAACTGACTAGGAGAAGTACTGCCGTCAAACAAAGAGATTGTTGGGATTTTGTACTTCGGTGGGAACGAGACTTCTTTCCATTCAACTGGATAAGGCTGCTTGATCCCCAATCTTTACAAGTTGTCTTTCCCTTTGAAAGCTTCAAACTGGGTTCACAAGAGTTTGACAGGTTCATTGGCGTCTTCAAATGATGAAGAAGGAGCAGGTTGAGTTAGAGTGGTAGGAGGAGGAACAGTATTATAAGCACTACCTCCGGCTCCTGACTGACTAGGCGTAGTTTGAACTTGTACTTACACATGAGGCATTTGAGGAGACACTACCCCTATCCCAGTATTGGAAGGTATTGAAGATGCTATGATCTCTGGATTAGCAATAGGTACAGTAGGTGGTGTAGCATGTTGTGCCACAATGATAGAATGCATACTAGCAACCATTTCAGCCATGGTTTTTAGCTTGTCTTCAAGTACAACAATTTGTTGTTCTTGATTTGTAGATGTTGAAGCATCTGGATCATCAGTGACAACATAAGCTGTCACTTCCCTTGGTACAGTGGAAGATACTGTCTATTCAGAGCTTTTGCTGTATGCATCATAGTCGAAAAAAAAAGTCATCTCCTGAATGAGAAGCAGGAAGATAACCCGAAGGATCTTGAGAAAGATTCCTTTGACCGATTGTGTTTCGGCTTCGAGAAAGGGTATATCGAAATACTCCCTCAGAAGATTCTCGGAGTAATTCTAAATACCGTTGACTTGGTTTACAAAGTTTACCATGCTTAGAGCATCTTCTACCCCTAGTGTCTCGGGAAGTCATGTTAACAGAAGCATACAAGACTTCATCTTCTTCTGACATAGGTTCAGATTTAGCAAAAGTCAAACGATCGAAGATAGATCGTTTTGTTGTTTGACAACAACATTAGATGATGACTTTGTGATTGCAATAATGATCAGATGGTTGAACTGAAGGTGTTGAGATAGTATCCCGCTTTTGTCTGAGATGTTCTCGGAGATCGGGAACAGCAGCAGGACGAGGAAAACTCTGAGGGATCTGTTCTTTGATAATGTTCGAAACATGATTTCGATTCTTCAAATGTTTAGTTCCTTAAGTATACAAGGAAGTGCTTACCTCATTGGCATAAGTGTCAGGATCTTTGACCCTGGAAGTTTGTCTTTGATGTTTGATCTTCGGCATTGGCTGTTTGCGTTTCACCGAAGTGGGTCTGTTGAGATAAGTTCTAAGATCAGCAAATTCACCCCCAGGGGTTTCTGTCTGAGACACCAGCAGTTTTCTCTGTCTGGAATGGGAAATCTTGAGAGTTGGGAGGTCCTGGGATTCTGCTACCGGGGTAGGCAGAATACCTCTCTGGTCAGTACAAGTTCTCTTGTTATAAAAAAAAGAAGAATCCTTGTTTGAAAGAATTCTAGTACTGATTGGTGCCGAGGCATGTTCAGATTGATCTTCTTCGATAAAAACTGAAGAAGATTGAGAAAAGTCCAAAGGGCCTTTTCCTTTGTTTTGGGACGAAGGGTTAGCTAAAGATCTTTTCCCTCTGTTGTCTTCCAAGTCATGGGACAAGGAAGTTTGAGAAAAGACCAACGGGCCTTTTCCTTTGTTTTGAATAGGAAGAGGAATAGCCAAAGGACTACCCCCAATGGATTGCACAGGAGCAACAGTATATTTGGAAAGAGGAACAGAGCCTTTTCCTTTGTTATGAGAAGAAGAGAGTTTAGCCAAGAGGCTGTCACTCTTGGATTACGCAGATATGCTTTGCGCATGGGTTGATGGTACACTGGTTCTGGCCACAGAGACTGTGGTTTGCGCATCAGAAGTTCTTGCCATAGAATGCTTAGGTTGCACTCTGGTTGCTGGAGTGTTGGTTTGCGCAGGTAGATTGGCAGCCAATTGCGCTAGGGGCATTGGAGTTTTATACTTAGCCATGGCAGCATATGAAGTCTTCTGTGTACTGGCAATAGCAGATTGTGCAGCAGAAGCAGAGACAGATTGTGCAGTAGGCTTGGTGGCAGCAACTGTAGACTGTACAACAGATTGTGCAGCAGGCTTCTTGGCAGACTGTGCAGCAGTCTTGTTGCCAAACTGTGCAGCAGTCTTGGAGACCCACACTGTGCGCACTTTGCTCGTGGCAGAAGTGTTCGCAGTGCGAGGAGTGGTCTTGAAATTGATCATGGTTTCATAGGCTGTCTGGTTGACATTTACAACCAGAGTCTTCTGCGTCTTTCCGATAGACGCTACGTCATATTAAGTTGTCACTTCCTCATCGGAGGAGAAAGTCGTCCCCAGCAGAGTCGCCATTTTGTTTGAAAAAAATAAAAGTTGAAGAACTTTATTGATACAAACTTTGTAAAAAGATTACAATTTGAATTCTGGGAATGGTACAACTTTAGGAATCCATTGTAGATGACGATTGCTTTATCCCTTGGACGATGTGAACTTTGAAGACGAAGCCTCTGAAGTTTATAACAACTCTGGAACTGAAGGCAAAAAGCCTCGGAAGTTGAAGGCAAAAGCCTTGGAGGAATGCAATAGCACTTGGGCAAGAACTCCTGAACTCTCTGAACTTTGAAGTCTGATCTCTGATCTCTGATTATTGATTACTGATCCCCTCGAATGGAGACTTGAAACTCTATTTGTAGAGTTCTGAGAAATAACTAACTTTCAGTTATTCTGGACTGTGCAAGATGATTTGCGTAGCAATTGGTTTGCGCAGCAATGGACTGCGCAGGCAGTTGCTGGATCATGGGCTAACTGTCTTGGACACATGGCAACTTTTGATTGAATTGTGCATGATCGTGCATAGACAGTTGCCATGAAATAAGCAATTGATGGCATGAATGCCACGTGTATTTTGTTATCTATACTGATAGAACGCGCATATTGAATTGCGCTAATTGCGCAGACTTGGACTGCGCAGGAATGGATTGCGCCAACATAGATTACGATGCCAGCTGTCCTCGAGCGCCGTGCTGTACGATTAAACGAACAATCGTCTCGTCCTCCGCGCTGTCAGCTGTCAGAAGATTTGATTTGTGTCAGGTAATGATGGTGATTTGCCACGTCAGCCTCCGCACTTGGAAGTGTATGCAATCTATCGTGCACAATCTGAAGGATGCGTAATCTGATGTCTGCGTACTTCATCTGAAAGTTGTATTCTTGATTTTTTGACTTTGTTGATGTGTTCAACTTGATTTTTTAGGACTTACGATTCATCTTCCCCAAATCAGCACCGAAGTGCATAGGGAACCCATGAACTCAAGGAATGCCATAACTTCCTCAAAATAAGTTAAAATCAAGTAGTTCAAAAGCCAAAATTGGCTAGATTGAAATTCCACACAAAATAGGACCATAAGATTTCGAAAATAACAAACTTTAAGAGATCAAAACCAAAAAAGTCTTTGTAATGCCTGTTGTTCGTATTACATATTTAGAATACGTACACGTATTTGCAGATCTCCTTGGCTTGGTTTGGCTTGGTTATTCTTGGTTCGGGTTGGCTTGGTTCGGTTTGGGATTGCTATTGGTTCATTATGAACCAAGGGGTGAACCCCCTACCTACCACCACCACTACCATTTATTAACCCTACTTCCTTCTCTCTCTTCATTACTCTCCTTCTTTCCTCTATTAATTCTTCACCTACCAGAGAGAGGGAGAGAGAGGTCTAGGCAAGTACAACTTGCTTCATGGAGGAACTCTAATTTTATTGCTTTATTCTCTTCCTTACAATATTCTAACTTACTTTAGAACTTGACATTTTCACTTTCCATGGCTAGATTCTTGTAGATCTATATTTACCTTATTTTTTGATTTTTTGGGTTTTGATCTACTTAATCTTGTTATTTTCGATTTTGGATGGTTCCATGTTGTAGAGAATTTCGTTCTACCCCATTTTGACCGATGAAAGTTTAGATTTGGGCTCCGGATGATAGAGTTATGCAGCTTGGAAGCCATGGCTTATGGTGTACTTCTTCTCGGAAATTTGGAGAAGAAGCACAGTTCCGAGCCGCATGGTAGCACTTGACCGCATGAACATTCATGCAGCAAGTTAGTTCCAACCGCATGCGCTATTGCCTTGACTTGACCCATGACAAGTTCATACGGCAAGTATTCCTTCTCAGCCGGATGACTGAGGCCCAGTCCTTCCTGGCCGCATGGATTTCCAGCAACCCTGAGCCGCATGAACTCAACGCTCGCGAGCCGCATAGACCGTAGTCTCCCAGCCGCATGGGTTTGCTTTCCTTGATCGTATAGTCATTGCTCCCCGCAGTCGCATGGGTTGTTCCTCCCCGGCCGTATGTACTTGATTGGTCAGCCAGCCGCATGGACCCATTCCCGCCAGCCGCATGAGTTCCCTATCCTCCTGACCGCATATGTCTTGCCTTTCTCAGCCGCATGACTGAGTGGATCTCCGAGCCGCATATGACTGATACCCCTTTGACCGCATAAGTCCTTCCCTTTTTAGCCGCATGCGTCTGACCCTATTCGGCTGCATAGGCTATTCTCTTCCAGCCGCAAGAGATCATTCCTCGCCGTATATGCCTTAGCCGCATGGCTCTCCTATAGCCTGTTAATTGATATTTTATTAGATAATCATAAATTTACTTGATATATTTGGGCATGATAATTAAGCCTTACCTGATAGTGACCCGTAGTGGTGCACTCCTGGTATGACTAACCTGACAAGACCTGATAGTAGCCCATCGCGGCGCACTCCTGACCAGTAAACTGGACATGTTAAACCTGACATGATTTTCTTGATAAGCTGTTGCGACGGCTACCTGACATGACATGACCTGTATAAATTACCTGGACACCGTGGGCGATTGTGCTTGTACAAATAAACCAGTCTTGTCTTGCATCATGTCTAGGAGGGGACTCCTGAGTACCACGGTCAGGAGTACCTATTGAAATGGAGTAAGGCTAAATAACTTGATTAATACATTAGTCATAAAGAGATCTCCCAGCTACAGGCAATCCCGTTACCTGGGCACGCCTTGGGATCTGTAGCCTACCGTCGAGTAGGGCACATTTCCAGCACACTGTCATGTGTTGCACCCTTCAAGCTACCTAAGGGTACATTCGTTTCCTGGACGATGTACCCACCTGAATTCAACTCTAAATCTTTTAACCCGGGTAACCTGGATGGTCTGCAGGGCTTGTGGCTGTGGAATAATCTCACTGCATCTTGTTAGTAATTAGGCTTGTGACAACCCTAGTTAGTTAAAGTATCAACCCCTAATTCTTGCTTGGCCGTGAAATGATTGGATGGAGTCTAACCAGTCTAGTCTTACCCTGATCCTGATTTCTGCATGACCAGAATGCTTATATTTATTTTACCGATAAATGGTGAGAATTCCAAGTTCTGTTCAGACGAAGGGTTACAACCCCGATCTTTGTTTGGTTTACGGGTTGTAACCTGGTTATCTGAATAGCTCCATGGTTATCTCGTCGTATATCATCCTGATGTATTTTTTTATTTCCAGTTCTTACTTTATTTGTACTCTTGTGCTGATTGCTGGTTTTAGTTCCTAAGTGAAGCCTCCTTTGTGGCACTTGCTCTTTCTGGGGTCTGACCCAGCTGGTTTTGTGTGGCCAGATTTTGGAGCAGCTCCAGAGGATCTATCGACCTTCCAGCCAGATGGTGGCCACTAAACGGAACCCTGGCAACGAGTGGGTTATTTTTGGCTCTCCCACCCTATTGTAAAAATATATTCTTTTAAGGCGTTTAGCCGACGAGCACCTGTTTAGCTCGATTGCACTTACTTACTCTCTGTCTACGGGCTGTAACATGATTAACAAATCCTAGGGTTGATCATGTATGACTAAACTCTTGGTAGTCCTAACATTTTGTAACGACTAGCTTCATGATCAGCTGAATATGTAATATTTAGGACGCCTTATTATTGTATATTTAATGATCATACATCTTGTAACATTTACTTATTTGCTTGTGATTGAGACACTAGGCTTGTTCATGACCTTAGGAGACTGTTGGCTTATAGTAAACCCTCATGTATCTAGACAGCCGTGACCGTATAGCGAGATGAAATCCATTTCATATACGTAGCTGGCTATGTCTGCCCCCGCTCTCCAGTATTCTGGTTCTGGGGCATGACATGATTTAAGTAGTGGCCCATACAGGTCTTATAAATCAAGATATATGAGGGTTACCGAATAGATGTCTCAATCAGTATTTGCCTTTGATCTCTGCTCGTATCTTCTGAATCCCTGGATTCTTGTCCTGATCATATGCTTGTATCGTTGATCTGTCTTGGTCCTTCCTTATTGTTTTCCCATGTCGTCTTCTTCAGCGGTATCGTTCCTAGACCTGTCAGTCAGCGAGGCGGAGTACCTCCCATGGACCAGTCGCAACCCGAAGATCAAGCCCAGTATTCAGGAGTGGCCTCCAGAGTCGTGCCTTCTGACGGAGAACCACCAGTCCAGCCAGTTCAGCCTGCCAAGCCTGATGATGGCACTTTGGTAGGTCTCATCAGGACCTTGATAGCTTCTCAAGATCGTCGTGGAGACGCCTTGCACCAGGCAGTGATGGATGCTTTGACCAGAGGAGGTCATCAGGGTAACAGTGCGGCCAACAGCTTCAAGCGCTTGAACCCTTCATTCGTTGACGGTAGTGAAGATGCTATCGTCGCAGATGCTTGGCTACAGGATACTGAAGTGATTCTCGAAGCAGCCAGGACCCCAGAGAACGAGAAGGTGGCCGTAGTACGCCTGCAGTTGTTGGATCTTGCCCGCAGCTGGTGGGCGGCGCAGGCCGTTGGATTAGTAACACCCATTGCTTGGGCAGTATTCAGGGAGAGATTCCATACCAAGTATTTTGATGCTGTAGCTCGGTGCGATCTACAGACGAGGTTCACCAATCCGAAGCAGACGGGCATGACGTTCGATGGATATGCGGCCGAGTTCTCCAGGCTTCGTCGGTTTGCTTCCACTTTGGTGGCAATCGAGTTTTATAGAGCCCAGCGATTCCAGCAGGGACTTCACCTGGAGATCTTGTTGGCAGTGGAGCAGTTTGAGCATCAGACTTTTGATGCAGTCTTGAGAGCAGCTAGGAGGCATGAGTATACCTACCAGAGGATTGTGGATGGGGCCGGAGGTCGAAAGAGATCCTACGGTCAGATGAATCAGTCTTCAACACCAGCCCTGACAGCCAGGGCCTTGACTATTGGAGCTCCTAGGCGAGCGGCCTCAGTAACGTCGATCTAGTATTCCACCCCGACGTACCCTCAGTAGCAGCAGCAGAAGCAGAAGCAGAAGCAGTCTTCCGCAGTAGGATGTTCTTATTGTGGAAAGCCAGGCCATGTAGTGGCAGAGTGTCGTAGGGCACAAGGATTGTGTATGGCTTATGGAGCACCAGACCATAGGGTTGGGTCCTGCCCGAATAGGGGTGGTTCATCATCGTCCAACCTTTCTAGCTCTTCGGTGAGAGGACCAGCACCGGTCCAGCAACAGCAGCAGTATCCATTGCCGAGGCCTTTGCCGCCTCAGTCCCAGGTATTCCAGCAGCAGAACCTCCAGCAGCATGTTCAAGCCCAGGCCCAGAGTCAGAATAGGCAGCGAGGATTTCAGCAGAGGGGATCAGCACCCCGAGGGCACGGTCAAGCTATGGTGATGACCGCAGAGGAAGGATTGGCACCAGAAGAGGTAGTGGCAGGTACTATTCTCGTCAACTCCTTTCCAGCTTCAGCTTTATTTGATTCTGGTGCATCACATTCTTTTATATCTGCACGATTCGTGACACGGGTAGGATTGGAGCCCGAGTCATTATCAGTAAGGCTCAACATACTTACTGGTAACGGACTTGTGGGAGTCGATAGGGTATTTTCCTCGTGTCGGATCATAGTTAGCGGTAGAGAATTTCCCGCTAGATTGATAGAATTCCCGATGGCCGATTGTGATGTGGTCTTAGGGATGGATTGGTTGAGGAACCAGTATGATAGAATAGACTGCCACATTGGCAGGGTTATTTTTAGCATTCTAAGAGAGCCAGAGTTTTCATTTTCCAGAGGCGCAGTTGAGTCTTCTCCTCTGATATTGCGGATGGCAGTAGCAGCAGTTCAGTTGCCCAGGGTAGACGATGAGTTCCCAGATGTTTTCTCAGAAGAGCTTCCAGGTATGCCTCCGGAGCGGGAGATCGAGTTCACCATAGACTTGATTCCTGGGACAGCCCCAGTGTCAGAGAGAGTGTACAGGATGGCGCCGTCAGAATTGGAAATCTTGTACAAGATGATTGAAGAACTTCGAGCCAAGGGATTCATTCGTGCTAGTGGATCGCCTTGGGGAGCCCCGATGCTTCTTATGAAAAAGAAGGATGGTACGTCCAGGTTATGTGTTGATTATCGTACCTTGAATTCAGTGACAATCAAGAACAGATATCCTCTTCCGAGGATAGATGACTTGTTTGATCGACTCAAAGGGGCATCAGTATTCTCGAAGATTGACTTACGCTCAGGATATCACCAGATCAGAGTCAAAGAGTAGGACATCCTGAAGACAGCTTTCAGATCGAGGTATCAGCATTGGGAGTTCCTTGTTATGCCCTTTGGAGCGACCAATACGCCGGCAGTATTTATGGACCTCATGAACCGTATCTTCATGCCTTACTTGGATCAGTTTGTGATCGTATTCTTGGATGACATCCTGGTTTATAGCAGGAGTGAGGCAGAGCATGAGCAGCATCTCCGTGTGGTTCTTCAGACTCTCAGGGAGCACCAGTTATATGCCAAGTTCAGTAAATACGAGTTCTGGCTCGATCGTATTTCGTACTTGGGTCATATCATCACCAGAGGAGGAGTAGAAGTAGATCCTCGGAAGATTGTGGCTATTGAGTCATGGCCAGTGCCTAGCACAGTTGCAGAAGTTCGCAGTTTTCTTGGATTGACAGGCTACTACCGGCGGTTCATTTCAGATTTTGCTCGAATTTCAGCGCCATTGACCCAGTTGAGCCGCAAGGATGCGCAGTTTGCTTGGACAGCATAATGTCAGGATTCATTCGAGAAGTTGAGGCGAGGCCTGATAACAGCTCCCATTCTTGCGCTTCCAGATGGAACCAGAGGATTCTTAGTGTATTATAATGCTTCAGGAAGAGGCTTAGGGTATGTTCTGATGCAGCATGGGAAGGTAATAACTTATGCTTTACGACAACTTCGTGATCATGAGAGAAATTATCCAACCCATGACTTGGAACTGGCAGCAGTAGTGTTTGCACTTAAGTTGTGGAGGCACTACTTGTACGGAGATAGGGTGGAGATTTTCACCTACCACAAGAGCCTGAATTCTGTTTTCACCCAGAAGGATCTTAACATGCGTCAGAGGAGGTGGCTGGAGCTTCTTGTGGATTATGACGTCAACTTGAGTATCATCCTAGGAAGGCCAACGTTGTTGCAGATGCTTTAAGTAGGAGAGCCGGAGTTTATTTCCTAGCAGCGCAACCGGAGCTGTTAGCAGATCTTCAGAAGATGGGTATTGAAGTTGTTCTCCCTTCCAGTATGGCATTGATGGCCAGTATGCAAGTACAGTCCACTATAGTCGAGAGGATCCGGATGGCGCAGTCAACAGATTCCAAGCTTTAGCGGCTCAGAGCAGAGTGTGAGGCAGGACGAAGACCAGAGTTATGCATTCATGAGGATGGTACACTTCGACATGGTAATCGTCTTTGTGTATCCAGTGGAGATATCAGACGGAAGATCATGTTAGGAGCGCACAGTTCTCAGTATTCCATCCATCCTGGCAGTACGAAGATGTACCGCGATATCCGTCAGCACTTCTGGTGGAATGGCATGAAGCGGGAGATAGCTCGATTTGTCTCTCGATGTTTGGTTTGCCAACAAGTTAAGGCCGAACATCAGAGACCGGCTGGACTTCTTCAGCCCTTGCCGATTCCAGAATGGAAGTGGGAGCATGTGACCATGGATTTTGTAACCGGATTGCCTAGATCCCCAGCTGGTCGGGATGCTATTTGGGTTATAGTTGACAGGCTCACGAAGGTGGCTCACTTTCTCCCAATTAGAGTTGGTCAGTCGATACCTCAGTTTGTAGAGATGTACCTCAGGCAGATTGTCAGGTTGTACGGTATTCCAGTCAGTATCACCTCGGACCGAGATTCAAGATTTACGTTGCACTTTTGGCGTAGCTTACAAGAGAGTTTGGGGACTCATCTCCAGTTTAGTTCAGCATATCATTCGCAGACAGATGCACAGTCGGAGCGCACGATCTAGACTCTTGAAGACATGTTGCGGTCCTGTACACTTGACTTCGGTAGTTCATGGGAAGACCACTTGCACCTGGTGGAATTCTCGTACAACAACAGTTTTTAGGCCAGTATCCAGATGGCACCATTCGGGGCACTGTATGGCAGGAAGTGCAGATCCCCATTAGCCTGGGATGATGTTGGAGAGAGGCGGATGCTCGGTCCAGAAATGATCGTTCAAAGAGTTGAAGTGGTCAGGAGAGTCAGAGATCATCTTCGAGTTGCCCAAGATCGCCAGCGTCATTGGGCCGATTCTCATAGGCGCCCTCTCGAGTTTTCGGTCAGCGATCATGTATTCCTGAGGATTTTGTCTAATCGTGGCGTCATTCGTTTCGGCATGCGGAAAAAGCTTAGTACTAGGTATATAGGGCCATTTGACAATCTGGAGCGAGTAGGAGATGTATCCTATCATCTCGCTCTTCCGCCGTCGCTAAGCGAGGTGCATGACGTGTTCCATGTATCCCAATTACGATGGTATATCCCAGACCCGAGCCACATCCTGGATCATTCGGAATTGGTTGTTGGTACCAACCTTTCGTATGAGGAGAGGCCCGTGTCTATATTGGACCGGAGAGAGAAGATCCTCAAGAATAAGACTATCAAGTTAGTCCGAGTTGCTTGGGGTCATCACTCTTTGGGTGAGTCAACGTGGGAGCGTGAGGATGATATCTGATCGTGATATCCCGACTTGTTTGACTCGTGAGGTATAATATCCTTCTTATGCCTCATGCCTTCGATTCCTTGCTTGCATGATTGATTGCTTGATTGATTGTCTAGTATAGCTTGCCTGTGATTAGTGTAGCTTATTCTTGTCTCTCTAGCCTCTTAATTATATTCCGAGGACGGAATTCTTTTAAGGTGGATAGAGTTGTAATGCCTGTTGTTCGTATTACGTATTTGGAATACGTATACGTATTTGCATATCTCCTTGGTTTGGTTTGGCTTGGTTATTCTTGGTTCGGGTTAGCTTGGTTCGGTTTGGGATTGCTATTGGTTCATTATGAACCAAGGGGTGGACCCCCTACCTACTACCACCACTACCATTTATTAACCCCACTTCCTTCTCTCTCTTCACTACTCTCCTTCTTCCCTCCATTAATTCTTCACCTACCAGAGAGAGGGAGAGAGAGGTCTAGGCAAGTGCAACTTGCTTCATGGAGGAATTCCAATTTTATTTCTTCATTCTCTTCCTTACAGTATTCTAACTTACTTTAGAACTTGGCATTTTCACTTTCCATGGCTAGATTCTTATAGATCTATATTTACCTTATTTTCCGATTTTATGGATTTTGATTTACTTAATCTTGTTATTTCTGATTTTTTATGGTTCCATATTGTAGAGAATTTCGTTCTACCCCATTTTGACCTATGAAAGTTCGGATTTGGGCTCCGGATGATAGAGTTATGCAGCTTGGAAGCTATGGCTTATGGTGTACTTCTTCTCAGAAATTTGGAGAAGAAGCACAGTCCCGAGCCGCATGGTAGCACTTGACCGCATGAACATTCATGCGGCAAGTCAGTTCCAACCGCATACGCTACTTCCTTGACTTGACCGTATGACAAGTTCATGCGGCAAGTATTCCTTCTCAGCCGCATGACTGAGGCCCAGTCCTTCCTGGCCGCATGGATTTCCAGCAACCCTGAGCCGCATGAACTCAATGCTCGCGAGCTGCATAGACCGCAGTCTCCCAGCCGCATGGGTTTGCTTCCCTTGACCGCATAGTCATTGCTCTCCGCAGCCGCATGGGTTGCTCCTCCCCGGCCGCATGTACTTGATTGGTCAGCCAGCCGCATGGACCCATTCCCGCCAGCCGCATGAGTTCCCTATTCTCCTGACCGCATATGTCTTGCCTTTCTCAGCCGCATGACTGAGTGGATCTCCGAGCCGCATATGACAGATACCCCTTTGACCGCATAAGCCCTTCCCTTTTTAGCCGCATGCGCCAGACCCTATTCAGTCGCATGGGCTGTTCTCTTCCAGCCGCAAGAGATCATTCCTGGCCGCATATGCCTTAGCCGTATGGCTCTCCTATAGCCTGTGTATTGATATTTTATTAGATATTTTACGTCCATTTTATATCCTTACGCCTTTTGTCATGAACTTAATAATCACAAATTTACTTGATATATTTGGGCATGATAATTAAGCCTGACCTGACAGTGACCCGTAGTGGTACACTCCTGGTATGACTAACCTGACATGACCTGATAGTGGCCCGTCGCGACGCACTCCTGACCAGTAAACTGGACATGTTAAACCTGACATGATTTTCTTGATAAGCTGTTGCGACGGCTACCTGACATGAGATGACCTGTATAAATTACCTGGACACCATAGGCGATTGTGCTTGTACAAAAATAACCAGTCCTGTCTTACATCATGTCTAGGAGGGGACTCCTGAGTACCACGATCAGGAGTACCTATTGAAATGGACTAAGGCTAAATAACTAGATTAATACATTAGTCATAAAAAGATCTCCCAGCTACAGGCAATCCCATTACCTGGGCACGCCTTGGGATCTGTAGCCTGCAGTCGAGTAGGGCACATTTCCAGCACACTGTCATGTGTTGCACCCTTCAAGCTACCTAAGGGTACATTCGTTTCCAGGACGATGTACCCACCTGAATTCAACTCTAAATCTTTTAACCCGGGTAACCTGGATGATCTGCAGGGCTTGTGGCTGTGGAATAATCTCACTGCATCTTGTTAGCAATTAGGCTTGTGACAACCCTAGTTAGTTAAAGTATCAAGCCGTAATTCTTGCTTGGTCGTGAAATGATTGGATGGAGTCTAACCAGTCTAGTCTTACCCTGATCCTGATTACTGCATGACCAGAATGCTTGTATTTATTTTACCGATAAATGGTGAGAATTCCAAGTTCTGTTCAGACGAAGGGTTACAACCCCGGTCCTTGTTTGGTTTACGGGTTGTAACCTGGTTATCTGAATAGCTCCATGGTTATCTCGTCGTATATCATCCTGATGTATTTTTTTATTTCCAGTTCTTACTTTATTTATACTCTTGTACTGATTGCTGGTTTTAGTTCCTAAGTGAAGCCTACTTTGTGGCACTTGCTCTTTCTGGGGTCTGACCCAGCTGGTTTTGTGTGGCCAGATTTCGGAGCAGCTCCAGAGGATCTATCGACCTTCCAGCCAGATGGTGGCCACTAGACGGAACCCTGGCAATGAGTGGGTTATTTTTGGCTCTCCCACTCTATTGTAAAAAAATATTCTTTTGAGGCGTTTAGCCGACGAGCACCTGTTTAGCTCGATTGCACTTACTTACTGTCTGCCTACGGGCTGTAACATGATTAACAAATCCTAGGGTTGATCATGTATGACTAAACTCTTACTAGTCCTAACATTTTGTAACGACTAGCTTCATGATCATCTGAATATGTTAAATTTGGGACGCCTTATTATTGTATATTTAATGATCATATATCTTGTAACATTTACTTATTTGCTTGTGATTGAGATACTAGGCTTGTTCATGACCTTAGGAGACTATTGGCTTGTAGTAAACCCTCATTTATCTAGACAGCCGTGACCGTATAGCGAGATGAAATCCATTTCATATACGTAGCTGGCTATGTCTGCCCCCGCTCTCCAGTTTTCTGGTTCTGGGGCGTGAGAGTCTTAAAACTTAGATCTATAAAAAATGTAACCATCAAAACCAAAACTCCAAGTTCCAAAGAGGCTTAGAATCATGCAAGAAAGAAAATAGAGCAAACAAAAATGAAGATCCATCATATTCTCCATAGAGCAAGTTGTACTTGCCTTGGGTTGGTGGGAGGAGTAAATTAAGAAGAAGAAGAAAAAGAAGGTGGAGAAGTAAAAACCTAGCCCATTCTAAGCATTTAACACCAAGGAAAACAAAAATGACAACAAAATAATACTGTTCAAGATTTGGCAAGATATACTTGCCTAGGTTAAACTACAAGCCTAATTTTCTACTCCACCACCAAGAGGGGTATGAAACTATACTCTAGGCCTCAAGGCCAAGCTTTCTTAAGCTTGAGGAAGAGGAATAAAAAAGAAGAGGAATGGAGGAAAGAACAGAAAGAAGAGGAATGGAGGAAAGAACAAAAAGAGAGCGGAGAGAGAAAGTGAAAGGGTATATATAGAAGGAGAAATTAATCATAACCGTTGGATGGTGATCCATGTGAAGATCTAATTCAATCCTAGCCATCCAAAGAAACCAAGTATCTATTGGATAATAGGATACATCTACACTATTCATGAAAATATCTAAACACTATTCATCAAAATATCCAAAACACTATGAAAATATCGGAAATACTATTCATAAAAATATCTAAAATCAAAAATATCTAAAATATGAAAAATCTATCTGGACGGTATGTCATCAGTATACACTGGTATTCTGGCAATATGCCGATCAAGGAAAAAATCTCTAAGTTGGAAAAAATTTAAAGCGTTCCGAAAACTAAAAAATATGAAATACAGTAAAAAAATGTATCCGTATATAAATACCGATACTGTGAGACGAGTCTCACAACTCTCCCATCATTAGAAAAATTTCGTCCTCGAAATTTCCTAAAGCTATTCAAGCATGATAACCAAAACAAAAGCTCAAGAAAATACAACTATCTCAATAAAATAAAGCATGGCGTATAAGTAAATGGTGGCAATAGTAATATAAATAAATGCGTAAGTAATTACACAACCAAAATCAAGAAGGGCTGGAGGCATATGAACAAATATGTCTCCTGAGTCAGTTGAGTAGGGACCCGCCCTCGGTGGCCTACGCTGACTCCTAAAATAGATAGGGGTCGTCTCAAAGTAAGTCGATACCAATGACTTAGTCTAAGACATTACTCTACCTAGGACGTATCTTCGTAGTCGAGACACATGATAGATACCATGTATCTTAAGATACAAAGACAGAAAAGTGGGACGAGAAACTTTTATTCATTCATCGAATAAGTTAAGCCAACCGTCGTACCCTGATATCGGTAAAATACAAGGTCGCCGACAAGAATCTAAGATATACTGCAACTACCTGGCTTACTACTGAAGAATAAATCAAAAGGGCATAACTGAAAGAAGACAATAAAGATGGTACTTGAGGCTCCCTAGGTACTACCGTCATGCCGATACTAGAGCTGCCCCTGAGACTGTACATAGAACTATGCTCTGCGCTTCCTGACCCTCTGGGCTCGCGATGGAGGAGGATATTGTACCAATGGCTGAACATCTAGTATTAGCCCTAACTGCTCATCTACTGCTGGGGGTGATGACTGATGCAACTGAAATGACTGAGGTGGTACAGCTGGTGTAGCTAGTCGTTCTCGAGATATCGGATAGGGACAAATGCTAATTGAATGGTCCTCCGCTCCACAGTAAAAGCATTGCCTATTGGCTGCCCAACAAACTGATTTGAGATGCCCTATCTTGCCATAATAGGCACATGATTCTTGTTTTGCCTGATATTGCTGGTCTCACTACCTCTGAGCTTGGGCTTGCATATACTACTTAGGTCCCTTCTGCTGGAATACATGGAAATGCACCGATGAAGGCCTCTGTGCTCGCTTCTGCTGAACTGGTGTTGGTACCCCAAACTGGATAATTATAGGCTGGAAGATAAAGATCCAGCTGAACTCCTCAGAGGACAAATCCCAATCATGTGGTCTGGTGATCCGTATGACAAACATAGAAAGTTGGTCCATCGACAAGGAAGATAAGTGTGCCCTTCCCTTCCATAAAAGGAACATATGACTGGTAACTCCTGGTGTTGTTAAGAAGGTTTGTATGCTGGTACTGGTGAGGGATGTCGAGGTGGAAAGCTTGACACGGGTAAATAGTACCTCTTACGACCCTCAGTTCTGGATACAGTCCTCCTGGCTATATGCTCGTGCTCTCGTACTGCCTCTACAGTAGGTCGGGCTTGATATGCTGACTGACTAAATGACTGGTACTGTCTGGCTCTAATCTGTACTCCTTCTGGCTACAGGTCCTTTGCTTAAAATACCTCTGGTATTCCTTGCCTACTACGGTCTATCAACAACTGAATACTCTGCTAGAGAAAGAGATCTCATTGTTGCTGTGACTCCATCATATCCTTCATGATCCCTAGAAAGGCATGCACATCGGAATGATCTGATACTACCTCTACTCGGACTGTTGACTGTACTGGTGATACATGATATCCTGACTCTGGCGATGCCTCGTCTGGATGATGATCTATCACTGGTATACTGACTGATGAGTCTCTGGCTGAAGTGGCACTACTGACTGTACGGGCACAGCTGGCACATCGAGATGTGTAGCTCCCTTTCCCAAAAATTCTTAAAATATTTTTTTATTTTATTTATTTGATTTAAATAGTGATTTTTAGATTTTTATAAATGATTATCTAGTTAATTATTACGGTAGATAATTTTAGCCATGGTTGAGTTTTGAAGTACCAGATGGCTAGGAATCATGGCACGGATAGTGTAGTGGCGTGTTTTGACTAGTGTTTAGCCATGGTAGGGGAATACCGAGCCATAGGAGCGTCCTAACTAGGAAAACCAGGCCAAGTTGCGAGTTAATCCCTATAAAAAGTTTATTTAGTTTTTAATTAATATTTGAACTTTTAAGAAATTCGGTTATACCAAGTTAGTCCAGATAGGACCCGTAGCAAGTCCAAGCCCATGTAGTCATACGGTACTGTTTGCCATTGATTGTAAAAGTACAGAACAATTATCGGAGGACTGAACTTAGACTCATAATACAAACTCGCTCGTACAAAGAAAGCCTAGGGACGAAAACCTAGGTACAGCAGTCTAAGTACGATTGTTTATTTTAGATTCTGGGGGGTGACGATAGAGGCTCGGGAAAGCGACGGTCGCTCTGCCTTACTCCTTGGACGATCGGTACGCAGCCTTGACTCGGGGAAGATCTGCTTGGTCGTTGACGAAGAAACGCCTTCTTGCTCTCTCTCTGATTGCTCTCCTGGCTTCTCTCTCTCTGTGTATATTCTCTCTCTGACTATGGGGGAAGTCTCTCTGTGTATACGTATTCTTCTCTGATTCTTTTTTTGTATATCTCTCTCTCTCACAAGGGGATGGCACCTTGCTATTTATAATAGTGGGATGTGATCGCTAGGGTTGCCAATGATTAGCTCTTGGAGATGGCGGCGGCCTGGGGATTGATCAATCCAGGCCGTTCGTTTCTGATTGTGACGAATCAGAACCATTAAGGGTAGATTACACCAAATCCCCATTAGCAATTAATGCTGATTGGCATAAATCTTCCTTATAATGATTCTCTCATATCTGCGAATAAATCAAATTTATTCTCCTGCCACGTGCTCCAGATCATTGGGATTCGACCCGATCTTGGATTGCCATAAATTTGGGAGATTGATCGGCTGAGGACACGTGTCCTGAGAGCCAATGGTGAGACTGGAACCGCATGCAGATTGGGCCGCATGAGATTTGGGCCGCATAAATTTTGGGCCGCATAAGACTTGGGACACGTGTCAGGACTGTCTGGGCAGTGGCCCCCTCCTTCAGACTTTTGAACCATATGATGAGCCGCATGAACCGCATAATGGTGTGTCTGCTTGAGCCGCATGGGCATGATCTTCTTGAGCCGCATAGGGATGATTCCACTCGAGCCGCATGGGACAGCATCGCTCTGAACCGCATGGGAAGTCTTCACTTCGAGCCATATAAGCACACCCACGTGGCAGGGCCACGTGGCATTTTGTTGTTCTCGAGGGATCGTGTCAGAGATTTTTTTCTCTTCCCTAGAGATTCATCATCATGACAGAGTCATAATTACCTGCTTTGGTGTCAGGTCTGTCAACTGTTCAGAGGGGTCAGCCGTCAAAGTAATTAATGCAGCATGGATCGGACGGGAGCACTGTCACGCCACGTGTCTTCTGAGCCGCATGGGATGCCTCCGGCCGCATAGCTCCTTATGCCGCATGACTCCCTGAGCCACATGCGTTTTCTGAGCCGCATGGGTCTTTCTTGGCCGCATGAGTCAATTTTTTTAGTATTTTCCATGCTTCTACAGGACCCCCTTCAAAGTTTTTAATTTGTAAAATTGAAATACTTTGAATAAGAAGCATGGCCGTGCTCTTCTAACCGCATATGAAACCCTGACCGCATAGAGATCTTGGCCGCATAGATTGTTCAGCCGCATAGCTGCTCGCCACGCCATTATGTTATGCATGCAAACCTTTTTGGGGCAGGATCCTAGGAGTTTCTGACCTCTAATTAACTAGTCAGTATCGATAGCCGAAGAGTCGACTACTTTGTACGAAGCGTCGGTCTTGGTCCTCCTTTCTCTATAAATGGAAGGGTATTTAGAAGGATTTCTCTCCTAGACTCTTTCTGATTAAGATTTCTGTCTTGCTTCCTTCTTCCAACTGACAAACCACGATGGCACCTAGGGCTTCCAAGGCAGTGAAGAAGGTTGTGGCTAGGAGCAGGAAGTCAGCTTCGTCTTCAATTGCCGCACCCCCCGTTCGTCTTGATGTTCATGTTGTCGTCGAAGGTAAGGACTGTGCGGAAGATTGGGTGCTCTGAAACCCTAAAAGATGCTGCTCTGCTGCATTGCTTCGTGCATAATCATTTTGATGCGAGCTTTTTAGATTACGTGGTCCGCATACACATCCTATGAGCCGCATGGAATATATTCCATGCCCAAGCCGCATAAGAGTTGTCTTTAAACGAGCTGCATGAACACTTCTGAATATCTTCTGACTATTTTCATCATTTCTCATCACTTTTTTCCGTCTTTTGGTTCTTATAGTGTCTCCACCGAGTGCTGATATTGCAGTGGTAGAGGATCCGTCGCTCCCTGGCGTCAATCAGGGGCCTTCCTCTGTTAAGAAGGAGACAATGAAAGAAGAATCGGAGCCTAAGAGGGACGACGTCCTCCCCACTGTCGAGACTGCTGAGGGTGACACCACTGGGAATCCTGATTCTCCCATTCTGGACGAGGATCTTCCTCAGTTGCACCCTTCATACGTAATGTGGTTGAAGGAGTTGTATATGTATTTTTGTAACTAGGGGTTTGAGGTGTCTTGTCTGTAATGAAGAACTTTCCTGTAACCGTGTGGATGTAACTGATTTCTGACTGAATGGAATATATATTTGCTTCACTCTTTTGCTTTGTAATAATCCTTTTATCGGGTCATTTTGCGTGGACCCATTGTCCCTAACATACCCTGGTTTTGGATACGGACAATAAGTTTAAAAGAAAGGAACCAATCATACTGACTCAGAGGTGCTGAGGACATGGTGAGCATGAGGGTTTCTTTGACGGGGGGGTACATAGAATAACTCAGAGGTAATGAGGACATAGAAATTCTATGTAGGGGTGATTTGTTTTTGGCGGAAATGGGACGACTCAGAGGTGATGAGGACATGGTCGTCTTAGAAATTTGTGGATCCATTACCTTTGTTGTGCACTGGGAGTGTAGGTATTAGATCATGAGGGAGGATCTCTTGTAGGAAGAAAGTTCAGCGGTATGATTATACATGACTTTCTTTCAAAAGAGTGACCGGAATGTATGTTCAGGGGTACCGATGGGCACATAACTCGACAATCCATGAATGTTGGAATCAAAGTGTAAGTTCAGAGGTACCAGCAGGTACATGACTTAGGAATTTGGGATGAGTTCAGCGGTACACGCGGGTACGTGACTCAAAAATCTGTGAATGTTGGAATCAAAATGTAAGTTCAGAGGTACCAGCAGGTACATAACTTGGGAATTTGGGATATGAGTTTAGCGGTACAAGAGGGTACGTGACTCAATAAGTTGGAAAATTAGGGGGTTGAGTTCAGTAGTACCAGCGGGCACATAACTCAAAACTCTGGAAAATGTTGTTTAAACATAGTATTTCTTCAGGAACTTGCCGTTGACGGGCAACATGAGCAAGTCTCCGTTCTGCTTGGCGAGGCGGTAAGCACCATTGGAGAACACGGCCTCGATGGTAAACGGGCCTTCCCATTTTGGCTGGAACTTGCCTGGTCTTGTGAGTCATGACCATTGGCCTCCTGACTGCCAAAACAAGATCGCCCACTTGGAATGTTCTGACTTTGACCTTTTTGTTGAAGGCTCCTGAGATGCGTGCTTGGTATAATTCGATCCTTGCTGAGCTAGGAGGCATTTTTCATCTAAGGCCTCTAACTCTTGTAGTTGACGTCGGTAGTTATCATCCGTTGTCAATTGATAAGTGAGGGCGACTCGGAGTGAGGGAATTTGAGTCTCTAATGGAAGAACTGCCTCACTCCCGTACACCAGAGAGAATGGTGTATTCCCGGTGGCTGTTCTAACCGTGGTGCGATAAGCCCATAAGCACTCGCCGAGCTTCTCATTCCAGTCGCGTTTGTTGGAGGAGACAAATTTCTTGAGGAGTTTGATAATTGTTTTATTGAATGCCTCTGCTAACCCGTTTGCTGTCGGGTTGTATGGTGTCGAAGCGACATTCTGAATGCGATGTTTGTCGCAGAATCGGTAGAATGCGTGGCTTATAAACTGTGGGCCATTATCATGGATGATCCTTCGGGGCAGTCCAAAGCGGTAAATGACGCGGTGCTTCAGGAAGCTGATTACGTTCGAAGTCTTGACTTCGGCGAGTGGGACAGCTTCTGTCCACTTTGAGAAGTAATCAGTGATCGCCAGTATGAAGCGATGTCCTCGGGAGGAAGGTGGGGTGATTGGACCAATGATATCCATTCTCCATGCTTCGAATGGCCAGGACGTCACTGTCGAATGTAGGAATTCGGATGGTTGGTGAATAAAGTCTGCGTGGACTTGGCAGGCCTTGCATTTTCGGGCATAATCTATTGTATCAGCCACCATCGTGGGCCAGTAGTAGCCCATCCGGCGAAGGCGGTCTTGCAGCTTAAGGCCAGGCTGATGGGCCCCGCAGACACCGTCATGAGCCTCTCGTACGGGTTCTTTGGCTTCTGCGTTCGACAAGCACCGAAGTAGTAATCCGTCGTAGGAGCGGCGATACAGCATTTTCGTCTCTGTATCGTAGAAGAATCTGAGAGAACGCTGTCTGATAGAAGTAGCCTCCTTCGGGTTCTCGGGCAGGATGTCGTAGACTACGAAGTCTATGAATGGTTGTCTCCAGTCTGGCGCTTCGTCGATCATCTGAGCAGAATAGCTCGCCATGGCTTGAACGCTGTTCTTGGGGCAGACCAGCTCATGGCCGATTACATCGACCGAATGATGAGAGTGGTTTGGCACTGCTAGGAAAGCAGCCAGGCCTGCTAGGGCATCAGCTTCGATATTTTGGAGTCTGGGGACGTGTTCGATGAAGAATCCCTCGAATGATGAGATAATGTTGATCGCTATTTGGTGGTAGGGGATCATGTCTTCATGGCGGACTTCGTACGTCCCCCGAATCTGGTTGACGATTAATTGCGAATCGTCGTATGCTTCAAGGTATTCTACCCCTAGTTCTCTTGCGAGTTGGAGGCCAATGACCAAAGCGTTGTACTCGGCCACATTGTTAGAGCAGGGTTCCGTGAGAGAGTAGGCGTGATTGATTACTAGCCCGGTAGGAGAGACCAATACTACTCCGACTCCGACGACGATGTTTCCCTTAGGTCCGGTTCTTGAAGCGCCATCGAAGAACATCCGCCATATGTTATCGTGGGTGGTTGTATTTGAATCGGCGACCTCATCTGGGATTTCTTCGTATATTCTGGATGATTCCGATCCTGGATGGGCCGCCAAAAAGTCTGCCAGGGCTTGACCTTTGACAGCCTTCTGCGGGACGAAGATTATATGATAGGGGGACAGCAATATCGCCCATGTAGCGAGGCGGGAGCTGAGTGCCCCTGGTTTGGTCATGAGGACCCTGAGAGGGTTGATCCGTGAGATCACATGTATGGTTTGCCCCGTGACATAGTGCCGCATCTTTTGAATGGCGAATACCAGGGCGAGGCATTCTTTCTCCACAGCGGTGTATCGGTGCTCGGGCCCGACCATCATTCGGCTGAGATAGTAAATGGCCTGCTCGTGGCCTGCGTCGTTGTTTTGTGCCAGCAGGGCACCGAGGGAGTGTTCCATTGCTCGTACATAGAGCAGGAATGGTTTTCCAGGGACCGGGGCCACCAGGGCTGGAGGATTTGATAAACATTCTTTGATATCATCGAAAGCGCGCTGGCATTCCTCGTCCCATACGAATGAGACTCCCTTCATCATGAGGTGGGTGAACGGTCGGCATCGCCCGGAGAGGTTGGAAATGAACCTCCTGATATAAGCTAGCCTCCCTTGGAGGCCTCTAAGTTCACGGAGATTTCTCGGGGGACCTATCTCCATGATTGCCCTTATTTTCTCGGAATCTACATGGATACCCCGTACAGTGATGATGAAGCCCAAGAACTTCCCGCTGGATACGCCTAAGAACGATTTTGTAGGGTTCATCTTCAGATTGTGGGCTCGTATTAAGTTGAACACCGTTCTCAGGTTTTGCAGATGATCTTCCTTACGGTGACTCTTGACGGCGATGTCGTCGACATAGCATTCCACTGTCTTGCACAAATGTTCTCTGAAAATGATACTCATGGCTCGCTGATATGTAGCGCCAGCATTCTTTAGACCGAATGGCATGACTGTGTAGCAGTATGTGCCAGTCGGGGTTCGGAATGAAGTGTGCTTTTTATCGTCGGGAGACATCTTGATTTGATTCTACCCCGAGAATCCATCCATGAATGACATACGTTCAAAGCCGCATATATTGTCGATCATGATGTCTGTGATAGGAAGGGGAAATTCATCTTTGGGGCATGCCTCGTTCAGGTTGCGGAAGTCGATACAGATTCGAATCTTCCCATTCTTCTTGAGGACGGGTACTATATTGGTGACCCAATCAGGATGTTGCTCTTCACGAATGAAGCCGCTGGCTATTAGCTTGTTGACTTCGGCTTCGATCGCGTCCATGACGCCTGGGCGAAAGCGTCGTTGTTGCTGCTTGACTGGCTTTGTATCTGGCCGTATATTGAGTTTGTGGAGAGCGATGTCAGGATTTAACCCCGGCATGTCTTCATAGCTCCAGGCGAACACATCAATGTATTCTCTGACAAGTTCTAACAGCGACTCTCGTTCTTCGTCAGTTAGCCTTTTACTGATAAAGATCGGTTTTGGAGAAGATTCGCTGCCGAGATCCACTTGTATGACTTCATCTTCAGTAGGAGGTTCTCTCAGTTCGAACTGCTTTTCCCATTGTGCGTCTAATTGCTGGGCCCATGGCTCTAGCTCAAGGATTTCGGGGATGTCTTCGTCTTCCTCGTAAGCGTCGGTGAATGCCATGTTAACTGACATGACTTGTCTGAACACACCTCCGATGCTGGTATCTGAGTCGGAAGTCGGTAATCCGGTTGAATGTGACTGCCAGTCGCATTCTTCATCTGAGCTTTCAGGGGTCGTAGTAGGCGTTACATACCCTAAACCGCATCGGATTTTGTTATAGTAGTTCCGTGGTTTGCCCGCCGGGGCTGGCGTCTTCAAAGGTAATCGTCGTCCAGTGCCGTAGTTCAGTCCTAGCATTGTCTCTAGATCATACCCCTGTTTCTGCATAAGATATTTGGATTGAGGGCTATAGAGATACAGAGGCAGTCTTCCAGCATTTGACCCGAAGTTGACTTCTTCCATGGCGAGGGGATGCGGGTTGTTCGTCCGGCCGAAGATGATTATGTGGTCCCCTCCCTCGATTATTCGGTAAGCGTCTTCTACTGGCGTAAGTTGGATAGCGGTGTACACATTTGTCACCTGTGTATGTAGGTGAGTGCCTATACCGTGTTCCATAGCATACATTGTACATAGCTTATTGAGCTCGGTGTAGTTCAAAGATAACCCTTTATTGATGAAGTAAGGTATCTTTTCTAGAGGGATTACATCATCTGCGGAGGGAGCGTCAGTGTGGGCAGCCACATACTTGGCTAGCTCTGGTTCCTCTTTGGCTACCCCCTGTGTGAATGAAGATTGAGAGGGCATCCTAGTCTGCTTGATCTTCAGAGGTTCAACTGACGGAGCGGAGCGTGGGGTTGTTGGTAGACTAGCAACCCCCAGTCCGGCACTTGATGTGGAGCGAGGGGTGGCTGGTTCGCTTGAAGTGTCAGACCTCGCATCGGGGTGACGACCTTTCTTAGGCAGGCGTATCGTCAGAGGTCTATCGGAGGGATTGAGCTTCTCTGTTTGGGATTGACCGACTCTCGGCAATCTGATGGTAAGTGGCCCTGTCGTGGTTCTCGGTACCTGGCCGGACCTTGGCAGCCGGATTCTCAACTGCTCTTCCTGTGCCGAGAGGCTGATCGCGTCCTCACGCAGTGTGGCCGTAAGGGGTGCGGAATTGCCTGGTTTGCGAGCCTGGAGGTGGATTGTCAGAGGTTCTTCTGATCCCGTGGTTGCTTCAACATCAGTTTGTTTATTTCCTCCTTCAAGGTGCCTCTTCGACTTTTCGTATAGGCAGGAGTCCGAGTAATAAGATTCGACCCCTTTGAAGGGATCGATGTCAGCAAATTCTGTCCTCACGAAGCCATGCTTGTCGATATATTTGAAGCATTGGTGTAGCGTGGAAGGCACGATCATGTAATCGTGTATCCAAGGGCACCCCAAAAGGATGTTGTATGAAGTGTCGGCATCTATGACGTAGCAAGTGACTTCTGATTGGAGATCGCCAATCTGACATTTCAGACGGATCTTCTCGATTGGGTAGCTCCTACCCGAATTGAACCCGCTGATGGCAGTATTTGTAGGGGTCAGGCGATGCATCGGAATGCGAAGATGATGCAGTAGTCCTTTTGGAATGATGCTTATGGAAGAACCAGGGTCAATGTGCATCCTGTCCACCTTTATGTCGCCGATGTAGCCTGTGTAGTATAATGGGCGATCGTATAGATTTGTCTTGATGAGTATGTCTTGTGGAGTGAAGACGATGTTAGGCATTGCTCCCGTACAGGCGCTGTCTTGGAGGTCTACGGGCTGATTTTCTCCCGTGAGGTTGACCTGAGCCAGGTACGCGTCGGCATTTTGAAGTGCATCGCTCAAAGCTGTACGGACATCCTTCGAGAGCCTCAGGAGTTCATATAAGGACAATTTGGCCGGTGTATTGGCCAATTGCGCCAAGATGTCGAAGTTGTAGGGCCTCTCCAGCCCCTGAGATATTTTCTTTCGGAGGGATTTGTCGAAGCGAGTCTCCTTCGGCCTAGGCTTGTCGGTCGTCGAAGGCTGAGGCGGTCCCGGAGCATCTGTGGTAATGGGCGGATGATCATCAGTCGAGTTTTCAGCCACAGGTTGAGATTGTGCTCCGGATCGAGTAACAACGGCCGTGACTTCCTCTTCATCTGCTGAGGTGGTGCGGCAGGATCTGACTTTTCTACTTTTCTTTTTAGAAGATGGAGTGGACTGAGTTACCTCGTGGTCTAGGTCCGGATGGACCCACATAATTTCCCCTCGTGATGTGGTGAGGGGTACTAGACCAGCAGCTTGAGCAGGCGGGAGATTAGCAATCTCCATCGTTGCAAGAGGGATGGGTATAACCCCGTCCTGGGTCTCTGTTGGAGGGAAGCTGCCGAATTGTACGGACACCATGTTGGCTGCTACGGTTACCTCCTCGAAATCGATGGCCAGAGCGTTCGAATCGATGAGGTTCTGGATATATCGTTTCAGTTGGTAGCAGTCGTGCGTAGCATGGTGGACGTAGCGGTGGTAATGGCAGAACTTTGGGTTCTCCAGATCAGCCGACCGAGGCTCCCGTCTTGGTGGAGGAAGCTGAATCCTATCTCCTTGTATGAGCATGTCCAAGATAGGCTTGACGTAACCGTCTTCAAAAGAGTAAGTGATTTGAGGCCATTGTTTGTCCGCAGGTTGCGACTCAGGCTTCTGGGCTGTATCGGCCACCATAGCCTGCTTGCCTCTGTTGTCCCGGTTGTTGGAGGGGCTACCCCCATTGTCGTTGGTGGTGCTGGGACGCTTGCTCTTGTTCTCTTCCTCTGAGATATGTAATCCCAGTTGGCGAGCCTTCTTTAATCATTCTTCGGCACTTGTAGCACTAATAATAAAAGCCTTCCAGTCCTTCAATTGACTCTTGCCCATCCAGAGACTGATTGTTGGGAGTAGTCTCTTTTGGCAAATTTCGATCAAGGAGAAGTCCGGGTTGCCAGATGGTAACTTTATTGCGGTTTGACGGAACCGCTCAATGTAATTCCTCGTCAGCTCTTTCTCTCCTTGAATGACGTCCATGAGGGTAGACATCGTGACGTCCTGCCCTACCTCATAGAACCTCTCCAAGAACAGGCATTTGAAGCCAGCGAAGGAATGAACGCAATTGTCCGGCAGGTTGCGGTACCAATCGAAGGCAACTCCTTCTAATGCCCCAATGAATAACCGTGTCAGGATAGCGTCATCATGGGGCAGATGGTCGGTAGTGACCTCGAAGTAAGTGATGTACCGACTTGCTGAGGTCTTGCCATCATAGGGGTTGATATTGAACGGCTTATATCTTGGTGGGAATGGAACATCCCTCCATTCAGCAGGATATGGTTGCCGTATTCTGAAGTCTTGAGAGTTTTCTCTGGCGTGGAACATGGCTCGGAGCTCTTGAACTTCTCTCCTTACTTCTCGGGTCTCATCTGTCGCAGTCGGAGCCGTTACTTCGGGAGGATTATTGCCCGGGTTCGGTGCCGCCGAATTTGAATCTACGTTGATTGGGGGACCCGTGCTTGTCTGGCCAGGTGTCACCCCCTGCAGATTAGGAAGTGCCGTTTTGATCTCGTCTACAGACTTGACCAAGGCGTGCAATATGGCCTCCAAAGTGTCGATGCGCTGGCGATCACCGGAACCGCCTTGATTGCTGTCTGTCATGAACACCGTCTTCACATGAGGAGTGACAGAAGGAGTGGTGGAGGATGTACCCTCCGAGTCGTACCCGTGCATCGAGAAATCATCAGGATATGTGGGGACGTTCTCTTCAGGTTCGGACTCGGAAGGAACACTACCCCCGGCTTCGGAGCTTGCTTCGTCTAGGATGTCCTTGGGGACGTCGGTATCTGTTGTATCCGTCGGAGGATTTGCTTCCTCCAGTCCGTATTGCTGGAATATCGGATTGTCGTGGATGTTTGGAGGAGTGCTACCCCCATTTCCGACGACCCCTAATGTTGCAGACGATGAACTTCCTACTGCAGCAGTTTTCGTCTTCGAACGGGTGTGTTGAAATACTCCAGTGGAGGATATCCCTTTAGACGACGGTTTCTTAGCTGTAGTAGTTGACACCTTTGGGCTGGAGATGCTCGTTTTCTTCCCTCTTCCCTTGGCGAGAACTTTCTGCACGGATTTGCAGGAGACAACAGGAGGTGTCTCGTCTTCTGAGTTCGGGTGATGTAGTCTTTAGAAGACGGATGGCCGGTCTTCCGTCACCGCCGTGTTGCTGCAACAGCAGTTGACGATGATCTGGGTGCATTGATGTCCGTGTGAGGGCTCTTTACACCCTGAAGCTCCTTCTCTTTTCTTGCGTTTGTGGAGGATAACCTCACGCAGGTCAGAGGAACCACTTTGTCTGTTTGCCGCCGGGGGCTGGACTTGAGTGGTCTTATACAACTTCCCATCAGAGGCCCGCGTGATAATCAACGGGACGCCCCGATAGTCAGAGGTTGGGGCAGTCGTCTGGACTTGATGAGCCCGCGCTGCCCTAGACTTCCTCCTTTTAGCACTTGTGAGTGCGTAATAGGAGGAGTCTAAGTCGAATACCACAGAGTCTGGATTATCATCCAGATAATGATCAGAGTCAGGACCGCATGAGAGCCGGTCGAAGACTGATCGAGAGAAGCGTGGGACGGATGCTATGCGGCTAGCATTGGGTACCGTGCAGGCTGTCTGTATGCGGCTGTCTTTTGTTGTAGGATGAGTCTTTATGCGGTTAGAAGTCACGACCGTGCAGGCTGACCGTATGCGGTTGGCATCTGTGGCCGCATGGGTTTTCTGCAAGCGATTGACTTTAATAGCCGCATGAGTCTCATTCGTGCGGTTGGCAACTGTAGCCGCATAAGTTATGCGACTGACAGATGTGGCCGCATGAGTTTTCTTTATGCGGTCGGCGGTTGTAGCCGCATGGGTTTTCTCCTTGCGGTTAATACTCTTCTGCGGCTCGGAGCGCGTAGAGTTCCTCTTTGCCCCTGCAAGTCCAGCATCATAGTGTTTTTTCTGCCGGACTTGGGGACAGCAGAGTTGTCTACGGTCTGAAGTGGGGCCGCAGGGGAGTCTTTCTCGCCATCTTGAGCAATAGAGAGCACCTCATCAAGGGCTTGCGGAGGAGCAAATGATTTTGGCCTCCACTCTTTGCGAGCCTTTATGGTGCGGGTGCGCTTCTGGACCGGGCCAGTGCTACCTTCAGAGAGCATCTCTTCGAACGTCTGTTGGTCGCAGCGTACGACCATCTTCTGTTGTGTAGAGCCAAGTTTGGCTGCGTCCGATTGCGTCACCAACTCCTCAGCCGTGGAGAAGTTAGTCCCCAGCAGAGTCGCCATCGTGTTTGCCATTGATTGTAAAAGTACAGAACAATTATCGGAGGACTGAACTTAGACTCACAATACAAACTCGCTCGTACAAAGAAAGCCTAGGGACGAAAACCTAGGTACAGCAGTCTAAGTAGGATTGTTTATTTTAGATTCTGGGGATGACGATAGAGGCTCGGGAAAGCGACGGCCGCTCTGTCTTACTCCTTGGATGATCGGTACGCAGCCTTGACTCGGGAAAGATCTGCTTGGTCGTTGACGAAGAAACGCCTTCTTGCACTCTCTCTGATTGCGCTCCTGGCTTCTCTCTCTCTGTGTATATTCTCTCTCTGACTATGGGGGAAGTCTCTCTGTGTATACGTATTCTTCTCTGATTCTTTTTTTGTATATCTCTCTCTCACAAGGGGATGGCACCTTGCTATTTATAATAGTGGGATGTGATCGCTAGGGTTGCCATTGATTAGCTCTTGGAGATGGCGGCGGCCTGGGGATTGATCAATCCAGGCCGTTCGTTTCTAATTGTGACGAATCAGAACCATTAAGGATAGATTACACCAAATCTCCATTAGCAATTAATGCTGATTGGCATAAATCTTCCTTATAATGATTCTCTCATATCTGCGAATAAATCAAATTTATTCTCCTGCCACGTGCTCCAGATCATTGGGATTCGACCCGATCTTGGATTGCCATAAATCTGGGAGATTGATCGGCTGAGGACACGTGTCCTGAGAGCCAATGGTGAGACTGGAACCGCATGCAGATTGGGCCGTATGAGATTTGGGCTGCATAAATTTTGGGCCGCATAAGACTTGGGACACGTGTCAGGACTGTCTGGGCAGTGGCCCCCTCCTTCAGACTTCTGAACCATATGATGAGCCGCATGAACCGCATAATGGTGTGTCTGCTTGAGCCGTATGGGCATGATCTTCTTGAGCCGCATAGGGATGATTCCACTCGAGCCGCATGGGACAGCTTCGCTCTGAACCGCATGGGAAGTCTTCACTTCGAGCCGCATAAGCACACCCACGTGGCAGGGCCACGTGGCATTTTGTTCTTCTCGGGGGATCGTGTCAGAGATTTCTTTCTCTTCCCTAGAGATTCATCATCATGACAGAGTCATAATTACCTGCTTTGGTGTCAGGTCTGTCAACTTTTCAGAGGGGTCAGCCGTCAAAGTAATTAATACAGCATGGATCGGAGGGGAGCACTGTCACGCCACGTGTCTTCTGAGCCGTATGGGATGCCTTCGGCCGCATAGCTCCTTATGCCGCATGACTCCCTGAGCCGCCTGCGTTTTCTGAGCCGCATGGGTCTTTCTTGGCCGCATGAGTCAATTTCTTTAGTATTTTCCATGCTTCTACAGGTACGTCCAACGACATCCATGTTGGTGTATTTTGGTATTATTATGTTGTACTTCGTTCTAATGATCTATTGAATATTTTCTAAATATTCGTTATTTAAATATTATAAATATTATTATTAGTGGTATTCAGTGACTTTTGTATAAAATAGGTCCTCGTACATTTCGGAGTTTTTAGACTGAACATAATGGTTTATATACACCATTATTGATTTATGGAATATTATTATTATTATTATTATTATTATTGTTGTTGTTATTATCATTATTATGAGGATATTCGTATATAATATTATTTCATTAGTATTGGTTATATTATATTTAAAATAAATGTTATGTATATATATTCACGTTTATAGGCCCTATTCTAAGAATAAATGATACTGAGATTTGTATTTTTATTAAAATATTATTTAGATGTTTTGGATATATAAATGTATGTGTGTGTATATATATATATAATAGATATATGTATACGTGTATATGTGTATGTATATATATAAATACATATATGGGTGTAAATATGTATGTATATAGATATATGTGTGTTTGTGTATATGTGCAAATATATTTGTATATATATATATATATATATATATTTTTTTTTTTTTGTATATATATATATATATATATATATATATATATATAAAATATATATATATATTTTTTTGTATATATATATATATATATATATATATATATAAAATATATATATATATATATATATATATATATATATATATATATATAAAATATATATATATATATATATATATATATATATATATATATATATATATATATATATATATATATATATATATATTTTATATATATATATATATATATATATTTATATATATATATATACACAAATATATTTATATATATACATACAAAATATATATATAAATATATATAAATATATATATATATATATATATATATATATATATATATATATATATATAAATATATATATATATATATATATATATATATATATATATATATATATATATATATATATATATATATATATAAATATATTTAAGTTATGTATATAAGAATAATACCAAGAGCCCACAGCACCCGAACGCTCAGCTCCCCCCAAGCCCAATCGTTCCCTCAGCCCGGCCTGCCAGGCCAGCCCAGCCCTCTCGGGCTACAACCAAACAACCATATCAGTTCAGCTGAACCCGATCACCCGACTCCCTGTACACAGCGCTATATACTTGATATATATCGAAAATTCACGAACGAAAACCCAACCCTAGCCTTCGACCGCCGCCACCTCCCTCCTCTAATGCTGGCGACCTATCTCCGGCCTCCGCACGCGGCCGTGCGGCCACAGGTCGGCCAGCAGCAACAGTCGAACCGCGCGCATTGGCAGCACAGGGCAGCAAACAACAGCGCTTCGGGGTACGTTTTCTCTCTGTTCTTGTGACGAAATTCTCTTCCGTAAATTTCTACGTATTGTCTAGATAACCCCCTATCCGTCCCTTCAACTGTAATTGGTTGGTTGCCTTAAATAAATTATAAGAAATCTTGAAACTTCAGGAAAAACTATCGCAACAGGGTATTAAAACTGTTTCAGGAACCCAACTTAGAAGACTGTTGTCATACCAATCAGTAGGCATTTTCAAAAGCAAACTAAAAACAGACCTAGACAACCTATAGGGTTTCACGACCTAATTTACAGAAACCGATTACATCGACTACACGCCAAGAAATCGGATCCCAAACTTTGACAAAAACCTGTTTCAAAAACTTAGAAAACCCTCTGATACGACGTGCGTCCCGCCAATTCGGGCGGCGTGGTCGCGAACCGAACGCATCGAAAGGTGCGTAACGGCTTCGTAGTCGTGTGGGCTTTGACGGAATTCAAATTGGTTGCGTGTGCGCGACTAATTTGATGCGTATCCGTCGAAATTCACCGTATCGGCCTCTGTGTAAATTTTCCAATTACTTTGTGCACGTTCGTCAGATTGAGACAAAACTTGCGCCAACCGGACCGTATCGTTTTTTTGGTCCTGTATGCCAAGTTTGGTCCGATTCTGAGATAGTAGAACCGGAACGCTGTTTTGCGGGCCCCACGGTCTGACTCAACGGGTAATTTTGTGCACGGCCTGCCGAAATCCAACTTTGAACATACGATTGGGTTCGTATTGGAAAATCGAATCTGTAAACATGTAGTTTGACGACTTTAGAGACCATTGACTCTGGCACACTTTTCGGTGCAAAGCGGGTCCAACGGCGGACATCGTTTTTGCTCGAAATTACCGTTTTGCCCATGTGTCTAGAATTGGACTTAAGGACAAGCAATCCTAGCTAATTTGACTATTCTGAGAATGTTGGAAATGTTTATTTCTGCTTTCGGAGACAATTGTGGATTTTGGACTTTATGGTGTACCGGTTGACGGTATCTTATTGGTTCTTCGCGCTGCCACCAGGCAAGTATACCTTGCCTTCCTCTACAGTTTATTTACATGTATATTTATATTATTATACAGTTTTACTAGTTGATTATTTATATGTGATTTGCATATCATGCCTGCTACTTTATATATAGCCTTATTTATAATTAGCTTTGTAGTTCATATTGGATTAGTTTTCTCGTGTATCGTGATAGGGTCGTGTCGTGTCATCTCTTGTACTTGGACTGAGTCGTATCGTGTCATAGGATGAATAAGTCATATCGGAACTGCTGTACCTTAAAATTCTTGAATCTAACCTGCGAGTCCACATTAGGGGCGAGGGTTAGTAGTTAAGCTAACTTGCGAGCCCACAACAGGGGCGAGAGTTAGTAAGCTAATCTGCAAGTCCACATTAGGGGCGAGGGTTAGTAGTTATATGTCCACACCTGCGAGTCCCCACAAGGGACGAGGGTGATGCTAGCCTGCGAGTCCATATTAGGGATGAGGGTTAGTAGTATATGGTTCACACCTGCGAGTCCACACTAGGGACGAGGGTGATGCTAGCCTGCGAGTCCACTCTAGGGGCGAGGGCTAGTAGTTGTTCAAACCTGCGAGTCCACACTAGGGACGAGGGTTTGAGTATTCGATTGGTTATCCATTGACATCGTGATATCGTGTTCTCTTGTTTTCTCCAGCAGTTCCTTTAGGCGTAGTGGTTCTTCCAGTCGTGTATAGTCGTGTTTTTGTACTGATTGGACTTTTTCTATTATCTCCTGTATTTTCTTTATTGCATGATAAACTGCTAGATAGGCATGTTTTTATGTATCTTGCTATCTCCCCTGAGGACCTGGTGATCTCTTCAGGTTAGTTATTGCGTAGAGTTAGTTAGCAGCTCTGGATGACAGACGTGATGATACGCTTACGGGATTCAGGTATCGTTATTGTGTTTATTATCCGCTCGTGCTTTTCTTCATTATCATGAGATATCCTGTTTCTTGATTCAGTTTAGACTCTTGTTATTTTTCTTTAGAGTCTTATCGGGCATGCATGCTAGTGGGCTGCAGACCACGACCCATACTGGTTCATTCTTGTTTATTATTCTTATTGTGGATTGAGATATAGTTTTGCCTTGTCTTGATTAGGCCCATTGCCATAGCAGTGACAGCGTTTACTTACTCGAGTCGGGCTGGAGTTTGCTCGATACGTAGCTGGCTTGCTCACGTGTTTGCATCCGAAAAGTGGGTACAGGTCGTGACAAGATGGACGAACATCACTACTCTCAGGTCAACAGTCGACTTTGCTCCTGAATGTTGAGACTGATCCTCCAAAACTGGCCTAACAGAAGATTGTTGACCTGCATCGGCAAAACCCAAACAAGATGATTGGAAGGATTAAGAACAGTACCCCAAAAAGTTAAAGGACACAAGGATCAAATCGAGAAAACATGAAAGATCAACGATTAAGGTAGATATCGAGGCAAGGATCAGAGATATTGAATAATACAAAGGATATCAATAAAGGAGAATTATGACTGATATATCTAAATATCAGTAACCCCCGTATATCTGATAAATCAGACCAGCATGGGCCACTATTAAAACCTATATCACGCCCCAGAACCAGAATACTGGCAAATACAGACGGACCAGGCCAGCTACGTATACCGAAGTACTCCAGTGCTCCAAAATAACGTATAAGCTGTATAGACATAGGGTTTACTACTACAATCCAACAGTCAATACTAGGTCAAGAATCCTAGGTATCTCAATCACAGGCAAATACGCAAAGTACAAGAAGTATGATCATCAGACATAAAATAGTAAAGCATCCCAAACTATCATATATCAATGATTATGAAGCCAGCAATACAGAATGAATAACTAGCAAGAGTAATAGTCATACATGATAAGCTCTAGCTATAGTCTAGAATAACACAAATTATGTTTAGGCCCGTAGGCTAAATGTCAAGATCCAAAACATGAGCTAAATACGTGCTCGAAGGCTAAACGCCACAAAAGAATAATGCACATAACTAGTGGGAGGAGGATATAGGAAAATCTACTAAGGGACTCTGGTGCTCCGAGTAGTTACCATCGAGTAAATGGTACAGAAGATCCTTCGAGATCCTCTATCAGATCTGGCCAAACAAAACAAGTTGGGTTAGACCCCCAATAGAAAGTACCACAAAGGAAGCCAAACTATGAACTAAAACCAGCAATAACTAACATAGCAACGGATAGAGACAGAAATAAGTAAATACGGATCAAGACTCGTGTACTACCAATGCACTTATCCTGAGAATAGAAAAGACAATAAAGAAAGCAACATGGAGCATAAAGTAAATAATATGTGACATAATGTAAACTGTGGACATGTGAATTAAATGAAAGCATGTGGACATGTGACACAAACTGAACAATGTAAGAGAAATGATACATATGAGCATATAAGATAACTGGAACATGTGAGCATGTAAGAACTATATAGAACGACAAATGATAAGATAACTTAAGAACTGTTCCGGAAACCAAGTTACAACCTGTAAACCAAACAAGGACCTGGGTTGTAATCCTTCTCCTGAATAGAACTTATCTCTAATCATTTACCGACAAAAGTAAATCATAAACAATAATGTACTAAAATAAACAAATTCGAACACTGCCTAGACAAAACTAGACTAGACAGGACTCTATACGACAATTACGGCCAAACAATGAGTACGGCTTTATACATTAGCTAACTAGGGTTATCACAACCCTAATTACAAACAAGGTATAGTTGAGATATTTTCTAGAGTCACAATATACAGACTATCCAAGTTATCCATGCGAGGTTACAAGAGTTATCAAGAATTATTAGGTGACTTAGAGTACAACACATGACTGTTTGCTGAAAATGTGCCCTACTCGACGGCAGGCTACAAGTCCACTGGTTTGGCCGGGATAACGGGATCGCTTGTAACTAGAAAATATTTATATATAAACTACTTAATCAATCTAGTCATTTAACCTAGTCAGATTCATTATAAATTCATGACCGTGGTAAAGGCATGCAAGAAGGTGCTAGCTATGCAGGAAAGTACGCAGGCAATGTACAGCAAAGTGCACAGGCAATATGCATAAAATTATTGGCTGTGCAGTCTGGACAGGAAAGGCATGCAAGAAGGTGCTAGCTATGCAGGAAAGGCATGCAAGAAGGTGCTAGTTATGCAGAAAAGCACAGACTGTGCAGTCTGTATAGGAAAGCGCAGGTGCAGTCTCAGCAGGAAAGCACATGTGCAGTCTGTGCAGGAAAGCGCAGGCGCAGTCTGCACAGGAAAGCGCAGGTGCAGTCCGTGTAGGAAAGCGCAGGTGCAGTCTACGTAAGAAAGTGCAGGTGCAGTCTGGACAGGAAAGTACTGGTGCAGCCTGTACAAGAAAGCTCATGTGCAGTCTACGCAGGAAAGCGCAGGTGCAGTATGCTCAGGCTGTGCACTGGAAGGTGCACAAGCATATAGTTTGCGCAGAAAGGTATACAGGCTGTGCGTAAGTGCACAGGTGCAGGCTGTTCATCTTCCCCAAATCAGCACCGAAGTGCATAGGGAACCCATGAACTCAAGAAATGCCATAACTAACTCAAAATAAGTCAAAATCAAGTGGTTTAAAAGCCAAAATTTAGTAGAATGAAATTTCCCACAACATAGGAACATAAGATTTCAGAAATAACAAACTTTAAGAGATCAAAACCAAGAAAGATAAGAAAAGTCTTAAAACTTATATATACAAAAATGTAACCATCAAACCAAAAACTCCAAGTTCCAAAGAAGCTTAGAATCATGCAAGAAAGAGAATAAAACAAACAAAAATGAAGATCCATCATGTTCTTCATATAGCAAGTTGTACTTGCCTTGGGTTGGTGGGAGGAGTAAATGATGAAGAAGAAGGAGAAGGTGGAGAAGTAAAAACCTAGCCCATTCTAAGCATTTAACACCAAGGAAAACAAAAATGACAACAAAATAATATTGTTCAAGATTTGACAAGATGTACTTGCCTAAGTTAGGCTCCAAGCCTAATCTTCCACTCCACCACCAAGAGGGGTAAGAAATCACACTCTAGGCCTCAAGGCGAAGCTTTCCTAAGCTTGAGAAAGAGGAATGAAAGAGAAGAGGAATGGAGGAAAGAATGAAAAGAGAGATGAAAGAGAAAGTGAAAGGATAAATATAGAAGGGGGAATTAACTATGATCGTTAGATGGTGATCCGTGTGAAGATCTAAGTCAATCCTTCCCATCCAAAGAAAATAAAGTATCCATTGGATAATAGGATGCATCTATACTATTCACGAAAATAACTAAATACTATTCATCAAAATATCCAAAACACTATTCACGAAAATATCGAAAATGCTATTCATGAAAATATCTGAAATCAAAAATATCTAAAATATGGAAAATCTATCTGTACGGTATGTCGTTGGTATACACTGGTATACTGGCAATATGCGAGTCAAGGAGAAAATCTATAAGTTGGAAAAAATTTAAAGCGTTCCGAAAACCAAAAAAAATATGAAATACAGTACAAAAATATGTATTCGTATATAAATACCGATACTGTGAGACGAGTCTCATAGTAACGCCATGTTTGTTTGTAAATTTCTATTTTGATCGTCGACCAACAAATTCATTCAAGCATTCATCCGACCAATTTTTAAAATCTGACTATAAATTCTCAGCCGAAGCTGTTCCATCAATTCTCAAAACAATCATTCGATCGCCTAAACTTATCATCAACATGCACCACATCATATTTTTTTCAACACAATTTATATACGATATCATTTCAGTCAACTTATGGGTCTGCAACATTCATTTTTGATTTGGCGGCCAAGTCTTCTAGGGTCAGCTGTCCCGAATCTACGCTCGATAATTATGGATCATTAACGAAATATAGTTAATACGAACCATGCTGTATTTTATTTCGGAGCCAAATCATATTTCGACGATTTTTGTGGGACTCTACCCAATTTCAAACAAAAATCATTTCTATAGACGCAACTGATACGTAATTATCCTCTAAATAATTCATGAACTACCATCGATAATTTCATAATTCACGAAATATCTACTCGTATTGAGTTCGAGTCTATCTAACCACGGTCGACACACGAGATGTTATACGCATTGAAACAATCGTTGATGACTTTATAGTCTCGCCCTGATCAATCACAAAATTTACGATCAATCAGTTCGACACTTTCGTATTGCTATTTTGAAAATCTCGATATTGTAGGTCTGTCCCATTTTGTGTTCTCACATCATGCTTATGTTTTTTTGCGTATCAATTTTTTATAGGTTATTTCAATTTCAATAGCGCGAGGGTCAACTTTGAATCTGTGTCAATGTCGACTTAGCTCGTATTACATACATTCAAGTTCTCGACAAACTTTTTCATACGCATCAAATTGTTTCTCGATTCGCCGCATCCCGTTATACTTCGATCCTGTAATTGAGTTACCAATACATCGAACCCACGAGTTATATGATCATACCCTCTAAGTTTCACATGATTTATTCATACTCAAATGTATTTTGTCGCAACATAACTAACTATTTCTTAGGCACGATTACCCGCATCAACCAACTTTTTACCAGTCACAGTTCGTGCAATCCGATTACAATTTGCATTGACTAAGATTTTATCGAGTTCACAATTCATGCGTTCAGATTACCATTCCCATCGAGTAATATTTTCATCGACCTCGCAAGTCATGCGACTCATTTATAACGTTTCAAGTTTCCTATCCTGTCGGTTCGATTAATGTCTTAAAGCAAAACCATTTTACTATTCCCGGTCAGTCGACAGATGTATAAATTTTTTGTCCGACGTATCATTCATTAATACAAGTTCACGCATGATAGTTCTAACCGATTATCGAAGAGCACTTGCATCAACATACCGTTATACAAATTTCTAATCAAGTCTCGATTCTATCCCGTCTGTTGCGGAGAATTCTTTCACAATTTACGAAATGTGTTGATGCAATCCATCGCTCAAGTAGTATAGTATATACCACTCTGAAATTGAGTCATTCATCGCATAGGTGGTATGGCATATACTCCTCAAAAATCAAGTCATTTCTCTCGTGTCATACTTGGTACAAATTAATGTTTATTCCAAATAAATTATCCTGCGGTGATCATGCTGATCACAAACTTGACTTTCGATTAAATCAAAATATGACACAACTAGGCCAATGCATACATTTTTGCCCACTGAAGTTCGATGCACAATCGAAACAATTTGTTCTATCGTTTTACAAATTTTAGTTTCATCCGTTGCATCTCGTACAACGTTTTATTTCCAACATTTAAAGCCAATATCTAATCCATTCAACACATTCATTATCAACTTCCATGTTCATTTACAACGCACAAATCACAATTTAACTCGTTGCATTTCATGCAACGAAAACATCCCACGACTTTTGTTATATCGATACAACCAACATTTCTCAAACAACGTATTACATTTGCAACAACAAACATCTCAATTCACATTTCAAAACTTGTTGCACTTGCAGCATTTTTAATTCATATCACGCTTGCAGCAACAAATATTTTACGGCTCGTTGCAATAAATTCAATAAGCCTTTCACGACTTTCTCAGTAAACATCATGTAATTTTTAAAACATATTTATACTACTTATATTAAACTTATTGCACGGAACGTCCAGTGCGACATCGAGTAGAGTCAAGAGTCATTCAATTTTGGTGGATAACTTTTAGATCTGAAACGAAGCAAGCGTCCTGAGGAAATTGAACCTAGAACTCTAATACCACTTTGTCACGCCCCGACTCAAAAAATCGTTTGTCCTCGCTTAATTTTATCGAACTGATCGTCCTGGCTGGGACGTCATGTCGTACGAGTCTGGAGTTGCACTCATACAAGACAAAATAATAGGTTCTCAAAATAGTTATTTTTATTTAACATTTAGCAGCAGAAGAAACAGAGTATACAAAATGATTTTCTTTATTCGATAAGCAGCAAAATTACAAAGGCTTCCAATAAGCCAATTGAATCATACAAGATTGGCTTACAACACTCAGGTTCTCTCTTGCCCACAAAGGATTTCACTGTTCCATACATCATATCTTCTATATCCCCACCGCATCATCCGGTTACAAGTCCGAACGTCAATTCGGTCGCACACCTTAAAATGCTACGACATTCCATGCCTCAGCGTGTTCAAGCGAAGCTCCGCTGCGAGCAATCAATTCCCTGCATCCTGCAAGCAATCTGGTGGGGGATCAGTACTAATCATCTTGTAAACTGATATTGACCCACTTTACTAAACCGACATTAAGTAGATATATGAATCATGCAGCTTAACTTGTGATCTTTCTATATTTGCCTTCGGATAGGTTTTATGGCACATTCGAAAGCAGTAAACATGTTGTCATGGCAAGCATGTTATGTTTGATTCATGTAAGCAAACAAGCCGGCAAATTATAGCAATCTCATGTTTATTTCGTGGCGCGACTTCATACCAACATCGACGCACTTATCCTTGCTCCAATGCAAGGTGAATATGCCTAACATTTTTCCCTGTCATGTTATAAGTGATCCCTGTGCAGGATATTTTTGTGCCTTCACTTTTAGCCCACCGTTCTTTAACTATATGAAGGTCGTTGGCATATCCGCGCCAGAATGGACTAAATTTCTTTCTCAAATTGAGTAACCCAATGCCCTCCCCATACGAGAAGCTAGCACGTGTCGGAGGATACTGAACTTACCATCATTATGGTTCAACTTATCGATAATTGGTCGTAAGTTATCTTACGGATGTGTGTCCTCAAGATTAACCATCCCTCCTAGGCCAAACGGTCTCAGTGCCCCGGCCAATAACCTTTCGAAGGAAATCACCATACCTGTGCATGGGCAATATCTTAAGTCCTTTCGACCATGCAATACGCATCTACTCATACAACCAAACATAGTCTTGAGTCCGAAACTTAGACTCCATATCGTCTCGCATTTCTCTTTTTTTCAATGTTCTCACTCTTTCTTTATCTTTCTATGTTCTCACATTCTTTGTACGATTTCGTTCGATATTTTAGTACCTCTATTCAATGTCCGAGCGAATGACCCGAAGGTCCCAAACAATTCAAGGCAACATGTCGTATTCAATAGTTATTCGATATCCTTCGACTCGTGCATTCGATGTACGTCTCGATTCAATCTTTCTATGTGTTATACATATGTTCAATTTCTCTGAATCATGTACTTAAGGCACTCCTTAATAGGGTATTCAATGTTCTATGGCTCGTGCACTAGGACACTCGTCTTAATGTAGCCTTTCTATATTCTAGCCTTCTAACTCATGCGCGGGGGTACGAATGACTCGTGCACTGAGGCACTCACCGATACAGTTAACCCAAGTTCATATGACTTGCGTACCGAGGCGCTCGTCATTGCAGTATTTTGATATTTTATGGCGACTCGTACATCTGATGTAAGTTTTAATTTAATTGTTCTTAGTATTCGACACACACTACGATTTGTCTCCTTCGAGCCACACCCGTGGACTTGATAGGCCAACTAGCATACAATGATACATTTTACTTAGGCATGACGGTGTAGGAAAGAAGGGTCAAAGTCCCCTCCCACCTAAAGCCGATACACCTTGTTGTTTTGCAAAACCAATGTGGCTTGATTTTATGACTTTGTTTGTACGAGAAACTATTCTGACTTAGCCATTCGAGTAATTCATGTTGCGTTGAACTACTCGACTATTTGTCCTATCGTGCCCTTGCCTTAGTCTGTTCCAAGGCGATGCTTTGGTTTTGCAGACTCTATTGCAAACGAGGCAAAATGTCGACCTCTTAAAATTTAGCATAAAAGTATAGCCTGCACACGAAATCAACTAAAATCAATACTTATCTGAACTGGACTTATGCTTTGCATCGATTCGATTTATTGGGTCTTCGAACCGACTTAATGCTTTTCTCGTTTTGGGCCAAAGTAACTCTTTACATCGATCTGACTCGATACATTTCTCAGGTCAATGTAACTCTTGTATCGATTCACATCGATACTTAATCGGGTCAATGCAACTCTTCTTGTCAACGACTCAGCATAATGCACCGTACCAAGCGGGGCATTACATATCAGACACTGTACATGTACTAATTCTTACTCAATCTCATGGTGGCAGATCTATCCCGAAGCTAGCCTAAATTAGACTTTTGTTGGAAAGTTCGCGTCTGCTTCCACTTTGACAAAGACCCTGGCAAATGTCAGTCTTTGTCGGAGCATAGTAGGCATGTCCATCCTCAAAGGGGAGATAACGAGACATCTATCTTCATGATAGCCGTTGCGCTCCTTATTGCAAGCGATAGTCAAGATAGCCGAATTCATATCAGGAACTTGGACAGGTTATCTTGCTCAAAGCTCATGGTCGGATCCCACCGACGAGTAATGACAAGTTTTCTAATGAACTTCCAAGGCCCGCCATCCATAACTTGTTCCGCATCATCCTCTAGTTCGAACATGAAAAGGAAGAAGTCATTCTCCCTCGAGTAGACCGTCATTGCACCCCTTCCTTCGTTGCCAAAGTGCCGTATGGTGCTAGACACCAAGCTATAGCGCACCCTTGTCCCCACCAGATAGAGAATAACAGAGTTCTCCAGAACTCCTCTGCCTCTACCTGGTTATCAACCGTGATGTCAGTTGTTTGGACGTCCTTTTTCCATAACAGGATGTACGAACTATAGCATTGCTGCCGCCACTCCTTGGTGATTCCTCGGGGTATAGATTATCGCCCAGAACCTCGGCTGACTTAAGGCCCCTATTAATAGCTGCTTGGCTCTGTACAACCCCCTCTTCCCAACTACCCAACAGTTGTCTTGATTGCAGTGCTGGTAGAGTCCCATCAACCCAAGCAATGCAATAATGCCCAAGGTCTAGCAGCAGTCCCATCCGTCTGCCTATTTGAGGAGACCACTGGGTTATGGGACTTGTCCCTTCTCTCCAAACCCAAGGCTGGATTCCTTCGATCCTGCTTCCCGATCTCCCTAAACCCAAGGCTGGATTCCTTCGATCCTGCTTCCCGAGAGATACACCCCCTCTCTCCAGCCTATTCGCCATTACCTTTGTGTGTCTCTGTCCTCCTATGCGTTGTTTGTTACCTCCTTCGACGGACTATTGTCTAGCCACCCTTATATAGATACGTCCATTCATCCCCCTCATCTTGACCATAGATCCACCTCTCTTATGTGTGTGTGTATATATATATGTTGGTGCTTTTTTTACATGGAGAGAGCTAGCTCTCAACATGCTTTGTAAAATTTTAATCCCACTTCGGAAATGCACCATGAGTTATCTCAACATATATACTTGGGTATGTTGTTGAGAGATGCACATGGGGTGGTGACACTAAGGAGGGAACCATGTGGGTAATTTTACTAGGAGGTAAGAATAAGGCTCCAAGGATTAAGCATTAATGCTTTTGTCATTCTCTTGGATTAATTCCATTTGGAGCTAAGCCCCAAAGGGGCTTAGCGACTCGGACTCGGACTCATGGGCTCATGAGGCGTAATGTGGCATTTTGTTGGCGTACTTTGCACTTAGCACGTCAGCAGTCATGCGGGGCCGCGGCTCATATGCGGCCTCATACGGCTCATGCGGTCCATACGGCCCATGCGGCCAGGCTGCTGCTGCTGCCGCATGGAGGGCTCCGCTGACTGTGCAGATTACAAGTCAGTTATGGAAAGGCTGAATCAATACGATTAATTCAGATCCTATCTTTGTGGGATTTGAATTAATTTCGTTGCTATTTTTGTGGGATTTGAATTAATTCTCGTTGCTATCTTTTGGGATTTGATTCAATCATTCCGTAACTGAAGAGGTGGCTAGGGTTTCCACCCTCTCTCTATATATACTCTCTTCTGGCCTCCTTTGTGGGGACGACAAAAATTACAAGTCAGAAAAAGAGAAAGAGAGAGGTGATGTTGCCCCATTGCAAGTCCATCCGAGGAGTCAGAACAGAGGTGACTTCGAGCGTTCCACAAGTTCTTTAACTTGCTGTTTCCTGGAAGCAAATCGTGTGGGGCGAATCTTGCTTTGAGCAACGGTGTTTTGACACCCCAGTATTTTTCTTCTTCTCATTTTTCTCTAGATTATTGTACCTCGTTCTGTCCCAATTGCAACACATTTGCAAGGAAGAATGAGAAATCTTCTCTTCTCTATTTTCCTCCTCCATATTGTAATCAGGTTATTTGGTTTTTGTATCATCGTAGATCTCTGTTGCATCTGTTTTAACCATCTTTGATCAAGCCCCGGGACTAACAATCTCAAAGCAAGATCCTTGTAGATGGAAAATATTAATGCTTCGCTCCTCCAATCGGACTTCTGCAAGTTGGAAAAGTTCGATGGAGAGCATTATCAAGTCTGGAAGAGAAAGGTTTACCTAACTCTTCAACTAAAAGACGTTGATCATGTTCTGTTGGAGGAAGAATCCACTGTTCCAGACACTGGATCTACTGCCGCTATCAACGCGGCTACCAAACTCTAGGCCATATGGAAAAGGGAAAATAGCATCTGCAGGCTTCTCATCCTGAATGCTATGGAGGATTCCCTGGCAGAATCCTACTCAAAGAAGGAACTTGCCAGAGACATACGGGAGTATGTGGAAAATCTGTATGAAGAAGACAGGAACAAAAGCAAGATGTTTGTGGTTGAAAAATATCATAAATTGCTATTTGAGGACGAGAAGTCCATGTTGCCACAGGTGAAGGAATTTCTGAAGCTACATCAGAAACTGGAAGTCGAAGAGATGCCCCTTCCCAACAAGTTTGTCGTTGGAGGGATCGTCTCAAAACTTCCTGCTGGATGGAGTACCTTCTATGCAAGGATGCTCAGAAAGAAGCTAGACATTAGCTTAGGAGATCTACTTCAAGAGATCCATTTTGAGGACGAGATGCGTTCCCAATAGAATGTGGACACTCTATCCAAATAGTTGGCCAAAGCTAATCTAGTACAGACGAGAGTTCCCAAGGGGAAGCAGGCGGCTTCTCATCCCAAGAAGAAGGACTTCACTAATTTGAAAGTGAAGGGTCCTTCTTTCAAGCAACAGAAGACTAAGTCCCACGTGACTTGTTACAATTGTGGCAAAAAAGGTCACTACAAAAGTAAATGCAGATCTAAGCATAAACAATCAGAGAAAGATGAGCCTAATAAGGTTTCATTGGTTTCTAACTTTGTTGCTATGATCGCACAAGTCACAACTGTGGGGGTTGACTCTGACTGGTGGATAGACACTGGTACGACTTGCCATGTCTGTTCTGGCAAGGAATGGTTCGTCACGTACCAGCCAATATCTGAGAAGGTTGTCATGGCGAACCAGGCCCAAGCTGAAGTTCTGGGAATCAGGACCGTGGAACTGAAACTCACTTTTGGGAATACTCTGACGCTTCAAGGTGTGAAGCATGTTCCGGGGATTGCCAAGAACCTAATCTCTGGGAGCCTGCTCTGCAACGCAGGCTTGAGGATGGACATCAATGCTGGTCAGATGGTGATGTCCAAGAAAGGAACATACTTCAGAAAGGCTTATCAAACCGAAGGAATGTTTAAAATTCAGCTTGTCAACCAGTTTGAAGACATTAATGCAGTTGCATTTTTTGATTATTCTCTTGAGTTGTGGCATAATAGACTAGGACATGTTCATTGTAAAAGAATTAACAAAATGTCTAGTCTAGGACTTATCTCCAAATGTGGGGGTAAGGTGGAGAAGTGTGAAGTGTGTGCTCAGACGAAGATCACAAGGAAACCCTTTCATCGGGTCAATCGAAGCACAGATCTTCTGGAGTTGGTGCACTCCGATATCTGTGACTTCAAACATTTCTCCACAAAGGCCGAGATGAAGTATTTCATAACCTTCATCGACGACTTCTCAAAATATGCGTTCGTCTACTTGCTCAAGTCTAAAGACGAAGCCTTCGAGAAGTTCAGAGAGTTCAGGGCCGAAGCTGAACGGCAGACTGTACAATAACTCAAGAGGTTAAGAAGTGATCGAGGTGGGGAGTACAGGTCTCATGAATTTGCATCGTTCTACAAAGAACATGGAATCATATGCACTACAAGAATAACGATCATTTACGGCACGCGAAACGCGCCGTAAATGCGCTTTTACGGCATACATTTTGGTGCCGTAAAAGCTCATGCCGTAAATGAGCCTATTATTTACGGCGCATTTAATATGCCATAAATGTAAACATATTAACGCCGTAAATATTTTTTTACAGAATCTCGACAACCATTTACGACATATTTTGCGTGCCGTAATTGCTCTTTCATGGCATACATGTGCGCGCCGTAATAGATATTTTTCACTGAATTTCGACAACCATTTACGACATCTTTCGTGTGCCGTAATTACTCTTTCACGCCATACATATGTGTGTCGTAATAGATATTCGCGCTGGGTCAAATACGGCGTATAGATGCACATCGTAATAGTGATTCGCACATGATCAAATATAGCATACATTGTGATGCCGTAAAAGATATTTTTGATAAATTATATTTACCATTTATGACATATGTAGCGTGCTGTAAATAATATTTTATGAATTTTTTATCAAATAATAATAATAATAATAATAATAATAATTATTATTATTATTATTATTATTATTATTATTTCCATACCAATCTCTATTTATTTAAGCAAGGATATCAATGGTAAACAGAGTATATAACATAGCAAACATAAGTTAAAGAAATAGTTGATCACTGGCATATATCCCAATCAAACTACAAAAGTGAAACGTAATTCAAAAGAACCCAGACACGTGAGATGTCATAAAAATAATCGAATTCAATAGCCAAAATACATTAATAGCAAACAAAAGGCCATGCCAAAGTATATCATGCCATATTTACATTATAGCAAACAAAAGGCCATGCCAAAGTATATCATGCCATATTTACATTATAGCAAACAAAAGGCCATGCCAAAGTATATCATGCCATATTGTTTCATGAACTACAAAAATATTTTAGTACTGAATAATAAGAACAATACAATATGTCAATACAAATTGAGCTTGTTTCATAATTTGTCCTACTTTGGGAAGAAAATGTAAATTGTCTTCTATGACAAATTTCGGCTCAAATGGTAGCAGAGGTGAAGCTTCAAACACAAAACCCAAATTTTTTCATTGATTGATAACCTGCACAAACATAAAATGTATTTTAGTTTATTATGTCCAATTTGATGTATATATAAACACAACAATAAAAAAATATACATAAATAAATGAGTATTATGGGCACAAATTAATGTATGCATAAACACAATATGAACCGGTCAGAAGCTTCATGTACTTAAGAATAGATGCATATTTGTTCTTTCATTAGACAGACTAATTTCAATATGAGAATCTTAATCTTAACCATAGTTCAAGAATATAGAAAAGATAATGAAATGACAAAAGCCAAACAAATAAAATTTTTAAATCTGACCTGTAGCATGAGATTGGCAGGTCTATCATGGGTAGTATATGGAAATTTTCTTGTACCACATTCAAATATGGCTAACCCAAGGCTCCAAATATCAGCTGGATATGAGTAGTTCTCACTTTGCATCCTTTCAGGCGACATGTACGTAACAGTGCCAATACACGTAGCACACTGTTAAAAATAACAGACAATGAGGTCCAAAATGCATTCTTCAATATCTACTTCCATTGAAATCTAATGGGCAAGAATAAAATCTAAGAATCTTGATATAATTTTGATTTGTTACTACAAAGTAGAAGCATGAAATCGTACCATAGCCACTGAATTATCTAAATCTGTACTGATTCCAAAGTCAGTAATCTTTGCCTCCCCCTTTAGATTTATAAGCAAGTTCGCAGGCTTTATGTCTCTGTGAGCCAAATGTCTCATCCCGTGTAAGTAACTTAATCCCTGGAAATTTTAGCATATTACTCGCCCAATGTGTAAACACATAAAAAACTAGTATGGAAAAATAGTATACAACAGCTTCTGAAAGATGTGAGAAAGAACTGGCTCAGGTATAGAACCTTTCATGCATGCGAACAACGTCTGCAAGTGAACCTCCATCCACGTACTCTAGGGAAATGCTAATTTGTCCTGAGACAGGGGTATAAAATGCCCCTTAAAACTCAACCAATCCCTGGTAGCAACATGCCTCACATAATGTTCGAATCTCATTTAAAAGTTGTTGTCTTTTTTCCTATTGAGGTAAAAAAGAATATGTTAATATCCAAAACTCGTGCAAACAAATAAAAGGAGGAAAAGCATATCTAATAATAAAGATTATTTACTCACCGTCCCTTCCATGTTTCTTGAGGTCATTTTTGTAATGTGGTATTTCAAATATATCCAAACCTCTTTATGCCAAGCCAATTAGATACTAGTTGATCCATCATATATAGGTAATGCTGCCTTGAAAAACTCTAACAAATAGGTTCACCCAGTAATGATCACATCATTTTCTAAACTAGTGTTTCATATATGATGTCATGCCAAGCCATTAAAGTTATCTAACAGAGATTATTCAAGATCACGAGATGCATTTCCATTATGACTTTATTTTCTCTGATCAAATCCTCAATAATATGCTTAATTTTTTGTGCTCTTTGTCAACTTTTACTAAAAGATTGTAGTAACAAACCAAAAAGTTATATTGCACTCCTACATTATTACTTTCAAGCTGCCATATATGTACTCTTAGGTATCCTGAAACTTCTCCTAAATACTCGCTACTGTTATATTTTCCAAATAAGGACTAGACTAAATTAAAATATACATGTTCCCCAAATTAAGAAAAATAGAGAAAGTTGCAGTCTAAGATAAACATCCTAAATGTAGAAAATAAATATGATATGTTCTTCCTATAGAAGCAGTGATTCTTCCATATAATTGCATTTCCCTGATTAAAGGTTGGTAATAACCAAGCATTTCAAGGTTTGTGCCTGATAACTGATGATGCCACATGGCAAAACCCAAACCATTTTTACTTGTACCCAAATGTGTAAATGAACAAAAAAAGGGGTATAGACGAAAAATATAAGGAAAAAAAAACTTGATTGGACAAATTTGTAAAACATAAATAGTTAAACTAAAGAGTGAAAAATTACAAATATCTGACATGTGCTTGTATAGAATTTGTGCTTCTTTCAAAGTGAAAATCCTGTTCAATGTTTGAAAATCTCGAGGTCCTGATACAAAAAAGGGGCTTTGACAATATTAAGGAATATATTATATTGTTGAAACCACACTATTTATTTGCTATCCATTATCATCACTTTTTTTAACTGAACTGACACATTACCAATAAAACATAAGAGCCTAAGATGGAACCTTTTCAAAGATGTTTATCTTCTTCAAAGCCAGAATTCGATGAGTAGGAATATGAATAGCTCTATGAACAACACTACTTCCTCCACGGCTTATGGCTCCGAAGGTATGCATCTCATGAGAAGCACAACGATACATAGTTTCACCGCTCTCCTCGTCTACCAGTCCACTTGTATGCTTTTGCAAACCAAGCTCATTGATGTTGTAGACTCCACATAATCTACTCAACAAATTAACTGTACCACCATCAGACACCTACAATAAAATAATATGATGTTTGGAAGGAAATCAGCAAGCAAAAAGAAAGAATTCGGAAGGAGATATAAGAAGATAGTTTCTACAACACAATCATTTAACGTATAAAAGTACAACAACAACAACAGCAAAGCCTTGATTCAACATTTTGGAGTCGGCTCTTCCAATCTTTTCTCTCACGCGGCTCTATTAAGGGCCATGTATAGCATCTTATACTGCTCAGTACTTGTTTTGGAGCATTACTGTTGCCTCTTTGCTCCAGCTACATGCCTACTTAGATAGATGTTAATGAATCGGCTTTGTGTTTCCAACCAACCCATCCTTTTGGGACAAAAGTTCCAAGTGGACATATGACTATGAATGCTAGAAGTAATTGATTCCTGCGGCTGAATGATTTTGTTGCCAATTAACCTTTGGGCATATCATTTATCAATAACATAACACCAGAAGTAGTACTTTAGGACAAAGATAAAGGTAAAAGTAAAGATATTAATTTATAACTTGAAGAAACCGAAAGTCTACATCCTTTTTCTGAAAGATTATCTGCAATCCTCCTCCACGAACTTCCAGGTACTTGAAGTTGACCTAGAGCTTTAAATTTTAAGTGCTTGGCAATCTACCCCAAAACATGAAAATAATTTCAAAGCACTATGTATTTCATTTACCAACAAGAAAGCTTTCACATACTTTTTCGGGCAGCTATGCAAATCGCATAAATAGTGCTTCAAGATCCATTACGCTGCGTATCCAAGATCTTTTAACCTTTTTGGTATCCATTATTTTGGCACAAACCTCTTTGGTTCTTAAAAAGAAATGAATAGTGCTTCAAGATCCATTACGCATCTAAGATCTTTTATACATTTTGGTATCCATTATTTTGGCACAAACCTCTTTGGTCCTTAAAAAGAAATAGTTTGACAAGGTTAATTTCTATATCCAGATATTACTTAATATAGAGGGAGTTACTTGGCACAACGATAAGGTTGTTGCTTGCATCCTGGAGAATGCGGGTTCAAGTCACGAAAACAATATCTTTATATATATAGGGGTAAGTTTGTACCAAGGTTCGCAATATTAGTATCGGAATCTGACCCTCCCTATAAGTATCGGGATCGATGGTATCGGAAGCAAGTATCAACGGTTTCGAATCAGAGTATCAAAAAATTTTGGTACCGTAAATCAAATAATTATTAATAAATTATTAAAAAATTAGAAGAAAAAATATTTTATACATTTAGGCATGTATTTTCTATTTTATTTTTTTTGAAATTGAATGAAATAATAGTCATTATTTCTGATTGGTTTTACATGCAATAAATACTTTTTTATTTACATGCTTTTACACCCTTATGATGCTTTTACGCCCTTATTGATTGATCTTTTTCGTTCAATTTTCTCTGCCAAATTGACTAAGAAAAAAAATCTTCAACGTCAGTACCGATCAGTATCGGTAGCAATCGGTATATGTTCGGGGCATGCCAAACCGTATAAGCATCGACCGTATCGTATCAATATTGCAAACTATGGTCGGTAAGTCTTAACCCTCCCCGGACCCTAGATAAGTGGGACCCTCGTAGCACTAAGACACCCTAGAGATTACTCAACATCGAAGTTAGCAAAAAAGCATTGAATTCATGTCGTATCTTTCATTCAGTCCTCATATGGTCATCTTCTCGCCAATATCAGCAAATGCCATATATATATATATATATATATATATATATATATATATATATATAATATATATATATATATATAAAATATATATATATATATATATATACAATTTTTTTTTTATATATATAGTCCAACTTCGTCAAGGTCACCCCTAGTTATAGTGGCTCCTTTAACAAATATTCTATCAGTTATGCATCTATTGATCTTTGTTGTTCATGTCCAAGCCATCTCAAATGATTTTCAGTAGTCCTCTATTAACACCAAATCCAACTTCAGTAGTGCACTCATTGCTTATCCTTTCATTATTTAACCAGTTGATGATATTTTACCACATGGAGATTTAGATTCCAATACCTATTGAGATAATAAAAATACCCAAATCAGAGAAAACTATAAACAGTTTATAATTAGACACTGTATATTTGAGTGTTTTATGATCGTGTAAGTGCATTTCGGTTAATAGATAATGCATTTAACTGCAACTGAGGATCTGTTTTCTTGATTTCTCTTTAATGTAGAGCATGACTACACACTAGTTTCTCTAAAAAGAACTATAGTTCGATGTCTAAAAAGGTTTTATGGCAAGCCCCAGGTTAACAGTTAACATTGATAGGAATTTGACACCAACATAGGACTGAAAGCAAGGCTCACAGAATATGAATCGGTTATGGAACCTTCTCGTGAGTAATCAGTTACAGAAACATCTCTAGAAAAATATTCGATGCATATAGACATAAGCTTGTGTATAATTTGTTGTTTCTCATAAGTTTTGATTGAAATTAATATTATACATGTTGAATCGCTCACCCACAATTTATATTGTTGTTTATTTTACTTGTGCAGCTAAGTTCCTCAGAGACGTTCCCAATACGTATCAAAAGTAAACATTTATAGACTGATTTTTGTGTCTCCGTGTATATATTTGAGGCATCCCCAGAGACATTCAACTTGAAACAAGTTCAACTCTCAATGAAAGAACAACTCCATCATCATCAGTGTATACAACAAACACATCATACATCTAAATCGTCCATCAATTTCAAATATCAAAATTAATCATATTTCTTCCCGTTAATATATCAAAATTAATTTCCTTTTAATATATTTTCACTTCAAGCATTTAAAAACTTATAATCTTCACAAATTTTATTATTTTAATCTGGTAGGGATTTGAGGCCTTCTTCAAATTTTGACTAATCATCTATCTAATTGTAAAATACCTACAAAATCACTTGCAAGAAAAGAAACTGACCACTTCATTCACGGTCAAGGTTGTCAGAGCAAACTTCTGATCAGTTTGGTAGTCCTTGTGCAAAAGATCTGTAAAATAAAAATAGACAAAAAAATCAAGAAAATAAATAAAAATTCTGAAGGAAAAAAAAAGCAATAAGCTAGATTAACCAAAAAATTATTCAAGCAAACAAAGAGAAAATCGAAGAGAGATAATAAAGAAGATATAAAACAATAAAAAAAAGGCAAAATAAATAGAATAAATCCATAAAAAAAGAGACTACACCGAATATCTGACCTCTGGCTCTCTTGTCGATGTCGAAGTAGAGTCCAGGACGCATGAAAAAAAAGATGGAAGGAGAAGTAAACGAAACCCTAATTTTTAGTTTCTCTAGAGAGAGGCAAGGAGGAGACGTCGACGATGGGAGGCCGGAAGCCCTGGAGAAGATGATGTTGTCGACGAGAAGACGACCGGAGCAGGCTGTCGCTCTTTCTTTCGCTGCATAGGAGACGATGAAGAGGAGAACATCGGTTGAAGAAGAGATGGGGATGAGGAGAAGGGGAGTGGGTTTTCTGGTGGGATCTAAATAAAAAGAGTGGGAATGAAATAAAAAAAGGGGGCACGAAAAAAAAAGAGCGGGCCGAACACGTGAGTAAAAAAGCTATCAATTACGGCGCGTACAACGCATGTCGTAAATAAAACAACATTCACGGTGTGCTGAGGAACGCCGTAATTGAGATCTCATTCACGGCGCACAAGAACGCATGCCGTAAATAAGTTAACATTTAAGGCATGCAAAAACGAATGTCGTAATTAAGTTATCATTCACGGCGTAGGAAAATACGTGCCGTAAATGTGTTTGCAATTACGGCATGCGGGTAAAACATGCCGTAAAAAACACAAAAATTGACTCTTTTATGGCACGCAGAATTGCACGCTGTAAAAGAGTATCATTTACGGCGCACAGGCAATGCGTGCCATAAATTGTGCGTCGTAAATGATCATTTTTCTTGTAGTGATGCGAGACTACTGCTCCATATTCTCCTCAATCCAATGGAGTAGCGGAGAGGAAGAACAGAACGTTGACAGAAATGATGAACTCAATGCTGCTAACCGCGGGTCTTCCTAAATGCTACTGGGGAGAAGCTGCATTGACGCCCACTTTTATTCTAAATAGAGTGCCATATGCAACTTCAGACGTAACTCCTCATGAACTCTGGTTCAAAGTCAGACCAAACTTGAATGTCATTCGAGTGTGGGGGTGTCTGGCTTATGTGAAGCTCCCAGATCTGAAGATTCAGAAACTAAGGACAAGGACTACAAAGGCGATCTTCTTGGGGTATGCCGAGAAGAGTGATGCTAGGAGATTTCTTGATATTGAGTCAAATCATATCATCGAATCTCGCGATGCTGAATCCTTTGAAGACAAGTTTGCAAAAGACAAAAACATTGTTCTTTCGGACATTCCGAAAAATGATATAGGTGCAAATAAGACTGAAATCTCATATAGGCCAGTAGTCCGAGAAGAAGCTATTGTTGATGAAACAACTCTTGTACCAGAACTCGCAGAGCTGTCAGCTAAGCGAGCAAGAAGACCAAAAAATTTTGGAGATGACTTTGTCACCTATCGTGTGGAAGCAGATCCGCTTACCTATGATGAGGCGATGAAGACCAGAGATGCTATCTTCTGGAAGGAGGCAGCGAATGACGAGTTTGACTCTATCACCTCCAATAACACATGGGTGTTGGTAGATCTACCTGAAGGAGAAAAGCCCATTGGATGTAAATGGATCTTCAAGAAGAAGATGAAGGCAGATGGAACTATTGACAAGTTCAAGGCCAGGCTGGTAGCCAAGGTATTTTCTCAGAAACAGGGGATAGACTACTTTGACACGTACGCTCTAGTAGCTCGGATGACCACCATCAGGATGTTAATCGCTCTAGCAGCTACACATAAGTTGGTGATACATCAGATGGATATGAAGACAACATTACTAAATGGGGAGCTGACCGAAGAAATTTATATGCAACAGCCAGACGGATTTATCGTCAAAGGTCTTGAAGACAAATCTGCAAGTTGGTAAAATCATTGTATGGTTTGAAGCAAGCTCCCAAGATGTGGCATGAGAAGACAAAGTTATTAGGTCAAATGGCTACAGAGTCAGCGAGACGGACAAATATGTTTACACAAAGTTCGCTGATGGAAGAGGAGTCATCGTTTGTCTGTACATGGACGACATGCTAATCCTAGGTACGGATATAGGCTGTGTCACAGAGACAAAGAAGTTCCTCTCAACCAAGTTCAGTATGAAGGACTTGGGGGATACAGATGTCATCTTGGGCATAAAGATCATCCTGACAGACACTGGAGTAGCGCTATCACAATCTCACTACGTTGAGAAGATGCTCACATGCTATGGGTATAAGGATCTTCCAGGGATCGATATGCCATACAGGTGTGATCAAAAGCTGAAGCCAAACTCAAGGAAAAGCGTCAGGCGGCTGGAGTATTCTAGCGTTATCGGAAGTTTGATGTACGCTACCACTGCCACAAGGCCTGACATAGCTTTCTCCGTAGGAATGCTGAGTCGGTTCACAAGCAACCCAGGGGTTGAGCACTAGTGTAGTGCCCCGTCCCGCAAAGTCAATCAGAGGAATCGGAACGCCGACGGCGTTCGGACTTAGCCTTGCAACGGCTTGCTCGGAGACATCGCTCAGGTGGGGTAGTTTCGGTGAACTCTCCTCATCTTTGCCTTCACATAATAAATCGTATTTTCAACTTACACAAGTTAGGCTTGATAATAAAAGCTACGCATCCACATAGCTAAGGGAATAATCCTGATGGTTTAAATCGAGGTAGAACATGGAAAACGTCCCACGGTCGGCTTAGAGATGGTGCACGGCATGCTTTGAAAATGACACTCGGTCCTTCGCCCCGTGGCTTGGGAGAAGGAAAGTTGGTCTTTGACACATAACTATGAAATTAGCCTAAGTTATAGGCGTCGCCCGCATGAATGCTTGCTAAAGCATGCACGGTCCTGTCCCGCAAGGCTTGGCATAGCCTTTGTTCGTCCCTTGGGTTAAGTTGTAGGCTTGAGTGAGTTAGGCAAAGTTATGCCGGTCGACCTAAGTTATTCTACGTGCTGTCCCGCTCATTCTGCGGTTGTCAAGATAAATAGTCCCACGACCCCAAGGCCCGTCATATGAAGTATGACTTGGGCGACAGGTTGCGTAGAACACGAGTCAGTTTAGAGGCACGAGCCACGGTTGGTTCAGTGGAAAGTTAGCCACGGTCGGTCGATACTTAAGGAAACACGTTATGTTCAAGTTAAGTTGGAAGGCTATGCAGTAGCCGTTCCCTGAGTTCGAAGAATGTTAAGTCTAAGCGATGGTTAGTCGCCGAGGCAACCCTGGTTGGGCTCTGCGAATGAAGTATGAAAAGTGGAAAGAGTAAAGCAAAAGAAGTAAAATGATGATGATGAGACCATGCATTACGTTAAGTCTAGAAGTTAGCGTAGGCGCGTGGTCATGGACGACTTGTCAACAAGGGGTGGTTCTTCGAGCGGCAACCCGGGGCCACGGGACCGACTCGGCCTAGAAAGAACTGATTGTAGCCGAGCTGGGTAATAGGCAATTGGTAGTACGGGGACTTGCATCGAGGATCGCAACCGGCGGTGCAAGGGTCCTGTTTGCTAGGCTACGTCCAAAATGGCTGGTTAGGCCAGTGACCTTTTATATAGATGTGTCGGCACGGGCAGTAATCCGCGTGGGTGCCTTTGGATTGCGTTGAATATGTATGAGTTAAAAAGACACAATGTCTGAGCCTAAGATTTGGCTACAGCGAAGGCGACATGCTTCGGCACGAGATATGGCGTCGAGTGTTAAGTTGTTAGGCACGGCCACGTTGTCACAACACAAGTGTAGGCGAGACTAAGCGGGGAGGCGCTGCCTCGGAGATATTGAAGCACGAATCGAGTATGGCACGGCCGACTCGTTACATCCCAGAGTTTGGCACGAAAGATAAGTATAAGTCGGTGCATCGACAATGCAAGCACGAGAAAGGTCTAGAGGCAAGGAAATGGAGTCTTTCGTGTAGTTGCGTCTCTGATTATGGCCGTAAGGCAAACACGACTTGATAGGTTAACGTTGTTGGCGAGGAGTAGTCTAGAGACAAAGTATGAGTTAACGTTGACATTGCAAGCACGGGATGGTCCCGATACACAAGTTGCGCTAAGGCGCCGGTCCTAAAACTGATCCTAAGGCAAGAATAGAATGACAATCATAAAAGGGTTTATGTTGCATAAAGTAAATGAAACGTGTAGGTTTTATATGGATGGGCGAGGAGCTCACTCCACCAGTACAGTGGTACTGACACCCACACAGTATTTCATGTACAGGCACAAGTTGATGCTCGTGGCGTAGAGTTCGCTTGGATGTGTCGAGGCACGGAGTTCCTTGGCGAGTCGAAGCGTGTGGACGCATGATCTGAAGACTTATACAGGACATAATGTATGGACGTCGCCTTCCAAAGCTTTCGTTGACTCAAGCATTGTAATAGAGAGAGAGAGAGCAGAGAATGACTATGTAAATGAGAGAAAAGTGAGCACGAGAAACTTGTAATTTGGTCTTGCGCCCACAAATGTAACCTTGTATTCAATATCAATAAAGAGCTTCTTTTTGAATGACTTGTGTTCATGTGTACTTGTTATTAAATTCCGCTGCATGTTTCAATATTTCTGCTTGGGACTTCTGTGCGACGACCCCGTCGCCGCCGATGTAATCGGCCGTTATGAAACTGCCTTGCACGAGCGCAATCTAGGCTCGTGCGGCATCACGCCTGAGCGACGATGATCGCCCCTACGGGAGCGGGGCGTGACATAATGGTATCAGAGCACGGCTTTACGTCCTTGGACCGTCGATTGAATTCTTTAACTTCGATGTTTCTGCAAAACTCTGTTGCTTCCGCAAGTTGTTATTGTTGGTACGCTCTCTCTCAAATGTCCCTCGACATGTCCATACAATAAGTCTAAATATTTTCGAAAGCTCGTACAAGCGTTCAATCTAACGCATCGGTAGGCCGTTGCCAAATGCATCGATAGGGCCTTTGTGTCGAACGTTGCAAACTTGACTCGATAGAAAACATGTGCTAATGTTAGCAAGTCGCGTGCATGCCTAATTAGTCCAACGTCGACCCTAGCAATTGAGTGTGCAAACTCAGAAAATAGTCCGCACGGAATGGCTATGCACACGGCCTTTTGGCTAAGTTGTGTTTCGCGTCGCACACCTCGACCCTTGGTGCGAACGAATCACGAGCGATAACAAGTATCGCTCGGTCGGGAACAGAGATATACTTAGAGTGTCTATCGATAGGAACGCTATCGGACTAACGCTTAGACGTACACGGAAGATTGATTTGGATTTCGAGAAAATAGTCCAAACGACTTAGTACGTCGATACGACGTGAGCGACTACGCTAGCGATTCGTCGAACGAATCTGAAGGATGTCTTAGCGAGTGACGCGAATGTGATTGAGGACTAGATCGTATGGCTTGAATCCGAGTGGTGTATGTGATAGGTTCGGAGAAGAATAAGAATGAGTGTCGACGACTAGTCGAGTGGCTCGAATCCGAGTGGTGTATGGTTCGTTTTGGAAATTGTTCGAGTGAATATTGAGGATTACGAGTATGTCGGCGAGGCGATGCGATCGCGCAAAGCCTTAGAACGCGTCACGCTTAGTTGGTTGTGACTTCGAATGTCCCGAACGAGCATCTCGTTCGGACAACTTATGACCGAGCAACGCGAGTTAGAACACGATTCGAAACGATGAATAAAATGAATGGTCTTGATCGAGGAAACTTAGAGGATCGCACGTACGATTTTGGATTGATACAAATAAAATGTGACTTGAGTTTTGAACAACGATCTTGAAACGAGCTTGAGGAATGGCGATCGAACTTGATCTTGAATATCGAGGAATGGTGGTATATCCAGTTCGGATAATAGCATCAGTCGTACGATTTGAAATTGGTTACAAAGGAAGATCGTCAGGTTACGCATATTGTCGATTGTATTGAGGCGTATCAAAGATCGATATGCGATAACTCGGGAGTACTCTGGCTCGGCGAATGACGATCGTACAAATGTCATTGTTCCGTTGGATGCTATACACAGAATGTTGAAATGTGTCGAGGAAAGGATAAAACTTGGCTCGAGGATTTTCTAGTTGAATGAATGACGGTCGGACTATCAAATTGAAATCTTGGCTTGGATAAAAATAAAATGTTTGGATTGGCTTCGTCGATAACCACAACATTGACTTTCTTGTCTTATGCAAGCGCTACTCCAGCCTCGCACATGCATCACGCCGATTAGGGCGATCACTCTGCGTGAGCGCTGGTATGGTGATTCATACAGCGGGAGTGGTCGAACTTGCACGGTACGACAAATTGTGCTTCGACTTGTGATTTGACGCAAGGATAGACTCGAGATTGAATTGGTGTGCTTGTCGATTGAACTTGAGGATTGAGTAGGTCTAATCCGCGTATCGAGAATGAATGAGTCTAAACTCAAACAAGAGTTACGCTCCGATGAGAATGATTATTCCGCGGGAGCGTTGTGTGGTGATTCACGAACCGCCGTAGATAATCGGACTCGCGTGAGATTGGGGCACAACGTATTGTCGAGCGAGACGACCTCGTGATCGAATACATGAATTGGTTAGAATTGGTGAATTGAAGGGATTTGAATATACGCAACGCGTGCCGTAATGCGAATTAGGTAATCGTGCTCGATGTTTAGAAATCTGAGTGACGCGAGCTTGGGTAGAAAATCCCGTATGATCGACTTTGGTTTGACCCTAGGATTGGGGTCAGTGTTGGCATTATTGTTGGGGAACTATGATTCCAATCCTGACATTGACTTAGCCTCGAAAAGAAATGGCCTAGCGGTTAGGTGAGACGCCCCTGTTGCTAGTGTCATCAATCGAAGGATTGATCTGGAGGATTGGTATGAATGGATGGTGTGAATCGTGAATATAGGAAACCCTGCTCACGAGGCTCGACTGACATGCATATATTTCAGGGACGCCTGGGTATGTGCACGATGCGATTCGAGTGAGATGACAAATTTTCTATCATGCGGCTTGGCTGAAAGCATGTATTTTGGGGACGCTTGGAATGCATGCACGATCCAGCCAAGTGATACGAGGAGTTCAAGCAAGACTTGAAAAAGGGAAGAGTGTCGAGATCGTGAAATCGTGTTAAAGGAAAAATTAATAATAGTGCGAGCGTGGCTCAAAATCGAAGAAACGCGTAGGCGAAGTGCGTACGATAGTTCCGTGCCCAGGCACGATTAAGTCTTAGCCATAGAAATGGTAGGATAGCTTGCCTTCAGAAAAGTCTCGAGGACGAGACTTGTTCTGAGTGGTGTATGTTGTAGTGCCCCGTCCCGCAAAGTCAATCGGAGGAATCGGAACGCCGACGGCGTTCGGACTTAGCCTTGCAACGGCTTGCTCGGAGACATCGCTCAGGTGGGGTAGTTTCGGTGAACTCTCCTCATCTTTGCCTTTACATAATAAATCGTGTTTTCAACTTGCACAAGTTAGGCTTGATAATAAAAGCTATGCATCCACATAGCTAAGGGAATAATCCCGACGGTATGAATCGAGTTAGAACATGGAAAACGTCCCACGGTCGGCTTAGAGATGGTGCACGACGTGCTTTAAAAATGATACTCGGTCCTTCGTCCCGTGGCTTGGGAGAAGGAAAGTTGGTCTTTGACACATAACTATGAAATTAGCCTAAGTCATAGGCGTCGCCCGCATGAATGCTTCTAAAGCATGCACGGTCCTGTCCCGCAAGGCTTGGCATAGCCTTTGCTCGTCCCTTGGGTTAAGTTGTAGGCTTGAGTGAGTTAGGCAAAGTTATGCCGGTCGACCTAAGTTATTCTACGTGCTGTCCCGCTCATTCTGCGGTTGTCAAGATAAATAGTCCCACGACCCCAAGGCCCGTCATATGAAGTATGACTTGGGCGACAGCGTTGCGTAGAACACGAGTCGGTTTAGAGGCACGAGCCACGGTTGGTTCAGTGGAAAGTTAGCCACGGTCGGTCGATACTTAAGGAAACACGTTATATTCAAGTTAAGTTGGAAGGCTATGCAGTAGCCGTTCCCTGAGTTCAAAGAATGTTAAGTCTAAGCGATGGTTTGTCGCCGAGGCAACCCTGGTTGGGCTCTGCGAATAAAGTATGAAAAGTGGAAAGAGTAAAGCAAAAGAAGTAAAATGATGATGATGAGACCATGCATTACGTTAAGTCTAAAAGTTAGCATATGCGCGTGGTCATGGACGACTTGTCGACAAGGGGTGGTTCTTCGAGTGGTAACCCGGGGCCACGGGACCGACTTAGCCTAAGAAGAACTGATTGTAGCCGAGCTGGGTAATAGGCAATTGGTAGTACGGGGACTTGCATCGAGGATCGCAACCGGCGGTGCAAGGGTCCCGTTTGCCAGGCTACGTCCAAAATGGCTGGTTAGGCCAGTGACCTTTCATATAGATGTGTCGGCACGAACGGCAATCCGCGTGGGTGCCTTTGGATTGAGTTAAATATGTATGAGTTAAAAAGACACAATGTCTGAGCCTAAGATTTGGCTACAGCGAAGGCGACGTGCTTCGGCACGAGATATGGCATCGAGTGTTAAGTTGTTAGGCACGGCCGCGTTGTAACAACACAAGTGTAGGCGAGACTAAGCGGGGAGGCGCTGCCTCGGAGATATTGAAGCACGAACCGAGTATGGCACGACCGAGTCGTTACGTCCCAGAGTTTGGCACGAAAGATAAGTATAAGTCGGTGCGTCGACAATGCAAGCACGAGAAAGGTCTAGAGGCAAGGAAATGGAGTCTTTCGTGTAGTTGCGTCTCTGATTATGGCCGTAAGGCAAACACGACTTGATAGGTTAACGTTGTTGGCGAGGAGTAGTCTAGAGACAAAGTATGAGTTAACGTTGACATTGCAAGCACGGGATGGTTCCGATACACAAGTTGCGCTAAGGCGCCGGTCCTAAAACTGATCCTAAGGCAAGAATAGAAAGACAATCATAAAAGGGTTTATGTTACACAAAATAAATAAAACGTGTAGGTTTTGTATGGGTGGGCGAGGAGCTCACTCCACCAGTACAGTGGTACTAACACCCACACAGTGTTTCATGTGCAGGCACAGGTAGAAGCTCGTGGCACAGAGTTCGCTTGGATGCGTCGAGGCACGGAGTTCCTTGGCGAGTCGAAGCGTGCGGCCGCGTGATCTGAAGACTTATACAGGACATAATGTATGGACGTCACCTTCCAAAGCTTCCGCTGACTCAAGCATTGTAATAGAGAGAGAGAGCAGAGAATGACTATGTAAATGAGAGAAAAGTGAGCACGAGAAACTTGTAATTTGGTCTTGCGCCCACAAATGTAACCTTGTATTCAATATCAATAAAGAGCTTCTTTTTGAATGACTTGTGTTCATGTGTACTTGTTCTTAAATTCCGCTGCATGTTTCAATATTTCTGCTTGGGACTTCTGTGCGACGACCCCGTCGTCGCCGATGTAATCGGCCGTTATGAAACTGCCTTGCACGAGCGCAATCTAGGCTCGTGCGGCATCACGCCTGAGCGAGGACGATCGCTCCTACTGGAGCGGGGCGTGACAACTGGAAAGCTGTGAAGCGGGTGATGAGATATTTTAAGAAGACTCAGACATATGTACTGCACTACAACGGGTATCCGACAGCAGTGGAAGGCTTCAGTGATGCTAGCTGGTGTTCAGAGGTAGAAAGCGAGAGATCCACAGGTGGATATGTCTTTCCTTGGGTAGAGCTGCTATATCGTGGAAGTCGAAGAAGCAGACTATACTCTCTCGTTCCTCCATGGAATATAAATTCTATGCACTTAAAACTGCAGCAAATGAAGCAGAATGGCTTCGGGAGCTCATGTATAATCTTCTAGTGGTTGGGGCTCAGATACCGGCGATACCGATATACTGTGACAACCAGGCGACTGCGGCGATGGCATCAAATGACCTCTTCAACGGGAAGAAGAGGACTGTACGGATGAAGCACAGGGCAGTACACGATCTTATCAAAAGAGGTGTAATTGTAGTGGTTGTTGTTCGGAGTCAGAAGAACCTGGCAGATCCGTTTACAAAGGGCCTCAAGCGCCAGTTGGTCGATAACACAGCTTGTAAAATGGGTTTGAAGGCATTCTGATAGTGTGTCTTTGTAATCCTACCATAAAGTTTTATGCTATTAGTTCAAAGAGAAATCTACTAGGCATCTAATATTTGGTTCAAAGGAGGATCACTGACTGGAAAACTATCAGGTAATAGTGGGTACTTGTTCTCTGGAACATGGAAGGGATACGGACCCATAACTACTGTTGTCTACTATATATTTTCTGCAGAAAAAACAGATCCTGTGGAAGGTTGGCTTAAACGCCTTAATGAGTTCTCAGGCAGAGTGAATGCCTGGTGTGCTTTACAGGAAGTACGGTAGAGCAGCACTACAAGGAGTGAAACTCCATGCTATAGTGGGATGACTCCACCATGAGGTTCCCAGGTAGGGGTAATGCCTCGGCTTTGCAAGCCAAGTCATAGCGGCGTAGCACCGGAAATAGGCAGGTAGCCTAGTGCTGTATGACGTAATTAAAGAGTTATAGACAGCACTACAAAGGAGAGGATGGCCCCATGTTATAATGGTACGACACCACGATGAGGTACCCAGGTAGGGGTAAAGCCTCGGCATTGTAAGCCATGTCGTTGCGGCGTAACACCGCAAGGAAGCCTTAGGCTTCATGCTGAGTAGATTGGCACTACAAAGAGGCTGAGACCTCATGCTACAGTAGTATGATACTACAATAAGGTTTCCAGGTAGGGGTAATGCCTCGACTTCAGGCCATGTCATAGCGGCGTAGCACCGCAAGGAAGCGCAAGGCTTCATGCCATATCGCTTTAATAAAGAACTTACCTATAGTGTATGGAAAGAGATATCAGGCCGTCTCTTAAGGGTAAACTTGTAGACGCCAAAAATTATACACTGAAACCAGGCTGGTACAGGGCCTTTAATGTGCAGCCAGAAGCACACGTAACTACACTTTATAAGTGGAAAGAATTATAATTGTGGTGCAGAATTCAAGGCATAGTCTATTCTTGTATCACATTGTTATTTAACCCATGCGGGAAGATTCAAGTCGTTAGCGATATCTATCCTAATGTAAAATGGACAATTACTGTGGGGAACGCTCAACCCTGGACACATATATATGTTGTGATATGTGGGGGATTGTTGGTGCTTTCTTTACATGGAGAGAGCTAGCTCTCAATATGCCTTATAAAATTTTAGTCCCACATCAGATGCACCATGAGTTATCTCAACATATATACTTGGGTGTGTTGTTGAGAGATGCACATAGGGTGGTGACCCTAAGGAGGGAACCATGTGGGTGATTTTACTAGGAGGTAAGAATAAGGCTCCAAGGATTAAGCATTAATGCTTTTGTCATTCTCTTGGATTAATTCCATTTTGAGTTAAGTCCCAAAGGGGCTTAGCAACTCGGACTCATGGCCTCATGAGGCATAATATGGCATTTTGTTGGCACACTTTGCACTTAGCACGTCAGCAGTCATGCGGTCTTTATGCGGCTTATATGCGGCCATGCGGCTCATATGCGGCCTCATGCGGCCATTCGGTCCATGCGGCTCATGCGGCCCATGCGGCCCATGCGACACATGCGGCACATGCGGCCATGCGGTCCATGCGGTCCATGCGGCTTATGTGGCTCATACGGCACATACGGTCCATGCAGCTCATGCGGCACATGCGGCTCATGCGGTCCATGCGGCTCATGCGGTCCATGCGGCTCATGCGGCTCATGTGGTCTATGCGGCCATGAGGCTCATGCGGCCAGGCTGCTACTGCTACCGCATGGAGGGAGGGCTCATGCGGCTAGGCTGCTGCGGCTGCCGTATGGAGGGTTCCGCTGACTGTGCAGATTATAAGTCAGTTATTGAAAGACTGAATCAATACGATTAATTCAGATCCTATCTTTGTGGGATTTGAATTAATTTTGTTGCTATCTTTGTGGGATTTGAATTAAATCTCGTTGCTATCTTTTGGGATTTGATTCAATCTTTCCTTAACTGAAGAGGCGGCTAGGGTTTCCACCCTCTCTTTATATATACTCTCTTCTAGCCTCCTTTGTGGGGACGACGAAAATTACAAGTCAGAAAAGGAGAAAGAGAGAGGTGCTGTTGCCGCCATTGCAAGTCCATCCGAGGAGTCATAACAGAGGTGACTTCGAGCGTTCCACAAGTTCTTCAACTTGCTGGTTCCTGGAAGCAGATCGTGTGGGGCGAATCTTGCTTTGAGCAACGGTATTTTGACACCCCAGTATTTTTCTTCTTCTCATTTTTCTCTAGATTATTGTACCTCGTTCTGTCCCAATTGCAACACGTTTGCAAGGAAGAACGAGAAATCTTCTCTTCTCTATTTTCCTCCTCCATATTGTAATCGGGTTATTTGGTTTTTGTATCATCGTAAATCTCTGTTGCATCTATTTTACCATCTTTGATCAAGCCCCGGGACTAACAATATATACATACATGAGTATGAATATTTTTTTCTCGTTGACTATGCAAGTATGCAGAAGGACGTCATATTAATTAACCAAATTTAGATCTTCTTTGTAAATGGATTTGGTGAGCCTTAACTAAGGGTCTGCTTGGATTGAGGGGAAAAAATAAATAGAATTAGGTGGGATTAAATGAGAGGGAGTTACGTGAGGGAGAATAGAGTTAATACATGGAAGCTTGTTTATATTGGTGGGAGAGTTAAGTGGGGGTGTTTAATAACCCTTGCTTGGATTGGAGGTTTCTAGTGAGAAGAGATTAATAAAAATATGATAGTTACCAAAATAACCTTATTACATGTCATATAATTAAATTTGATTGAAATTTTACTTAGAACTTATCAAAACATCTTCACAAATTAGGAAGCTACGGATTAACATGTTGAAAACAAAAAAAATAGAGGAAAAATAATAATATTTTATAAAACAAATAATGGGTATTTATGACTTTTTAAACAAAATTCCTCAATCCCCATTGTTAACCCTCCGATTTGGGGATTAAAAAAATGGACAAAAGATGGTGAAATAAGCCCTTACTTAATCCTCTCTCCTAAACCTCCATCCTCAAATCAAGCATGATTTTATTCCCTTTCACTTAGCTTCCCCTCAGTTAACTCTCTTGACCCTCAATCCAAGCAGACCCTAAAAGGTCTAGTTTGGACAAAACAAATTAAAGATAGTTATTTTAAAAGAAGGAAGTTATATTCTTTGAATGGTAATTCTCATAAAGGATCTCGTCTATGGAAGGATATTTGAGAGGCAATTCCTATTTTTAGGATTGGTATTAGGAAAGTGTGTGGGCAAGAAGAAGGAGATTAAGTTCAGGAAAGAAAATTTGATTGATAATATTGGTCTAGAATTTGTGTTTCCTAATCTCTATAACATTGCTACTATTCCTTGTGTTTCTGTGGAATCCCAATATACTTTATATAATTATACAAAGATTTGGAGAATAGAATTTTTTGAAAGGCATCGGTAATATTTCGCTGATGAGTACATGGCTCTTGCTAAATCACTAATGCATATGAATATAAGGAAGATGATAATTTATATTCTGAAAATTGCTGAGATACCCACTTTCGGGGTGGGTGTTTATGAAAATCTCACCTGTAGGGTGGGTTTTATGAAATACCCAACATTATGTATTTTTACATTAAATATTTCAAGATTCCCTTTAGATGTTCTGTATTTACAAAATTGCCATTTTGATAATGTTATAGCTACCCCTTCGCGCAAATTTGGGTATTTGAATTCACAAACTCATATTTTGATTGTGATTTTCGTCTTCTTCTTCTTCATGAGAGATATGAATTTCATAGCTCTCATCTTCAACAAAGATCACAAAGATCGTTCGTAGTTTACTGTGCTTTTCTTAAGTCGAACTTCTATTATCTCTCATCATCATCATCTTCGTCGAGAGATTTGAAGTATTCCTGCGATTAGGTTACTGTGCTCGATTGTTTGTACTGATATAAAACAAACAACAATGAAAAATATGATATCAATCAATATACACTTTTAAAAAAAGGAAAAAAAGATCATTCTCCATGATTTTAACACGGGGAATGACCATTCTCCGTAATTTAACACGATGAATGGTCACTCTCCGTAATTTTAACACAAAAAATGGCCATTCTCCTGCATTCTAACACGGAGAATGGCCATTCTACGTGATTTTTTGTGATTTTAACACAGAGAATGACTATTCTCCTGCATATGTTAACACGGGAATAGCTATTCTACGTGATTCTCCGTAATTTTAACACGAAAAATGACTATTCTCCTACATGTTAACACGGGAATAGCTATTTTCCATAATTTTAACACAGGAAAGCCCATTCTCCGTTATTTTAATACAGGGAATGGCCATTATCTGTAATTTTACAATGGGGGATGGTCATTTCATGTGATTTTAACACAGAGAATGGTCATTTTTCTGCATTCTAACACGTGAAATGACCATTCTACATGATTTTACAATGGAGAATGGCCATTTTTGTAATTTTAACACGAAGAATGACTATTCTTCGTGATTTTACAATGATTGGCCATTTTCCATAATTTTACAACGAGGAATGGCTATTCTCCTGCATTTTAACAGGAGGAATGGCCATTCTTCATGATTTTAACAACGAAGAATGACAGTTCTCCGCAATTTTAACACGGAGAAAGACATGCATTTTAACACGGGGAATGACAATTCTCTGTGATTTTAACACGGAGAATGACAATTCTCCGTGATTTTAACACGGAGAATGACAATTCTCCGTGATTTTAACACGGAGAATGACCATTCTCCTGCATTTTATCATGGAGAATGGCCATTTTTCGTCATTTTAATACGGAGAATGACAATTCTCCGGAGAATGGCAATTTTTCGTCAATTTAACACAGGAAAAGACCATTATCCATGTTTTTAACATGGAGAATGTCAATTCTCCGTAATTTTAACACGGAGAATAACAAAAAGCTCTTAATTCTCTTCACATCAGCTCTCTATTCTTTAACTGGGGTTCCAGTTGATGTTGATGATGATGATGAAGTAGGGTTCCAGTTAATGCTGATGATGATGTGAAGTGAGGTTCAGTTGATGCAGATGATGATGATGAAGTGGGAACTGATGGTGACGACATGGTGTGAAGATTGCGAATGGAGAGTCACTGACGAGTTTTTGAAATAAGGTTTGAAGATTTTGGAGGAGAAAACCTAGATTCGAAAGTGAGCAGCGTTTGGAAGAAGAGGAATAATCGAAACGTTTTTTTGAAGAGTAGGTTTCGTGGGTGTTTTCAATAAATTAGAAGGACAAAAAGGTCATTCCGCACCCTTTTATATATTTTTCGCTAATTCTGGGCATGCGATAAAATATTATTTTGCGGTGGATTTTTCATAATACTTTTACGATTTTTGGACATTTGATAAATTTTCTCATTTATATTAGAACTTAACTAAGGATCTTATCTTCACTGTTAAATCCTTCTATTCTATAGTCAATCATTAAGGTTTGATATGTTTAGATGGAAAAAGTAAATGATCCATGCCTATTCCACTGAAAGTAAGAATTTAAATTTTGCTTATTGCTCAGAACAGAATACTTACGGTAGACGTTTTATAAAAAAATATATTAATTGTCGTGCTACTTGTGTTTTTATTTTTTTTGTATATTCAAAATGAAACCGCTTTGCATGTTGTTTTTTAGGTGTAGCTTTGTTTCGTATATATATGGATCTTTATTAAAAACTTGGTAAAAGCAAGCGATTGGCATCGGATCTAGTAGTGGTTGCATTGCTATGCTCATTTTGTAAAGAAAGAAATACTTCCAGTAAGAGTTTATAGTTTAATATCATCTCTTTAGCTAAGTATTGGATGAGCTCTTTGTCAGATAAAAAGAGAGGTAAAGTTCAAATGCCTTAGCTTGCATAGGATCCATGATGTTGGAAGATAATTAATTCAAGGATGGTAGTAAAAGGTAGCATGGAAGCTAGATGGCTTGGTTTGGTGGCATAGCAGTAGTAGCATTAATTTCTTTGGTTTCGCAATAGTATTTAGCTTAATTTGGTTTTGCAAGGTCAGCAGCTTACTTCTGGTAGAGTGTTTTGGTACTGTAATAATTTAGGACATGCGATAGTTGAATTGCGGACTGTTGAACAGTAGTTTGTTATGAACGGATGTCAAAGTTGTACGGTTGAGAAGTTCAATAACATATGGTTGGGCTGGTTATTCCTGGTTGATACTTACCAAAATTACCTTTTTTAAAAAGACTATGCAGAAGGTACGCAATTGCTAGCGAATCTCATAAATACTCATTAACATTTGGACTACAGATTAAGAATGCAGGCTTTGCGTCTGCCAACAAAGTGATACAGTGAACTTACTGCTCTGAGTTGGTTTTCTGCCCGGCCCTTGTCACCCTTTGGCGTTCCCTCAGCAGTTACACTGCAGAATATGTTTCAAGTCTTACATTTGGCATTTCTACATGGTAATGGCAAGATACAATAAAGTCCGTGCAGGGATTTCTATCTTTCTAACTGATGTTGCAGATCCAGACATGTCATTTCCAGTTCCTCGCAACAGTTACTTTTTTCCCCTCCAGTTCAACTTCAAGGGAGCAGTACTCCTGTTGCTACATTCAGTTTGGACTGGGCAACAGTAAGCTGAGCCTTGAGATCTTTGGTTATCGATTTCTGATTTACTATCTGATCCTCTATCAGTTCCTTTAATTTGTTTCCAGCTGCTAGTTCTGCCTGTAGACTAACGATGCTTTCTGCTACCTCCTTAAGTTGAGCACTCAAGGACTCATTATCAGTGCATGCCGATTTAAGCATCTCCTCCAAATCTTTCTTTGTAGACTCAACATTTTGTTCCATCTGGGACAGAATATATATGCCACTCGATGTAGTTGGTAAAGGTTGTTATTGCCGGGGCACAATTTTCGACAAAAAACTGAGAAAATGAAACAATTGTAAGACAATGTTTCAACGCAACACTTCAGGAAAGGTGCGTAACAGAGATCCTTGGAGGATTCTGGTAAACGAAGATCTTAAAAAAGATTTTGTTACAGCAACCGAATGACGTACTTCTAAAAAAAGGTACTAATCCGAATTGCTAGTAGTAGCGAAGATGACAGGCGATAGATGGAAGATCTCCTGCTGGGGTGAATGATCACCGTTGCTCTTCTGACACCTCGGATCGTACACGGACTCCCGCGCAAAAGCAACGCTGGTGCAAAGCTTCTCTTCTCTCTCACAGCCTCTGTTTACTTGTGTTAAAAAATACTTGTAAACTTTTTTAACTTTCTGTGTACTCTTCTGTGTATATCCTGTGGAGAGAAGAGACCTTATATAGGCCTGAGTGGCAACTGCCCGGTTTGCACAATGTTCGGGACGTGGTAAAAACTACTCTGAACGTGCAGTAACCGCACAGATCATGCACATGCACGATCTGTAGAAAGTTGTGCCACTCGCGCATCCGCGCGCCTTGCACACCGCGCGCATAACGCGCACTGAGCCACTTGCGCCACCTGCGCGCCCTACGTACCCTGCGCCAAACGTGCAACTGGGCGCACCATTTGTAAAACCCCTAAATTTCTACTATATTTTTATCGATTTTGGTACTGATTTAAAATTTTTATTGCACGTCGCGTAGTCGTATTGTACGTTGTGTGCAAACGACGTATTTCGTAATTGCTCGTCAAGTACGAATATGGACGAGCGTACATATTTTTAGAAAAATATTTTAATTTTAATTTTTATAGTTCAAAATAATTTATATAATAAATACTTTGCTATCATACAAGAATTGCTAAGTTTGTTCTTTTCATTTTAAAGGCCTTTCAACTACAAATAATAAATAATATTTTTATTGTATACTAGAAAAATACATTTATGTAAATCTTATTTGTGCATACATATATCATAATTAATTATTACCTTATTTTTACATAAATAGTGTAATTTTCGAAATTATTATTATTAGCATTTTTGGAAAACATATTTTCAAAATATTTGTGACAATTTAAATTTTGATTTGATTCCATGGATACATTTCAATAGTAAACTAATATCTATATTTGAAATTGATCTGATTTTAAACTAAAAGAATTTAATTTGATTTAAATTAGATTTGTATTTGGAATTGGATTTGATTGCTTTTAAATTTAAACTACGAATTACCTATTTTTGGGGTTTAAAATATTCCTAGTCCATATCCAATTGGGAATTTTCACATCCTATAAATAGGCAGGTACTCCTCCAATATTTTTTTTCACAATATTCCTCCAAATTCTACAACCATAGTATGAGTGCATCATGTCCGTGTCCATCCTTTTCCTTCAAATACTTTTTTACATTTACATCTTCCTCTCCCGTATCCGACACACCGGACATGTCCTTTCTCCATCCACAAACCCTATCCTTGTCGTGTCCAACACAACACAAAACCTACAATTTAGGTGTCCGATACACTTCGACACAAATCAAACCCTAACCTAGCTCAACCATCCCCGCAGCCACGACCCGCCGTCGTCTTCCCATACCATCACCACCACCAGGCCGTCTCCATCTCCGACCGGCCGCCCGTACCCAATCTGACCCCTACTCTCCATCGCCACCACGGCCTCCATCTGACCATCAACCCCGACCACATGCCCCGACCACCAAGTCCGACCACGACCACCAGCGACAACGTCAACCACCATCATCACCAAGTAGAAGAAGATAAATAAAACCCAACCCTTACCTCCGCTGTGACCTCGTCGAAACCGTCGTCGACCACCTCGATGACGACCGCGAGGAGCCACCGCCGTCGGAACCCAGCGACACCATCCCGAGCGCCGTCGCTGGTTCGCGACCGATGCTAACCGTTGTCTGTAGGCCGGCGGGCGCGTCCGTCGCTCCGTGTCCGGTTTCTGCACCCCTCTCCGCCACCTCTCAGCCGTCCTCCAGATCCGCCACCGTAGGCAGCTCCTCCGCCGGCCAGGGGAGCACCGTCGCTGCCCCATGGGCGGACCCCCAGAACCGGCGCCTAGTTCAGCAGCCGCGCGTCCCTCCACCATTACCACCGCCGTTGGATAACCGCCGCGGCCAGCCTCTCAGACCGTCCGCCGCCGAGATCGTGCCTTCCCTTGTTCCCCGACTCTTCCTCCCCCCTTCACTTTTCTCCTCCGGCTTCTCTCACTCCCGCGCACTCGAGAACCGCAGCCTCCGTTCACCGAACTCCGGCGCATCACCGCCGCTTGCGCCGACGATCCCCAAAACCCTTCTCCGCCGCTTCCTTCACCGTCCTCTCCCCGTTCCTCCGCCACCCGAGCGCTGCCCGCTCCGATCGTCCCCCGCCCGCTCCGCCGCGTGCTCGCACACGCCGGTCGACTTTTAACCTCCCTCCACCTCACGTTCCCACTCTCCCGCTCTCCTTTTCCATCTCCTTCTCTTTTCTCTCTCTCCCTCTCTCAAGGAACATATGGCACCACAGCAGCCATTCATTCCAATTATTATTAATTTTTTATTATTTTTGTTGTTTTATTTTTTTATTTCTATTTATATTTATCTAATATCAGTATATAAGTAAAGTGTATGTATATATATGTTGGTGTACCTACATGTATATATATATATACCATCAAAATTTTTACTGCTATTATTATATTTATTATTATTACTATTACTATTATTATTATTATTATTATTATTATTATTACTATTGAAAAGTATATAGTATGTATTAGTATATTATAATTTTACTCTAGTAAGGTATATTGGTATAAATGTTATTTGTATTAATACTAGTATCATTACTTAGTTTTAATAATAGGTATACCAAATAATTTCAAGGATTTATTTTATAGCAAAAATATTTTATGGTGTTTGCGTACAGGCAATTTCAAATTTGGGATTTGATTTCTAAATATATTAAGCCATTTTTTTCAAATATATTTTATAAAGATATAGTTTTTGGGCCTAAATAATTTATTAATATTTTCAAATATTTACTTTAAAATGTTTCCTTTTATGGAGTGTAGTTTTTACCAAGAAGCATATTTTAAAACTGGAGTAATTTAGCGTCGAACGATTTTTGATATTTTAAATATTTTTTTTCTAAGAATATTTCGACTCATATAAAATCTAGCTTTCGCATATTATAAATATTTTCTAAAACTAGTATATGTATTGTTTACGCAAATTTTCTTTGATTATCATCCCGTCCGTGAATAATCCTCTTTCTTCTCATCTCCTTGCCAAATACGTACTACCTTATGTCCACCCTAACTAATTTGACCCTTCTAGACCCAATAGAACTGTCCGTGCCACCATCAGAGGTCCACTTGCATAGTTGTTGCACCAAAGTCGCAGTTCGTGCCACATTGATCATTGTAGCACACCAGACGTAATACCAGGCAAGACACCTTGCCATTTGCTGTTTATTTATTTAGCTCATATTTTATGCATTATTTTTTTTCTTTATGCAAAATAAACTGTGATACATGGCATAACCTGTTAGAACTTACTGTTCATTTATATTTCCTGCTATGTATTATTTTTCTCACATTAAACCTAGATTTGAGGGACCACCTTGTGTGTTGCATTCATTGACCTTGGCACGTAGTACCACGAAGTTGTGTGTCGCATGTAGAACACGGACGTGCGTGATTGGATGGCCACCAGTACGTACAAGCCGTGCGATAGGAATAACCGCTAATAGAGATTGCATGCTAGTTTGACTTAGCGGTTATAGTGATTTTGTGTTGTGGATACAACACAGTAGGCATTGGACGGGGAAGACAATTCCTTAGCGTATGGGCTTCGATACACTTTTTCTTGTGACCCGGACTCTCCGTTGGAGATACGGGGTTGATGACCCATGATTACTGACGGCTACTGACGATTCTGCGGAACGTCATACTCTTACTGATGGGGCCTCTGGTGTCCAAGGGGGACTATGTCGATCCTATTTAGCCAGGGTCCATGCGTAGGAAGGATTGTTCTTAACTACATTTCACTTAGAACGGTTACACACCTTTATCCGTTAGGTACAAGTACTTTTCGTTTGGGTACTTGTATCTGACCGTGGCTTGGAACAATAACTTGTCGCGGATTAGTTCGTCACATCTTGTCCTTGTTTGGTTGTAGGTGTGGCTTACTACTTCGATGAGAAGGTGTGTGCTATTGTCTTTCGTAGGTGTTCTAGCTCTAGCCGTGACTATCTCTATTTCTTCGAGGATGATTGCGCTTGGATCGTCTTCGCTTTGCTCGCCAAAAATTATTTTTTTTCTCATGTATATTTTTCTTTTACTTGTTGGTAGTGGATTTGTCTCCGCCCAACATATTGTATCAAGACAATTCATTATCTTTATATGATTTCTTTATTTCATTTATTTGTGTGGATGAGATTAGTTATGGTTCTACTACATTTTACAGCTTATGTATTCTTACGAGGTTTCCATATATTGGAGGGTACTTCGTATGAATACAGCTGGCATGTCTACGTTCCTAGTCCTACGTATTTTGGGACTGGGGCGTTACATATTTTTGTGGTGGCCCATGCAGGTCAAGATAAATTGTTTGGTTACTTTTACCGTACCAAGCAAGCTTGCGAATAGGATTAGAAATCTAGGATCTCATCCACATACTTGACCTCTTTCCTCGATTCCATATTCGATCTACCATTCGACTCATCGATTGTATCTTGCTTGATTCCTCCTATCATTAATCTTCACTTCGTGCTTGCTAGAGATTGACCCTACTATAGAAGCATGGAATTTATCACGCCCCAGAACCAGAACACTGGAGAGCGGGGGCAGACATAGCCAGCTACGTATAACAGAATGGAATCCACACCGCTATACGATCACGGCTGTCTAGATATGTGAGGGTTTTACTATAATCCATCAGTCTCTTAAGGTCATAAAATAGCCTATTGTCTCAATCTCAACCAACTAATAATAATCACAAGATATCAGATCTCCAAATATACAATTGTAAGGCGTCCCAAACATTACATATCCAGATGATCATGAAGCTAGTCGTTACAAAATGTGAGGACTAGCAAGAGTTCAGTCATACATGATCAACCCCCGGGGCTTGTCAATCATGTTACAGCCCGTAGGCAGACAGTAAGTAAGTACAATCGAGCTAACACTTGCTCGTCGGCTAAACGCTTCAAAAGAATAATTTACAATATTACAGTGGGAGAACAAAAGAAACCCACTCGATGCCCTGGTTACGCCTGGTGCCCACCATCGGGCTGGAAGACAGGTAGATCCTTTGCTGCTGCTCCGGTATCTGGCCATACAAAACCAGCTGGGTCAGACCCCAGGAAGAGCAAGTGCCACAAAGGAGGCCACAAAAATAATAACCAAAGCCAGCAAATTAGCACAATAATAAAATTACATAATAAGAGACAGTAATTTAAGAAAAAGCATGATGGGTAATTATAAAAGACAATCTTGCATAGAATCACTAAAAGACAGGACATATGGAAAAGCATGACAGGATGATATACGATGAGATAACCATGGGACTATTCAGATAGCTAGGTTATAACCCGTAAACCAAACAAGGACCGGGGTTGTAACCCTTCGTCTGAACGGAACTTGGTTTCTCTCACCATTTATCGGCAAGATAGATATAAGAAATCAGGTCAAGTAACAATCTGGAGTGACAATCATTATAGTAACAATCTGGAGTGACAATCATTATAGTGACAATCTGGAGTGACAATCATTATAGTGACAATCTGGAGTGACAATCATTATAGTGATAATCTGGAGTGACAATCATTATAGTAACAATCTGGAGTGACAATCATTCAATCATTCTGGTACAATCTTACAATCAATCAATTCTAGACAATACTATACTGGACCAGACTCCATCCAAGCAATCACGGCCAATCATTGCCTACGGCTTTCTACATTAACTAACTAGGGTTATCACAATCCTAGTTACTAGCAAGATGCAATGAGATGCTCCAAGTAGTCACAGGCCCTGCAGCTATCCAGGTTATCCAGGCAATCATTATAGTGACAATCTAGAGAGTACAATGCATTATAGTGACAATAGAGTTCAATCATTTAAGTGACAATGGTGGGTGCCCCACATAACAGTGGGCTGGAAATGTGCCCTACTCGTCGGCAGGCTACAAGTCCAATCATTTGCGGCCGGGATAACGGGATCGCCTGTAACTGGGGAACATCTCTTTATGACTAGTGAATTATACTAATTATTAATCTTAGTCCAATTTCGTAGGTACTCCTGACCGTGGTACTCAGGAGTCCCATCCTAGACATGATGCGAGACTGGACAAGTGGATTTAACAAGCAAGCAAGAAAGAACCACCCACGGTGTCAAGACAGGTCAAGTTAAGTTATCAAGATAAATCATGTCAGGGTACTTGTCGGGAGTGCGCCACGACGGGCCACTATCATGTCAGGTCAGTCATGTCAGGAGTGCACCACTACGAATCACTGTCGTATTATGCTAGTTCCTTGTCCTACCATGCCATGTACAATAGTCATTCCAAACATATTAAGTAAAATCAAGTTCATGACAAAAGGCGTAAGGATATAAAATGGACGTAAAATATCTAATAAAATATCAATATACAGAGCCATAGAAAAACCAAGCTAAAAGAATTAAGACCAAAACTCCAAGAACCAATGGGTCAAGCAAGGGGTCAGGGGGGCAGCGTACGTAAAAGTCACGCACGCTCAAGGAAGCAGCGTACATAAAAGTCACGCACGCTCCAGGGAAGCAGCGTACATGAAAAGTCACGCACGCTCAAGGGAGCAGCGTACATGAAAAGTCACGCACGCTCCAGGGAAGCAGCGTACATGAAAAGTCACGCACGCTCAAGGGAGCAGCGTACATGAAAAGTCACGCACGCTCTAGGGAAGCAGCGTACATAAAAAGTCACGCACGCTCAAGGGAGCAGTGTGTGAAAAGTCACGCACGCTCAAGGGAGCAATGTATGAAAAGTCACGCACGCTCAAGGGGAGCAGTGTATGAAATGTCACGCACGCTCAAGGGAGCAGTGTGTGAAAAGTCACGCACGCTCAAGGGAGCAATGTGTGAAAAGTCACGCACGCTGAAGGAGACACGCTTCCAACAGGAAGCGTACTCAAGCCTGCGTACGCAGCGCTAAAGAGCGCGCATAGCTCAGTGTGCGTAAGCTAAACAGCTCTGCACACTGCTCACTGTCTTCTCCAAACAGCAAGAACACCATGGCAGAACCCAAAACTTCAAAACAACATAACTTGGTCATCCGAACTCCAAATCCAGATTTCCAAAGTTCTAACCAGGGTGGAATTGAACTCTCTTCCACAAGGAAACATCAAAACCCATAAAAATCCAACTTAAGCAGCTCAAACCATGCAAAATCCGAAAATAGAAATAACTTAGATCTATAACAATGGAGGCTCCAAATCACAAAAACCCAAGTTCTAATGTTGATCACCATGTCCTAATCTAGCAAATGGACAAGAAAAAGAGGGTTCTCATGTAGTGGCAAGATGCACTTGCCTATGGGTGGAGAGTTGTGGAGGAAGGAGAAGAAAAAGAAAATAAATGGTGGTGGTAATGAAGAGAGAGAGTGGTAGGTGGGGATTATAAAGAGGGGGAGTTGCGGTGGGGATGAGGGGTAGCATAAGCTAAGGTGCTCCAATACATAAACCAAACCGAACCAACCCAATAAAACCGAGCCAAGCCAAAACCCAAATACGAGAAATACCGAAATTCCACAAGTCGAGAAAATAAAAATACATGCCAAAATTCAGATACGAATATAAATACGAAATACGAGAAATACGGAAAATGAGGGTGACAACTCTACCCACCTTAAAAGAATTTCGTCCTCGGAATTTAATCAAGGAGCTAGAGATTGCCACGACAAGCTATACTAAGCACAAGCAAGTTACACTAAGCAATTCAATCATACAATCATACAATGCAAGCAAGGAAGGGAAAAACGTAAGGCATAAGGAAGACATTACACCTCACGAGTCAAACAAGTAGGGATAACGTGATCGGATATCATCCTCACACTCCCACGTTTGACTCTTCCAAGGAGCGATGAACTCAAGCAACATGAACTAAACTGATAGTCTTGTGCTCGAGGTCTCTCCCCTTGGTCAAACAGGGACACGGGCCTTTCCTTATACGAAAAGGTTGGTACCAATAACCGTTTTCGAATGATCTAGGACATGGCTCGGGTTCGGGATGTACCGTTGTAATTAGGATACATGAAATACGTCATGCACCCCGCATAATGACGGTAGAAAAGCAAGATGAGAGGACACATATACCTCTCGGTCGATTCTGAACCTGAGCCTGGGCTAGGGCAAACTGCCGCGGGTTCTGTTGCTGGAAAGTCTGGGCCTGAGTCGGCAATGGCCTCCGGAACGGGAACTGCTATTGCTGGTGAACTGGAGCTGGTACTGGTGCTGGTGCTGGTACGGGTCCCCTAACCGAGGGACTAGATACTGTCGATGCTGAATCAACTCTGAAAGGACAGGACCCTACCCTATGATATAATGCTCCACACAATAAACACAATACCAACGCCTTGCGACACTCCGCTACCACGTGTCCAGGCTTCCCACAATAAGAACAGCCTACGGCGGAAGACTGTGCTTGCTTCTGTTTCTGCTGAGGGTACGTCGGGGTCAAGTACTGGACCGACGTAACTGAGGTTGCTTGCCTCGGAGTTCCAATAGTCAAAGCCCTAGCTGCCGGGGCTGGTGCTGAAGATTGATTCATTTGACTATAGGACCGCTTCCGACCTGCAGTCCTGTCCACTATTCTCTGGGAGGTATACTCGTGCTTTCTTGCTGCTTGCAACACCGCATCATAGGTCTGATGCTCGAACTGTTCTACTGCCAATATAATCTATAGGTGAAGTCCTTGCTGGAACCTCTGCGCTCTGTCAAACTCGGTTGCCACCAAGGTAGGAGCAAACCGACTGAGTCTGGAAAACTCGGCCGCATATCCGTCGACCGTCCTCCCCATTTGCTTAAGATTACTGAACCTGGTCTGCAAGTCATACCGAGCCACTGCATCATAATACTTGGTCTGGAACTTTTCGCTGAACACTGCCCAGGGGACAGGTGTAGTCAATCCCACTGCTTGTGCGGCCCACCAACTGCGGGCTAGATCCAATAACTGTAGGCGCACCACAGCCACCTTCTCTTCTTCTGGAGTCTTTGCGGCTTTCGAGAATCACCTCTATATCTTGTAGCCAAGCATTGGCAGCAATGGCATCCTCGCTGCCATCGAAGAATGGAGGGTTCAGACGCTTAAAACTGTTGACCGTACTGTTCCCTCGGGGTCCACTTCTATTCAGAGCATCTTCCACTGCCTGGTGCAAGGCATCGCCTCTACGATCTTGGGAAGCTAACAATGATCTGATGAGACCCACCAAAGTGCCATCATCAGGATCTGCAGGCTGGACTGGCTGAACTGGCTGAACTGGCGGCTCTCCTCCAGTAGGTACGACTTGGGAGGCTGCTCCTGAGTGCTGGGCCTGATCTTCTGGTTGCTGCTGGTCCACGGGAGGTGCTCCTCCTGGCTGATCGGCAGGGTCAGGTGCAGTGTCGCTGAGGAAGACGACACAGGAAAACAAAAAGGAAGGACCAGGACAGATCAACGATACAAGCATGTAATCAGGGCAAGAATTTCAGGAATTTGAAAATACGGACGGAGATCAAGGGCGAATACTGATTGAGACATCTATTCGGTAACCCTCACATTTCTTGATTGACAAGACCTGCATGGGCCACCACTTAAACCATGTCACGCCCCAGAACCAGAATACTGGAGAGCGGGGGCAGACATAGCCAGCTATGTATAACGGAATGGAATCCACACCGCTATACGATCACGGCTGTCTAGATATGTGAGGGTTTCACTACAATCCATCAGTCTCTTAAGGTCATAAAATAGCCTATTGTCTCAATCTCAACCAACTAATAATAATCACAAGATATCAGATCTCCAAATATATAATTGTAAGGCGTCCCAAACATTACATATCCAGATGATCATGAAGCTAGTCGTTACAAAATATGAGGACTAGCAAGAGTTCAGTCATACATGATCAACCCTCGGGGCTTGTCAATCATGTTACAGCCCGTAGGCAGACAGTAAGTAAGTATAATCGAGCTAACACTTGCTCGTCGGCTAAACGCCTCAAAAGAATAATTTACAATATTACAGTGGGAGAACAAAAAAAACCCACTCGATGCCCTGGTTACGCCTGGTGACCACCATTGGACTGGAAGACAGATAGGTCCTTTGCTGCTGCTCCGATATCTGGCCATACAAAACCAGCTGGGTCAGACCCCAGGAAGAGCAAGTGCCACAAAGGAGGCTACAAAAATAAGAACCAAAGCCAGCAAATTAGCACAATAATAAAATTACATAATAAGAGACAGTAATTTAAGAAAAAGCATGATGGGTAATTATAAAAGACAATCTTGCATAGAATCACTAAAAGACAGGACATATGGAAAAGCATGACAGGATGATATACGATGAGATAACCATGGGACTATTCAGATAGCTAGGTTACAACCCGTAAACCAAACAAGGACCGGGGTTGCAACCCTTCGTCTGAATGGACCTTGGTTTCTCTCACCATTTATCGGCAAGATAGATATAAGAAATCAGGTCAAGTAACAATCTGGAGTGACAATCATTATAGTGACAATCTGGAGTGACAATCATTATAGTGACAATCTGGAGTGACAATCATTATAGTGACAATCTGGAGTGACAATCATTATAGTGATAATCTGGAGTGACAATCATTATAGTAACAATCTGGAGTGACAATCATTCAATCATTCTGGTACAATCTTACAATCAATCAATTCTAGACAATACTATACTGGACCAGACTCCATCCAAGCAATCACGGCCAATCATTGCCTACGGCTTTCTACATTAACTAACTAGGGTTATCACAATCCTAGTTACTAGCAAGATGTAATGAGATGCTCCAAGTAGTCACAGGCCCTGCAGCTATCCGGGTTATCCAGGCAATCATTATAGTGACAATCTAGAGAGTACAATGCATTATAGTGACAATAGAGTTCAATTATTTAAGTGACAATGGTGGGTGCCCCACATAACAGTGGGCTGGAAATGTGCCCTACTCGTCGGCAGGCTACAAGTCCAATTATTTGCGGCCGGGATAACGGGATCGCCTGTAACTGGGGAACATCTCTTTATGACTAGTGAATTATACTAATTATTAACCTTAGTCCAATTTCGTAGGTACTCCTGACCGTGGTACTCAGGAGTCCCATCCTAGACATGATGCGAGACTGGACAAGTGGATTTAACAAGCAAGCAAGAAAGAACCACCCACGGTGTCAAGACAGGTCAAGTTAAGTTATCAAGATAAATCATGTCAGGGTACTTGTCGGGAGTGCGCCACGACGGGCCACTATCATGTCAGGTCAGTCATGTCAGGAGTGCACCACTACAGGTCACTGTCTTATTATGCTAGTTCCTTGTCCTACCATGCCATGTACAATAGTCATTCCAAACATATTAAGTAAAATTAAGTTCATGACAAAAGGCGTAAGGATATAAAATGGGCGTAAAATATCTAATAAAATATCAATATACATAGCCATAGAAAAACCAAGCTAAAAGAATTAAGACCAAAACTCCAAGAACTAATGGGTCAAGCAAGGGGTCAGGGGGGCAGCGTACGTAAAAGTCACGCACGCTCAAGGAAGCAGCGTACATAAAAGTCACGCACGCTCCAGGAAAGCAGCGTACATGGAAAGTCACGCACGCTCAAGGGAGCAGCGTACATGAAAAGTCACGCACGCTCCAGGGAAGCAGCGTACATGAAAAGTCACGCACGCTCAAGGGAGCAGCGTACATGAAAAGTCACGCACGCTCCAGGGAAGCAGCGTACATGAAAAGTCACGCACGCTCAAGGGAGCAGTGTGTGAAAAGTCACGCACGCTCAAGGGAGCAATGTATGAAAAGTCACGCACGCTCAAGGGGAGCAGTGTATGAAAAGTTACGCACGCTCAAGGGAGCAGTGTGTGAAAAGTCACGCACGCTCAAGGGAGCAATGTGTGAAAAGTCACGCACGCTGAAGGAGACACGCTTCCAACAGAAAGCATACTCAAGCCTGCGTACGCAGCGCTAAAGAGCGCGCATAGCTCAGTGTGCGTAAGCTAAACAGCTCTGCACACTGCTCACTGTCTTCTCCAAACAGCAAGAACACCATGCCAGAACCCAAAACTTCAAAACAACATAACTTGGTCATCCGAACTCCAAATCCAGATTTTCAAAGTTCTAACCAGGGTGGAATTGAACTCTCTTCCACAAGGAAACATCAAAACCCATAAAAATCCAACTTAAGCAGCTCAAACCATACAAAATCCGAAGATAGAAATAACTTAGATTTATAACAATGGAGGCTCCAAATCACAAAAACCCAAGTTCTAATGTTGATCACCATGTCCTAATCTAGCAAATGGACAAAGAAAAGAGGGTTCTCATGTAGTGGCAAGATGCACTTGCCTATGGGTGGAGAGTTGTGGAGGAAGGAGAAGAAGAAGAAAATAAATGGTGGTAGTAATAAAGAGAGAGAGTGGTAGGTGGGGATTATAAAGAGGGGGAGTTGCGGTGGAGATGGGGGGTAGCATAAGCTAAGGTGCTCCAATACATAAACCAAACCGAACCAACCCAATAAAATCAAGCCAAGCCAAAACCCAAATACGAGAAATACCAAAATTCCACAAGTCGAAAAAATAAAAATACATGCCAAAATCCAGATACGAATATAAATACGAAATACGAGAAATACGGAAAATGAGGGTGACAGAATTTCACGACCAGAAATCCGATGCACCAAACACTACATGCGCCAAAAAGCTCAGACAAAATACTTGACACAGTAAAACAAAAGTATAGACATTGAAAGAGGATTTTTATTTGCATATAAAAGTCTATTACATGTCTAAAAAAGGCTGTACAAAGGAGAACTTCTACAAAAAGAAAAGACCCTAAGTCTACAGCCAGGCGCAGCAGTCATCATGCGCTCTTGAACAGGCGCATCTCACCATGCGCTCTCAGTCAGGCGCATCCCACCATGCGCTCTCAGCCGGGCGCATCCGTTCAACAACTCAGTTATGTGCATCCTCAGTTATGTGCATCCCTTCATCAGCTCAGTTATGTGCCACCCTTCCAGCCAGGCGCATCATGATGTAACAGAACGAGGGCGGCAATCAACCCTCTAGCTGGAGGAAGAGCTTTCCAAACCGAGAAAGAGAAGAGCACCGCAAATCAACCTGTGGCCAGGGGAGGCTTCGAAAGAGCCTCCAAAGACCAAGGAAGACCGCAATCAAAACTGCGGCTAATGGATCAGCTTTTAACACAACCAGAATGGACAACACCCACTCTGACAGAAGAAAGAGCCCCCAAAGCTACAGCACCGCAATTCCGATCTGCGACTCTTTCAGCATAACGGAGACGAGACTCGAGCATCCCGATCTTTGGATGCAACAGGCACCTTCTGCCTGCCTCAGAAGCCCTCGACTCCGACATTTGGATGTAACAGTCACCTTCAAGTGCATCAACGAAGATCATGCGTCGCATCTTCACCCTCGGAAGCATCTAGTCAACAGAATGTGCTCGAGCAAACAAGTTTACTTCGGAAGGACGTGAGAGAACGAGAAGCAAACTCTCTCCATGCCACTATTTATAGGCCGGGCAAATAAAACCTATGCGCCAAGTGGCTGGCTCTCCGAATCCCGTGTAATGAATTTGTATTAAATGGATGAACTTGACGCTTCGAATTCAGCTAAGTCAAAAATAGTTATTTAAAGCACTCGAAGAACGTAACAGTCGCACCAAAAGATGTGTCAAGCGGAGCGGATGTGCAGGACAGACCGCGCATCACACAGATGTGCCCCTCAGCACCAAGCACTTCACAAGCATGCGCCCCCATGCGGCCCCATGTGCCTAGTGGAACACCGATCGATGTGCCCGCTCAACAGTCCATCACATGTCAAAAACATTAAATGCTGAAGTCTGACAGAGTTGGCAGCACGTCCCCCGAAGACTGCAATTGACAGCTTTTTTTAGAAAACGAAGCGTCGCCGACGTCAGCATCATCATTACTTCCCTCCGACGGTTACAACCACGTGGCCGCCCAACCATCTCGTATGCGCTTCCGTAGCCATACGTCCAAAGCTCTGCATGCGCCTCAAAAGCCATGCGTCTCGGACTTTTCTCTGATCCCTAAAGACAGAAGTAAAGTCACTACTGAAGCCTCGCATGTGCCTCAAAAGCCATGCACCTCGAATGGTTCGTTACTCCCAAAGGTTACGAGCCAAAGTCTCCTCATGCGCCCAATCCCAAGCGCATCCTACCAGATTATTCTCCACCAAATCCGAGATCTCCGAGCCATGGGCCTACGACACGTGCCCTTTGACTCGATTTACCCAAGATCTCAGCAACAAAAAGATTCTCCCCCTGCTACGTGCTAGCCCACAACAGCAGCATAAAGAATTCAACTCCTTAATCAGGGTGCATCATCCATGCGCCTCCATCAGCAATCACAACGTAGCATCCCCGCGTTCAGGCGTATCCTACATATGCGTGCATGAGCAGCCAGCCTGCAGACTATAAATAGGGGGATCATTTCCTTCTTCCAAGACGAACATACATAGACAAACAAAGACATCGCACAACCACCGAGGCAGATACAGACACTCAACGTCTTCTTCCTCTCCGCAAGTTCCAGCACCCAGAGCAACTCAGACCTTCAGAGAACCGATAACCGTTGTCAGATCGTCAACGGAGTCAACGTATTACCACTCGCTCCATCGGCACAAGGGACCCAGATAAACAAAAGTGTACTCCTAGGACTATGTCTAAGTCCTATATTGTAATACTGTTTTGTTTGTATTAAAATTACATCAAAAGATTTTAATGGCAAACAAGCTAGCGACTCTGCTGGGGACCTCTTTCTCCTCCACCGAGAAAGCGGTGTCGCAATCCGACGACGTGAAGGTGGGCTCCTCCCACAAGATACTGGTCGTATGCCTCAATCAACAGGCGTATGAGAGTTCATTTCTGAAGGCAGTACGAGTCCTTCAAAGCGGCTGCCGAAGCCGAAGAAGACTCGCCAAATCTGGGTACGTAAGGTCGACGCCTCTAGCACCACCACCGAAGGGGATGCGCCGATCCAGCCTTTCCTTCCTGCTGACGTACTCAGTAACCAAGATGCGACCACCGGTACAGCACATCTTTCGGGGAAACGTGCTGCTGACCATATTCCCCAGCCATCTCCCTCTCAGGCGAGGAAGATGCGTCGACGGAGAAGGGACGCAGCTAATGCCCCGCATATCACTTTCGATGCGCCGCAGAAGGTCTCTGTCTTTGACAGACTCACTCGCTGTAGTGGCAAGGAGAATTTGGATTCTGAGTACTACGCCCCCCAGCGGCCTAGTACGAAGAAGTCTAAGGCAGCACGGGCCATGCGCCCCGAACGTGCTATGCCAGCAGCAAGCCAGAAACATGCGCTCATAATTATGCGCGCTGCTGATGGTAAGCTGTATAAGGTCGACTCAGGTGCTTCTGCGCCAGAAACGAGCCGACCTTCAAAGTCCTTGTCTCACTTGGGCACGTCTGTTGCGTTCGTAACCAAGTCGAGCGAGGCAAACCCAGTGGTCTTGAACTCTCGTGCCTCTTCTGGTTGTGCGTTTGAGGTTCATTCAAGTTACTTTAAATATTGTTCCCCCATTACTGATCTGAGCGCCTGTTTGGTGTTGGATTAGGTGGCACAACATTCACTTGACCACCCCGGCGCTTGGCCTTGCCATGCGCCTGAAGGGGGTACGAAGGTGGCACTCTCCTCCAACGACCTGCGTAACGTGATCACTCACAAACGCCAGTCAGGAGAGTCGACTGACAAGCATGATGCGCCCCTAACAGGGCACACTTGTGCTGTAGTCACCATCAACTGCTGCTGCAAGGCAGTAGTCCCACCACGACAGTCGGTGTTCCAGCGGCTGCAATCATCGGTACCCCTCCGACATCGCCTCGGGAAGAAGGTGTCAACAAAAGAGGAGCCAGAACTAAAGGTTGCTTCATGCAATGTAATCTCTAACTCCTCGTCAGTCCGAAAGGCGACTGGCAATTCCTCGTCCAAGAGCCAGCCGAGGAAAACCAAGACAACCGTCTCGTCTTCCGGAGTGTTCGAAGGCACTCGAGGGAGGAAAAAGATCTTAGAGGAAGCTGGGGGTAGTCAAACCCTTGTTGATCCTTCTTCCGAAGACGAAGGTGTCCTCCAAAGCACTGTTGGGGTGGATCTTCATCTTCGAGGCGAAGTCAGCCTTCCGGATGTAGCTGGGGGTCGTCTAGCCCCTGTGGATCTGTATCTCAAAGACGAAGAAGTCCTTCAAGACAGGACTGGGGGTAATCAGGCCCTTACGGATACTTCTCCCGAAGATGAGGGTGTCCTTCAAAATATAGCTGGAGGTAGTCTAGCCCCTGCAGATCTGAGTCTCGAAGACGAAGAAGTCCTCCAGAACATAGCTGGGGGTAGCCAAGACAAAGATCCGGGAGAAACAACTCCTTTACAGGAGAGTGAGGCCGAAAGCGAAGCCTCAACCGAGCCATCCGACTCCAGCCGCGTCATGACAGTCTACATGACTGGGGGTGACACTGAGTCGGATACGCCACCAGCAAACCTCCTCCAACGCATGGATACCCTGGAGGGAGGACTCAAAACCCTTTCTGCCTCCATGTAAACACTGACTCAAGCAGTATTTGAGATACGATCGGCTTTGGCCAGGGCACCGTCTACAGGTCCTGACCCAGGGGCCAATGAAGAATCAAGTGTACCCCTTCAACAGGTATCCTTGGATACGGATTGCCGCAAAGTACCTCGGACGTCGGAGCCATCAAATGCTCAACTCCAAGCGGTACCACCTTCTCCAACTCCCAGCTCCACGGAAGATGTGGTAGAGATGATCAGGGACTTGCACAAGCGCTTTGAGTCCAAGAATAGACAAGAGGAGCGCCAAAAGATGGGCATCCTCCAACCTTATCCCCTCTAATGAAACAAAGTAGTTTATCCTCCTAAATATAAACCACAAACATTGACGCCATACGACGGAAAGGACTCTCCGCGTCGCTATCTAACATACTTCCAGTCCCAAATAGGACATCTTCCGAAGGAGGACGCACTACTCACCAGTATATTTGTCGGGGCACTGAAATGAGTGGCGTACGACCGGTACTGCAGCCTCCCCGATAATTCTATATCTTCCTTCGATGACTTGATACGCCTTTTCCTCGACCGTTTCTACGACGGCGGAAAGGACATGACAATGGCGTCCCTCATAGAGATACGCTAGAAGGAGAAGGAAACAGTTCGAGTATTCATCGAACGCTTCTGACAGGCCTGCTTCTGTCACCCTTATTTTTTGTATTTTCACGTATTTCGTATTTATACTCGTATTTGGATTTTGGCAGGTATTTTTATTTTTCTCAACTTATGAAATTTTGGTATTTCTCGTATTTTGGGTTTTGTCATGGCTCGATTTTAATTGGTTTGGATTGGTTTGGTTGGGTTTAATAGGTATTGGATCACCTTAGCCTATGCTCCACCCTCAACACACCACATCCCACCCTCTTTATAATCCCCACCTACCACTCTCTCTCTTCATTACCACCACCATTAATTTTCTTCTTTTTCTCCTTCCTCCACAACTCTCCATCCATAGGCAAGTGCATCTTGCCACTACATGAGAACCCTCTTTTATTTGTCCCTTTGTTAGATTAGGACATGGTGATCAACATTAGTTCTTGGCTTTTTATGATTTGGAGCCTCCATTGTTATAGATCTAAGTTATTTCTATTTTCGGATTTTGCATGGTTTGAGCTATTTAAGTTGGTTTTCTCTGAGTTTTGATGTTTCCATGTGGATGAGAGTTCAATTTCACCCAAGATGGAACCTTGGAAATCTAAATTTGGAGTTCGGATGGCCAAGTTGTGATGTTTTGAAGCTTGAGTTGAACCATGGTGTTCTTGCTGTTTGGAGAAGACAGTGAGCAGTGTGCATAGCTTCTTAGCTTACGCCAGTGAGCCTTGGATACGCTTCCTGTTGGAAGTGTGTCTCCTGCGTGCGTGACTTTTTACGTACGCTGCCCTGAGCGTGCCTTGGTACGCAGACTTGAGTGTGCCTTGGTACGCAGACTTGAGCGAGCCTTACGTGCGTGACTTTTCACGTACGCAGCTCTCCTGCGTGCGTGACTTTTCATGTACGCAGCTCCCTTGAGCGTGCATGACTTTTCACCTACGCTGCTCTCTGTAGCGTGCGTGACTTTTCACCTAAGCTGCTCTCTCAGCGTGCGTGACTTTTTACCCATGCTGCTCTCTGTAGCGTGCGTGACTTTTCACCCACGCTGCTCTTTGTAGCGTACGTGACTTTTCACCTACGCTGCTCTCTCAGCGTGTGTAACTTTTTACCTACGCTGCTCTCTCAGCGTGCGTGACTTTTTATGTACGCAGCTCCCTTGAGCGTGCGTGACTTTTTACCCACGCAGCTCTCTGTAGCGTGCGTGACTTATCGCCCACGCTGCTCTCTGGCGTACGTAACTTTTCACGTACGCAGCTCTTTCAGCGTGCGTGACTTTTCTTACGCTGCTCCCCTGACCCTTTCTTAACCCATTGGCTCTTGGAGTTTTGGTTTTATTTCTTTAAGTTTGGCTCTTCTATAGCCCTATATATTGATATTCTATTAGATATTTTACGCCCATTTTATATCCTTACGCCTTTTGTCATGAACTTGATTTTACTTAATATGTTTGGAATGACTATTGTACATGGCATGGTATGACAAGGAACTATCATAACACGACAGTGACCCATAGTGGTGCACTCCTGACATGACCAACCTGACATGATAGTGGCCCGTCGTGGCGCACTCCTGACAAGTACCCTGATATGATTTATCTTGATGCTGTCGCGACGGCTTGCTTAACTTGACTTGCCTTGACACCGTGGGTAGTTCTTTCTTGCTTGCTTGTTAAATCCACTTGTCTTGTCTTGCATCATGTCTAGGACGTGACTCCCTGGTTCCCACGGTCAGGGACTCATACTGAATCTGGCTAGGTTAATGACTAGATTAAATCAAATAGTTCATAGAGAATTTCCCAGTTACCTGTTGCCCCTTTGGTCTCGGCCTTATATATTTATATATACATGGGATTTGTTGCTATCCGTCGAGATGAGCGTACTTCCAGCCCGCCGTCGAGTGTGGTACCTTAGGACACATGTATCTTACTACAGTGTGTCTGCTATATCCTGCTATCTTTTCCTTTTCTTGCTGGGATCACTCAGGTAGTAACAAACAGGCCTCGGACTTGGAATTCTTATTGCATCTTGCTAGTAACTAGGCCTGTGATAACCCTAGTTAGTTAAAGTAGTAAGCCGTAGTACTTGCTTGGCCGCGATTGATTGGATGGAGTCTAGTCCCACTTGTCCTGTCCTGATCCTGTACAAGGTCATGACATGACATGATTACTCGTGCTTTACCTTAATCATGATTAATTACAGGTCCTGATTTCTTGTACTTTATCTTGCCGATAAATGATGGAAGAAACCAAGTTCCGTTCAGACGAAGGGTTACAACCCCGGTCCTTGTTTGGTTTACGGGTTGTAACTTGGTTATCTGAATAGTCCCATGGTTATCTCATCGTATATCACCTGCCTGGTTTCTCCTTAATAATTGCCTTCATTATGTAATTATTTCCTTTTTTTTATGTTCTGATATGCTAGCTTTTGTTCTTATTTCGTGGCCTCCTTTGTGGCACTTGCTCTTTCTGGGGTCTGACCCAGCTGATTTTGTATGGCCAGATACCGGAGCCGCAGCGAAGGATCTACCTGCTTCCCAGCTCGATGGTGAATACTAGACGGAACCCGGGCAACGAGTGGGTTTTCTATTTTGTTTCGCTCACTCTGTTGTAAAATTATTCTTTTGAGGCGTTTAGCCGACGAGCACCTGTTTAGCTCGTGCACTTTACTTCTGTCTACCTACGGGCTGTAATCATGATTGGCAACTCGAGGTTGATCATGTATGACTTAACTCTGGCTAGTCCTTACATTTTGTATGACTAGCTTCATGATCATCCGGATATGTAATGTTTGGGACGCCTTACAATTTTATATTTGGTGATCTGGTATCTTGTTACTATTATTAGTTGGTTGAGATTGAGACAATATGATAATTTATGACCCTAAGAGACTGATGGCTTGTAGATAAACCCTCACATATCTAGACAGCCGTGACCGTATAGTGAGATGGATTCTATTTTATTATACGTAGCTGGCTATGTCTGCCCCCGCTCTCCAGTATTCTGGTTCTGGGGCATGACATGGTTTAAGTGGTGGCCCATGCAGGTCTTGTCAATCAAGAAATGTAAGGGTTTACCGGATAGATGTCTCAATCTGTACTCGCCTTTGATCTCCACTCGTATCTTCTTATCTCCTTGGATCCCTGACTTGATAACATGCTTAGATTATTGTTCTATCCTGGTCCTTCCTTATTATTCTTGACGTCATTGCTTCAGTGGCATCGTTCCTATTGATCAGCCAGAAGAAGTTCGGCCGGCAGACCAGCAACAACAAGAAGATCAAGATCAATCCTCCGCAGCCGCCTCCCGAGCCATGCCTTCTGGAGAACCAATGCCCCCAGTCCACCCAGTTCAGCTAGCAGGGTCAGAGGATGGGGTCTTGATAGGGCTCATCCGTGAGTTGCTTGCATCTCAGGACCGTCGAGGTGATGCCTTGCAGCAAGCAGTACAAGATGCTATGAGCAGAATTGGTCCTCGAGGGAACAGTGCGGTCAACAATTTCAAGCGCCAGAACCCTCCCTTCTTCGATGGCACCGAGGATGCTATTGCTGCAGATGCCTGGCTACAGGGCATTGAAGTTATCTTGGAGGCAGCTAGGACCCCTGAAGCAGAAAAGGTGGCGGTGGTGCGCCTGCAGTTATTAGATCTAGCCCGCAGCTGGTGGGCTATGCAAGCAGCGAGTTTGGGTACGCTTGTCATGTGGGCAATATTCAGTGATATGTTCCAGACCAAGTACTTTGACGCAGTGGCTAGATATGACCTACATACCAGGTTTAGTAATCTCAGGCAGATGAACAGGACGATCGACGGATATGCGGTCGAGTTTTCAAGGTTGAGTCGGTTTGCTCCCACCTTGGTGGCAACAGAGCTAGACAGAGCACATCGATTTCTGCAGGGGCTCCACTTGGAGATTATATTGGCAGTAGAGCAGTTCGAGCACAAAACTTTTGATGCCGTCTTGCGAGCAGCGAGGAGGCATGAGTACACTTCCCGAAGGATAGCGGACCGGACCGAAGATCAAAAACGGTCTCACGACCAGATGAACCAATCCTCAGCACCGGCCCCGACAGCTAGGGCCCTGACCATTGGAGCTACGAGGACAGATTCAGTTACCTCCTTACAGCATTCTGCCCCGACCTATCCCCAGCAGCAGAAGCAGAAGCGGCCTTTCGCAACGGGTTGTTCTCATTGCGGGAAGCCGGGGCATGTTGTGACAGAGTGCCGCAGAGCACAGGGATTGTGCTTGGTTTGTGGTTCGTCGGACCACATGATAGGATCTTGTCCATTCAGAAATAAATCATCATCGACAGTAACTAGTCCCTCGGTTATGGGACCAGCACCAGCACCAGAATCAACTCCAGTTCACCAACCACAGCAGCTCCCGTTCCCGGGTCCATTGCCGTCTCAGGCCCAGGCCTTCCAGCAACAGATGCCACAACAGTTCGCCCTGGCCCAGGCCCAGATCCAGAATCGGCAGAGAGGTATCTGTGTCCTATTATCTTGCTTTCCACCGTCGTTATGCGGGGCACATGTCATGTTTCATGTATCCTAATTACAACGGTATATCCCGGCCCGAGCAATTTCCTAGATCATTCGAAAAGGTTGGTACCAATAGCCTTTAACCTTTTCGTATGAGGAAAGGCCCGTGTCCCTGTTTGACCAAAGAGAGAGACCTCAAGCGCAAGACTATCAGTTTAGTTCGTGTTTCTTGAGTTCATCGCTCCTTGGAAGAGTCAAACTTGAGAGTGTGAGGATGATATCCAATCATGTTATCCCTACCTGTTTGACTCATAAGGTATAATGTCTTCTTTATGCCTTGCGCTCTTCACTCCTTGATTGCATGTATGATTGTATGATTGAATTGCTTAGTATAGTTGCCTGTGCTTAGTGTAGCTTGTCGTGGCAATCTCTAGCTCCTTGATTAAATTCCGAGGACGGAATTCTTTTAAGGTGGGTAGAGTTGTCACCCTCAATTTTCGTATTTTCTCGTATTTCGTATTTATACTCGTATTTGGATTTTAGCAGGTATTTTTATTTTTCTCAACTTGTGAAATTTTGGTATTTCTCGTATTTTGGATTTTGTCATGGCTCGGTTTTAATTGGTTTGGATTGGTTTGGTTGGGTTTAATAGGTATTGGATCACCTTAGCCTATGCTCCACCCTCAACACACCACATCCCACCCTCTTTATAATCCCTACCTACCACTCTCTCTCTTCATTACCACCACCATTAATTTTCTTCTTCTTCTCCTTCCTCCACAACTCTCCACCCATAGGCAAGTGCATCTTGCCACTACATGAGAACCCTCTTTTATTTGTCCCTTTGCTAGATTAGGACATGGTGATCAACATTAGTTCTTGGCTTTTTGTGATTTGGAGCCTCCATTGTCATAGATCTAAGTTATTTCTATTTTCGAATTTTGTATGGTTTGAGCTATTTAAGTTGGTTTTCTCTGAGTTTTGATGTTTCCATGTGGATGAGAGTTCAATTTCACCCAAGATGGAACCTTGGAAATCTGAATTTGGAGTTCGGATGGCCAAGTTGTGATGTTTTGAAGCTTGAGTTCAACCATGGTGTTCTTGCTGTTTGGAGAAGACAGTGAGCAGTGTGCAGAGCTTCTTAGCTTACGCCAGTGAGCCTTGGATACGCTTCCTGTTGGAAGCGTGTCTCCTGCGTGCGTGACTTTTCACGTACGCTGCCCTGAGCGTGCCTTGGTACGCAGACTTGAGTGTGCCTTGGTACGCAGACTTGAGCGAGCCTTGCGTGCGTGACTTTTCACGTACGCAGCTCTCCTGCGTGCGTGACTTTTCACGTACGCAGCTCCCTTGAGCGTGCGTGACTTTTCACCTACGCTGTACTCTGTAGCGTGCGTGACTTTTCACCTACGCTGCTCTCTCAGCGTGCGTGACTTTTCACCCACACTGCTCTCTGTAGCGTGCGTGACTTTTCACCCACGCTGCTCTCTGTAGCGTGCGTGACTTTTTACCTATGCTGCTCTCTCAGCGTGCGTGACTTTTCACCTACGCTGCTCTCTCAGCGTGCGTGACTTTTCACGTACGCAGCTCCCTTGAGCGTGCGTGACTTTTCACCCACGCAGCTCTCTATAGCGTGCGTAACTTTTCGCCCACGCTGCTCTCTGGCGTGCATGACTTTTCACGTACGCAGCTCTTTCAGTGTGCATGACTTTTCGTACGCTGCTTCCCTGACCCTTGCTTAACCCATTGGCTCTTGGAGTTTTGTTTTTATTTCTTTAAGCTTGGCTCTTCTATAGCCCTATATATTGATATTCTATTAGATATTTTACGCCCATTTTATATCCTTACGCCTTTTGTCATGAACTTGATTTTACTTAATATGTTTGGAATGACTATTGTACATGGCATGGTATGACAAGGAACTATCATAACACGATAGTGACCCGTAGTGGTGCACTCCTGACATGACCAACCTGACATGATAGTGGCCCGTCGTGGCGCACTCCTGACAAGTACCCTGACATGATTTATCTTGATGCTGTCGCGACGGCTAGCTTAACTTGACTTTCCTTAACACCGTGTGTAGTACTTTCTTGCTTGCTTGTTAAATCCACTTGTCTTGTCTTGCATTATGTCTAGGACGTGACTCCCTGGTTCCCACGGTCAGGGACTCATACTGAATCTGGCTAGGTTAATGACTAGATTAAATCAAATAGTTTATAGAGAATTTTCCAGTTACCTGTTGCCCCTTTGGTCCCGACCTTATATATTTATATATACATAGGATTTGTTGCTATCCGTCGAGATGAGCGCACTTCCAGCCCGCCGTCGAGTGTGGTACCTTAGGACACATGTATCTTACTACAGTGTGTCTGCTATATCCTGCTATCTTTTCCTTTTCTTGCTGGGATCACTCAGGTAGTAACAAACGGGTAACCGGACTTGGAATTCTTATTGCATCTTGCTAGTAACTAGGCCTGTGATAACCCTAGTTAGTTAAAGTAGTAAGCCGTAGTACTTGTTTGGCCGTGATTGATTGGATGGAGTCTAGTCCCGCTTGTCCTGTCCTGATCCTGTACAAGGTCATGACATGACATGATTACTCGTGCTTTACCTTAATCATGATTAATTACAGGTCCTGATTTCTTGTATTTTATCTTGCCGATAAATGGTGGGAGAAACCAAGTTCCGTTCAGACGAAGGGTTACAATCCCGGTCCTTGTTTGGTTTACGGGTTGTAACCTGGTTATCTGAATAGTCCTATGGTTATCTCATCGTATATCACCTGCCTGGTTTCTCTTTAATAATTGTCTTCATTATGTAATTATTTTCTTTTTTTATGTTCTGATATGCTGGCTTTTGTTCTTATTTCGTGGCCTCCTTTGTGGTACTTGCTTTTTCTGGGGTCTGACCCAGCTGGTTTTGTATGGCCAGATACCGGAGCAGCAGCGAAGGATCTACCTGCTTCCCAGCCCGATGGTGAACACTAGACGGAACCCGGGCAACGAATGGGTTTTCTATTTTGTTTCGCTCACTCTATTGTAAAATTATTCTTTTGAGGCATTTAGCCGACGAGCACCTGTTTAGCTCGTGCACTTTACTTCTGTCTGCCTACGGGCTGTAATCATGATTGACAACTCGAGGTTGATCATGTATGACTTAACTCTGGCTAGTCCTTACATTTTGTACGACTAGCTTCATGATCATCCGGATATGTAATGTTTGGGACGCCTTACAATTTTATATTTGGTGATCTGGTATCTTGTTACTATTATTAGTTGGTTGAGATTGAGACAATAGGATAATTTATGACCCTAAGAGACTGATGGCTTGTAGATAAACCCTCACATATCTAGACAGCCGTGACCGTATAGTGAGATGGATTCCATTTCATTATACGTAGCTGGCTATGTCTGCCCCCGCTCTCCAGTATTCTGGTTCTGGGGCGTGACAGCTTCAGACTGCCCCTGGACATGCCAGAACATGTACTCCTTTCCTCCTGCAGCATGAACATGCTGCCTGCAGTCAAACTCTGGCTCAACTCTACTCCTCCTCCCGACTGGAGTTCCTTGATCATCGAAGAAAAAGCAGCGGAAAAGAAGGCGTCCAATGCTCGCCTTCTGGGAGTTAGTTTCCCTGCCTTCGAGGACAAGGGAAAACGGCCTGCAGCCAACAACCCCGGACGAGAGACGAAGGGAAAACAGGCATTGACTGTCAATGCCTCAAAAGGTGCATCACCACCCACTCAAAAGCCTCCTCTTGCACCAAGGCCAAAGGAGGTTTATTCCTTCAACGATGAAGACACCCTGCAACTCTTCGAGATACTGAAGCAGGGTGACAAGATCAAATTGCCGGACCCAAAGTGTCCCGACGAGGTTGGGAAAGTGGACAATCCGAGGTGCTGTCACTACCATCGATTTGTCGGACACCCAACCAAGGACTGCTACGTTCTCAAAAACTACAACCAGCGCATGATCAATGCGGATGTTATCTCCGTCGACTACGAGGAGAAGACGGTTTCGGCCAACGTGGTGTCACTCCAGTCGGCACCTTGCCGCCAACTACAACACATGACGGCGTCGTCCCCATCCCTAAGGTGACAATGTAGGTAGTTAACTTACCACCTACTCGTGACAACGTGAGTGGGCTAACCCCGTACACCACATCTCGGGGAAAGATTTTATGGGTTCACCCTGATCTCGTCTCCGAGGTTACTCAACCGGAGGTACGCTCTGCCTCCAAAACCAAAGACAGGAAGATCAAGTCTTGCCGCATGGTCTCTTCCTCCGCAGAAGAGGCTCTTCCTGTACAGACGCGTTAACAATAGAACGCCCAACCCGACAAAGCTGTCGTCGAGGTGGTGCCTCCTTGCACCGTCCCTGCTACCGAAGAAGGGGATCCGTCCAAGCCTCCAGTAGCTAATAAGCAGAAGCATGTAGAGGTTCGTTTCGACAGGCCTCTACGAAAGGAGAATGCTTTGGGGCTAGCCAAGCCCCACAACTTCGACATACCGGCACAACGTGCCAGTACTCCTGCCCGCCTATCTCTGTTTGAGCTTCTTCGTCTTTCCAAGGACACTCGCGAAGCCCTCTGTGAAGCCCTGAAGGATGCTGAGTCCTTCATCAGTCAGGTCAAGCAACCTGAAGATCTCCCGACTACATGTACGTACTGTCATTGTGCGGATGAGGTTATCCCCAATATAACCTTCACCCAACAAGACATGCTGCTCAAGCACAAACGACACAACAGGCCGCTATATTATACAGGTTATATCGGTTCTGTCAAGGTGAAGCGGATTCAGATCGATTCGGGGGTCTTCCCTCAGCATCATCCCGAAGAAGCTGCTCTCGACACTGGGGATCCCAATGTATCGTCTGACGCCCTCCAACACCCCAATCGGTGGCTTTAATGCCAGCAAGAGTGAGCCGCTGGACAAAATACGGCTGAAGTGCCATATTGGTAACTTCAGAACTGAGGTCACTTGCTATGTCGTGGACGCCGATGTCAACTACAACCTCCTGCTGGGTCGTCCGTGGTTGCATGAGTACATGGTGGTGCCATCCACACTCCACCAATGTATCAAATACGTGTCTACCAATGATATCATCCGGACGGAGTTCGCTGACATCGACCCTTTCAAGGGGGTTGAAGCCTACTTCACTGATTCCAACTTGTACAAATCACCTGACGAGGAGGAAGCCAATGATGCTGACGATGAAGCAGAAACGGCAGCAGAGCCCGACATGGAGCCAGAGACGATTCCTGTCGCTCCTCTAAAAATTTGACTCAAAGGGAAGTCGCCTCAGACGTTGCCTCCCATGAGCATCAAGCTACCTGGAAAAGCACCAACTACTCCAGGTAGAACACTGATTGAAGCTCCCTTGAAGATACGGCTCAAGGAAAAGCCGCCTCAAACATCGGCTCCCCTTGTGGTAAAACTACAGGGGAAGGCACCAATTGCTGAAGGCGCAGTTGAGGCACCCCTGAAGGTGTGTCTTAAGGGCAAGCCACCGTAACCATCTGTCTCATCTAAGATGCCGGAGAAGGCCCACATAGCCCTCTCCGACCCCAGGATCAAAGCTGTGGTGGACTCTCCCGATCCAATCCCAGTACTTACAGATGAAGAGCTAGGGGAATATATCTCTTCTGATGTAGATGTACCCTCTCTGGACAATGTAATCCTGCGGGATAAAATCTCATATTTTATCAATAATAGAGTGTCTTTTAATTATTCTAGTCTTCCACATTGGAATGCCATGTATACATTAGATAACGCTCTACGGTCGTTGCAAACACAAATAACGATCGTCCATCATGTAAATCGAGTAGTCCCGTCCCAAGGGGCCTGTTTTGTAGTCCCGTCGCAGAGTCGGGACGAAGAATCCATCATCTTCGTCAAAGTTGAGCGTCATCAAGACCTCCCGCCACTTGAGCCAGAACCAGATACCGGCAGAATACAAGTCTATCGGTACACGGACAAGGCAAAGTACCTCATCCAAAAGATGGGTTACGACCTAAAAAGTAACAAAGTCCTGAACTATGGCAAGGGTCGACGTCTTCCTCTCCGGCTTCCAACACCTAAAGGAAAGTCGCAGGACTACTATCATCGAACTCGATGGAGGGTAGGCTATGTCACGCCACCGTCAACTCCAGAGGGTTCGGAGGCAGAAGAAGTAGAACATTCTCACTCGTCCGAAGCATCAACTTGGGATTCCGATGCCAGTATCGCCTCAGTCTTCAAGAGAGTGCTATCAGCCAACATGACATCTGCACAATCTCAAGAAGATGAAGGCGAAGACCAAACGCCAGAATTCTTCGAAGAAGAACCCTGGCTCAACGCCTAGGAGAACAGCGGGAGTCTCGTTTTGAATTACGCGAACCCCTACCGAAGACGAGGTCGAGCAGATCGACCTTGGGGATGGATCTTCTAGACCCATCTTCATCAGCAAAAGCCTAAAAGGAGAAGATCGGGAATCTTTAATCCAGCTGGCTAAAGAATATATCGATGTCTTCGCTTGGAGCTATGAAGATATACCGGGACTTAATCCTCAGATCTCGATGCATAGGATCAACATCTTACCGGATGCCAAGCCTATCAAACAACAACAGCGACGCTTTCGTTCTGACATCATGAACGCTATCGATCAAAAGGTGGACAAACTCTTGCCAGCGGCTTCATCCGTGAAGAACAACACCCAGACTGGGTAGCCAATGTTGTCCCTGTCACGAAGAAGAATGGAAAGATACGAGTTTGTATCGACTTCAAGGATCTCAACACTGCTTGCCCGAAGGACGAGTTCCCGTTTCTAATCACCGATGTGATGATCGACAACACATATGGCTTCGAACGCATGTCTTTCATGGACGGGTATTCAGGCTACAACCAGATCAAGAGTTTCCCCGATGACGCAAAACACACGTCATTCAGAACTCCGAAGGGGGTTTTCTGCTACACAGTGATGCACTTCGGCTTGAAGAACGCTGGTGCCATATACCAACGAGCTATGAGCACCATTTTCCGTCAGCATCTTCGCAAGACAGTCGAATGCTATGTTGACGACATCGCAGTCAAGTGCCGTTTCAAAGGAGATCACCTACGAGACCTGAAGACAGTCTTCGATCTCATGCGAGCGCATCAACTCAAGATGAACCCAACTAAATCCTTCCTAGGGGTTTCTAGCGAAAAGTTCTTGGGCTTCATTATCATGGCAAAAGGCATTCATGTCGATCCTGAGAAGACCAAAGCCATCCTTGACATGGACCCTCCGAAGAACCTCCGAGAACTTCGAGGCCTGCAGGGGCGTCTGGCATACATCCGGAGGTTTATAGCAAACCTTTTCGGAAAATGTCAACCCTTCACCCAGCTCATGAAGAAGGGAGTCTCTTACGTCTAGACAGAGGAATACCAAAAAGCTTTCGATGACATCAAGGCTTACTTGACAAGCCCGCCAGTCCTGGTGGCACCCGTCGTCGGCAAACTATTTCTCCTCTACGTCCGTGCCATGGATCATTCCCTCGACGCTTTGCTTGCTCAGAACAGCGACACATGCTATGAACAAGCTATCTACTACCTCAGTAGAACACTGATCGGGGCCGAACAACGGTACAACCCCGTTGAAAAGGAGTGCTTGGCGTTGGTATTTGCCATCCAGAAGACTCGCCTTTATGTCTCGGGCCAGACGATTCTTGTCATCTCCCGAGTCAATCCACTCAGAGTTCTTATGACGAAGCCAGGGTCATTAAATTCCCGACTAGCTACGTGGGCGATCCTGCTAACACCATACAACATGGTGTTCGTTCAATAAAAAGCCGTCAAGGGTCAGGCTCTGGTCGACTTTTTAGCTGCACACCCCATCCCGGAGTCCTCCAGACTCTATGAAGACATCCCGAATGAGGTCCAAGAATCAAACATCACCGAAGAAAGCTCCGTCTGGTGGGTGTTTTTCGATGGTGTGTCAAGAACTGGCCCCAAAGGCTAATTCATCGTAGGTGTGGGGGTAGTCTTGGTCTCTCCTGATCAGCTGGTCATCCAACGCGCCTACTCCCTTTCGAAGCCGTGCTCCAACAATGTTGCCAAGTACAACGCTCTCATCATGGGACTCCAGCTGGCACAACAGCTGGGGGTAGATCATATGGAAGCCTACGACGACTCAAAACTCGTCGTTAACCAGGTCAGAGGGCAATACGAAGTTCGCCATGAAGATCTGGTTCCTTACCATGAAGTTGCATTGAACATCATTTCAACCTTCACCAAGTTCTTCATCGAACATGTACCTTGTTTACAAAATCTGGAGGCTGACGCTCTGACTGGCCTCGCAGCATCATTAGCAGCACCCCTCGGGACTCAACACTACGTCACGGTAGTTGGTCGAGACTTGGTCTGTCCTAAAAATAACCTGTGGTCACAAGTGGTCCATGCCATGTCAACAAGTGCTGTTGTTAATGTCCGAGACTGGAGGTTCCCGTTCATCGACTTCGCTGTCTACGAAATTTTCCCAGAAGACCCGAAAGAAGCAGTCTCAGTCAGGAGGTGCTTCCTTCGATTTTACTACGATACAGCTACTAAAATGCTGTATCGACACTCCTACGATGGACTTCTTCTGCGATGTCTGTCCAACGAAGAAGCAGCCGAAGTCCTTCGAGAAGCTCACGATAGAACCCGCAGAGCCCATCAACCTGGCCATAAGTTACAGGATCGACTGCGACGCCTGGACTACTACTTGCCAACCATGGCCGCTGACGCTGTCGACTATGCTAAAAAGTACAATGCGTGCCAGCTTCACGCAGACTTCATCCATACACCGTCAGAACCACTACATCCTACAGTCGCCTCTTGGCCCTTCGAAGCTTGGGGCATGGACATTGTAGGACCGATCACCCCTCTTTCATCGAGGGGATACCGCTTCATCCTAGCCATCACCGACTACTTCTCGAAATGGGCAGAAGTAGTTCCACTAGCGAAAGTGAAGAGCTCTAGGGTGATTAGCTTCATCAAGCACCATGTCATTTACCGTTTCGGGGTACCTTCACCTCGTAGAGTTCTCCTATAACAACAGCTACCAAGCTAGTATCGAGATGTCCCCTTTTGAGGCGTTGTATGGTCGGAGATGTCGTACCCCGCTGTTTTGGGACGATGTAGGAGAGCGTGCACTATTGGGACCGGAGATGATAGTAGATGCTGCTGAAAAGGTCAAGTTGATTAGGGAGCGGCTTCGCGTGGCTCAGGACGCCAGGCGAGTACAGTTTGTTGTCTGTTTTTAATATTGAATTTCACTATATCTCATTGATTGGTCATTAATTATGTAAATTTTATTTTATTATAAAATAATGAGTCGGAAACTAGGAATACCAAAGATATGTGATCTGACCATAGCCCGTGTTAGACATTGTAGCCCGTGCTTACTTTCTATAAGTAGTGTAGCCCGTGTTTACTTTCTGTAAGTAGTGTAGCCCGTGTTTACTTTCTGCAAGTAGTGTAGCCCGTGTTTACTTTCTGCAAGTAGTGTAGCCCGTGCTTACTTTCTGCAAGTAGTGTAGCCCGTGTTTATTTTCATGCAAGTAGACCTTGTAGCCCGTGCGGTGTGATACCCAGACCGATCACATATCAAGGTATTTCTACAGTCGGGAAGGTATTGTTTACTTTATTTTACTGCCTATTTACTGTCTTTACTTTCGTCTCTATTATTATTTTCAAAACTCATGATTGGTGTCTAATCTTTGTTTATAGTCATTTTCATATATTGGAACTGCATTCGATGAATTGTACTCATTCCATCCTGACTGGGTAACCAAACAAATTTTAGGTGATTGCGAGGAGGTCGAGTGCCCTTACCAGTATGGCCCATATATGGGAGATTTAGCTGAGACAGATTTTGCTTATCAGGAGGAGTACGCAGCGTCTGATCCTGCTGCGTTTGCTTAGTTCCTTTAGTTAGAGCTGAGACTTGTATTGGATTATGAGTTGACATTGAGACTTGTAGTAGAGATATCATTTCATTTTATTATTATTCCTTTGAGATGGATATTTAATTCACTTCCTAGTTATTGAAATGTGATTTGAGTTGTGGTTGACCTAAGTGAGAGTTATGTTATTTGCGTGGTTGTTCATCATATTGTTACAGCGTTCTACCGCCGACTCTGCGGCGTAGACTGGGCGTACACACGGTTCATGCCCAATTGTTGGGTGCGGGTCGTGACAGGTACCCCGAAGGATTATCCACGATAATGGTCCTCAGTTCATCAGCCATGTTTTCAGCAGATTCTGTGACAAGAATCACATTCAAAACATGGCCTCAACCGCCTACAATCCGACAGCAAACAGATTGGCCGAGGCGTTCAACAAAACTATCGTCATGCTACTCAAAAAGGTCGTATCATCCAATAAACGCGACTGGGATGAAAAGCTCGGTGAATGCCTTTGGGACTACCGCACAACGGTACGGACCCCGACAGGAAATACACCATTCTCCCTGGTCTACGGGAGCGAAACGGTACTACCTCTCGAGATCCAGTTACCCACACTCTGCGTAGCAATCACAAACCAACTCACAGAAGAGGACAATCAACGTCGTCGTCTGCGAGAACTGGAGGCACTTAACGAAAAGCGTCTCCTAGCTCAACAACGCATTGAACTCTACCAAGCCCGTATATCATAGGCTTTCAACAAGAAGGTCAAGCTAAGGACTTTACAGGTAGGTGACCTGGTTCTGGCAGTCAGAAGGCCGATGGTGTTAACTCACAAGACACCAGGAAAGTTCGAGCCCAAGTGGGAAGGACCTTTCATCATAGAGACGGTATACTCAAACGGTGCTTACCGCCTCGCTAAACGCAATGGGAACTTGTTCATGATGTCCATTAACGGCAAGTTCCTAAAGAAGTACTACTCTTGACATCTTTCAGACATGTACTTCCATAAAGGATCAGTGGACCCAATCATCTGGGCTCACATACAATTCCCTTCCATAAAATCATATGCTTTCGAAACCCAGCTGTTCCGTGGCATCCTCCAGTAGAAGGACAACCACGTCCACATTACCTCTGAGTTGTTCCCTTACGCCCTACAAAGCAGAATCTTACACTCCGTAAGACTGCGCTACCCATCATGTTTACCACGTCCACATTACCTCTGAGTAAATATTCCGTACAGACAACCCCTACATTGTCGTACATTGATCGCAGAACTTTCACGTCCGTATTACCTTTGAGTAGTTCCGCGTATTCCCCAGAGTCATTCCTACCATGTCCATAATACCTCTGAGTAGGAAGATTCTGTCATTTGAATCCCATATTAGCCACGTCCACATCACCTCTGAGCAAACATGTCGGTTCTCTCGAACTTATTATCTGTACCTAAAAATCAAGGTGCACAAAAGATAATAGGTCCACACAAATCATCAAGTTCATGACTGCAAAAATGAACACACCATAAAAACTTTGTATTCTTTATTTTCGAAAAAAGAGTAAAGGATTACTCCCCCCAGCAAGAGTTGCAAATACACAAAAAAGAAGAGACTACGATCCCTAAACATCTCCGGGGTTGGCCGAAAGCTCTTCAATCCGACGCCTCAAGTCTGTCGCTCGAGTCTCCACAGTCGCTAGGACCCGGTGTTCAGCTTCTTGACGTATCGCTTGTATGGCCTCAGGAGAAGTGTCATCCTCACGCTTCTCATCCAACTGTTGCCGCTGCTGAGCCAGGGTAAGAGCCCGGTGGGTGAAAGCTGCTTTCTCCTTCTTAAAGGCTACATGTTCAGCCTGGGCACGCTCAGCATCTAATAGGAGTCGGGCCCGCTGGTCCTCAAGGCGACGAATTTGGGCATCAACCTCTGCGATACTAGTGTCCAACGCAGTTTACAACTCCATCTTCTCCTGCGTGGACTGAGATAACCGCTCCAATGCAGCTTCTATCTCAGCCACTTTGCGTTTCTAGATACCCACGGTGGCCTGATAAGAGGACTCAATCTCAGCAATCAGCTTCTCCTTTTCTGCGTCTATCAGGGCGGAAAGATCATTCCGTTAGATACGTTAAAACTCGAAAAGCAACTGATCCAGCTCAGTCACCGAGGCCTCAAGAATCTCGACCATATGATCATGGCCCTGGTGGAGACGTATCAGACCGATGTGTGGAAGCACTATAGATTTTGCCATAACGAAACTTCCATTAGTGTTCATCACTGTCGACACACCCTTCTGCAACATCTTGTACACTGCCTCAACGATGAATTTCACGTACTCATCCGTATCCGCCAACACTTGTGGTATCATGGCAGGAGTTGGAGGAGCTGCCCTGGATGGCGGACCTGAAGAAGACCCACCGATCTCAATCTGTGAGGTTTAAACGTCGACCTCAGCAGGCACTCCTGCACCAGGAACTTGAATTCCTCTACCAGTGCCAGATGCCAAAAGAGCAGAAGGAGTTGGATAGGGCGTCGATATCGTCCCCCAAGTCGAAGAAGCAACAGAGGGCTCTTGCATCAGCAAGCCCTTGCCCTTTTTCGTCTCAAAGGGACTATCAACATCCGGAACTGCCTCCTCCACCACTGAGGCGCGATCTGTAACCAGCACGAAGCCTTCCTTTGGCAAGCTAACTGGATCAGCTCCCGTTTCTTGGCGGGGCACATCTTCTGGGGTCGGGCTTGGCAGACGAGTCTCCCCCGCATCATCGAATCCCTCTACGGGGACCAAATCTGTCGCCACCTCCCGGTCGGCAGCCTCCTCAGTCTCCATTGCTGAGCCTGGGGTAGGGCTCGGCAATGCTACAGCCGACCTCCTCACATCATGACAAGGAGGAGAATCAATCCTCTCCTCTGTTGCAGTTACGTCTGTTGCCCCCGCAACAGACTCACGCATCTCTGGAGGAACGTCATCCGAAGACGACGAACTCCACTCCACTTTTTCATCTGGAAGTCCCTTATCTGTTGGGCCCTCAACGTCCAAGGCTCCTACGGTGGCTTGTACCTCTTTGGGAACTGCTTCAACCTCAGCTTCCCTTCCTACGTAATCCGGAGATACTGGCGTCTCCAAACAACGACATCATTAGGGCTTAAACCCATGTGCGTCAGCAGTGGAGCTTCGCACATCATCCGGGCTTAAACCCATGCACGTCAGCAGTGGAGCTTCGACGCATCGTCAGGGCTTAAACCCATACGCTTCAGCAGTGGAGCTTCAGCGCATCATCTGGGCTTAAACCTATGCGCGTCAGCAGTGGAGCTTCGGCGCATCTTTAGGACTTAAACCCATACGTGCCAGTAGTGGAGCTTCGGCGCATCTTCAGGGCTTAAACCCATGTGCGTCAGCAGAGGAGCTTCGGCGCATCTTTGGGGCTTAAACCCTTGCGTGTCGGCGGAAAAACCTCAGCACATCATCAGGACTCAAGGTCTATGCGCGTCGGCATATGTATGGTGCAGAAAGAGGATGATGAAACTCACCAACTACCGATGGCCGAACGTCGACAGGTGGAAGGGGAACATCAGCCGCGGCAGCCTCTACAGGCTCTTTCCCTTTGCCTCGTCCCTTGCCAGCACCGCCACGAGGAGTCTTGGGAGCCATTCCTTGAGGAGAGAAAGTTAGGGTTTTTTCGAAGAAGAACTCTAAAAGACAAAAGCAAAAGAGAGGATGAACTCTTTCTCTTCACCTCACGCCTATTTATAGGCTCAATCGTACGCGTGAACCGATGAAGTGTGACCTCAGCCGCCGTATCGGGTTCTGTAGAGAGATAACTGCAGATAAATCAAAAAAGATCATCATTAATCTTCTTGGTTATCGAGGCGTTATCATTTGCATTAACTGAGAGGAGCATGCGCCCCATCACTGATGCGCGGAGTATCCATGCGCCCGAACAGTTATGCACCCCAACCACCATGCTTCTTATTCAAAGTATTCCAAAACTTGACAAAAAAGTTTTGAAAACTTTGAAGGGGGTCTTGTAGAAGCATGGAATTTCACGACCAGAAATCCTATGCGCCAGGGAGCTCAGACAAAATACTTGATACAGCAAAACAAAAGTATAGACATTGAAAGAGGATTTTTATTTGCATATAAAAGTCTATTACATGTCTAGAAAAGGATGTACAAAGGAGAACTTCTACAAAAAGAAAAGACCCTAAGTCTACAGCCAGGCGCAGCAGTCATCATGCGCTCTTGAACAGGCATATCTCACCATGCGCTCTTAGTCAGGCGCATCCCACCATGCGCTCTCAGCCGGGCGCATCCTTTCAGCAGCTAAGTTATGTGCATCCTCAGTTATGTGCATCCCTTCATCCTCAGTTATGTGTATCCCTTCAGCATCTCAGTTATGTGCCACCCTTCCAGCCAGGCGCATCCTGAAGTAACAAAATAAGGGCGGCAATAAACCCTCTAGCTAGAGGAAGAGCTCCCCAAACCGAGGAAGAGAAGAGCACCGCAAATCATCCTGTGGCCAGGGGAGGCTTCGAAAGAGCCTCTAAAGACCAAGGAAGACCACAATCGAAACCGCGGCTAAAGGAGCAGCTTTCAACACAACCAGAATGGGCAACACCCACTCTGACAGAAGAAAGAGCCCCCAAAGCTGCAGCACCGCAATTCCGATCTGCGGCTCTTTTAGCATAACGGAGACGAGGCTCGAGCATCCCGATCTTTGGATGCAACAGGCACCTTCCGCCTGCCTCAAAAGCCCTCGACTCTGACTTTTGGATGTAACAGTCACCTTCAAGTACATCAACGAAGATCATGCGTCGTATCTTCACCCTCGGGAGCATATCGTCAACAGAATGTGCTCGAGCAAACAAGTTCACTTCAGGAGGATGTGAGAGAATGAGAAGCAAACTCTCTCCATGCCACTATTTATAGGCCGGGCAAATCAAACCCATGTGCCAAGTGGCTGGCTCTCCGAATCCTGTGCAATGAATTTGCATTAAATGGATGAACCTGACGCTTCGAATTCAACCAAGTCAAAAATAGCTATTTAAAGCACTTGAAGAACGTAACAGTCGCACCAAAAGACGTGTCAAGCAGAGCGGATGCGCCGGACAGACCGCACATCATACAGACGTGCCCCTCAGCACCAAGCGCTTTACAAGCATGCGCCCCCATGCGGCCCCATGCGCCTAGTGGAACACCGATCGATACGCCCACTCAACAGTCCATCACCTGTCAAAAACATTAAATGCTGAAGTCTGACAGAGTTGGCAGCAGGTCCCCCGAAGACTGCAGTTGACAGCTTTTTTCAGAAAATGAAGCGTCACCGACGTCAGCATCATCATTACTTCCCTCCAACGGTTACAACCACGTGGCCGCCCAACCATCTCGTATGCGCCTCCGCAGCCATGCGCCCAAAGCTCTGCATGCGCCTCAAAAGCCACGTGCCTCAGACTTTTCTCTGATCCCTAAAGACAGAAGTAAAGTCACTACTGAAGCCTCGTATGCACCTCAAAAGCCATGCGCCCCGAATGGTTCGTGACTCCCAAAGGTTATGAGCCAAAGTCTCCTCATGCGCCCAATCCCAGGCGCATTCTACCAGATTATTCTCCACCAAATTCGAGATCTCCGAGCCATGGGCCTACGACACGTGTCCTTGGACTCGATTCACCCAAGATCTCAGCAACAGAAAGATTCTTCCCCCTGCTACGTGCCAGCCCACAACAGCAGCATGATGAATTCAACTCCTCAATCAGGGCGCATCGTCCACGCGCCTCCATCAGCAATTACCACGTGGCGTCCCCACGTCTAGGCGCATCCTACATATGCGTGCATGAGCAGCCAGCCTGCAGACTATAAATAGGGGGATCATTTCCTTCTTCCAAGACGAACATACATAGACAGATAGAGACATCGCACAACTACCGAGGCAGATACAGACACTCAACGTCTTCTTCCTCTCCGTAAGTTCTTGCACCCAGAGCAACTCAGACCTTCAGAGAACCGATAACCGTTACCAGATCGTCAACAGAGTCAACGTATTACCACTCGCTCCATCGGTACAAGGGACCCAGATAAACAAAAGTGTACTCCTAGGACTATGTCTAAGTCCTACATTGTAATACTGTTCTGTTTGTATTGAAATTACATCAAAAGATTTTAATGGCCAACACCTACTAGTTAGCTGTCCCAGACACCATTAGTTTCATTCTTTTAAGTTGGGTAGAATGCTTTAAGACCTAGCAACCCCTATGTCCTTGCGACCTATCTTAGCAAGTCTACGTAGATTCTAGAATTTAGAGGGCCCTAACCTATCTAGTCAACCAAGGACTTGGACAAGAAGACTATAGGACGACTGTATAGTGACCAACACATGATATGACTTAGAATCATTCTGCTTTCTTTCAATCTTAATCTCTCGTGCCTATGTTTTTACCATCATGACTAATGATGCTAATGTAGCCTAGTTTTTGTAAGCTTAGCCTTTTACCAAGCTTGTTCGTGACATATATGTTAATGGAGGTACCCCACTAACATATTGTCTATCAGAACTGGTGCATGATGGTCTGATCAACCAAGTGCACTTTGGTTCACTTTTATTTATCGTTCTACGTGGATGGGGACATAGCTAAACTTATCCTCTAGAGTCCCATCCGCGACTGCCTTGGCAACTCCTTTTGAAAAAAAATTTCGGTCGTCCTTGAATCACGTATTCGTATTCGATAATGCCTCCTTCAAACTCTATATTGCTTCGTCCTCACCTATTTTAGGAGGATGAAGACGTCATACTAGAACTTTCTCTAACCTTCCTATCGAGTATAACCATACCGTATTATTTTTTCTATGATCTAGATCGTGAATTCTTACGACATGATTTGTTATAGATTGTTTTCCATCGATACCCCCTTGTGTCTTCTCACCCCCCTACGAATTCTTAATTTCGAGGACAAAATTTTTTTAAGTTGGGTAGGATGTAAAATCCCTAAATTTCTACTATATTTTTATCGATTTTGGTACTGATTTAAAATTGTTATTGTACGTCGCGTAGTCGTATTGTACGTTGTGCGCAAACGACGTATTTCGTAATTGCTCGTCAAGTACGAATATGAACGAGCGTACATATTTTTAGAAAAATATTTTAATTTTAATTTTTATAGTTTAAAATAATTTATATAATAAATACTTTGCTATCATACAAGAATTGCTAAGTTTGTTCTTTTCATTTTAAAGGCCTTTCAACTACAAATAATAAATAATATTTTTATTGTATACTAGAAAAATATATTTATGTAAATCTTATTTGTGCATACATATATCATAATTAATTATTACCTTATTTTCACATAAATAGTGTAATTTTCAAAATTATTATTATTAGCATTTTTGGAAAACATATTTTTAAAATATTTGTGACAATTTAAATTTTGATTTGGTTCCATGGATACATTTAAATAGTAAACTAATATCTATATTTGAAATTTATTTGATTTTAAACTAAAAGAATTTAATTTGATTTAAATTAGAATTGTATTTGGAATTGGATTTGATTGCTTTTAAATTTAAACTACGAATTATCTATTTTTGGGGTTTAAAATATTCCTAATCCATATCCAATTGGGAATTCCCACATCCTATAAATAGGCAGGTACTCCTCCAATATTTTTTTTCATAATTTTCCACCAAATTCCACAACCATAGTATGAGTGCATCATGTCCGTGTCCATCCTTTTCCTTCAAGTACTTTATTACATTTACATCTTCCTCTCCCGTATTCGACACACCGGATACGTCCTTTCTCCATCCACAAAACCTATCCTCGTCGTGTCCAACACAACACAAAACCTATAATTTAGGTGTCCGATACACTTCGACACAAATCAAACCCTAACCAAGCTCAACCATCCCCGCAGCCACGACCCACCGTCGTCTTCCTGTACCATCACCACCACCAGGCCGTCTCCATCTCCGACCGACCGCCCGTACCCAATCCTACCCCAACTCTCCATCGCCACCACGGCCTCCATCCGACCATCAACCCCGACCACATACCCCGACCACCAAGTCCGACTACGACCACCAGCGACAACGTCAACCACCATCATCACCAAGTAGAAGAAGAGAAATAAAACCCAACCCATACCTCCGTTGTGACCTCGTTGAAACCATCGTCGACCACCTCGATGACGACCGCGAGGAGCCACCGCCGTCGGAACCCAGCGACACCATCCCGAGCGCCGTCGCTGGTTGACGTAAACCGACGCTAACCCTCATCTGTAGGTCGGCGGGCGCGTCCACCGCTCCGTGAACGATTTCCGCACCCCTCTTCGCCACCGTAGGCATCTCCTCCGCCGGCCAGGGGAGCACCGCCGCTGCCCCGTGGGCGGACCCCCAGAACCGGCACCTAGGTCAGCAGCCGCGCGTCCCTTCACCATTACCACCGCCGTTGGGTAACCGCCGGGGCCAGCCTCTCCGACCGTCCGCCGTCGAGATCGCGCCGCCCCTTCTTCCCCTACTCTTCCTCTCCCCTTCACTTTTCTCCTTCAGCTTCCCTCACTCCTGCGCGCTCGAGAACCGCAGCCTCCGTTCACCGAACTCCGGCGTATCACCGCCGCGTGCGCCGACGAGCCCCAAAACCCTTCTCCGCTGCTTTCCTCACCGTCCTCTCCCCGTTCCTCTGCCACCCGAGCTCTGCCCGCTCCGATCGTCCCCCGCCCGCTCCGCCGCGTGCCCGCACACGCCGGTCAACTTTTCGACTCCCTCCGCCTCACGTTCTGTAAGCCCCCGAAATTTCTACTATTTTTTTTAATTTTTGGTACCGATTTAAATTTTTGTATTGTACGTCGCGTAGTCGTATTTTACGTCGCACACAAAAATTTATTTTGTAATTGCTCGACGAGTGCGAATATGTGTCGAGGTACATATGTTAGAAAATATTTAATTATAAATTTTATAATATTTTTATTTTTGTATAAAAAGATTATTTTATTCATCGTTTACAAATAAATAGTGATTTGAAAATTTTGGTTTAATATTTTACGAAATGTAAAATTTTGTTTATTAATAAATCTTGATATTTACAAAAGCTAGTTTATGATTTAAATATTTAAAGTATTTATAGTGATTTTTGAAATTAATTATTTCCATAAATATTTAACTATGAAAATAATATTTGAGATCTTGTTTACTTAATATTTGATTAAATATGGTAAATTAAATTGCAAAAGATTTTATTAGCTTTATTTAAAAATATTTTAAATTATGTATGGAATTAATTTGGATTTGAAATTGATTTGAATTGGTTTTAAATCTATTTATTTAAATGACGAATTATCTAATTGGGATTTAATTAATTCCAATCCCTATCCAACTAGGAATTCCCACCTCCTATAAAAGGAGAGGTACTCCTCCAGAATTTTTCCATCCACAGATGTGTATTGTGTCTGTGTCCACCATTCTTATTCCATATTATACAATTACATTATCCCCGAGTCGGACACACCCCGACGTCATCGAATACCCGATCCTAACCCTACCCATCTCCTCGTCAGCATCCCGACAACACTTCCGTAATACCAGCGCCGCCACCACCATCGTTGTTATCCCGACGCCTCCATAAACCACCTCGCCATCACCCGACGACCACCATCTCCATGCTATCATCGCGGCCACCAACGACTATCACCCTCTCGTCAAATCCAACCATCGTCCACCATCACCCCCACCATGCTCGCCAACACCCAGTCCCCCTTCCCTGTCGCCATCAACCACCACGGACCACTATCCCGCCACTAACCCAAAAAATAACTCCAAAGTATAGAAGAAATGGGGGAAACGAGATTGCTCACCAGGACGCAGTCGGCCACCGCGACCACGTTCGCCAACGCCGGATCTGCGCTGGGCTCCTCTTCTTGCGCCGGTCGAACCCCCACTACACCAAAATGGGCATTTAGGAACACTTTTAATATGTATCTAATATTTTTAGGAACATTTGAAAAACGTTCCTAAAAGTGGCGTTGCAATTATTGGAACGGTTATAAAACGTTCCTAAATTTCGTTTGGAACGGTTATTAGACGTTCCTAAATTAGATTTTGAAACACATATAATGTGTTCCTAAAATAATTTTGGAACGACTTTGAGACGTTCCTAAAATTAGATTTTGATACACATATAATGTGTTTCTAAAGTATTCTTTGGAACGCATTTGAATTGTTTCTAACTATCAGTTTGAAACGTTTTATGTTCGTTTCGAAATGTAATTTGCAACACTTTTTGTACTATTCGTGTAGCTAGTTTGAAACGCTTTATTAGCGTTTATGTGCATTTTTTTAAGTTTCAATTTCACAAAACCACAAATATGATTATTCATGAAATTACCATTAGAACACAATAAATGGTGCATTGCACACATTTCCTAAATCAACATCCAAGAGGTCCACTAAATTAACCAAAGTTGTCGACAATTAATACAAAACAACTATAACATATCTCAAATATTAAATCGATATAAAATGTTATTAAAAGATGATCTCAAAAGTTACAAATAATAAAATATAGCTCGCTCGCAAAAGATAATTTTTACAAATTTTGGTTCTCCAAAAGATGATCCCAAAAGTTGCAAATAAAAAAATGTAGCTTGAACGCAAAAGATAATTTGTTTACAAATTTAGTTCTCTAAAAGATGACCCCAAAAGTTATTCTCCAATCGAATGATGGATATTTGAACGGCGACAAATAGCAGCACCTGCATACAACATTATGAAACAAGTTTTAAGTTAAAATCAAGAAATCGAAGAATGAAAGACTAAGATAACCAAAATGTAATATGTTCAAGAAATTAAAGAATAGGAGATTGTATAATTTAGTCTTGATGCCATCAAACAACTCAAAACAATGAACCAAAACAACTCAGAACAATGAACCAAAAAATGGTATGTTAAAGTGATACCCTTAAACAGTTCTACTGCAGGACTGTCTCAGGAATTGGAAGTCAATTAATAAAGCTTTGCATAATGTGAATCTGGCCAATCCATTACACAAGGTGTTACATATTAAGTTTAGATGCCTACCGTTGCAATAATAATGGAAACCAATTCATGTGTTGCTTATCCCTGCACCACTGCATGTGTATGTGTATGCGAATATGTGTATGTATATGTGCATCCATGTTTCAATCATGTGGGCCCATGTATGCATGTCCATCTGTTAGTGTGTATGCATGAATGTAAGCATGTGCCTGGGATAATACAAGAACTTTTAAAATCAAAGTTGATACAAGAACTTTTAAAATCAACACAATTACAATGATCAGTGGGATAATACATTTAACTTTGCATATACGAGGTAAAGGACCAAAAATTTCATATTACACCAACAAGATGAAAAAAAGAAAGCTATTTATCTATAGTAATATAGTAGATACCAGCTTTTTTGCCAAGACCAGAAAAGAGTCTTAGCTAAAGAGGAAAGATGATATTACATAATTTTCGGCAATTCCATTCATCTCTATGGTATGCTAAGCCGAAGACCGAAAAGGATGGGCATTCCAAAAAATAATGTCCTGTCCACAATAAGAACAAATGAGAATCTGGAGGATGACAGTGTCGTGATGGGTGCAAATGTATCAAGTGGTGTGCAAATGTACGGGGTCTATAGAAACTTTTTATAGTCCATTGGAGGAAAGAAGTATTTATCTTATAACTAGGCTGGTAACAGTTGTCATTTCAAATTAAAGGAACAGTTATCGTAGACATATGATTTAAATTCATGTAAATACCATAGTTATCATAGACATATATGATTTAAATTCATGTAAACAGTAAATACTTATTGTCACAACTGTTACCATGATTTAAGTATCTATATCACTGTTGTCAGAGAGGGAAGAAGTATTTATTTAATGATTTGGGGGGTACCTAATTGTCAACTTATCAGAGCAGAAGAGCACATTCTCAGTGTTTTTTTAGGTTACATATTTCTTTTACTTATGTCCAGCTAGGGTCGGATGAATTTCTGTTGCAATCTCATTATTTCAAAGATGAAGAGAATGCAGAACCGAATAATGCAGAATGCTGAATAAGCATCCGGTGGAGATCGAGGTTTAAATTATTGGTTTAAGAATCGTTATCGGTCTCTGTTATGAGTTCTCCTTTTGGACTTTTGGTTGTTTCAGCAATTTGCAATAGGAGTTTCGGAATTTCAAGTTTCAACTCTCTGAAATACTTTAAGAAGAAACAAGAACAAAAAATGCTGGATCAAAAATAATTCCATGCATATATAATAACTAGTACAAAAAATAAAAAAATGGAAGTTCTTGCTTAGTGATACTGAATTTTAAGTTTCTGATTGGCTTTCTATGCACACAAGAGTTGGAGAGAGGTGCTTGGATGTGTGTGGAATGGTGGGTGATCTTGGAGACGATGTAATACAAATTACCACAGGGGAATTCGGAAAATGAGCGTGTAGGAAGAAAGAGAAAAATAGCAATGGTATGATAGTCAATTCAAAAAATCCACTCAGTTATATTCCAACATCGCAAATAAAAGCAAGTTAAAGCAACCATCCACAAAAGGTGTACGGAGAATGGGAAAAAATAAACAACAGATGCTTACACACCCAGGCATTGTTGACATTAGCTTTGTGAATTTTACCAAATTCTTTCTTGTAACCTACATTCGTGTATCTTCAATTTCCCTCCTCTCCATATCCATGTCTACTTCTCCTCACGGTTGCCTCAATGCCTTCTCAGGTTGGGTGTTTTTATTCCTATCTTTGGATGTTCTTACATTTTCTATATTCCGCATTTTCTATATTTTGCAATGAAAATAGTGTAATACAGGAATTATAATCAAGAGATAAAAGAGGACTTACTAAGGCTCCATGTATTTGACGAAGGACCTGTTCCACACAAGGAAATCGCCGAGGCTAACTTCTCCAATTTTCTTAGATTCGGGATTTTTATCAGCCTTGTAAATCTTTGCAGAGAATACCTTTCGTGTAACCATGCTCACCTTCAATTCATCAGGTTCCAAGACATAGCCATGACATATACCTCGATGGATTGGATCTACTACCTCCTTGGCAATTGTAAGACAGTTGCCATCCCAGTCAAGCAGCTCACACAATCTTGCAACTTCGGTAGGTTCATTGTGTGCCACTTTAGTAGGTTCATTACGTGCCACTTTTGTACGTTCTTTGTGTGCCACTTCAGTAGCTTCATTGCATGCCACTTCAACAGGTTCATTGCGTGCAGATGTCTTACGTGCCACTTTAGTATGTTTATAGCCTGCCACTTTAGTAGGTTCTTTCTGTGCTAATTCAATAGGTTCATTGCGTGCCACTTCAATAGCATCATTGTGTGCAGATGTCATTGAGTCTCCTTCAGCTAAGGAATGTCTTTTCCTTGTTAGATTCATGTTCATCATCATTGGGGGTGGCGAAGACCCAACTATTGCTTCTGCTTCTGTTTGAGAGATGTTTTTCTAGAGCACATAACAACAATTTATAAATACACAAATATGATTTATGTAAACAATAAAGTAATATATATACACACGTTTTAGGGCATTGATAAAGTAGTGTTGGGTACTCACCGAACACATGTTCAAACATAAATCAACTTTTGACTCCAACCGTTCAAAATTTTTCTCTGTAATCTTCCTTTCCGCTCGTTCATTCAATAGCATTATATGGCAAGGAAGACAATCCTCATATTGTCTCCTAGAAACATGACTACCAACACCCGGAAGACTGCCTTTTGAGTTCTTACCTAGAACTTGAGTCAAAGGATCGGAATCAATTGATAACGGGTGAATGTCGCTATTGTTTTCACTATTTTTAGCTTCTTCGACCTTTTCCTTAATTTTCTCCTGTAATGTGATGTTGAACATAACTAAATAAATACAAAAATATTTATGTATATGCATTAAACTTTACTAATGTCATTTATCTCACCATCAACTCCACGGTGCTAGGCAATATGCTTCTATCCTTTCTAGTATGAGTTTCTATCCACACTGCAGTTCGTAAAATTGGAATAGTAGGATCTGCTTGTTTTTGAATCTGTACCATAAAAGGTTGTTATTATATCAGTTTAACCATTGAACTATTAAAGGTGCACCAGAATACATACCATATCCTCCTCGACCATTGCAGCACTCTTACGTCCTCCAGTATGGCCACACCTACTATGCTTCTTGTTTTCAGCATTTTTCACTCTACGTTCTTTTGTTTTTTCTCCACACTCATTTTCACAGAATTGCTCCCAATCCTCTTTTTTTGTTCGAGGAGGAATATTCAATTTTTGTGCCTCTATATTTGGATATTTGTCCAAAAAATTCTTCCGCAAAGTATTTTTATGCTTCCTAAACACACTCGCCATTGAACCTTGAAGATGTCTTCTGATGTAGGTTGGTACTTCAAATTCTTTCTGCAATAACATATGTTAAGCGGAATAAAACATATATTAATGTACTATTTTCTAAATAAAGAACCCCTTAAAAACTAATGCAGAAATGTATAAATGTCATCTCACCAATATGGCATTCCAAATTTCATCCTTCTGATGATCAGGAACCAACCTCCAGTCAGTGTACTTGATGGATGCATGTGACTTCACAATCTCGCCAACACGGTGCATAAAGTGAGGCGCTCTCTTTCCAATTGCTTTTCCATGTCTGTTGAAGTCAATTTTCTCTTGAGGTTTGTTGCTATCTTGTGATTCTACATTTTCCTGATTGAAGTTGCTGCCCATATGTTCTGACATTGTGCTTAGCAATAAAACCTTCAATATCAACCAAGAAAAAGATTATTGGTTTACATAACATAATAAGAAAACTGGAAGCAAATATATGTTTAAAAAAATTTAATAGAGCAAACTGCAATCGCCAATTAGCAGCAAACTGGAAGCAAATATAGAGCAAACTGTAATAAATTTAATAGGGGATGTGAATATAGAGCAAACTGCAGTCGCCAATTGCAAGCAAATATACAGGTATAAGAGCAAACTGCAGTCGCCAATTTAATAGGGATGTGTTCAATTTTGATATACCTGAAGCCAATTATCCTGTCAATGGGCGGCTCCAACAAAGGTACTGACCTTCCTTCTCGATCAATAGTTTTCAGAAGAAGCCCATGAGTCAACCTGGATAATGGAACTTTCCCATAGGTATGTATAGTTGACAAACTTTAATATTATGGTACATAACAGAAACTAAACATTATTACAGAAAGTTGATAAGCTTTGACAAGCTTCCCTATAGGCATATCGGAACTTCCCTATACTGGTACATATCGGAACTTCCCTATAGGTTTGTATAGTTGACTAGCTTCCCCTTAGGCATGAATAGACATACTCTTCTTAGTTATCCATGGAAGAAAGTTCAGTAAAGTATGGTGATGTTCCAGCCTCAAACAATACATGGAGAGTTCCTGCATTATGTTGTGGGCAGGAATACAACATTAATATGGGGTTGTAAATCCTAATATACCATAGGGAATTGCATGAATTGCCATAGGGAATTGCATTCATCTTTATGTGACATTCAGCCAAAGAGCGAAAAGAATGACAGCTCATCTTCAATCCTAATATACTACTACAAGATGCTTCAGAATTCTTGCATATTAATGAACATTCTAAGTCTAAATGAGTGCAAACACCAAAGGTAAAAATGACATGTTAATCTCACAAAAAAAATCATGTTAAAAATTACAGAAGTCTTAGGGTACATGCAATTGAAAAATAACCATTTTCACCTGCTTGTTCGCATATATAAGGATGACTGCACCTTTTAGCTCTTCCTCCTGGTTAGGAAAAAACAACGAGAAGCAATTAGCTAGATGTTTGGGTCTTGAAATGATTCAAATGAATGAACACCTACCAGCAAATTTTCCAAGGCATACTTTAATCTAGTTTAGTCACCTTGTGAAAACAAGACTATCCAACATAAGCTAAGCAAACCGGTTTGCACAAACTTGATTGAATCAGAAACCTCCAGGTTTGGAATTGGATATCATTAGTCTCGTTCCTGAGTTTGAAGTTGGTTTTCCACATTACCAATTAGTAGGAGATGTCCCAGGATATTATACAGAGCACAATAGTATTCATGAAGAAACAAATAAGTATCATGAAGGAACAAATAAGTAACTTTACTTCAAGTGAGTAGGGGACAGATTAGGTAAGTCTCTCTGTACACACCCATTGACGCTTAGACACTCACTGAACCACATTCATATACTGCATGACCATGCCCTTCATTCAGTCGAACACTCGCTTTTCATCAATCTGTCCATAACATGTTCTGTACATCACATTCAAATATGAACCACAGCACATTACCTCTCCTTCATTGCATTTCTGATACACATGACACTCTTCATCACTTGACACTCACTCACTCATTTCACTCTTCATGCATTTACTCATTCACTCTCGAACATATCTACACTCCTTGACACTCTTTGACACTGTTGCACACCTTGTATTTCTGATACGCTCAAATACAGCACATTGACACATGCCACATGCATTTATTGCACTCTGATACATGATGTATCAGATCACTCTCTGATATCGAGTGTATCAGAGATACATTCCCTGTCACCTATCTGTCACCTATTGTACCTGCACACAATCCCCGACTGAACACCTATACTACATTAGCCAAGTTACATCTGCACCTACTCGTTTTACCCCTATCTTCACATTACAATTCCCTGCATTACTTTAGATGCATCACATACATCTACCCATATTAACCACTGCACCGTCATAGCAGTACATTCTAAACACTGTCCTGCACCTCATGTAGCTAAATGCACATGTTACATTAGCCCACTGCCACTTAGATACCTGAACATTACCTATAGTTCACTGCACATTTATTCACAAGTGTTCACATATCACATAACTTGCCTACATTCCCCATTAACCACAGTACATTGCATATCCTTCACTGATACATCATGTATCAGAACATTCATTAATCCTACTTACCTAATCTGTCCCCTGCTACCCGTGTCCTATTTCTCTTTGGACACGACACCTCGACAAATAAGTATATTAGGAAGAAAAGGTAAGCGGCGTAAGGTGGCAGAAAGGTGCAGGATCCTCATGAAGTAGGCTTCAAGTGAAGAGCTATAACTAGCAAAGATCACAGGTTATGAGGTAGGATGGCTAATGAGGTCAGTTGGCAGTAAAGTGGCCAAACACTAGAATCAATGCAAGAAGTAGGTTGAATGACCATTGAAAGCCACAATTTGACAATCTGAAGAGTCTGTAGGTTGTCTATGTTGATAGGAGCAAGCTATCTAACATGGTGTAAAGAGCATGAAGCAATTACAAGTTATAGGCACTAGTTGTTCTAGAAATGGTTTGGAAGATAAAGCATTGTACGAAAGCATGGTGTAAAGAGCATGAAGCAATTACAAGATGGCTTCAAGCTTCCATAAAATATTTTCTATCAAAATGTTATCAAACAAAAAAAATCAAGATTAATGATTAAATATCTGGAAAAGTTCATAAAACTCAAAAGTTACTTCCAAATACAAGAGATGAAGATAAAAATAACAGATTTAAGCAAAAAAGATAAAAAGTTCCAGTATCTTGATTCCTTTGGTGGCATAGGAATAATATCTTCATTCATCAAAATTGAACAAATTATGTAGGTTAGGATTGTCATTCAAAATGGACTGATAATCGGTGGGGATGCTTATCATGTCAACTTGCTTAGTTAGCCTCTTGGGTGTATGTAAAACCACATGCCATCCATCTTCCTTTTGATCTTTAGAATAGAATACACCGCTGGCTTCTCGAGCTAAAATGAATGGATCCTCCTCCACTTTTTCTTTGTTCTTGAGCTTCTTCAAATTTACCATCACATGATTCCAAATAGGATCAACCTTACAACCATTTTTGGAATCCTTTACTTTCACCCAATCACAATAAAATACTGTCTCCTTAAAATCTATATAGTCCAACTCTAATATATCTCTAATTATTCCATAGTAAGTCATCATTCCTTGCTTTGGATTTGTGTCTTTTCGACCAGCAACAAAAGTAGTATAAGCCTTCATAGATACACCACTGTCCTGGGTCACCAAATTTCTGTCGGAGGAACTTGACGAAAAGACAAACCCATTGACACAATATTTATTGTATCTTGTTGCCTTATACATTGGACCATTGACTAATCTCCATAAGGTTGTATTGGTTTCTCCAGCCTTCTGTAACTGTATTGCAAAAGAATTCACTAGTCACTAAATTTAAAAAGTGACACACAAACTAGTAAGAAAATATGACTTAGCTTATGTAAAATACCTCATCACACAACCAAGGAATGAATTCCTTGATTGTTGTGCTCGTCTTAGTAGCCCCATCTTTTCGAATCTGGACAGACGTCCTTTGGAAATATTCCGCATACTTACGACATAAATTCACAACAATAAAAATAACTCATACTCTTAACAAGTGTAATAGTCATTTATCTAAAATATATGGATAAAACCTACTTTTCCCAGTCGTCCAAGTCTTCAAGTCGGTTGAGTACCCATCTCCGTACTTGTTCAAATTGCACATTGTTTAACTCGACGACTTTTCCAACATCTAAATGTTTCTCATCTGATAAGTCAATATTCTCATCCACCTAATCTTCTCGACTCGACTTATGAGTACCAATTTCTGTGTTTGGCATATACTCCATGCAATACATCACAGATTCATCTGCAAGGTAAGACTCTGCTATAGAGCCTTCTATGTACCTTTTATTAAGAGTATACTCTTTATACCGCTTCATTAATCTGCCATAACATAAATAAAAAAAATTATTAAATAGAATAAGTAAAATTGTATTAAATGCAAAACGTATTTAAAAAAAAATATTACATACCTTTCAAATGGGTACATCCATCGGAATCTGACTGGGCCACATGCCAAAGCCTCGTCTGCCAAATGAACCATACAATGCACACTTATGACAAAAAAGGAGGGAGGAAGTTCCTTTTCAAGAATACACATTGCTTCAACCAATGCCCTCTTTGCTTTACGGAGTTCCTCCTTATTTATCACTTTCGCACATAAGATATTAAAGAATAAACTAATTCTGTGAATAGCAATTCTCAAGTCCTTCTCCTTTTTAAAAGCATGTTTAAGTAAAACTGGAAGCAAGTGTTGCATAATCATATGATAGTCATGCGATTTGAGCCCCCTTAGCTCTGGAGGTTGGATAGTCACCAAATTACTCAAGTTAGAGGAAAACCCTGTAGGCAATTTTAAATCTTTCAAGCAACGACAAAATTCTTCCTTTTCCTCTTTAGTTAAGGCGTATGACGCCTTTGGTATTGAAGTTTTTCCGGTGTCTTTTTCCTCTACTAACCATAATTTCTTGTTGATGCCCAATTTCTTCAAATCTTTTCGTGCCTTCAACCCATCTTTCATTTTTCTAGTGACATTCATCAACATGCTTAATAAGTGATCAGTGACATTCTTCTCAGTATGCATGACGTCAATGTTATGGCGAACCTCAAGAAACTTCCAGTATGGCAAATCAAACAAAATTGACCTTCTCGACCATGGAGGTGCAATAGTGGAATTAGCATCCATATTGGCATCTTCATTGACCCTACCCTTGCGCTTTTCACCAATGTTCTTACTCTTTTTTCTTTTGCCGGTGACTCTACTAAGCCCTTGCCCATCATTACTCTTAAGAATTTCAGAAATTCGTTGTTCAACTTCTTCACCAGAGAATCGTCGTGGAGGTGGCCGATGATCGACGGTCTTGTTGAATCTTTTATCATTTCTAAACTTGTGGTCAGACCTTAAAAATCGACGATAGCCTCGATAACATATTTTATTTGAGTCTTCAAGATGCTCAGAGTCAACATTATCGGCGCATACTGGACAAGCCTTATAGCCATGAACATTGTACCCAGATAGTGTTCCATATGCAGGTAAATCATGGACCCCCCATATCAACATTGCTTTCATTGTAAAAGAGGTTTTAGTAAATGCGTCCCACGTCGGTACACCATTTACCCATAGCTCTTTCAACTCATCTATAAGTGGTTCTAGAAAGACATCGATGTGTTTGCCTGGTGATTTAGGCCCAGATATTAATAAAGTCAACAATGAAAACTCCTTTTTCATGCACAAAGATGGTGGAAGATTTAAGGGTGCTACAATCACCGGCCAACAACTATAAGTGCTACTTTGAGTTCCATGTGGGTTAAAGCCATCAATTGATATTGCAAGCCGTAAATTTCTAGCCTCGGCAGCAAAATCTGGCCAATTGACATTGACTGAATCCCATTGACCTGAGTCGCATGGATGTCTTATTAGATTTCCATCGGTTTTTGCCTTCTTGTGCCAAGTCATTGCATCTGTGATCCAAGGAATGCTAAAGAATCTCTTTAGCCTTGGGATCAATGGAAAATATTTCACAAATTTTGCTGCCTCTTTTTTTACCCCTTTTTTTTACCTCAGATTCATCTTCAAAGACAAGCTTATACCTACTGACTCCACATTTGGGACACATATGATGTTGCTTGTATTGCTTCCAATATAGGATGCAACCATTTCTGCATGCATGGATGGTTTCACATTCCATTCCCAAGTCCTTGATCATGTTCTTCATTTGTGGGTAATTTTTGGGAAGATTGCAATTTTCTACAAATAAAGACTTTACCCAGTCTAATATAGCAGTCACGCTATTTCCAGTCAAATTGTATCGTGTTTTCAAATTCTGTAACTCGATAATGGTAGACAACATTGTCTTACCGTTAGGACAACCATTGTACAAAGGTTGTGTTGCCATCTCCTTATATTTTTTGTATTTTCTACTCTCATTCATCTCGGTCTCAAAACCAACAGTTTGATCGCCTCCTACTCCACCTTCAAGTGTAATATTCATGTCTTCTAACTCGTGCTCATTCCTCCAATTATTCATATTGAAAACATCATCAACAAGTTCCTCCATCATAGGCTGGTCGGCTTCTTTGATTGGGTCGGATTTTATTGTTGTAGACTTCTGGCCTATCGATTTTTCTCCATGTTGATCCCATAACACATAGCTCTGATCAATACCATTTGACAACAAATGAAAGCTGATTAAATCAAGCTCTAGGTGTCCCTTCGAGTTTCTGCATCGAACACATGGGCATAAAAAACGATCTTCTCCGTTAGCATTCTCCTTGACAAAATTCACAAATTGTTTGACACCTTCAATATATTCTAAGTCCCCTCGTTTGCTCATCCATGACTTGTCCAAAGGCATTTCTATACCAAAAAAATTCTTTTTATAAGAAAAATTTGTATAAAATAAAAACTAATAAAGTAAATACTCAATAAAGTCATAGAAATACATTTCAATTAAATTAAGGATTTCCAAGATGTATGACATGATAAATAAATTAAATTATCTGAAGACTTATAGAAATTAACTATATGCAAGCAAATCTTAATTAAAAAAATAAATAATGGGTTCTTTCATAAATAAATAATAAGAAGTCTCTTGAATCCTATAGCGAAAGAGGTAAGCAAATCACATGAACTTGTGTTATATCCGTCAAAATCACTGGCTTAAACAAATTATTAAATGGGAAATGCATATTGACAAGAAGCATGTCATTCCAACTACTGAAAACCTCTGACCAAATTTTACTTTGTTTACAATTAGATATCATTTATCTGCCCAACTTAATTCAATCGAATTCATTAACTAGTAAGTCAGTCCCGAATCAATTGGTCTTCAATCCAAATGATATATATATAGGCTTGCAACTGGAAAGGATATAGGTATTGACATATTTTGTATTTGTTTTCTCATGGAATCAATGGAAAGCTAGGTAGCACAAACACTCCAAAATACTTAGAACGCAATCAATTCTGTGATGATGTGATAATATAGGGTGGGCAATGTAAAAAAAGGTTTTGGTGGTTTTGTAATTCTGGAGGACATTGCTGGAATTCTTTGTGGTTTAATGTTGCTGACACCAATTGAAAATAGACTCCTGTAGGAACAGTTTTTCTTTGCCAAATATATGAAATAAAATGAATGCTTTGCTCACGGAAGTTATATATCATCTTATTAGTCTTTCTGAGGGAAATCAAATGTGTGCTACATAATGTCTGTATCTATACCGATATATCCGTATATGTACCGGCTGACTTTTTATATCATGTTTCAGATGCATAGTTGTTTTGCATCATATCAGTCTAAAATTCGAAAGTTGCGTATCATATCGACTTTAAGCTAAACAAATTTGAGCAACAAGCTAAAATATTGTGGTATCAAACTAATATTAGATATCTTAGAGAACCAGTCCAATACATGATTCTAGATTTTCGATGGTGAGAATAATATACATATGAACCTTAATTCCAAACCGAAAAGGTAAAATCATGTAGAAGATAATCCTAATCCAGTCCAATACATGATTCGAGATTTCTGGTGTTGAGAATAATATACATATGAACCTTAATTACAAACCGAAAAGGGAAAATATTATTTTGCAATAAAATAATTACTGATGTCTTAATTTTCATAGGTAGATAAGCCGCATGTGGTACGAGTAGTAGGATCAGCTGGATTATGTGTTGATGTTGCAATTATCTTGAGAAGTTTTCAGAGTTCCTGATACTGATATATTACAAGTATTTATCATGAGAAAACAGATTTAGATCACTACTGCTGTAAATCATGAGAAGTTTTCAGAGTTCCTGATACTGATATATTGCAACACCTATTTATCTTTCCATGGTATCTGTGTGCTGCAGTTGATGAATAGGTTTGGTTAAACCCCCTGCATCATTGGTTCAGTCATCTATACTCTAATGTCAGTCTTCCTATTGTTAAATTCATTACATTGGTTATAATCCCTACCAAACCATTCTAATGTCCTGACCCTATAGATATAATGGTTCAGTCATTCATTATTTCCTTAAATGGATGTACCATCTATATTTGTTCTGTCCCAGGAATTTAGTTCTGTCACCACATTGTGCAGTCCTATAGTTCAGTTAGGATCATGCCCATTATAGGAGTTAATGATTTGTACTGCTCATTCTTGATATGTGTCCACTGCTCTATGAGTATCAGAAATACACTGATCTACCATACATGTCCAGTTCAGTCATGTATCCTCATGACAAGACCCTCTCTTTCCATTGATACACCAGTCCATATCTGGACAATTTTGGCCTTTTAGTCCATCTGTTGGTTCAGATGAGAGCTTAAACTCATATGTTTGGATTTTAGTCATAATTCCTTAGATGTTTACCTTAACTAATTTCCTTTTTGTTCAACTCACCTGCATCCTATTTGATGTCCTGCACATCTCATGTGAATGTCCAGTAAAGGAGCACTGTTCTGATCTCCTTTTGCCATTCATTGCATACATTAGTGCATATCCTCTGTCTCATATATGTCTACTGCCTACCACATGTCAGTATACATACATGTCCCTCATTCCTCATATTAGTTCAGTCAATGTGTATCTAGGCTAGATTTACAGATGGAGTAGAAAGAGGAGAAACCTGTGATTAGAGGGGAATTGAAGACATTACACATGAACCTACCATTCTAGTTTATAGATTGCACAATTGTTAAACATTATTCAAGATCTAACATTGTTTTCAGAGTTCCTGATACTGATATTGTAATAGCCTGTCTGTTGCCTTCAAGTTAATCATCAAATTAGTTAGAGACAATGAGACATGAAGGTTTGTGCTGACAGTACGCAAACTCTTTATTCAGATATTTGTTACAAATTGGGATGAAGGCATTTGTTGTTGTTTGTTGAATGATTGTGGAAATTTGGGATGGATTGATATTGGATTATTGTTGTATAGTCATTTTGAATGTCTCCTAAGTTTGTCCGAATTATCTATATCAAGTGTATAATGTTGAATTGAGTATTATGGATGTGAAAAATTTAAGTTTTCAATGGAAAATATAGATTTTTCACGGAAAAAAAAAGTACAACCAAACAACAAAATATCATTTTCCATGTAAAATTGACTATTTTCCATGGAAAATAAAGCCAATCAAACACCAAAATTAAGTTTTCCGTGGAAATTTATGTGATTTTCCACAAGAAAAAAATTGCAATCAAACACCGCTATTATAGAAAATTTTAAATTCCATGGAACTTTTTTCCTAGTAAAATAAGTCCGTGGAATTAATTTCTTTTCCACTCATTTTCCATCTTGCAATCAAACACAGCCTAAGATCAAAAATATATATATTCATATACAATGATTTTTGTTTCGTTGTCACAGTTGTGGGACTAACAACCATAAAATAATATATAGTTTTAGCATCTAAAAAAAATTATTGTAACAAAAACTATTAATTTACTGAGGTAAATTTGTTTTTATTTTCCTTTTCTGTTTTCACTGTTCTTTTTTTGTTTCTAAGGAAATAAGCAAATTCCTGAACAAAATTAAACAAAAAAAAAGGAAATAGAAAGAAAAACCTTTCTCGATGGATGATGGCAGGCCCTCAACTGTTACGCGGGTTTGAAGATCCTGGATGGCGATTGTATATATGCGGATGTCGATCTTCGTCTCCTTCCTAGATGGCGACCATATGGGTTTGAAGATTTGTGATTGGTGAGATCTCCAAACCCTTCCTTTGGCGATTGTACGTGGGTTTAATTTGGAGGGAGGGAGAAAATTTCTGAGTAAAATTTTCCGAGGGAGGGAAGGTTTGTTTCTGGAGGGAATTTTCCGAGATGGGGGGGGGAGGGGAAGGGGAATTCGAGGAAAAATTTTCGAGAGGGCGGGGGGGAGGGGAAAAAATTTCCCTCGAAAATTTTTCCGGGAAATTTTCCGAGAGGGAAAGGGTTGTTTCTGGAGGAGAAACCGAGAGAGGGAGGGGGGGGGGGGGCGGGGAGATTTAATATGTTTTGGAACGCTTAGGGTTTGGGGAGATATATGTTCTGTTTGCTTGAACCCTTTATTTGGTAATTATATTATATGAATGTGGGTGCAATCTTAATTTGGAACATATTTGGAACACTAAAAAGGTGTATGTGAATAAATATTATTTCTAAAAAATAAAATAAAACATATTAGGAACAGTTATTTGCTCTGGAACATATTTAATGTGTTCCAAAACCTAGAAACAAAAAATAAGTGTTTCAAATTGAAAAAAACTAAGCGTTTCTATTTAGCCATTTTGGTGTAGTGCCCCTTTCCGAGCCTGGCAGCCGCTCGGCGCCGATCCAGTCACTCCGACCCCGCACGCGACCGCCCTCCGCGTCATCGAGCTAGCGCCACCTCCATGAACACGTGAGCCGCTGCACCGCTCCCGGCGCCCGGAGCAGCGTGACCGCCGCCTCTTTATTCCAGCTCCGGCGAAACCCTACATCGCCGCCGCCCACATATGCCTCCAGCGCGCCGGAGCTTCGCCGAAAAAACTCCGAGCGCCCCGCCTCCGATTTCCCCCTCCGCAGCCGGGGACCACCACGTCGACCACCCGCGCCGACCTGGCGCCGACCGCCGCCTCCGCTGCGAGGGTCCTCCGCCGTAGATCGGCCGCCGCCGAACTCCGAAGCCCGTCGAAACGCAGCCACCGTCAAATCTCGCCGCACTACACCCCGGCGCTGACCGCGCCCGCCTAATCCCGACCATCGGCGCCCATCCGTGCCGACCCCGGCACCGGAGTCACCCGTCGTCCGGTAACCCCCTTTCCGTTCACTCTCCCTCTCTCCCTGACTCTCTCTCTCTCTCTCTTCCGCATTAAACTAATTTGGGAAAAGGAGTTATGTGGTTTTTTTAACTTTTAAGAGTTAGTTATTAATATGAATAACATTATTATTATTATTACTATTAACCTTATTATTATTAGTTTTTTTATTATTATTATGAATATCATTGTATAATATTATATGATAATTGTTGTTATTATTATTATTATTATTATTATTATTTCTATTATTATTTAATTAGATAATTTGGTGCCATGGGGTGTATATATTTGTAAATATATATCAAATATTTTTATTATAGTAAATAAATCCTAAGTATTTCAAATATTTCTAGAAAGTATTCACCTATAAAATTATAGTTTTGGCTAGGAAAATTTTATTTTGGTAAACATAAGAGTTTTTCTACCCTAAAAGTAAGTTGACTAATAAGATGTAATTTTTCATATTATTATACAAGTACTTTTCCTAAAAATTGTTATTACTAGTAAAATATATTTTTAAGTATTATAAGTATTTTATAAAAATTATTATAAATACTTCTCTCTGCAAAAATCATACTATCTGTCAATCCTGATCATGACTGACCATATTCCTATTTTTTCGCGAATTTGGACCCCTACACCTCAAACATGGCTGTTGGACATTCAGGACTTGTTGAATTATCGCACCACACCAGGCGACACACCAGGCAAGATACCTTGCCATTAAACTGTTTATATTCAGTCTGTATTTATTTTATATATCACTGTTCTTTATTTCCGGTTCTTACAGTTCCTGATTTACTGCATGTTCAGTGATTAATAATTTACTTTGTTAGTATCCTTTGATTGCATGTTGACCTAGAGTTAAGGGACTACCGTTGTTGTGTATTGTATATACCTTGACATAGTTGTACCACGAGGATGTGTGAGATGAGTATCATGTAGAGGTTCTTGCGTGTGGGCTGATCCCCCATGCGCATGCGTTAGGGCTAACTGCTAATAGAGGCGTGTTAGGAGACTTAGCAGTTAGTAGAGGTACATGGTCGTGGATGCGACTTAACAGGTACATTGGGTGGGGAGAACATTACTTGACGTATGGGCTTCTATGCACTTACCTTATTACCTGTGCGCTCCGCCGGAGACGCAGGCTCCAGGTGCCCTTTGACGTTTTCCAAAGCGTTATGGACGTAGCCCCTTGCACATGGTGCCCTCTGACGCTTCCCGAGCGTTATGGACGTAGGCCCCTGGTGCCCTATATGGGAACTATGCCGATCCTATTTACAGCCAGGGCTCATGCGTTGAAGGTTTGTTCTTACTGCATAAACACATTAGATGGTTAGGTAACCCTCGTCAATGTCATATCACCCCGTTCCATTAGTAGCTTGGGACAATATCACATCGCGGTATAGTGTACTACCCCTTGTCCTTATTTGGTTGCAGGGGTAGTCCACTGTTTCGATGATGAGGTATTGGAACTTGTTACGAGTGTGACTATTTACTTTACTAGTAATTTATGACATAGTATATATATTCAGTTATGTGGCATGTTGATGTATCTTGTTACGTCCCTCTGAGGACCTGGTTATCTCGCCAGGTGTGTGTTTCGTGATTTCTTGCAGGTGCTCTAGCTAAGGCCATTCCTTCCTTCGTGGTGATTGCTCTTGGACTCGCCATTGCTCTCTCTTGCTAAATTCTTTCCTTGTATATCTTTCCATATTTAATTTGGTTGGTAGTGGACTTTGTCTCCGTCCAACTATTGTGTACATGACAAATTCAAAGTTACTTTTATATCATATTTATCTTTGTGGATGAGATTTAGTACCTTGGTTACTGCATTTTACAGCTTATGTATATATACGAGGGTCCATATACTTCGTATGTATACAGCTGGCATGATTACGTTCTAGTCCTAAGTATTTTGGGACTGGGGCGTTACACGTTCCCACTCTTCCGCTCCCCTTTCCCATTTTCTTATCTTTTCTCTCTCTCCCTCTCTCAAGGAACACATGGCACCACAGCAGCCATTCATTCTAATTATTATTAATTTTTTTATTATTTTTGTTGTTTTGTTTTTTTATTATTTCTATTTATATTTATCTAATATCAGTATATAAGTAAAGTGTATGTATATATATGTTGGTGTACCTACATGTATATATATACCATCAAAATTTTTACTGCTATTATTATATTTATTATTATTATTATTACTATTATTATTATTATTATTATTATTATTATTATTATTACTATTGTAAAGTATATAGTATGTATTAGTATATTATAATTTTACTCTAGTAAGGTATATTTGTATAAATGTTATTTGTATTAATATTAGTATCATTACTTAGTTTTAATAATAGGTATACCAAATAATTTCAAGGATTTATTTTATAGCAAAAATATTTTATGGTGTTTGCGTACAGGCAATTTCAAATTTGGGATTTGATTTCTAAATATATTAAGCCATTTTTTTCAAATATATTTTATAAAGATATAGTTTTTGGGCCTAAATAATTTATTAATATTTTTAAATATTTACTTTAAAATGTTGTCTTTTATGGAGTGTAGTTTTTACCTAGAAGCATATTTTAAAACTAGAGTAATTTAGCGTCCAACGATTTTTGATATTTTAAGTATTTTTTTAAGAATATTTAGACTCATATAAAATATAGCTTTCGCATATTATAAATATTTTCTAAAACTAGTATAAGTATTTTTTACGCAAATTTCCTTTGATTATCATCCCGTCCGTGAATAATCCCCTTTTTTCTCATCTCATTGCCAAATACGTACTACCTTATGTCCACCCTAACTAATTTGACCCTTCTGGACCTAATAGAACTGTCCGTGCTACCATCAGAGGTCCACTTGCATAGTTGTTGCACCAAAGTCGCAGTTCGTGCCACATTGATCATTGCAGCACACCAGACGTAATACCAAGCAAGACACCTTGCCATTTGCTGTTTATTTATTTAGCTCATATTTTATGCATTATTTATTTTCTTTATGCAAAATAAACTGTGATACATGGCATAACCTTTTAGAACTTACTGTTCATTTATATTTCCTGCTATGTATTATTTTTCTCACATTAAACCTAGATTTAAGGGACCACCTTGTGTATTGCATTCATTGGCCATGACACGTAGTACCACGAAGTTGTGTGTCGCATGTAGAACACGGACGTGCGTGATTGGCTGGCCACCAGTACGTACAAGTCGTGCGATAGGAATAACCGCTAATAGAGATTGCATGCTAGTTTGACTTAGCGGTTATAGTGGTTTTGTGTTGTAGATACAACACAGTAGGCATTGGGCGGGGAAGACAATTCCTTAGCGTATGGGCTTCGATGCACTTTCCCTTGTGACCCTGACTCTCCGCTGGAGATACGGGGTTGATGACCCATGATTACTAACGGCCACTGACGATTCTACGGAACGTCATGCTCTTACTGATGGGGCCTATGGTGCCCAAGGGGGACTATGCCGATCCTATTTAGCCAGGGTCCATGCGTAAGAAGGATTGTTCTTAACTACATTTCACTTAGAACGGTTAGGTACCTTTATCCGTTAGGTATGAGTACTTTTGGTTTGGGTACTTGTATCTGACCGTAGCTTGGAACAATAACTTGTCGCGGATAAGTTCGTCACATCTTGTCCTTGTTTGGTTGTAGGTGTGGCTTACTACTTCGATGAGAAGGTATTGAACCTTGTTGGGTCCGGATACCATATTGGATTCTTAGCATGAAAAGTTACGTCACCGTGAATTAGTTTACCATCTCCTGGCCTTGTTTGGTTGGAGAGATGGTACGCTCGTTCAACAGGTACGTATTGGACCATGTTATAATTCAATTGACTTATCTATTTGAGCAATAATTATTCTGTTTATATGGCATGATATTATGTGTCTTGTTACGTCCCTCTGAGGACCTGGTTATCTCTCCAAGTGTGTGCTATTGTCTTTCGTAGGTGTTCTAGCTCTAGCCGTGACTATCTCTATTTCTTCGAGGATGATTGCGCTTGGATCGTCTTCGCTTTGCTCGCTAAAAATCATTTTTTTTCTCATGTATCTTTTTCCTTTACTTGTTGATAGTGGATTTGTCTCCGCCCAATATATTGTATCAAGACAATTTATTATCTTTATATTATATCTTTATTTCATTTATTTGTGTGGATGAGATTAGTTATGGTTCTAGTGCATTTTACAGCGTATATATTCATACGAGATTTCCATATATTGGAGTGTACTTCGTATGAATACAGCTGGCATGTCTACGTTCCTAGTTCTATGTATTTTGGGACTGGGGCGTTACACCATTGGGCGCGCATCTGTGCGCACAATTGGACGCGCACCTGGCCGTGCAACCTGGGCGTGCAACCTGGCCCGCGCACCTGGCCGCGCAACCTAGCCCTCGCACCTGGCCGCACAACCTGGCCCGTGCAACCAAAGCCGCGCAACTAGGGCCACGCAACCTGTGCCGTGCAACCTGGCAGCTCAATCGGCTACGCAAGTGGCTCGCGCAATGAGCGTAACTTAAACGCATTATACGCCTAGCGACGATGCTGACGTGCTAAGTGCAAAGTGCACCAACAAAAAGTCACATTACGCTTCATGAGCCTTTGAGCCCAAGTCCAAGTCCGAGTCGTTAAGCCTTTACGGGGCTTAGCTCCCATGGAAATAAATTTCCCAAGAGCAAAAAGCATTAATGCTTTACCATGGAGCCTTATCCTTACCTCCTAGTAAAATTACCCAAATGGTTCCCTCCTTAGGCTCACCACCCTATGTGCATATCCCAACAAGGTCAATAACTTGAACTTGTTTAACTACGAGTTATATCGCATCATCTATTCTACTATTCTTCTCAAATCTACTTCAAAAGATGATGTCACTGCACTGGAACTCTCTGTCTTCTATCACATTCTTAAGGGAATTTATTTTTCTGCTCCTAAGACTATCATCCAGATTATGGGTAGATGTCGCGAAAGAGAACGCAATCTCTCTTATGCGATGCTTATCCCTCGCATCTTTTAGCATTTTGATATCGACTTATCCACTTGCGCTCTGGACCCTGAGCCCAAGTTTCTCAAGCTTTCTCGTCGTAGCATTGCCACTGGTCCTCCACCTCCTGCACCTGCTCCTACTGCACCTGTTCCTCCTCAGACCTACCCTATGACTTTTGAGGGTATTCATCAGCATCTCTCAAATTTGTAGACTTTCTTTATTGACACTTCCATGGAACATGAGTTCCTTGACGTGACTCGGTTCCAGGCTATTGCCAACTCGTTTGCCGATCTTCGATTTGCTCAGACGGATCATTCTACTAGCTCTCTTCCTAGAGACCCTTCTGTATCTGGTTACCGTATTGATGATAAGGTGGTACACTCTCTATTCCAGCCAGGGAACGCTTACGATTGGTATCGTACTTCTGGTGCTATTCCACATACCTCTGGAGCTGGTCCATCCGGACACGGTGGACATTCTGGCACTGCAGATGATGATTATGACGATGATGATCATATGTGATTTGTCGTACTATTGAGACTGATGTTATTGTCTTTGTTTCCTTGGAAATGCTCCGACATTCCAAGCTAGTATCAGTACTCTTATTTGGTTGTGAATTTTTGTGTTACTTTTGTCTGATGAACATGTTTTATGCTTTCCTTAGCATATTTTATTCAGTCTAGCATTTCTCATAGCATTATCTTTTATTATGATTCTATTTAAACTGCCTGTGATATATTTTCTGCTTATCATATTTCTTTACTGTCTGTGACATTTATGTCATGCCTGTGATAAATCATTTTTTATATCTATATTTTGTGTTTCTTTACTGATTGTTACTTATGCATATATTGCGGGGGAGCTTTCTCTTTTGCAATTATTTTGCTAAGTGACAATGGGGGAGAAATAAGATCTAACATCTTCGATCTGTAAGAATACAGGATATGAACATTCTACCGGAACAATTTTTTTGGTACATTATATCGGTACAATTTTGTTTGATAAAGACCACAGATGTTATATCGATCAAGGTTTGTCAATTATCAAAATGGGGGAGATTGTTGGCCTATTGGTCATGGTCAAACCTGATTTTAATAATTGATCAAACTCTATCTCGATATACGGAACAACTCAGATGTTTACTCAAGATGTTTTAGACACTTGGACACTGGCCATAATTGGATATCGACTCGTTCAAGACTGAAGCTTTGTTTGCCACTCGAGACTGCACTTGAGACTGTATTTCTTTATGCAATATAATTTTTATTTTTATTGAGTCTAGGAATACATTGTACACCAAGTCGTGCTGGCAAATAGGCTATCCAAAATCGTTTTTAAAAATGACGTATGTTTTAAAAAACATCTCTTACTTACAAAAGCTTCTGAAGGATTTCAAAAAGCCCTAAAAATATTTTCTTAAAATATTCCTGACCAACCCTGACAGAACTCGGCCAGAGTTCGGCCAAGGTGAACATTATGTGAACGCTGGTTTTTAAACTTGGTCTTCCTTCAGTTGCTGATTGTTACATAATGTTCTGTCCGAATTTGCCATAATTCTGCCAGAGTTCTGTCTTTGGAAAAACTATAAATAGAGAGGAATTCTGATCATTTAAAATCACTCATTCACTTTCATCTCTTCTCTTCTGAAGCTTACGTTTCTTTCAAAGAGTTTCCTAAAAAGCTTTTATTTTCAAATCCCAAGCCAGTTACAATTCTCTAGTTAATTTGCCAGTATGGTGCGGTCTAGAAGATTTCAGAGAAATTGTAATCAGAGGCTTGATTGAAGAAAGACTCTTCAAAATTGAAGTTGGTCGATTTCTTCGTATCAAAGCTCGCATCTGTAGAAGTTGTTAGGACTTCGTACGAAAACTTGCGAAATTTTCCAATAGTGGATTCAACTGGAAGCTAGAGTTCTTCCGACTGGACTAGTCCTCACAAGAGAAAAACCAGTATAAATCGCAGTGTTTGCGTTTGCCTTCTGATCTCTTTTCTTTACAGATATTACTTTATGATTATTGATATTATTTTTGTGATCTAACTGCTAACAAGTTTTTAATTAGCAATATTCCGCTGCCTACTCGATTCACCCCTCCTCTAGAGTATTCTGCTTTACGACTTCGTTCCTACATGAGACTGTCAATACATAGCAACACCAGAGGCACTATTGAAGAGGAGCACAAGCGAGTGTCAACTATCCACGAGGTACTCGCTAGTTGAGTATGTGCTATTAACTAACGGAAGAGTCAAAAATTTTGCAGAGACAAAGGAAGAAGAATATATGTAGGAGTGGATACAGGTAATGTAGGAGAAAATAAGTTCCTTAAAGGCGAACTCTACATATGAGCTAGTGCAGTTGCCCAATGCCAAAAAGGCTTTGAAAAATCGATGGGTGTTCAGAGTGAAGAAGATAGAAGATGGTACTTTCCTTCAATATAAAGCGACGCAGGTAGTCAATGGCTAAAGTCAACAAAAGGGTGTGAATTTCTATTAAATCTGCCCGTCGGTCATCAAGTTAGCATCTTTTCGGGTAGTGCTAAGTTTGGCAGTCAGTTTCAACTTGGAGGTTGATCAAATAGATGTAAAGATGACATTTCTCAACGGTAATTTATAGAATGAATTATATGTGTAGTCCGAGGAATTCTGTGAAAAGGGTAAATCACATTTTGTCTGTCGATTGAAGAAGATCTATCTAGTCTAAACCAGGCTCCGCGATAATGGTACAGAAAGTTCGAGTCGTTTATGTGTGAGTATGGTTATGCACGTAAAATGTAAGACCATTGTGCATTTATCAATCATTTTGCCGAGGATGATTTCATCATTTTATTGCTTTGTGTTGATGATATGCTATTTTGTGGGTCAAAATACTACGAGGATAGCGGTAATGAAGCGCCAACTGAGCACAACTTTTTTTAAAATAATTTGGGCGCAATGAAGACTATCCTTGAGAAAAAGATCTGCTGAAAGAGAGAGTCCAAGTTTTTTTGGTTTTCCCAAATGAAGTACATTCACCGAGCACCTCCCTTTCATCTCACAACGGTCCAATGTCTATATATCAACTAAGGATGAAAAGAAAGATATTAAATTTTTTTCAATATTGCTTCACATGTGGAAAGTCTTATGTATGTGATGGAGTGTACAAGGTTAGGTATTGCTCAACAATAGGTATGATCATCATGTATCTTTCCAATCTAGGGAGGATATATTGGAGTGCGATCAAGTAGATCCTTTATTATCTTCAAGGCACTGCTGATTGGAAGCTTCCATTCAGGAAGGACTAGCCGAACCTGGTTAGGTATACCGACACTAATAATGCTAGGGAAGTGGATACAAAAATATCAACTTTGAACTATGTCATGATGTTTGTTGGTGGAGCAGTTTCATGGCAATCGCGATTGCAGAAGTATATTGCCTTGTTTATGACAGAGGCTGAGTTCATTGCGGCGACGGAGGCTTGAAAGGAGTAATTTTGGACAAAGAATTTTCTGCAGAATATAGGGCTTACTTAAGAGCAATATGTTTCGTTTGTAATACCAAAGTGCTGATCATCTCGGGAAGAACCTAATATTTTATAGTCGGTCCAAGCATATTGTAACTCGGTATCATTGGATACGATATGTGCTTAAGGCGAATGACATGGTGCTTGAGAAGGTCCATTTAAAGGACAATAGCACGGATATGCTCATAAAGTTTTGTCAAGGAAGAAATTTGAGTACTGCAGGAGGATCGTCAGGGTGACGAGCTCCTCCACCTAGTTGGAAATGTGCAGATTTGTTGCTGTTGGGTGGGGTTCCCAGCCTATGTGTAGAACATTCTTGAGTGCGATGAACGTCATTCCTGTTTCGAAGAAGCTCAGAAGTCGAAGGCGACAAAAGTGGCTTGATTTGAGTGGGTGTCAGAAGCACTAGAAAACTGTAGTCAGTAACAGTATTATACCAAATATATTGCTACTAGTGTACCGATATTGTACCGATTCAAAAAGAAATTAGAATAGGTTCTGACTCAAAGCAATATTGTTTTATATTTGTAGAAGCATGGAAAAGGACAACAAAAGTCCATGCGGCTCCAAACAGAGGGAGCCTCATGCGGCTCAGAACTTTATGCGGCTCGAGACTCCCCAACAGCTCCATGCGGCTCGGGCAAAGACACGCGGCCCACTTCTACTCCCAATTAATTGCTCTGACGACAGCTCTGATGCAATGAATGACAGCTCTGACAAAATGAATGACAGCTCTGACATAAAAGCTAGAATGATGATGGCATGCTCCTTGGGAAAAGAAAAAAAATCTTTCTGGCAGGATCCGTCAAGTCCCAAGCACCCCTATGCGGCTGCTCGCTCCATGCGGCTGCCATCCCTATACGGCTGTCAATTCTCATGCGGCTGCCATCCCTATGTGGCTGTCAATTCTCATGCGGCTGCCATCCCTATGTGTGACGCCCCAGAACCAGAATACTGGAGAGCGGGGGCGAACATAGCCAGCTACGTATATTAAAATAGAATCCACCTCGCTATACGGTCACGGCTGTCTAGATATGAGGGTTTACTATAAGCCAAAGGTCTCTTAAGGTCAAGCCTATTGTTTCAATCTCAAACAAATAATATAATTACAAGATGTTAGACCACCAAATATACAATAAAAGGCGTCCCAAATATTACATATTCAGTTGATCATGAAGCTAGTCGTACAAAATACGAGGACTAGTAAGAGTTTAGTCATACATGATCAATCCTAGGATTTGTTAATCATGTTTACAGCCCGTAGGCAGACAGTAAGTAATATGCATCGAGCTAATAGGTGCTCGTCGGCTAAACGCCTCAAAAGAATGATTTTACAATGGAGTGAGAGAAACAAAATAGAAAACCCACTCGTAGCCCGGGTTCCTTCTAGTCGCCACCATCGGGCTGGAGGTTCGGTAGATCCTCGGGTGCTGCTCCGAAATCTGGCCACACAAAATCAGCTGGGTCAAACCCCAGAAAGAGCAAGTGCCACAAAGAAGGCCACGGAATAAGAAGAAAAGCCAGCAAATCAGGACATAAGAAAATAGAAGAAAGTACAAGTAATAAAAGTACAACAGGACAATAAATGACTAGGGACATGGAACCATTCCGGGAGCCAGATTACAACCCGTAAACCAAACAAGGACCGGGATCGTAATCCTTCACCTGAATAGCACCTCGTCTCTACCAATTTATTGTTAAAGATAAGTAAAACAATCATGTTCAGGAGCACCAGGTACTGGGATTAGACGAGACTTAGACAATGCTGGACACCATCCATTCACAAGTGGCCAAGCAAATACTACGGCTTACTGCTTAACTAGCTAGGGTTATCACAAGCCTAGTTACTAACAAGATGCAGACGAGAAATTCCCTGTCCCAAGCCCTACAGACTATCTAGTTATCCTTCCGCGGGTTGAGAGTATGATTGGGTACATCACCCAGGAGACGATATACCCTTAGGTGACTTAGAGGGTACAACACATGACAGTGTGCTGGAGATGTGCTCTACTCGTCGGCAAGCTACAAGTCCATTAAAGCACACAGATAACGAGACTGCTTGTGACTGGAAATTCTCAATGTTCTAGTTTGGTCTAATCTTTAGCCTAATCCATATTTAGTGCGAAATCCTGGCCGTGGTACCTAGGGAGTCACGTCCTAGGCATGACGCAAGACAAGACAAGTAGATTTGCACAAGCAATAAGAAAGAACACCCACGGTGTCAGGGGCAAGTCAAGTTAAGTTAAGCTAGCTGTCGCAACAGCATCGAGTTATCAGGTTATCAAGTCAAGTCAAGTCAGGAGTGCGCCACGGCAGGCCACTATCAAGCTATCAAGTGAATCAAGTTATAAGTAGCAGGTTACAAGTTTTCATCTCAGGTTATGGCCAGGATCAAGAAAGCTAGTCACAAGCTAATTCCTAGAAAATTCGTGTCAAGACGTGTCCGGTCAATTCAAGTCGTGCTGTGGGCAAGAAATCTCAGAAAATACAAATCAACAAGAGAAGGCAAAGAACAAGGGAAAACCAAGGGACACCATGGCACAAGGTGTGCTAAGTCAAGAGGCAGCCCAAAGAGCGCCGGGTAAGGGCTCGGGTTAAGGGGCACGAGGGCGCTGCCACTAGGGTGCGTAAGGGGGCGCAGCCGCTAGGGCGCGCTGGGGCGCAGCCACTAGGGTGCATAGGGGCGCAGCCCCTAGGGTGCGCAGGGGCACAGCCCCTAGGGTACGCAGGGAGCACAGCCACTAGGGCGCGCAGGGGCGCCGCCGCTAGAGTGCGCAGGGGGGTTGTGGGAGCGAACTGCGCGGGGGCGCAGCAGGCCGGGCGCGCTAGGCGCGCAAGCGGGGATGACGTACGTGCAAGAGCTCAGCGCACGGGGGCACATGCGCAGAACGCGGCCAGCACGGGGCTAAGCGCGCACAAGGGGGCTGCGCAAGGCGGGTGGCTGGGCACCGTGCAAGGGGCGCCAGCGAAGGACGAGCGCGCGCGCAAGGGCACGGCGCAAGGCGGGCGGCTGGGCAGTGCGCAAGGCGCTCCAGCGCAGGACGAGTGCGGGTGCAAGGGCGCAACGTAAGGCGTGCCAGCAGAGAGGGTCTTCTTCTTCTCCATTTGTTGAGACGGAGCTCCAATGGGTTCCAAAACTTCAAAATACCACAACTTGGCCATCACAACTCCAAATCCGGATTTGTAAAGTTCTATCTTGGGTGAAATTTGATTCTCCCCAACATAGGAACATCAAAACCCACAAAAATCCAACTTAAATAGATCAAAACCTTGTAAATCCGAAAATAGGGGAAACTTAGATCTATGGAAATCCATGGACCAAAATAAAAAATGACAAGTTCTAATGTTGTTCTCCATGGCCTAATCTAGTTAATAGACAAATAAAAATGTGGTGCTTATTTGGTGGCAATGTGCACTTGCCTATGGTGTTGGTAGCGGAAGGAGGAAGAAGAAGATGGAGAAATTAATAGAAATTATGGAGGAGAGAGAAAGTTAGGTAGGAATTTAATGAGGGTGGGTTGTGGTAGAATGAGGGTGGAGTATAGGTTAAAGTGTTCCTTTGGGCTTAAAATCAAACCAAACCAAACCAAACCAACTAAAACCGAGCCGAGCCGAAACCCAAAATACGAGAAAACCCAAAATTCTACAAGTCGAGAAAATAAAAATACATGGCAAAATCCAACTATGAGCATTAATACGAAATACGAGAAATGAGGGTGACAACTCTACCCACCTTAAAAGAATTCCGTCCTCGGAATTTAATCAAGGAGCTAGAGACTGCCACGGCAAGTTACACTAAGCACCAACAATCTACACTAAGCAGTTCAATCATACAATCATACATGCAAGCAAGGGATGGAAAGCATAAGACATAATGAAGACATTATACCTTACGAGTCAAACAAGTTGGGATATCGCGATCGGATGTCGTCCTCACGCTCCCACGTTGACTCACCTAGAGAGTGATGACCCCAAGCAATACGGACTAAACTAATAGTCTTGTTCTTGAGTATCTTCTCTCTCCGGTCCAAAATAGACACGGGCCTCTCTTCATACGAAAGGTTGGTACCAACGACCAGTTCCGAATGGTCTAGGATATGGCTCGGGTCCGGGATATACCGTCGTAATTGGGACACGTGGAATACATCATGCACCTCACTTAGCGACGGCGGAAGAGCAAGACAATAGGATACATCTCCTACTCGCTCCAGGATATCGAACGGCCCTATATACCTAGGACTAAGCTTTCCCTGTACGCCAAAGCGAATGACGCCGCGGTTAGGCGAGATCCTAAGGAATACATGGTCGCCGATAGCAAACTCTAAGGGACGTCTGTGAGCATCAGCCCAATGTCGCTGGCGATCTTGGGCAACTCGAAGATGATCCCTAACTTTTCTGACTACTTCAACTGGCTGGGAAATCATTTCTGGACCGAGCATCTGCCTTTCTTCGACATCGTCATATGCTAGCGGGGATCTACACTTCCTGCCATATAGTACCTCGAATGGTGCCATCTGGATGCTGGCCTGGAAACTATTGTTGTACGAGAATACTACCAGGTGCAGGTGATCTTCCCTACGAACCACTGAAGTCATGTGTACAAGATCTCAACATGTCTTTAAGGGTCTGGATTGTACGCTTCGACTGACCATCTGTCTGCGGATGATATGCTGAACTAACTGGAGACGAGTTCCCAAACTCTCTTGCAGGCTACGCCAAAAGTATGATGTAAACCTTGAATCTCGGTCCGAGGTGATACTGACGGGCATACCGTGAAGCCTAACAATCTGCCTGAGGTACATCTCTGCTAGCTGAGCCGTAGACTGCCCAACTCTGAATGGGAGAAAATGAGCCACCTTCGTGAGACGGTCAACTATAACCCAAATAGAATCTTGACCAGCTGGGGATCTAGGCAATTCCAGTCACAAAATCCATGGTCACATGCTTCCTACTTCCATTCCTGAATCGGCAAGGGCTGAAGAAGTCCAGCGGGCCTCTGATGTTCAGCTTTAACCAGCTGGCAAACAAAATACCGAGAGACAAACTGGGCTATCTCCCTCTTCATGCCATTCCACCAGAAATGCTGACGAATATCACTGGTACATCTTCGTGCCACCGGGATGAATAGAATACTGTGAACTGTGAGCTTATGCCATGACCTCTTGTCTGATATCTCCACTGGGTACACAAAGACGAGTGTCCGTGCCGAAGTGTACCATCTTCATGAGTGCACAACTCTGGCCTTCTTCATGCCTCACACTCTGCTCTGAGCCGCTAAATCTTAGGAATCTGTAGATTGTGCCATCCGGATCCTCTCAACTATGCTGGACTGAACCTATAGACTAGCCATCAATACCACTGTTGGTAGGAAGAACCACTTCAATTCCCATCTTCTGAAGATCTGACAATAACTCTGGTTGCACCGTTAGTAGGAAGAACCACTTCAATTCCCATCTGCTACAACGTTGGCCTTCCCTGGGTTATACTACAAATCCACTATCGTAGTCCACCAGTAGCTCGAGCCATCTTCTCTGCCGCATATTAAGGTCCTTCTGGGTGAAAACATACTTCAGGCTCTTGTTATCAGTAAATATCTCCACTCTATCCCCGTACAAGTAGTGCCAGCCAAAGCTTAAGTGCAAACACTACTGCTGCCAGTTCCAAGTTGTGGGTCAGGTAATTCTTCTCATGATCACGAAGTTGACGTGATGTATAAGATATTACCTTCCCATGCTGCATCAAGACACACCCCAATCCTCTGCCTGAAGCGTCGCAATAAACTGTGAATCCTCCGATCCCATCTGGAAGTGTGAGAATGGGAGCCGTTATCAAACCTCGCTTCAACTTCTCAAATGATTCCTGGCACTCTGCTGTCCAAATAAACTGCCCATCCTTGCGGGTCAACTGGGTCATCGGTACCGAAATCCTTGCAAAATCTGAAACGAATCGCCGATAGTAGCCGGCCAATCCAAGGATGCTGCGAACCTCTGCCGCTGAACTAGGTACTGGCCATGATTCGATAGCCACAATCTTCTGGGGATCCACTTCCACTCCTCCTCGGATAATGATGTGACCCAAGTACGAAATACGATCGAGCCAGAACTCGCATTTACCGAACTTGGCGTATAACTGGTGATCTCTAAGAGCCTGAAGGACAATTCTGAGATGCTGTTCGTGCTCTGCTTCGCTCTTGCTGTAGACCAGGATATCATCTAGGGACACAATCACAAACTGATCCAAGTAAGGCATGAAAATGCGATTCATGAGGTCCATGAATACGGCTGGCGTATTGGTTGCTCCAAATGGCATAACAAGGAACTCCCAATGCCCATACCTCGATCTAAACGCTGTCTTCGGGATGTCCTGCTCTCTGACTCTGATCTAGGTGGTATCCTGTCATTACCCGTACCCACTGTGAGGGTACGAGAACGTAACAACGTCCAGCCTACGCTGCAGTGTCGGCGGTAGAACGATGTTCTAGGTCATGAACTATAACTACATAACATGAAATATACTCTCCAAAAGGAGGCCAATACAGAGGTACAACTCAATCACAATCTAAGGTAGAATGTAGCATGATAGAAATAGATAAGAAATCCTCAACTGAGGTACAACAGAATGAAATAACAAAGTCTCATCATCTCTAAAATATACAATTCTGAAAATAAAGACAACGGCTAAACATGAAAAGAAGGAACAGTCTAAGCTATCTACACTATACAAGGTATCATCCTGAGCAGCTGCCTGAACCTCCCCAGGGGTCCAGGTCGCGAGTGTCAACTAGGCAAGCTCCAAGTAAGGGTATAGGGTTCCTCATCATCCTCTGTAAAATTTTCAACAGGTCCAGTCAGGACGGGAGCGAGCACGAAACATCTCACGCAGTTCATATATGTTAGAAAATATAAAGCATGTAATAGAGTAAGGTACAGAAAATGCTGAAAGAAGAATGTATATAAAAATAGCAGAGATTTGATAATGGAAAATATCTATATATGATAAGTAAGAACTGTAAGCAATATGTGATTTAGAGCACAATATGGTTATATAAACGGATTAGGTTATACAATAAAATGGGACTCCTTTGTACGTGGGTGTACAATGGACATATATAATTTCTTATACAATAGGATTGATCACATAACCATTTCTACTCTCCCTCCCTAATCAATACACAAGGATCCAATTCAGTTACGTTACCTCATACAATGGCTTGTACAATGGCTCAATGTGATAATGAGAGTACAATATGCACAATGAGGGTATAATGATAGGGTATTCAATAAATACAATATGTAAGTGAAACACACATCACAATATGTATTTAGTGAATACAAGGAGAAAATATCTCAGAAGAAGATCCATATAGTACCAATCTGTGATAACGATCGTGTCAGCATCAAGTACAGTAATCTAGAGCATGAATGTAAATCCAGACAAGTATGAAACAGTCAGAGAATATACTCGCCTCGTATCTGAATATCTGAAGCAAATGTACTGTCGAAGATGAGGTACCTGACTCATAGTTAGAGCAACACAAGTCAAGATGTATACAGGGGATGATAATATTAATCTACAATGCATCTGCATGTTGTCTAGGTCAAACTAGACTAAAGTCAACACTTGGTCAACTATAGTCATCTACACTAGTCAAACTAGGTCAACTAGGTCAAACTAGGTCTAACAAGTCTAAACTAGTCTATTCTAGGCCTAATCAAGACTAAACAAGTCTATCTAGTCTAACAACACACCAAAACCCAAATACCATATATAGAATATATGTATATATATATCACAATTCACATATACCAAGGAATTGCCTAATCATTAGTTACTACACATATAGAAATTCCATATCCTACTCTACCATTCACACATCATATTAGATTAGGCATGTTATATAGCTATAGGCATAGCTATATAGAATATATACATGTATTTCATAGCGGGGGAAAAATAACATGTGATGTGTGTGTATGTGACTGTGATCCATATGAGGGAAATCAGAAATCAGTATGTTAGCAGGAATACATAATATTGTGTGTTAGAGTTTAGTGTCTCAATCATTACAAGTGGCAGGGATTAAAACAGGGTTCAATGGAGAACATTTCATGTATGTGTGTGTGAGAGAGAACATAAGAGTATGCGTAATAGAAGACATGAATGATATGGCGTGTGTGTGTCTCATAGAGCGTGGGTGACAGTGACATACACTTGTGTGTGAGAGTGATATCAAGAACTTGTGAATAAACAGGAATAGGAAGGTAAACAGTGAAGGTGAATTATGGAAACAGTGAGTGTTATAGCTTGAGTGTGTGATACATGGCATGGGGGAAAAATTAGTGAACCATGTGCATGTGTAGCAGTAAAGTGACATGTTAGAAGAAGGAATTTCAGTGAATGGCAACTTGTGTAGCAATGAACAGTGAGCTATCAAAACAATGTGGAATGGAAAAAACAGGGAAATGAAATCTTCTCAGGTTATAGGAATTTAGTATAGTGTAGTGAATAGGCAATGTGAATACAAATCAGTGGAGTTAATACACTGTGTGAACCTGGGAAAAATAGGAATACATCTCAGGTATTAAGAAACTATTCTCAGTTAAAGGAAATCAGTGAGATGATAAACCCTTCATCAAATCTCAGGTTAATAAATGAATTAACAGTGAATGCAAAAAGGAAAACAGTGAATCACATTTCAGTTCAGCATTTAGAGACTACAATCTCAGGTTTAAAAGCCTTCATTCTCAGGTTTAGGAACAAAATATCAGTTTTGACAATTACCAATGGGAAGAAAATCAGTGAATCAGTGCCTTCATTCAAATTAGTTAGAAGAAGGGAAAGGAAAACAATTTAGGATGTTAAGGGATGAATTAAAACATTCTATTACAGTTCATGTAGAACTGAAACCCAACCCCAGTGACAGTTTAATGAAATCACATAACCATTAAATTTCAGTTAACAAATAGGTTAATAATACCCATGACAGTTTCACATTTGTTAACAGTTCAGTACAAATATAATGTGTCGATAGGAATCAGGAAATAGGAGTTAACATTCCAGATTTTAGTTTTGAAACTGGGATTTAAAGTCCAACAATCAAGTGAGTAAATTTACAGTGAGCTATAGGACTAACATGGGAAATCAATGTAGTAACTAAACCTGGAAATTCACATCTCCATTCAGTTGGAGAGCTGGACATTTATTAACAGTAGGAAAAATGAATCAAATGACAGTGAAATCTACCCAAACCAATGAATCCCATATCAAAAATCAAAATTGAAACCTAAATTCCTATCACAATCAGTATTCCACATTGGACCATCATTAAATTCTCAGTTTTTTGACAGTTAATATAATAGAGTGATCAGTGGCAGTGTTCGAACCAAACTATCTACACAACCAAACTCATGAATGTTGGTTCTCAGGAAAATGCATAGGCTGTAGGGTGTCAATGACAGTAGGGTGTCCTTGGTTCAGTCCTTAGATTTCCTTAATGTGTGAATAAATAAGGTAGAAAGAATCATTTGGTTCACAGAATTTCAAACAAAAAAAATTGACAGTGCCTATATGTTCTCAGGATTTCTGAGAACCAAGACAGTTAACACAATTAGTTCAACAATCCTAAACCAATTTCAAAAACCCAAATCATGAATCCACTTAGCCGTAAACTAATACATGTATATATGAATTTATCTAGTGATTTAGGTTATTAACATTTATTTTAAATTATAAGTTAAACATCAGGATTTAAATTAAAGAACTGTGTATCAGTTCTAACATCTCTTTGAAATTTCGAAAGCCAACAGCATAATTGAAGCTAAAATCTCATGCCAACATGACCCTTAGCACATAGGTTAATTTTTCCAGGTTATTATAACACAAATTAAATCACAACACATGGTAATTCAAAATCAAATTCAAGAATTCAAACAGACAGATCTCAAGTATCAGAAAAAATAGGAGATCCCCAAAATCGAATTGAAATCAACAAAATAGTTAATCTAATAGGTTGGTATTGATTGTGTACATGTGTACGTGTCATAGGGTCACCTCGTGTCCAACCTAGTCGACACATTTGTGTCCACGACACTAAAACACACACAGGCACGAACTGTGCACTGACAGTGTCGTACACGCGTGCACACCACCCGTGGACACGACACAGTGCACCATGTGTCACGTGCACATACCTGCGTGTTCGCCTAGGTTAGGGGAACGTGTCCCACAGCCTACAGGAGGCCCACATTGTGTCGTGTCCAAGTTACAAGCCCGTGTCAGTGTGCAAATTCATAATGGAACAATCCAGTGCACGATCGTAGCGTATGCAGTGCGGGTCAAAGTTCTCCCTAACCAGTCAACGAGATCCTACAAAACTTTGTAGGCCTCAGTGTCAGTCATGTGGGGAGTCTCCACATCAAATTTCGTGTCATGAAGTGGCGTGTCCAGTGCAAACCAGGACACGGGCAGCAGGGCACTGCCCGTGCGTGCTGCGAGCGTGTTCGTATCCTGTTTGGACACGCACGGCTCAAAATTCAACTCAGTACAATTGCAAATCAATGTATGCATATAAATCATCAAATTTGTTCAAACACTTTTCAAAAATAACAATTAAAAATCCTTTGTGGCATTTTCATAAACACATGCACATACACCACGATACGTGTCCGATACGGACATCAAACGAACACAAATCGACACAAATCCAATACCTACAACTAGGGGACACCTAGGGCTTCCTATCCATGCAAAAAAAATGAAATTTGGTGGAGGAAATAGGGATATACCTATATGTTGAGATTTCAATGAAAAGCTCCAAAGGGGGGTTTCTCCTTGTTAGCCAAAACTCTCAAAATTTGTCCAAACCTGAGATTTCTCTCCATGAATAGTAAGGAATCTCAAATTAGAACACCATAGAAGAAGTTTGGATGAAAAAGGATTAGTATTGAATAAAATATGAAGAAGTTTCAATGGAGGCTAACCTTGTTCTTAGGAAAATAATAGAATAATGGAAGGGGGCACAAATTTCTAAAAGGATATTATATAGGCAAGGGGAGGGGTCTTGGCTGGCCACTTTAGCTAGGGTTAGGGTTTTTAGAATGCATCTAAGGGCTAGCAATGAATCATGACTATTGAGTGGCCTAGAATCTAAGGCTCTTTCCTAGTTAAGTTGTAACCCACTCACTAAGCTAAACATGACTCAAACCATCTAAACAATACTAATTAATTCTCAAAGTGGTTAACTAGGCTAGCTATGGCTAATCTATGTTAGGCTAATCTAGACCACATGAAAATTAATTAAATAATATTTAAATAACACCATTCAAAATAAATCATTTAAATTCCTAAAATATATTAAATTCAAATAATTCAAAAATGACAAAAATATCCACAAACTAAAATGATAAATAAAATACCCTAATCACATGGCTAGACTCTAGGTTAGACAGTCTCTACGGTTTCACTAGCAAAACACCAAAATCACAGTTCATGATTTTAAATAGTTTAAAAATAATTAAAAATCACCAAAATCATATTATGAAATAAATATCAATAAATAATAATTACAATTACAAAATTTCAAAATTACCCTCATCTGGAAAACTGGGTGTTACAATCCTACCCACCTTATAAAAATTTTGTACTCGAAATTAAGATGATCGCACCCCCTTCTAGGTCAAGCCTGGTCAAGGGTCAATCACTAGTCAATTTTCTCAACATCCTAGTACTTGGTCGTCAGCTGGTTAACTTCCTAGGATTTTACCTATGCTAGCTACCTAGTGTTGGCAACTAGAATTTAGCAAAAGAGAAACTATATAATAGACTAACTCTTAACCCTCCCAATCCTATAAAGTCATCCATAACTAAATACCCGCAAGCTAAGCACACTAATCCCAAATACTACGTATATATATACTCAAGCACAACAACCCATCACATTTATCCTAAGTATATCATCTGTATATATAGACCTCTTAGTCTTGGATGAAACTACAACTATACTCGAGGACGGGCTCTGGTCATGGGTGCCTCACTGGAAAATGGTAAGGTAAAATAATAATAATCATAAAGGCTGCAAGGCATACTAACATCCTATACGTATCTGGTTGATATTATAAATAATATGGGAGTCACCTACACTGGGTTACTACTCTAACACCAATGCTAACTATCATCTCTAGGGTACAGACACTCTACAAGTCATCATATCATTATACTATGAAAGAACCACCTACTCAAATACAATCTGTTAATCATATGTGTCTGTCCAAAAATCATGTTGTCTAGAGTCTTCATTATGCTAGTGAGCAAGGCTACGATAATCACAGAGTCCTTGACTAAGGTATGTATCTCTAGATTCATGGTATTTAAAATTTTTGTATTGCCGCATGCGATGGCGAAAACCTTAAATTCCCATACCCGAGAAATACATCCAAAATTTGACTACGTGTCCTCACTATGCCAACTAACACGACTATCGAAGATTCTAGATCCCATGATTTAGGTGACCTAGCCCATATGATTTTCCTCAGAAAAAAATAAACAAACATGTCAAAAGAGTAACATAACAAAATTAATCAATCAACAAGGAACAGATGGAATCGGATTTCAAGGTAGTTATAAAAGACAATTTTGGAAATAAAATTGAGAAGAACGGAACTTAAAGTAAGATCTCCAATGGTCTGTGCATCCTCGACTGTCCTGACGATAGCTCGTCCTACTGGTTTCCTCTGGCCTGTTACTGATGCTGCATGAACAACTGCTGCGGAGAGAAATCAGAAATGATGAAAAAAATCTCTGTACAGGCAGAGGTGCACCTCCAATGTAATAGAAACGCCAACCTGAGTCGGTACAACAGGAGCTGCGGTCTCGAGGCCCTGATGAACAGGACGAGAGGTGGCCAGCCTCTCGATAGTATCCTCCGAACCGAAGCGATGAGATCATGTCTTCATAACCATCATGAAGACAGATCAAAACAAGAAACAATTTCTGAGAATGAAGCAAAAATTCAAAGGAGACCAGTTTATATCCAAGGGAAACAATAAGCAGCAAATTTAGAAAAAAAGGATCTGATAAGGAGTTTTTCCTAATGTGATTGAGTACCTTCAATTATCCTAATCCTACTACAGGCTGTAGTGATACTCTAGTTCGAATACCACTACATAAACTCGACCTGCATGGGCCACCACTAAAAATGTGTCACGACCCGCACCCACTGTGAGGGTACGAGAACGTAACAACGTCCAGCCTATACCGCAGTATCGGTAGTAGAACGTTGTTCTAGGTCATGAACTATAACTACATAACATGAAATATAATCTCCAAAAGGAGGCCAACACAGAGGTATAACTCAATCATAATCTAAGATAGAATGTAGCATGATGGAAATAGATAAGAAATCCTCAACTGAGGTACAGCAGAATGAAATAACAAAGTCTCATCATCTCTAAAATATACAATTCTGACAATAAAGACATCAGCTAAACATGAAAAGAAGGAACAGTCTAAGCTATCTACACTATACAAGGTATCATCCTGAGCAGCTATCTGAACCTCCCCAGGGGTCCAGGTCACGAGTGTCAACTAGGCAAGCTCCAAGTAAGGGTGCAGGGTTCCTCATCATCCTTTGTAAAATTTTCAACAGGTCCAGTCAGGACGGTAGCGAGAACAAAACATCTCACGCAGTTTACATCATGTTAGGAAATGTAAAGCATGCAATGGAGTAAGGTACAGGAAATGCTGAAAGAAGAATGTATATAAAAATAGCAGAGATTTGATAATAGGAAATATCCATATATGATAAGTAAGAACTGTAAGCAATATATGATTTAGAGCACAATATGGTTATGTAAACGGGTTAGGTTATACAATACAATGGGACTCCTTTGTACGTAGGTGTACAATGGACATATACAATTTCTTATACAATAGGATTGATCACATAACCATTTCTACTCTCCTGACCGCAAGTCTATCTTCGAGAACACTGAGTCCCTTTGAGTTGATCAAATAAGTCATCCATCCTCGGGAGAGGGTATCTGTTCTTGATTGTCACTGAGTTCAAGGTACGATAATCTACACATGACCTGGATGTACCATCCTTCTTTTTTACAAGAAGCATCGGGGCTCCCCAAGGCGATCCACTTGTACGAATGAATCCCTTGGTCCTTAATTCTTCAATCATCTTGTACAAAATCTCCAACTCTGAAGGCGCCATCCTGTAGACTCTCTCTGATACTAGTGCTGTCCCGGGGATCAAGTCTATAGTGAACTCGATCTTCCGTTCTGGCGACATTCTTGGAAGTTCTTCTGAGAAGACATCTGGAAATTCTTCAACTATGCTAGGTAACTGCACTGCTGCTACTGCCATCCGCAATACTGGGGATGATGATTCCACTGTGCCTCTGGAAAATGAAAACTCTGGCTCGCCTGGGATACTAAAGATAATCCTGCCAACATGGCAGTCTATCCTAGCATACTAGTTCCTCAACCAATCCATGCCTAAGACTACATCATAGTCTGCCATAGGGAATTCTATAAATCTAGCGGAGAACTCTCTACCGCTAACTACGATCTGACAGGAGGAAAACACTCGATCTACTCCCATAAGACCATTACCAGTAAGTATATTGAGCCTCATTGATAATGACTCGGGCTCCAATCCTATCCGTGTCGCGAATCGTGCAAACATGAATGAATGCGATGCACTAGAATCAAATAATACCGATGCTGGAGAGGAATTGACGAGAATAGTACCTGCCACTACCACACCTGGTGTAACTTCTTCTTCCATAGTCATCATCATGGCCTGACCTTGTCCTCTGACTGCGGGTACCCTCTGCTGCAAACCTCTCTGCCTACTTTGCACTTAGGCTTGGGTGTACTGCTGCTGGTTCTGCTGATAAAATGCCTGGGCCTGAGGCAACAATGGCCTAGGGTACTGCTGCTACATAAGTGCTGGTCCCCTAACCGATAGACTGGTTAGGTTAGAAGAGGACGAACTACCCCTATTCGGGCAGGCTCCTATCTTGTGATCTGCCGCTCCACAAGCCAGGCACAATCCCTGTACCCTACGACAATCCGCCACTACATGGCCTGGCTTTCCACAATGAGAACATCCCATCGCGAAAGTTTGCTTCTGCTTCTGCTGCTGCGGGTACGTCGGGGTTGAATGCTGAACCGACGTCACTGAGGCCGTCCACCTCGGAGTTCCAATGGTCAAACTCCTAGCTGTCAAGGCTGGAGCTGATGATTGATGCATCTGATTGTGGGACCCTTCCTACCTTCAGTCCTATCCACGATCCTCTGGGAGGTGTACTCATGTCTCCTAGCTGCTCTCAATACCGCATCGAACGTCTGGTGCTCGAACTGCTCGACTGCCAACAAGATCTCCAAATGCCGCCCCTCTGGAACCGCTAGGCCCTATCAAACTCGGTTGCCACCAAGGTGGGGATAAACCTACTGAATTTAGAAAACTCAGATGCATAACCGTCGACCGTTCTGCCTCCTTGCTTCACGTTAGTAAATTTTGTCTGTAGGTCGTACCGAGCTACAGCATCGAAATACTTCATCTGGGATCTTTCTCTAAACACTGCTCAAGCAATGGGTGCCACTAATCCCATGGCTTGCGCCGCCCACCAACTGCGAGCTAAGTCCAGCAACTATAGGCGTACCACCGCCACCTTCTCATTCTCAGGTGTCCTAGCTGCTTCCAGAACCACCTCGGTATCCTGAAGCCAAGCGTCCGCGGCAACCGCATCTTCACTGCCGTCGAAGAAGGAAGTGTTCAAGCGTTTGAAGCTGTTGGCCGCGCTGTTCCCTGGATGACCGCCTGTGGTCAAAGCATCCGACACTACCTGGTACAAGGCGTCTCCTCGATGATCCTGGGAAGCCATCAAGGTCCTGACGAGACCTACCAAGGTGCCGTCGTCAGGGTCTGCGGGTTGGACGGGCCGAACTGGGGGTTCTCCTCCGGGAGGTACAACTCTGGAGGCGACTCCGGAGTGCTGGGCTTGATCTCCGGGTTGCTGGTCCACGGGAAGTGCTCCACCTTACTGATTGGTTGGGTCAGGTACAGTACCGCTGAAGAAGACGACACAGGAAAACAATAAGGAAGGACCAGGATAGATCAACGATACAAGCACATAATTAGGGCAAAAATCCAGAGATTCAGAAGATATGAATGGAGATCAAGGACGAGTACTGATTGAGACATCTATTCGATAAACCCTCACGTATCTTCAATGCCAAGACCTGCATGGGCAACCCCTTAAACCATGTGACGTCCAGAACCAGAATATTAGAGAGTGGGGGCGAACATAGCCAGCTACGTATATTGAAATGGAATCTACCTCGCTATACGGTCATGGCTGTCTAGATATGAGGGTTTACTACAAGCCAAAGGTCTCTTAAGGTCAAGCCTATTGTCTCAATCTCAAATAAATAGTATAATTATAAGATGTTAGACCACCAAATATACAATAAAAGGCGTCCCAAATATTACATATTCAGTTGATCATGAAGCTAGTCATACAAAATGTGAGGACTAGCAAGAGTTTAGTCATACATGATCAACCCTAGGATTTGTTAATCATGTTTCAGCCCGTAGGCAGACAGTAAGTAATATGCATCGAGCTAACAGGTGCTCGTCGGATAAATGCCTCAAAAGAATAATTTTACAATGGAGTGAGCAAAACAAAATAGAAAACCCACTCGTAGCCCGGGTTCCTTCTAGTCGCCACCATCGGACTGGAGGTTCGGTAGATCCTCGGGTGCTGCTCCGAAATTTAGCCACACAAAACCAGCTGGGTCAAACCCCAGAAAGAGCAAGTACCACAAAGGAGGCCACGAAATAAGAATAAAAGCCAGTATATCAGGACATAAGAAAATAGAAGAAAGCACAAGTAATGAAAGTACAGCAGAACAATAAACGACTAGGGACATGGAACCATTCCAGGAGCCAGATTACAACCCGCAATGTCACGACCCGCACCCTAGAGTTAGGGCACGAGAACGTAACAACGCCCAGCCTACGCCGCAGTGTCGGCGATAGAACGCTGTCCTAGGTCTCAATGCATCTAACAGTATAAGACTAAACAGTTTATACTCCCCGAATGGGGGTGACATAGCAGAATGTAAACTTAATCACATCTAAGGTAGAGCATAAAGGAAGATAGATAAAACATGAAATCGAAAAGAGATACAACAGATAAAAGTCTTAAGTGTCTAAGATACAAACTCAGAATACATCTCAAAACTCAAATACAGTAATCCATAAATACATCTCAAGACAACTGAAAATAAACTATGAATAAACCCTAGCTATCTATACAACCTCTACTGTCTCCTCTAGGCTAGCAGGCAAACTCCAGGCTATCTGTAAAATTTATCAACAGGTCCAGTCAGGACTGGAGTGAGCACAGTACATCTCAACAGATCATAGCAGGTTAGAAAATATAATCATACAGTAAAGTAAGATACAGGATCTGAAAGAAATACAGTATGTAAACAGAGAGAGAGAACTGTAATAGAAATATCTGCTATAAGTAGAGAACTAACAGTGACTAGTGAATCATAGTACAAGCTAGACATGTGAACATGTAGAGGTGATTCAGGAGAGGTGGTTCAAGATTATATTATTTGGAATTATTCACATGCTATTTCTACTCCCCCGTACCTATAATTAATACACACGGATCCAACCAGGTTATGTTGTGATTCCATGCAAAGGCCCATAAGGGATGATACATGGATAGCCCATAAATGGGTGCTTCTGGGAATGCCCACAATGGGGTGATTCTGGGAAGATTCTGTGATCATGAGAGTACATGTCACAAGTGATCGAAGAACCGTAAAGCATAGTGATACACCATGTAAGTGAAACGCACGAAACATGTAGTATACGATGTTCCCTGAGGGGATAACATTTCAAGAAAGGATCCATATAGTACTAATCCGTGTTACCAACGTGCCAGCATCAAGTATAGTAATCTAAAGCAGTAAAATAATTCTAACAGGATAAGAAATGATCAGAGAATGTACTCGCCTGATATCTGAATGTCCAAGGTAAAGATACTGTCCGAGGAGAGGTGTCTGGCTCCTAATTAGAACAGCACAAGTCACAACATGTCCAGAAGGGTAATATAAAGCACTACATTGTATTCTACATGAATCTAGGTCAAACTAGGCCAAAGTCAACCCTTGGTCAACTCTGGTCAACTGCACTAGTCAAACTAGGTCATGTCCTAACCCAGCAAGTCTTACTAGGCCTAACCAAGACTATCCTAGCAAGCACACATCAATACAAGGCTATACAAGCCAACATACACCCAACTCTATATAGCATACAATTATTCAATACTCAAATAGGCAAGAATTCACATTGGATATACACTAGGTAATCTATTACTTTAAGCTATATATGTCTACACATATATACACATGCATATACTGGTATTCAACATTAGGTCTATAATCATGGCATTTCAAATGGTTATATATATATTATATATTACAACACAATATGCTAACATATATATAATATACATACATAGCTAAGTTAACTATATTCATAAATACTTATTTAAGAGGCTATGTGTGTGTATGTGAATATGGCAAAGGGACAAGTGAGGGTTAAATGGGCATATATAGTGTATACATATCAAAGAGTGTCAAAGTGTAAGTGAACAAAGTGTCAAGTGTGATAGTGTCAACATAGTGTAAGGGGTACATGAGGTAATATAGGATTTGTGTTAACATAGAACATTACATCTCATTAACTTGTATATTGCATATATTACATCTATTATTACATTACAATCATGCTTTCATTCATTCATCATTCATTTATTCTCTTACACTACTATATGCACCATATATTACATACTATGGAACCTACATATTCATTACAAGCCATACTTATACATGCTTACATTAGATAGGAAACCTACACCTCATACATCATTTATTTAACCATTTACTCATGCTTGCATTCTCTATTTAATTACATAATGTATATATATTAACATGGGTTAAAATCAAATAGAACATTATATTACACACAAGGGTGCACAAAATGCATATGCCGAAAAGTAACTCCTACTAATAATCAATACTGTAACATCTCAGCATGAATTAAAATCTAGGATTAAAGTATGTTATAGATCTATGTGTTAGCTTTCCAAAACTTCAAACGGATCGCGTTTTCGTTTTCGGAAACTCCCGGAATCGCGAAAACACCGAGAACGCATTTGTCTTTCGTACAGCTGACACTCAAATAATTCTACAGAAAGTTACATAAAGAATTAGGCCTATTAATACATGTTTTCGGAAAGCTAACTTCAATACGCTTCTTTTAAAAAAAATACGAGATTAAACCGAGCTTTGAGCTAGAAGTAATAACATTTTTAAGTTAGAACTGAAATTAAAAACGTGGATAAAAATCATGACGGATTTGGGTAGTTTGAGACAAAAGAACACAAGTATATAACATAATATATCAAGAACTCACTCTCTACACTAATATATATATATATATATATATATATATATATATATATATATATATATATGAGACACTATAAAACACATCTCCAATACAAAAATATGAGATTAAACATGTAATAATTCATTCATACATAACAACAACACATAGTGTGTCCAAATTTGGGGTTTTCCCACATGGACACAACCACAACACAAATGACACTCCTATGACCTCCAAATGGACACAAAATGGACACAAAAGGAGATACAATCATGGAGGTCATTCCTATGGGTTCAAAATAGACCTATATGCATGAGAAAATAAAAAGGAGAAGGGATTTATACCTCCCGGTAGATCGAATCGAAGAAAAGCCTTCCCGGAGCGACACCGACACATAGAGATTCCTAAAGGACACGAACGAGCTCTGAATCCTCCCAAACTTGGGTAGCTTCCTCCTTGGCTAGAATGGAGAGGGAAAGAAGAAGATTTGGTGGCAAAATGGAAGGATTTGGTGAAGAAATTGCTAGGGATTGCTCTCTAGGAATTTGGGGAAGAACAAGAGAGAAAGTGTGGATGAGAATAATGAAATGAACTTGATCTTATCCTCTCCCAAAGTGGCTGGCCATATGGGGCTATTTGTCCTATTATGGTAAGGTCCAAAATGCCCCCACTAACCTATTCTATGAGTATTAGGAAAGGGCTAATTGGTTGGGGCTAAATTAGTCATTCTAAAGTCTCTAATCACACTAACCTTATCCATAATAATTAGTCTAACCTCTAACTAAAATATTTCTATCATGTGGACTAAAATTAATATCATGTGTGCCATGCCTAACTAGTGTGTGGGTCCCACTAGAGTCAAACTACCCCCGGGTCCCCGTTTCGAGTCGGATTGAGTTGAAATTCGAACCCGACTCAAATAACCCCAAAACAATATCATAAATAATAAAATAATATCAAAATAATTCAAGAGGTCAAATGCAAAAATATCTTTAGGCCAAAAATGACATTAAAATATCATAATCACATGGTTGGGCTCTAGGTCAAACAGACTCTAGGGTTTCACTAGCAAAACGTCAAAACCACAAGTCATTGATTTAAATAATTTTAAAATGATTTAAAATCACCAAAAATCATATCATGAATTAAATATCATTATTAAAATAATTATAAACACAAAATTTTAAAATTATCCTCATTTGGAAAACTGGGTGCTACAACTCTACCCACCTTAGAAAAATTTTGTCCTCGAAATTTAAGATCGATAGTACTCCTTCTAGAGCCTCTAACCTACCCAATATCTAAGGTAACACTTCCTAACACTGGAATAATAAACGAACATCTAAAAAGTGTCAATATAGGAATACCTCTAATACTGCTCTGCTGTATGGCGGTAATGGAACTTCAATAAAATATGGACTGGAACCTATATCCAAGGGACTGGACCTATTTTAAAGTGGTCTTAACTAAGGATGAAAAGGAACTGATCATAGGCTATAGGTATGCTCAAACTATTATCTTCCTATTAACCATCTATTAATACATTCTATTACCATATGAACGATGCATTACTAAGACATATAGGACCCTATCTCTCATAACACATTTATACTCACCAAAAGACTAGTACATCCTATTAAGGCTGATACTATAATCTCTCATAAATCTCATAAGCTACATGTTTATAGACACACATTCCCACATCAAGGACTAACCTATATATATCTACAACTGATACTAATGGGGTGACGTCCCTATTTCCCAACAATCAAGGTCTAATTTTTTTTATCTAAATCATACAATTTGAAGGAATAGTATACAAGGTCAGGGCATACCGTAGCAGTTGGAAGTCTCACCTAGGTACACTAATCATTCTTGGTCAAAACAGTACTATGGTATCAACACACAAACAATCTAGGATGTCCTAATTGGGAAGATAAGGGAACAACAATCATCATGGTTGTAGGGTTGTCTACCATCCTATATAAAAATTGGTCATTAACAAGCAACTAAGAAATTATTAAAAGGTTGATATTCTATAAATGGCAAAAATTGAAAATTTAGGCACAACAAATCACAAATAGATTTTTGTCTTGACACGATCTAAGTTGATCAATTTCGGGATAAAACGAGATTTGGGCAAGAAGGGAAATCAATGAAATCAAAGTATGAGCACGAGCATCCAATGATGGAGGTTCAGGTCATGATTAAATTTAATTCGACTGAGTACAAATACGAGGTTCATAGGCGATAAAAAGATTTCAAGGAGAATTGTCAAGGCTGTCGCGAATGAGACTCTAGGGTCAAGTTTAACTATGTCTCCTTTCTCGTAGATTGATACATGAAAAAGTGAACCAAAGTGCAATAGGTTGATCAGACCATCATGTACCGGTTCTGATTAGACAATATGTTAGTGGGTGGCCACCCAATAAAATATGTCATGACCAAGCTCGAAAATAGATAAGCTTGCAAAACTAAGGCTAATTTAGCAGCACAAGATATAAGGGTGGTAATGATGAAAGGAATTACATAGTCCAAGTTTCTTAACCAACGGGTCAAGTAATCAGATAAGGTACAAGGTTAAGCATCTAAGGAAACAAGCAGAACACCATCACATGTCGGGTCGAAAGAATTGAGTCAAGGCTGGATTTCTAATTGAAATAAGAAGAAATTTAGTATAATGGTAGAGGCTATAGTTTAGCCAGTTGACCAGAAAATCATATCAAGAAAATAGAGTACAAGAAGACGGGTTTTAGTGGGACATGATATACCTACACGAAGGTGAGCTCGTCTAGGTCTTGCATATAAGATTTGTTGGAGGGTAACAACTAGTATTACATTCCGAATATCAAAGTCACGATAAAGAACGTCAAGGATCTCAATTAGAAAGTGGGAGTTCAAGAGGTGGTAATTAATGCACAAAAATAATAAAGATCGAGTTAGTCATCTGCTTCTGATACTCTTAAGTTCATCTGGTCATAACTTGCCAATCATATCTTTACCTCACCAGTCTCCATATAAAAATTTAACCTTTACTTAAACCCTTACCATGAGTACTGCAGGCAATTCCCAATTTCCAAACATCACTCTTGAAGCACAACCCTCACATTTAGGAATCAACATTAACCATTTATTTAAATTTCCAAGTTCTTTCACCTTGTCTTAAATTTGACCCAAAACCTCTAAATCCCGTTTACGAATTCCTTGAACTTGTTCAAATTGTTCTCCTCGTATTATTTAATTTAAATCTCTAGGCCTTACAAAACTTATCTTCCATCATAAAATCAACTTCCGTATTTTCTTCGACATACACCCTTGAATATTATTCTCCTAAAAATATTTCACAACAATATCTAAACTTCCATAACTTTGTGTTCTCTTTATCCCTAGTCATTTCCTCGCAACATCTTATTTAATATCCTTATTAAACACAATTAACTTCTCTTTTCCATTACTAACCTTCTACATAGCCTCAGAGTAAAAGTTTTCCCCAGAATCAATAACCAAGATTTTCTAAGTTCTCAAAACTAGGTTGACCTCTGATATCCTCTTTAGTTTTGAATACACCTATAAACTATCTCATAACCCCAAAATTTCTCTAATGTAATTGTTTCCAGATTGGCAGTATACACCTCCTTATTCTATTCGAGACCTTTACTACATTTCTATCTCAAGTTTCCATATGGAACACTCCATATTTGTTTTCCTTTAGATCATCATAAAATAACCAGTTACGTCTTCTCTGAGCTACATAATTTACGTCACTTTCTTAGTCTTCTCCATGCAAAAGATACGAAGATTCAAGCGTTTCAAAGTACATCTGGTAGGGACGACAAGATATGGGTAATTAATGTAATGAGACAGAGTTTAAGATAAGAGGTAAATAAGAATGCAAGGGGAATAATGGCGAGAAAGAATAATGAAGATATGTTCCTTCTTATTGGTTCAAACGAGAGGAACCCATCAAGCTTAAATTCAATAGCAAGGAATGAGGGTGAATCCAAACAAGAGGAAAAGGAATTCCAATTGAAGTTCAAAATGAGTTTCTCAGGGGTCGTCTCAGAAATCTCTCAAAGAATCCTAAGTGTGATTAAGTACCTTGGATTTGAAAATATTAATATAAATACAAAATTAAATCAACAACTACAAAATTTTATCAAAATCATCAACTAATACCAGGATTCAAAGTTCTACAATGAATCCACAAAATCAAAATCAAATCAAGGAAAAAGGTGAATCAAAAAAAGGAAAAGGAGTTTAAATCGGAATTCAAAATGAGATTCTCAAGGGTCATCCCAGGAATCTCTCAAGAAATTCTAACAGTGATTGAGTATCCTCTCATCCTAACATCTGAATTTATATATCCTATAGCAGGCTCGTAGTAGTACAACTAAGTCGTTGCGCTACTACAAAATCGCACTAATGCGAATCTCGACCAGCATGGGCCACCACTAAAAACGTGTCACGACCCGCACCCTAGAGTTAGGGCACGAGAACGTAACAACGCCCAGCCTATGCCGCAGTATCGACGGTAGAACGCTGTCCTGGTCTCAATGCATCTAACAGTATAAGACTAAACAGTTTATACTCCCCGAATGGGGGTGACATAGCAGAATGTAAACTCAATCACATCTAAGGTAGAGCATAAAGGAAGATAGATAAAACATGAAATCAAAAAGAGATACAACAAATAGAAGTCTAAGTGTCTAAGATACAAACTCAGAATACATCTCAAAACTCAAATACAGTAATCCATAAATATATCTCAAAACAACTGAAAATAAACTATGAATAAACCCTAACTATCTATACAACCTCTACTGTCTCCTCTAGGCTAGTAGACAAACTCCAGGCTATCTGTAAAATTTATCAACAGGTCCAGTCAGGACTGGAGCGAGCACAATACATCTCAACAGATCATAGCAGGTTAGAAAATATAATCATGCAGTAAAGTAAGATACAGGATCTGAAAGAAATACAATATGTAAATAGAGAGAGATAGAGAACTGTAATAGAAAAATCTACTATAAATAGAGAACTAACAGTGACTAGTGAATCAGAGTACAAGCTAGACATGTGAACTGGTAGAGGTGATTCAGGAGAGGTGGTTCAAGATTATATTATTTGGAATTATTCACATGCTATTTCTACTCCTCCATACCCCCAATCAATACACAAGGATCCAACCAGGCTATGTTATGATTCCATGCAAAGGCCCACAAGGGGTGATACATGGATAGCCCATAAATGGGTGATTCTGGGAATGCCCATAATGGGGTGATTCTGGAAAGACTCTGTGATCATGAGAGTACATGTCACAAGTGATCGAAGAACCGTGAAGCATAGTGATGCACCATGTAAGTGAAACGCACAGAACATGTAGTATATGATGCTCTCTGAGGGGATAACATCTCAAGAAAGGATCCATATAGTACTAATCCGTGTTACCAACGTTCCAGTATCAAGTATAGTAATCTAAAGCAGGAAAATAATTCTAACAGGATATAAAATGATCAGAGAATGTACTCGCCTGATATCTGAATGTCCAAGGTAAAGATACTGTCCGAGGTGAGGTGTCTGGCTCCTAATTAGAACAGCACAAGTCACAACATGTCCAGAAGGATAATATAAAGCACTACAATGCATTCTACATGAATCTAGGTCAAACTAGGCCAAAGTCAACCCTTGGTCAACTCTGGTCAACTGCACTAGTCAAACTAGGTCAAACTAGGTCATGTCCTAACCCAGGAAGTCTTACTAGGCCTAACCATAACTATCCTAGCAAGTACACATCAATACAAGGCTATACAAGCCACATACACCCAACTCTATATAGCATGCAATTATTCAATACTCAAATAGGCAAGAATTCACATTGGATATACACTAGGTAATCTATTACTTTAAGCTATATATGTCTACAAATATATACACATGCATATACTGGTATTCAACATTAGGTCTATAATCATGGCATTTCAAATGGTTATATAAACTTATATATTACAACACAATATGCTAACATATATATAATATACATACATAGCTAAGTTAACTATTTTCATAAATACTTATTTAAGAGTCTATGTGTGTGTATGTGAACATGGCAAAGGGGCAAGTGAGGGTTAAATGGGCATACATAGTATATACATATCAAAGAGTGTCAAAGTGTAAGTGAACAAAGTATCAAGTGTGATAGTGTCAACATAGTGTAAGGGGTACATGAGGTAATATAGGATTTGTGTTAACATAGAACATTATATCTCATTAACTTGTATATTGCATACATTACATCTATTATTACATTACATTCATGCTTGCATTCATTCATCATTCATTTATTCTCTTACACTACTATATGCACCATACATTACATACTATGGAACCTACATATTCATTACAAGCTATACTTATACATGCTTACATTAGATATGATACTTACACCTCATACATCATTTATTTAACCATTTACTCATGCTTGCATTCTCTATTTAATTACATAATGTATATACATTAACATGGGTTAAAATCAAATAGAATATTATATTACACACAAAGGGTGCACAAAATGTATATGCCAAATAGTAACTCCTACTAATAATCAATACTGTAACATCTCAGCATGAATTAAAATCTAGGATTAAAGTATGTTATAGATCTATGTGTTAGCTTTCCGAAACTTCAAACGGATCGCGTTTTCGTTTTCGAAAACTCCCGAAATCGCAAAAACATCGAGAACGTATTTGTCTTTCGTACAGCTGACACTCAAATAACTCTCCAGAAAGTTACAGAAAGAATTAGGGCTACTAGTACATGTTTTTCGAAAGCTAACTTCAATATGCTTCTTTTAAAAAAAATGCGGAATTAAACTGAGCTTTGAACTAGAAGTTATGACATTTCTAAGTTAGGGCTGAAATTAAAAACGTGGATAAAAATCATGACGGATTTGGGTAGTTTGAGACAAAAGAACACAAGTATATAACATAATATATCAAGAACTCACTCTCTACACTAATATATATATATATATATATATATATATATAAATGAGACACTATAGAACACATCTCCAATACAAAAATATGAGATTAAACATGTAATAATTAATTCATACATAACAACAACACATAGTGTGTCCAAATTTGGGATTTTCCCACATGGACACAACCACAACACAAAGGACACTCCTATGACCTCCAAATGGACACAAAATGGACACAAATGGAGATACAACCATGGGGGTCATTCCTATGGATTCAAAATAGACCTATATGTATGAGAAAATAAAAAGGAGAAGGGATTTATACCTCCCGGTAGATCGAATCGAAGAAAAGCCTTCCCAGAGTGACACCGGCACGTAGAGATTCCAAAAGGACACGAACGAGCTCCGAATCCTCCCAAACTTGGGTAGCTTCCTCCTTGGCTAGAATGGAGAAGGAAAGAAGAAGATTTGGTGGCAAAATGGAAGGATTTGGTGGAGAAATTGCTAGGGATTGCTCTCTAGGAATTTGGAGAAGAACAAGAGAGAGAGTGTGGATGAGAATAATGAAATGAACTTGAGCTTATCCTCTCCCAAAGTGGCTGGCCATATGGGGCTATTTGTCCTATTATGGTAAGGTCCAAAATGCCCCCACTAACCTATTCTATGAGTATTAGGAAAAGGCTAATTGGTTGGGGCTAAATTAGTCATTCTAAAGTCTCTAATCACACTAACCTTATCCATAATAATTAGTCTAACCTCTCACTAAAATATTTCTATCATGTGGACTAAAATTAATATCATGTGGGCCATGCCTAACTAGTGTGTGGGTCCCACTAGAGTCAAACTACCCCCGGGTCCCCGTTTCAAGTCGGATTGAGTTGAAATTCGAACCCGACTCAAATCACCCCAAAACAATATCATAAATAATAAAATAATATCAAAATAATTCAAAGAGGTCAAATGCAAAAATATCCTTATGCCAAAAATGATATTAAAATATCATAATCATATGGTTGGGCTCTAGGTCAAACAGTCTCTAGGGTTTCACTAGCAAAACGTCAAAACCACAAGTCATTGATTTAAATAATTTTAAAATGATTTAAAATCACCAAAAATTATATCATGAATTAAATATCATTATTAAAATAATTATAAACACAAATTTTCAAAATTACCTTATTTGGAAAACTGGATGCTACACGTAAACCAAACAAGGACCGGGGTCGTAACCCTTCGCCTGAATAGCACCTCGTCTCTACCCATTTATTGTTAAAAATGAGTAAAACAATCATGTTCAGGAGTACTAGGTACTGGGACTAGACGAGACTTAGACAATGCTGGACACCATCCATTCACAAGCGGCCAAGCAAATACGACGGCTTACTACTTAACTAGCTAGGGTTATCACAAGCCTAGTTACTAACAAGATGCAGACGAGAAATTCCCAGTCCCAAGCCCTGCAGACTATCTAGTTATCCTTCCGCGGGTTGAGAGTATGATTGGGTACATCACCCAGGAGACGATATACCATTAGGTGACTTAGAGGGTGCAACACATGACAGTGTGCTGGAAATGTGCTCTACTCGTCGGTAAGCTACAAGTCCATTAAAGCACCCAGATAACGAGACTGCTTGTGACTGGAAATTCTCCATGTTCTAGTTTGGTCCAATCTTTAGCCTAATCCATATTTAGTGTGAATTCCTGGCCGTGGTACCCAGGGAGTCACGTCCTAGGCATGATGCAAGACAGGACAAGTAGATTTGCACAAGCAACAAGAAAGAACACCCACGGTGTCAGGGACAAGTCAAGTTAAGTTAAGCTAGCTGTCGCAACAGCATCGAGTTATCAGGTTATCAAGTCAAGTCAAGTCAGGAGTGCGCCATGGCGGGCCACTATCTAGTTATCAAGTGAATCAAGTTATAAGTAGCAGGTTACAAGTTTTCATCTCAGGTTATGGCCAGGATCAAGAAAGCTAGGCACAAGCCAATTCCTAGAAAATTCGTGTCAAGACGTGTCGGGTCAATTCAAGTCGTGTTGTGGTCAAGAAATCTCAGAAAATACAAATCAACAAGAGAAGGCAAAGACCAAGGGAAAACCAAGGGGTACCATGGCACAAGGTGTGCTAAGTCAAGAGGCAGCCCAAAGGGTGCCGGGCTAGGGCTCGGGTTAAGGGGCGCGAGGGCGCTGCCACTAGGGTGCGCAAGGGGGCGCAGCCGCTAGGGCGCGCAGGGGCGCAGCCCCTAAGGTGCGCAGGGGGCGCAGCAACTATAGCGCGCAGGGGCGCAGCCGCTAGGGTGCACAGGGGGGTTGCGGGAGCAAACTGCGCGGGGGCACAGTAGGCCGGGCACGCTAGGCGCGCAGGCGGGGATGACGTGCGCGTAAGAGCGCAGCGCACGGGGGCGGCATGCGCAAAACGCGTCCAGCGTGGGGCTAAGCGCGCGCAAGGGGGCTGCGCAAGACGGGTGGATGGGCAGCGTGCAAGGCGCGCCAGCGCAGGATGAGCGCGCGCGCTAGGGCACGACGCAAGGCGGGCGGCTGGGCAGCGCGCAAGGCGCGCCAGCGCAGGACGAGCGCGCGCGTAAGGGTGCGGCGCAAGGCGGGCGGCTGGGCAGCGTGCAAGGTAGCGCCAGCACAGGACGAGCGCACTCGCAAGGGCACGACGCAAGGCGGGCCAGCAGAGAGGGTCTTCTTCTTCTCCATTTGTTGAGAAGGAGCTCCAATGGGTTCCAGAACTTTAAAATACCACAACTTGGCCATCACAACTCCAAATCCGAATTTGTAAAGTTCTATCTTGGGTGAAATTTGATTCTCCCCAACATAGGAACATCAAAACCCACAAAAATCCAACTTAAATAGATCAAAACCTTGTAAATCCGAAAATATGAGAAACTTAGATCTATGGAAATCCATGGACCAGAATAAAAAATGACAAGTTCTAATGTTGTTCTTCTTGGCCTAATCTAGTTAATGGACAAATAAAAATGTGGTACTTATTTGGTGGCAAGGTGCACTTGCCTATGGTATTGGTGGAGGAAGGAGGAAGAAGAAGATGGAGAAATTAATGGAAATTATGGAGAAGAGAGAAAGTTAGGTGGGAATTTAATAAGGGTGGGTTGTGGTGGAATGAGGGTGGAGTATAGGTTAAAGTGTTCTTTTGGGCTTAAAACCAAACCAAACCAAACCAAACCAACTAAAACCGAGCCGAGCCGAAACCCAAATACGAGAAAACTCAAAAATTCCACAAGTCGAGAAAATAGAAATACATGGCAAAATCCAACTATGAGAATGAATACGAAATACGGGAAATGAGGGTAACACTATGCGGCTGTCAATTTTCATACGGCTACCCGCTTCATGCGGCTGTCCGCTTCATGCGGCTGTATCCTTCTTGCGGCTGCTTCTTTCATGCGGTTGCCCACTTCATCCGGCCGCACCCTTCATGCGGCTGTCCGCTTCAGGCGGCTGTCTCCTTCATGCGGTCGCCTCCTTCATGAAGCTGCTGCCCCTATGCGGCGGTTACTTTCATTTGGCTAGGACTTGGAAGTCACCCGTATGCGGTTCACTTAGACCATACTCATGCGGCTCTGCCAAACGCCCCGCTCATGACGGTTGAGACATGTGATAATCCTCATGACAAGTTGAGACATGTGGCTGTCTTATCCCCTCGGAGTTATGGCTGCTCACAAATCTTGACAACCAGATTTAGTACAATCACCATTATTACTCAAATCAAATCAGATTTGTTGTGATTAAGTAAATGGGACACGTGGCAGGAGATCCGAGCTTGTCATAACAGATTATGAGAATTTATTACAATCAGCATTAATTGCCCATACAGATTTGGTGCAATCAAGAATCAATTGCCCAGATGTAATACAATCAAGATTAGTGGCCCAGATGATTGGCCGCCGACTTTTCAAGGAGGGAATCATTGCAAACCCTAATGATCATACCCTACTCCTATAAATAGCAAGGTGCCATTCCCTTGTAGAAGGATTGGATCCAGAGAAACAAAGAAAAAAGAATATAGCAAGGTGCCATTACCTTGTAAAAGAGATCCTCTCCACCCGGCTGGACACACAGAGAAACAAAAAGACGCGCACAGAAGAGTCTTCCCATCCAGAGAGTATTTCTTCATCCGAGCCAAGGCAACGTCTGATCGTCAAAGGAGTAAGGCAGAGCGGCCGTCGCTTTCCCGAGCCTCTACCATCACCCCCAGAATCAAAACTAAACAATCGTACTTAGACTGCTATACCTAGGTTTTCGTCCCTAGGCTTTCTTTGTACGAGCGAGTTTGTGTTGTAAAGTAAAAGTCCAGTCCTACCATATAAATTGTTCTGTTCTTTTATAATTAATGACAAACACGATGGCGACTCCGCTGGAGACTAACTTCTCCACGGCTGAGGAGTTGGTGATGCAATCAGACACAGCCAAACTTGGCTCCACTCAACAAATGCTGGTCGCCCGGTTCGACCAGCAGGCGTTTGAAAAAATGCTCTCCGACGGGAGCGCTGGCCCGGTCCAGCAGCGAGCCCGCACGAAGAAGGCCTGCAGGGAGTGGAGACCCAAATCATTTGCTCCTCCCCAAGATCTCAAAGAAGTACTCTCTGTTACCCCAGACAGCGGAGAAGTCTCGCGTGCGGCCCCACTTCAGACCACAGAGGACTCTGCTGTCCCCAAGTCCGGCAGAAGAAAATACTATAATGCTGGACTTGCACGGGCAAAGAGGAACTCTGTACAATCCAAGCCGCATAAAGGCGCCAACCATATGGGGAAAGCTCATGCGGCCGCAACTATCAACCGCATGGAGAAAACTTATGCGGCCAGAACTGCCAGCCGCATGCAGACAGCCTACATGACCATGACTTCTAGCCGTATACAGAAAGTTCATACGGCCACAGAGGATAGCCGCATGCAGACAGCCTATACGGCTACACATACCAGCCGCATGCAGACAGCCTGCACGGCCACCGATCCTAGCCGCATACCATCTACTCCATGCAGCTCACGGTCAGTTTTTGATCTTCTCTCGTACGATCCTGACCATGGAGGCTCTCTGAAGCATATGCCAGACTCTGTTGTGACCAGCTTGGACTCTTCCTACTACGCACTCTCAGGTGCTAGAAGGAAGAAGTCTCGGGCAGCGCGGGCTCGACGAGCTCAGTCGACTGTCCCAACTTTCGACCACCAGGGCATCCCGCTGACTATTACTCGGTCCCCTGATGGAAAGTTGTATAGAACTACCTGTATCCAGCCCCCGACGGCCAACGAACGGGATAGTTATCATGAATCTTCCAACAAGGATCAGGGGCAAGTACTCGTGCTACCCCCACATCACGGAACAGACAGGAGGCCAACACACTCATGTGCTCAGGACTCCCCAGGCCACAAAGCAGGTGACTTGCGCAACGGGATTCTTCACAAGCGTAAGGAAAGAGACGAAGATTTGACATACAAAAAGTCCTATCAAGGACATCAATGCACCCAAGTCATTGTCAACTATTGCTGCAACAAGGCAGTAGTACAAAAAGACCGACAGTCCGTCTTCCAAAGGTTGCAACACCAAAGCTCAGAAGAGGGGGCGCTTCTCGTCGCCTCTTACAATTCTGCTCTGAAGATTCCTGGCAGTGGTAGAGGGAAGAAAATAATATCTCCAGCCCGAAAATTTCAACCGGCGTAACCAAGAAACTTTCTTCTAAACGGTTGTCTACCACCGTTACAGGAGGAGTTTACAAAGGTACCCCCTCAAAGACAAAATCTGCCACACTTGGAGGCATCGGAGCCGGGAGTAGCACTCCTCCAAAAATCCACGACAATTCGGTGTTTCAAGAAGACAATCCAGGAGAAACGGTTCACCCAACAGATGCAGCAGACCCCGACGTCCCTGAGGACGTCCCCAACTTCCAAGACGAGGCAAGCTCTGAAGCTGGGGGTACCACTCTTTCTGAGTTCGAACCAGAGGAAAATATTCCCACATACCCGGACGACTTCTCTGTACAAGGGTATGACTCAGAGGGCACGTCCTCTACCGTTCCTTCTACCTCTTCTCATATGAGGACGGTGTTTATGACAAATAGCAACCAAGAGGGCCCCAGTGATCGCCAACGCATCGACACTCTGGAGGCCATACTGCATGCTTTGGTCAAGTCTATGGATGAGATCAAAGCGGCCATTCCAACTCTACAAGGAAGAATGCCTGGCCAAACAAGCTTGGGTCCCGCGGTCAATGCGGACTCGAACTCAGCTGTACCAAACTCGGGCGATAATCCTCCTGAAATATCGGCTTCTACCGCTGCAGACGAGGCCAGGGAGGCAAGAAGAGAGGTCCAGGAGTTTCGGGCCATGTTCCATCCCCGAAAAAATTGCCAAGACCTCAGGATATGACAACCGTATCCCGCTGCGTGGAGAGATGTTCCCTTCCCACCAAAATATAATCCATTCCACATCAATCCATACGATGGGAAGACATCTGCAAGCAGGTGCATCACCTACTTCAAAGTCACAACCGACCATCTGCCTCATGACGACGCCACCCTTACGCGGCTGTTCATCGAAGCATTAGAGGGGGTCGCTTTCGACTGGTACCGTAACTTGCCGGACAATTGCATCCACTCCTTAACCGGCTTCAAACGTATATTCCTGGAGAGGTTCTACGAAGTAGGACAAGACGTGACAATGTCCACCCTTATGGATGTTGTTCAGGAAGAAAAGGAGCTGACAAAAAACTATATCGAGCGGTTTCGCCAAACCGCGATAAAGCTGCCTTCCGGTAACCCTGATTCCTCTTTGATTGAAATTTGCCAAAAGAGACTGCTTCCCACAATCAGCCTCTGGATGGGCAAAAGTCAATTCAAGGATTGGAAGACGTTCATCATCAGTGCTACTAGCACAGAAGACAAGGTGAAGAAAGTCCGTCAACTAGGATTGTACATCTCGGAAGGGGAAGACAAGGGCAAACGCCCTAACGTCAACAACAACAACGGTGGTAACTCCTCCAGCAACCGAGACAACATGGGCAAGCAGGCTATGGTGGCCGACACAGCCCCAAATCCCGAATCAAAGCCAACAGAAAAGCAGTGGCCTCAGATGACCTACTCCTTCGAGGATGGCCATGTTAAACCCATCTTAGACATGCTCATCCAAGGAAAACGAATTCAGCTCCCTCCTTCCAGGCATGAGCCTCGTCCTGCAGACTTGAGAACCCCAAATACTGCCAATATCATCGCTATGTCCACCATGCCATACATGATTGCTACCAACTGAAGCGATACATCCAGCATCTCATCGATTCTAAACCCATGGCCATTAATTTCGAAGAGGTGATCGTAGCAGCCAACATGGTGTCAGTACAATTCGGCAACTTCCTTCCGACAAAGACTCAAGACGGAGTAGTACCTGTCCCCCGAGCAAGGATGGAGGTCGCTAACCTTCCACCTCCCCGGGATCAAGCTGCTGGTCTAGTGCCCCTTACCACATCACGAGGGGAGATCATGTGGGTCCATTCGGACTTGGTATCTAAGGTGACTCAGTCCGTACCTCCCTCCACAGCAAGAAGAAGAATAGGAAAGTCAAATTATGCCGCACGATCTCGACAGAGGTCGAGGAAGCTACTGCTGTTGTTACCCGCTCCGACACCCAAACCCAACCTCCACCGGGTAACTCAGCTGAGGACAATCAGCCGACAGCCGCTGATGCTCCTGGACCTTCGCAGCCTTCGACGACCGACAAGCCTAGGTCGAAGGAGACCCGCTTCGACAAACCACTCCGAAGGGAGGTGCCTCATGGGCTGGAGAGGCCATACAACTTTGACATCTTGGCATAATTGGCCAACACACCGGCCAAACTATCGCTATACGAACTCCTGAGACTCTCCAAGGATGTTCGTGTCGCACTAAGCGAGTCACTTCAGAATGCCGACGCATATCTAGCTCAGTCCAACCTCACTGGTGAAAGCTCGCCTGCAGATCTCCAGGACAGCGCTTGCACAGGGTCAATGCCGAACATTGTCTTCACTTCGTAAGATATGCTCATCAAGACCAACCTGTACGATCGCCCTATGTACTATACTGGGTACATTGGCGATATCAAGGTAGATCGGATGCATATTGATCCCGGTTCTTCCATAAGCATCATCCCGAAAAGCTTACTACACTATCTGCGCATCCCAATGCATCGCCTGACGCCAACAAGCACCGCCATTAGCGGTTTCAATTCGGGCAGGAGCTACCCGATTGGAAAGATTCGTCTAAAGTGCCAAATCGGCAACCTTCAGTCAGAAGTAACCTATTATGTCATAGATGCGGATACTTCCTATAATATTCTCCTGGAGTATCCTTGGATACACGATTATATGATCGTGCCCTCCACACTGAACCTGTGCTTCAAGTACGTCGACAAACACGGCTTCGTGAGAACAGAATTTGCCGACATCGATCCCTTCAAAGGGGTCGAATCCTACTACTCAGACTCATGCTTATATGAGAAGTCGAAGAAGCATCTCGCCGAAGGATATACTCAAGCTCAAACTGAAGCATCATCTGGATCAGAAGAACCTCTGACGATCCACCTCCAAGCCCGCAAGCCTGGCATAACTGTGCCCCTTACAGCCACTCTGCGTAAGGACGCAATTAGCCTCTATGTACAGGAGGAACACATGGTAATCCGACTACCAAGGTCTAGCCAAGTGCCAATACCCACGACAGAGCCACTAACAATCAGGCTGTCTAAAGCTAGCCAGCAACAAGCAGAGGAGCACAATCCTTCTGTCAAGCCAATGACGATCCGTCTTTCCAGGATGAATCGGCAGCCGAGCACTAAACCAGGGACTGCTAGCTAGCCAACAACTCCCCGCCCAGTACCGACCACCAAGCTAGGGGTGGCTAGTACACCAACGACTCCACGTTCTGCTCCACCCATGGAGCCCCTGATGATTAAGCTGCCTAAGTCACCCTCTCAGTCCTCATTTACACAAGGGGTAGCTGAAGAAGAGTCAGAACTGGCCAAGTATATGGCTGCTTACACTGATGTCCCATCCGCAGATGATGTAATCCCACTGGAAAAGATACCTTACTTCATCAATAAAGGGCTGTCTTTGAACTACCTCGAGCTTAATAAGCTTTGTACAATGTATGCTATGGAACACGGTATAGGCACTCACCTACACATGTAGGTGATAAACGTCTACACTGTAAACCCACTTACTCCAGTGGAAGATGCTTACCGCATAGTCGAGGGAGAAGACCATCCAATCATCTTCGGCCGGAAGAATGATCCATAACCTTTCAAGGTAGAAGAAGTTGATCTCGAACCCGACACCGGATGATTGCCCCTTTATTTGTATAGTCCCCGATCCAAGTACCTTATGTAAAAACAAGGATATGATCTGGAAACTACACCAGGCTTGAACTACGACACTGGACGGCGATTACCCTTACAATCGCCGGTCCCGGCTGGGAAACCACGAGACTACTACAACAAAATCAGATATGGGCTAGGTTATGTTATACCGGCAACAATCCCTAAAAGCTCAGACGAAGAATGCGACTGGCATTCACACTCAGCCGGATCACCTACTTTCGATTCAGATGTCAGCATCGGGGACATGCTCAGGCAAGTTTGGTCCGTCAATATGGCATTTGCCGACGCCTACGAAGAAGGTGAAGACATTCTCGAACTTCTTGCATTAGATCTATGGGCACAACAACTAGATGCGCAGTGGGAGAAGCGGTTCGAACAAAGAGAGCCTCCCACCGAGGATGAGGTTGTACAAGTCGATCTCGGTGATGAGTCCTCTCCAAAGCCTATCTTCGTCAGTAAGAATCTGACAGACGAAGAGCGAGAATCACTACTGTAACTCGTCAGAAAATACATCGACGTATTTGCCTGGAGCTACGAAGATATGCCAGGACTAAACCCCGAGATTGCACTTCACAAACTAAACATCTGTCCGGACGCAAGACCAGTCAAACAACAGCAGCGACGATTTTGTTTCGACGTCATGAATGCCATTGAAGCTGAGGTCAACAAACTGATAGCCAGCGGCTTCATCCGTGAGGAAAAATATCCTGACTGGGTCGCCAACATAGTACCGGTCCTCAAGAAAAGTGGAAAGATTCGAATTTGCATCGACTTTCGCAACCTGAACGAGGCGTGTCCTTTAGAGTTCCCTCTCCCTATCACGGACATTATGATTGACAACACCTGCGGCTTCGAGCGCATGTAATTCATGGATGGTTTCTCGAGATACAACCAAATCAAGATGTCTCCCGACGATGAGAAGCACACATCATTCCGAACACCGATTGGCACATACTATTACACAGTCATGTATTTCGGTTTAAAAAATGCTTGTGCCACCTATCAAAGAGCTATGAGCATCATCTTTAGAGACCACTTGCACAAGACAGTGAAATGCTACATCGATGACATTGCCGTCAAAAGCCGCTCTAAGGAAGATCATCTGCATGATCTGAGGACAGTGTTCGACCTGATACGAGCGCACAATTTAAAAATGAATCCCAAAAAATCCTTCTTGGGCGTATCCAGCGGAAAGTTCTTGGGTTTCATCATCACCTCCCAGGGTATCCACGTAGACCCTGAGAAGACGAAGGCAATCATGGAGATGGGTCCCCCAAGAAATCTCCGTTAACTCCGAGGCCTTCAAGGGAGGCTAGCCTACATCAGGAGGTTTATCTCTAACCTCTCCGGACGATGTCAACCATTCACCCACCTTATGAAGAAAGGCGTTTCGTTCGTATGGGATGAAGAATGCCAGCGTGCCTTTGACAACATCAAAGAATACCTGACGAACCCTCTAGTCCTGGTAGCCCCGATTACTGGAAGACCATTCTTGCTCTATGTACGAGCGATGGAACATTATCTCGGTGCTCTGCTAGCATAAAACAACGATGCAGGCCATGAGCAAGCTATATATTACCTCAGCCGAATGATGATGGGGCCAGAGCATCGATACACTGCCGTAGAGAAAGGGTGCCTTGCTCTGGTATTCGATATTCAGAAGACGCGACACTACGTCACAGGACAAACCATCTACGTCATATCAAGAGTCAACCCCCTCAGGTTCCTCATGACTAAACCAAGCCGCACTCAGCTCTCGTCTTGCTACCTGGGCGATATTATTGTCCCCTACCACATGATCTTCGTTCCGTAAAAGGCTGTTAAAGGTCAAGCTCTGGAAGACTTTTTAGCAGCTCATCCAAGTTCGGAGTCAACCAAAATAGACAAAGAGATTCCAAACGAGGTCGCTAATTCAAATATCTCCTCCCATGGTACCATATGACGAATGTTCTTCGGCGGTGCTTCTAGAACTGGGCCCAAGGGCAACATCGTCGCTGGAGTCGAAATAGTGCTAATTTCTCCCACCGGGTTGGTGGTCAATCGAGCCTATTCCCTCACAGAGCCCCGTTCAAACAACGTGGCCGAGTATAATACTTTGGTCATTGGCCTCCGACTTGTAAAAGAGCTGGGGGTAGAGTACCTTGAAGCATACATCGGTTCGCAGCTAATCGTCAATCAGATCCGAGGTTCATACGAAGTTCGTCATGAAGATATGATCCCCTATCACCAAATAGCAGTTGACATCATCTCGTCCCTGGAGGGGTTCTTCATAGAGAATGTTCCCAGACTCCAGAACATTGAAGCCGATGCCCTAGCAGGCCTTGCCACTTCCTTAGCAGTTTCGAATCATGCTCATCATCTGGTTGACATCATAGGCCGTGAGTTGGTCTGTCCCAGGAATAATATTCAATGTGTTGAGAGTTACTCCATGCGGACAGCCAACGAGGCACTAGACTGGAGACAACCATTCATCGATTTCATAGTCTATGACATCCTGCCAGAGAATCCGAAGGAAGCCACTTCTATCAGATGACGTTCCCTCAGATTCTTCTACGATACAGAGACAAAAATGCTATATCGACGATCATACGATGGATTACTGCTTTGATGTCTGTCGAATATAGAAGCTAAAAAAGCCGTGTGTAAAGCTCATGATGGCATCTATGGGGCCCATCAGCCTGGCCCGAAACTACAAGATCGCCTTCGCCGAATGGGTTACTACTGGCCCATAATGGTTGTAGACGCAATAGACTATGCACAAAAATATAAAGCCTATCAAGTCCACACAGATTTCATCCACCAGCCATCCGAGTTTCTACATCTAACGGTGGCATCCTGGCCCTTCGAAGCATGGGGAATGGACATCATTGGTACGATCACTCCACCTTCGTCCAGAGGACATCGTTTCATACTCGCAATCACAGATTACTTCTCCAAATGGACGGAGGCTGTTCCGCTTGCAGAAGTAAAGACTTCAAACGTGATCAACTTCCTCAAGCATCACGTCGTTTATCTCTTTAGACTGCCCCGAAGGATCATCCATGATAATGCTCCGCAGTTTGCAAGCCACGTCTTCTATCGATTTTGTGACAAATACCGAATCCAGAATATTGCTTCAACACCATACAACCCAACGGCTAATGGTCTGGCTGAAGCATTTAACAAAATAATCATCAAGCTTCTCAAAAAGTTCATGTCATCAAACAAACGCGACTGGAATAAAAAGCTCGACGAATACTTGTAGCCATACCGCACTACAGTACGGATGACCACTGGGAACGCGCCAATCTTTCTGGTATATGGGAGTGAGGTAGTTCTCCCATTAGAAACTCAAATCCCCTCGCTCCGCATCGCTCTCACCTATCGGTTGACAACAGATGATAATCACCATCGCCGACTGCAAGAGTTGGAGGCCTTGGATGAGAAGCGCCTATTAGCTCAACAAGAATCGAGCTGTACCAGGCACGCATCTCCGGAGCCTTCAACAAGAAGGTTAAAATTAGAACATTCCAAGTGGGCGACCTCGTTCTGGCGGTTCGGAGGCCGATGGTTATGACTCACAAAACCGCCGACAAGTTCCAGCCAAAGTGGAAAGGCCCGTTCATCATCGATGCTGTATTCTCCAATGGAGCTTACCACCTCACAAAACAAAATGGAGACTTGCTCATGTTGTCCATCAATGGCAAGTTCCTAAAGAAGTATTACGTCTGAAATGACATCTGCTAGGGTGTTGAATTACATACCCGCTGGTACCGCTGAACTCACATCCTGCCTACAAATCTGCCACAGCAATGAGTTACGTACCCCTAGTACCGCTGACCTTACATCTCGAAAATAAATCTTTCGAAGCAATGAGTTACATACCCTCCGGGTACCGCTAAACTCACATTCCGACTACAAATCTTCCAGAATGACGAGTCATGTACCCGCTCGTACCGCTGAACTCACATGCTGACTCCAAAACCCCCAGATTGTCGAGTTATATACCCGTAGGTACCGCTGAACTTATACTCTGATCACTATAGATGAATCTATACTGCGTCTTTTAGGTAGTAAGTCTTGTATGATTATACCTCTGAACTTTTTTCCCGAAAAGAGCTCTCCCCTTATGATCCAATACCCGCACTTTTAGTGCACAAAAAGGGTAACATATCCACAGATTTTCTAAAACAACCACGTCGATGCTATCTCTGAGTTATTCCCCTTCCATCAAAATAATCCACCCCTCACATAGAACCTCCATGTCCTCATTACCTCTGAGTTGTTCTATATTCCCTTCATGGATCCCACTCCTGCCATGTCCTCATTACCTCTGAGTGGGAAGGCTCCATCGAAGAAACCTTCATATTTACCATGTCCTCATTACCTCTGAGTAAGTATGTTGGTTCCCTCCCAACTTATTATCCGTATCCATAATCAGGGTACGCCAAGGATAATAGGTCCACAAAAAGTCTCTCATTGGGGCAACTACTACAAAGCAAAGAATAGAGCGAATGTATTTCGGTCATTCAAAAGCGGTTACATTCACATGACAACATCTCATGAGCAAGTCGAAAAAGTCCTCTATCATTTCATTCAGACCAAAAAGAAAAAGATTACATTGATGTCCAAAAGAAGCAAAACACAAACTGCAGCTAAAGACAGACAGAAATATTAAGACAAAAGACGGACATTTATGAGAGCCCACGAATCCTAGTTGCGGGGGCGCATATACCAATCCCTCAAATATTTTGCATATGAAGGATCTACTAGAGCAAAATCCTCGTCCGGAGTAGGAAGGTCAGAACTCCCAGTACTACTACCGTCAGACTGGGGCTCCTCCTTTACAACAATGGGTGCCAGCTCTCCTTTCTGTTCCTCCGTTGTTGGTATCACCTCCTCCTTAACAAACGATGACTCTTGTTTGAGAGGAGGCAGCAGCTCCTCCTTCACAATGATCTCAGCCTTCGGCAGGGATGCTACAAGAATCAAAAATAAAAAGAAACAAAGTTAGATGGTCAGAGCCTTATGCGACCCAATCCAGACAAACTCATACGGCCCTGTTTGAGAGGGCTTCATGCGGCTCGCTTCATAGGGACTTATGCGGCTCTGTTCGAAGGGTTATTATGCAGTTCAGTTCGTAAAGCATCTATGCGGCTACTAGACAACTCCCATACGGCTCGGACATGGAGTATACCCCCATACGGCTCGAATATGAGACGAACATGCAACCCCTACAAATTGAACAGTTCGACAAAAACGAGAAACGCATTAAAGGCTTGTGCATAAAGCATGCAACAGAGCCGTCTTTGGTATGGTTTTAAAATATGTGATCCACCCAAACCCTTATCAGCAATGGGAGTGAATGTCGGGGTGAACTTCAGACGCCGTGGCTGATGAAAAAGCCACTCCTTTACCCTTTGCTGCAGTCGCAGCCTTGGAAGACTTGGGGCCATTGTCGATGATGATCGGAGAAGGGAGACGAAGGCAAAAATCTAGGGCAAGAAGAGTTGAAGGAAGAAGAAAGTGAAGAAGTGTCTCTACCCAAAAGACGCTCTTATTTATAGGCAAAAAGGGGGCGCTTCGATCCACGTGCGGTAAAACTGACTCTTCGGTCATCGAGGCAAATCCGAGGCAAATTCGAACCGACCCTTGGGATCCTGCCCCAAAAGGCGGCTTTAAATCTCAGGCAAATCAAGGGCAATAAATGAGATACATACGTGGCAAGAAGACGTGGCAGAGAGCATATGCGGCCAGACAGGCCATGTGGCCAGAAATGGCCCATACGGCTAGCAAGGCTATGCGGCCAGAACATCTCATGCGGCTAGCAAGGCCATGCAGCCAGAACATCTCATACGACTAGCAAGGCTATACGGCCAGAACATCTCATGCAGCTAGGAAGCCCATGCGGCTAGAATACCTTATGCGGCCTGAATACCTTATATATAGCCATGCTTATTATTCAAAGTATTTCAATTTTTCAAATTAAAAAACTTTGAAGGGGGTTTTGTAGAAGTATGGAAAACGACAAAAAAAATCCATGCTGCTCCAAACAGAGGGAGCCTCATGCGGCTCAGAACTTTATGTGGCTCGAGACTCCCCAACAGCTCCATGCGGCTCGGGCAAAGACACGCGGCCCACTTCTACTCCCAATTAATTGCTCTGACAACAGCTCTGACGCAATGAATGACAGCTCTGACATAAAAGTTGGAATGATGATGGCATGCTGCTTGGGAAAAACAAAATCTTTCTGGCAGGATCCGTCAAGTCCCAAGCACCCCTATGCGGCTGCTCGCTCCATGCGGCTGCCATCCCTATACGGCTGTCAATTCTCATGCGGCTGTCATCCCTATGCGGCTGTCAATTCTCATACGGCTGCCATCCCTATATGACTGTCAATTTTCATGCGGCTATCCGCTTCATGCGGCTGCCCGCTTCATGCGGCTGCCAGCTTCATGCGGCTGCCCGCTTCATGTGGCTGCCCACTTCATGCAGCTACATCCTTTATGCGACTACTTTTTTCATAATGCTGCCCACTTCATGCGGCCGCACCCTTCATGCGGCTGTACCCTTCATGCGGCTGCCTCCTTCATGCGGTCGCCTCCTTCACGAAGCTACTGCCCCCATGCGGCGGCTACCTTCATGCGGCTAGGACTTGGGAGTCACCCGTATGCAGTTCACTTAAACCACACTCATACGGCTCTGTCAGACGCCCCGCTCATGACGGCTGAGACACGTGGCGATCCTTATGACAAGTTGAGACACGTGGCTGTCTTATCCCCTCAGAGTTATGGCTGCTCTCAAATCTTGACAAGTACAATCATCACTATTACTCAAATCAAATCAAATTTGTTGTGATTAAGTAAATAGGACACGTGGCGGGAGATCCGAGCTTGTCATAACAGATTATGAGGAATCATTGCAATCAGCATTAATTGCCCATACAGATTTGGCACAATCAAGAATCAATTGCCCAGATGTAATGCAATCAAGACTAGTGGCCTAGATGATTGGCCGCCGACTTTTCAAGGAGGGAATCCTTGTAAACCCTAATGATCACACCCCACTCCTATAAATAGCAAGGTGCCATTCCCTTGCAGAAGGATCGGATCCAGAGAAACAAAGAAAAAGAATATAGCAAGGTGCCATTCTCTTGCAAAAGAGATCCTCTCCACCCGGCTGGACACACAGAGAAACAAAAAGGCGCGCACAGAAGAGTCTTCCCATCCAGAGAGCATTTCTTCATCAGAGCCAAGGCTACGTCTGATCGTCCAAGGAGTAAGGCAGAGCGGCCGTCGCTTTTTCGAGCCTCTACCGTCATCCCCCAGAATCAAAACTAAACAATCGTACTTAGACTGTTGTACCTAGGTTTTCGTCCCTAGCCTTTCTTTGTACGAGCGAGTTTGTGTTGTGAAGTAAAAGTCCAGTCCTCCCATATAAATTATTTTGTTCTTTTATAATCAATGGCAAATAATATTGCCAGTATGCTGATACCAGAATATCGGCTGACGTAGGGGCTGAAGCCAAAAATAGACGTTTTATTAACATCGTTGGATCTAAATTAGTGGTCCAGATGCTTGCAGAATCATGGGACTTTACATAGGTTTTTTCCTAACCTAAACTTTTTTCATAAGATCATAAGAAGAGAGTTCTCACCATTTACAACTTTCAATTAAGAGAAAAAAGGGATTGGTGGCAATTTTATAGAGAAATTATTTTGAGGATACCATTGGTGATGGGTTCTCATCATATCGTCTTCATTAACCTCTTGTTATCCATTTTCATTAGTTTGAGTAGTTGCAGTGATCCGGTTGAATTGGTGGAAAAATTTGTAGAGGGTGTAATATTCTATTCCATTAGTGAAGGATTTTTTTTAGTGTTGGACTCTGATCGTACCGTGGTTTTTCCTGTAATAATCTTTTACGTCAAAAAGTGATTGTGTTTGTATTTGTTTTTCTTTGTGTTTCTGGAAAATTGGTTTGTGTGACTTTTCTTCGATTCTCTCATGGTCTCTTGGTTTGGTGAAACAGATTTCGTGTTTCGTTTTCAACAATTACATGTTCGAAGGAAACTTGTCCTTTCGATTATTCCTCCAATTGTGTATCAGGCCGGGATAACTTTGAGGTTATGTGTGTAATCATTATCCTTGATGACTGAAGTTCAGTGTTTCCCTTCACCAAGGCCTCTTTGAGAATTTTGTTTTCATCTTCAATTGTGTGCAGTCTCTCAATAAAAGCCGCTCTTTTACTAGACATATCATAACCATTTTTTGATTCAAAATCCATTTACCTAATAGTCTCCACAAAATATCTCGTCTTATTTCTCCTTTGTCCAGTAACACAATTACCAAACATTTCAACCTTATTTCTCATTTTAGCTATAGCAGCAGGACCTAGCAATCGGTTTCAGACCATGACATACAACCTCTGGCATTTGGATTCTAGGCTTGTGATCTTGTTCAAACTTTTAAGATAAGTGCCTATGGGAAGCATCAGCTGATTTGAGATAGGAATTTCTATGGGAAGCATCAGCTGATTTCAAGATAAGTGTCTATAGGAAGCATCAGCCTTATGATCTACTATTGCAGTAAATATTGTTGGAGCTTTTCTTTGAACATATAGAGAGAGCTTGCTCTCAACACATGCATAGTATTATTTAGTCCCATATTGAAAAAGCACCATAAGTTGTATCTCAATATATACTTGGTATGCTGTTGAGAAGTGCACATGGGGTGGTGACCCTAAGAAGGGAACCATATGGGTGATTTTAATAGAAGATAAGGTTAAGACTCCATGGTAAAGCATTTATGCTTTTTGCTCTTAGAAATTAACTTCCATTGGAGCTAAGCTCCGTAGGGGCTTAGCGACTCGGATTCGGACTCGGACTCGGGCTCATGGGCTCATGAGGCATAGTGTGGCATTTTGTTGGCGCACTTAGCATATCAGCATAGCCATAAGGTGTATAGTGTGCTTAAGTTGCGCTCGTTGCGTGAGACTCTGCGTAGTCGATCACACGATTCTGTGCGCTAAGCGCTGTTAGCGTGCGTTATGCGCTAATTGGTGCGAGTTATGCACCACTTGGCTCAATCGGGTCTGTACACGATTTGAGCGGTTACAAAACGTTCGAAGTGATTTTTTCCATGTCCTGAACGTTCTACATACCAAGCAGTTACTAGGCGCACCAATATAAAGTCCCTATCTTCTCTCTCTGGTAACAGTACTAAGTATTAGAAATTTTCTTACGAATTTCTCTTAGTTCAAAGCAGAGAAGAGAGGTACTTTGTGAGCAGAGTTCCGCGTCATCCGAGGAGTCAGAATAGCGGAGTGTTCCGTAATCCTCTATTGAACTTGCTCGTTCCTGGAAGCTGTTCGTATGGGGCGAATCAAGCTTTGAGCGCCAGTGGTCATTCACCCCAGCAGGCCATTCTATCTATTTCTGTTTATCCGTTTTTATCTCGTTTTAAACGAGAACGTTTCTGATCCAATCAGAAAATGATAGTGGATCTTCATCGCTGCTGCTACGAATTCTTCTGTTCCTTCTTCGAAGTGACACATAGTATTCGTTTCTCAGAATCCACCTGGATCTCTGTAGTGCACCTTCTTTGAAGTTTTGCATAATTTTTAGTTTTCCATCAAAAAATTATGTCCCGAAACGAATAATCTCAAAGCTTGATTTCACAAGATTGAAAACTTTCGTGCTTCACTCATCAATCCTAACTTCTGTAAGTTAGATCAATTTTATGGAGAGCACTATCAAGCTTGGAAGATAAAGGTTAGCCTAAATCTTCAACTTTCTAAAGTTGACCACGTGCTAACCGAAGCAGAACCTGATCTCTGAGGGCCTACTCTGCAATGCAAGCCTAAGGATGGACATCAATGCTGGCCAGATGGTGATGTCCATAAAGGAAACATACTTTAGGAAAGCATTTTATACCGAAAGAATGTTTAAGAATAAGCTTGTAAATTAGTCCAATGTTGTTAAAGCAATCGCTTATTCTTCTTATACTCTTGATTTGGGGCATAATAGACTAGGACATGTTCATTGTAAAATAATAAACAGAATGTTTAGTCTAGGACTTATCTCCAAATGTGGAGGTAAGATAGAGAAATATGAAGTATGTGCTCAGATGAAGATCACAAGGAAACCCTTTCATTGGGTTAATCGAAGCACAAATCTTCTGGAGTTGGTATACTTTGATATCTGTGACTTCAAACAATTCTCTACAAAGGCCGAGATGAAGTATTGCATAACCTTCATCGACGACTTCTCAAAGTACACATTTGTTTACTTGCTGAAGGCTAAAGACGAAGCGTTCGAGAAGTTCAAAGAGTTCAGGGTCGAGGCTGAATGGAAAACTGGACAACAACTCAAGTGAATAAGAAGTGATCGAGATGGAGAGTATCGGCCTCATGAATTCTCATCGTTCTGCAAAGAACATGGAATAATCAATGAGACTATTGATCCATATTCTCCTTAATCTAATGTAGCAGCAGAAAGGAAGAATAGAACGTTGACAGAAATGATAAACTCAATGTTGTTGACTGTGGGTCTTTCAAAATGCTACTGGGAGAAGCTGCATTGACGGCCACTTTTATTCTAAGTAGAGTGCCTCATGCAACTTCAGACGTTACTCCTTATGAACTTTGGTTCAAAGTCAGACCTAACTTGAATGTTATTCGATTGTGGGGTTGTCTGGCATATGTAAAGCTTTTAGATCAAAAGATTCAGAAGCTGGGGACAAGGACTACGAAGACAATCTTCTTGGGTTATCCCGAGAAGAGTGATGCTCGAAGATTTCTTGATATTGAATCAAATCATATCATTGAATATTGCAACACAGAATATTTTGAAAAAAAGTTTGCACGGCACAAGAACATTGTTCTTGCGGATATTTCTGAGAACGATGAGGATGTGCAGGAAACTGAAGCTTCCAATGAGAATATAGTCCAAGAAGAAGTTGTTGAAACAACTGTTGAACCAGAGCTTATTGAGCCGTCAACTAAGCGAGTGAGGAGGCAGAAGGACTTCAGAAATGACTTTGTCACCTATCATGTGGAAGCAGACTCGCTTACCTATGATGTGGCGATGAAGACTAGAGAGGCTATTTTCTGGGGGAAGGCGATTGACAATGAAATTGATTCAATCACCTCAAATAATACTTGGGTATTGGTTAATCTTCCTGAATGAGAAAAACCCATCGGATGCAAATGAATCTTCAAGAAGAAGATGAAAGTAGATGGAACTATTGACAAGTTCAAGGCTAAGCTAGTAGCCAAGGGGTTTTCTCAGAAGCAGGGGATCGACTACTTTGACACGTGTGCTCTAGTAGCCCGGATGACCACCATCAGAATGTTGATTGCTCTCGTAGCAATACATAAGTTGGTGATACATCATATGGATGTAAAAATGATTTTTCTAAATAGCGAGCTAACCGAAGAGATTTACATGCGACAGCCAGAGATATTTGTCCTCAAGGGTCTTGAAAATAAAGTCTGTAAGTTGGTGAAATCCTTGTACGGTCTTAAACAGGCTACCAAGATGTGGCATGAAAAGTTTGACAAGGTTATAAGGTCAAATGGTTACGGGGTTAGTGAGACGGACAAGTGTGTTTAGTCAATGTTTTCAATGGAAGAGGTGTAATCGTTTGTCTGTACGTAGATGACATACTAATCCTAGGTACGGATATGGGGTGTGTCACGTAGACAAAAAGTTTCATCTCGACTAAGTTCAGTATAAAGACTTGGGCGAAGCTGATGTGATCTTATGGATCAAGATCATCCGGACAGACACTGGACAGGTACTGACACAGTTTCATTATATTGAGAAGATGTTCGTACGCTACGGGTATCAGTATCTTCTAGGGATCGATACGCCTTACAGGTGTGATCTGAAGCTGAAGCCTAATTCGAGAAAAAGCGTCAGGCAGTTGGAGTATGCAAGCGTCATCGGGAGTTTGATGTATGCTACTACTGCCACAAGGCCTGACATAGCATTCGTCGTGGAAATGCTAAGTCGTTTCACGAGCAATCCAGGCATTAAGCATTGGAAAGCTGTAAAATGGGTATTGAGATATCTCAAGAAGACTCAGACAATGCACTGCACTACATCGGAGATCCACCGGTAGTAGAAGACTTCAGTAATGCCAGCTGGTGCTCCGGGTTGGAGAGCGAGAGGTCCACATGTGGATTTATTTTCATAATGGGTGGAGATGCTATATCGTGAAAGTCAAAGAAGCAGACTATGATCTCTCGTTCCTCTATGGAATCTGGGTTCTTTACACTTGACACCACAGCGGAGGAAGTAGAATGGCTTCGGGAGTTCATGTATGATCTTCTAATGGTTGGGGCACAAATATCGAGGATTCTGATATACTGCAACAACCAGGCGACTGCGGCGGTGGCATCAAATGACCTCTTCAACGGAAAGAAGAGGACTGTGCGGTTAAAGCACAGGGCAGTACACGATCTCATCAAGAGAGGTGTCATTGTAGTGATTGATGTTCAGAGTCCGGAGTACCTAGCGGATCAATTCACTAAGGGCCTCACGCGCCTGCTGGTCGATAACACAGCTTGTAAAATAGGCTTGAAGGCATTCTGATATTATGTTATTACAATCCTACCATACAGTTTTATGCTTAGTTCAAAGAAAAATCTACTAGGCATCTAGCTTTCGGTTCAAGGGAGGACCACTAACTGGAAAAATATTAGAAACAGTAGGTAAATGTCCTCTGTGGCATGGAAAGGTTACGGACCTACAACCACTATTGTCTACTATATGTTTTCTTCGAAAAATGGATCTTGTAATTAGGATGGCTTAAACACCTTAATGAGTTCTCAGGCAGAGTGAATGCCTGGTGTGCCTTACATGAAGCACGGTAGAGCAGCACTATAATGAGTGAAACTCCATGCTACAGTAGGGTGACTCCATAATGAGGTTTTCAGGTAGGGGTAATGCCTCGACTTTGCTAGCCAAGTCACAGCGACGTTGCACCACAAATATACATGTAGCCTAATGTTGTACGATAAAATTAAGGAGTTGTAGATAGCACTACAAAGGGGAGGATGTCCTCATGTTACAGTGGTACGACATCACGATGAGGTACCTAGATGGCGATAAAGCCTCGGCCTTGCAAGCCATGTCATTGGGCGTATTACTGCAAGGAAGCCTAAGGCTTCATGTTGGGTAGTTTGGCACTACAAAGAGGCTTCTGACCTCATGCTACAGTAGTATGACACTACGATAAGGTTCCCGGGTAGGGGTAATGCCTCGGCTTTAGGCCATGTCATAGTGGCATAGCACCACAAGGGAAGCGCAAGGCTTCATGCCAAGTCTCTTAAATAAAGAACTCACCTATAGTGTATAGACAGAGATAGCAGGTCGTCTCTTGAGGGAAAACTTGTGGATGCCCAAAATTATACACTGGAACCAGGCTGGCACTGGGCCTTTAATGTACAGCCAGAAGCACATGTAACTATATTATGTGAGTGAGAAGAATTGTAGCTATGGTGCATAATTCATGGATTAGTCAATTTTTGTATTATAGTCTATTGTTTGACCCATGCGGGAAGAATTAAGTCGTCAGCGACATCTCTCCTAAAGCATGGTGGACAGTTACTATGGGGAACACTCAAACCCATATATCGATATATGTGGGGGATTGTTGGAGTTTTTCCTTTCACATGTAGAGAGAGCTTGCTCTCAACACATGCCTACTATTATTTAGTCCCAAATTGGAACAGCACCATGAGTTGCATCTCAATATATACTTGGTATGTTGTTAAGATGTGCATATGGGGTGGTGACCCTAAGGAGGGAACCATGTGGGTGATTTTACTAGGAGGTAAGATTAAGACTCAATGGTAAAGCAATTATGTTTTTTTGCTCTCGGGAATTAATTTCTATTGGAGATAAGCCCTGTAGGGACTTAGCGACTCGGACACGGACTCGGGCTCATGAGGCGTAATATGGCATTTTATTGGGGCACTTTGTACTTAGCATGTCAGCATCGTCGCTAGATGCATAGTGCACTTAACTTGCACTCGTTACACGAGCCTCTGTGCAGCCGATCGTGCACCTATTCTTGTGGCCCGATCGTGCGGCCAGATGTCCTGACTAATTGGCGTGGCCTAGTAGCGCACCCAGTGTCAGCCCCTGTTTTTCAAATTTGATTAAATTAGTATTAATTAGTTGCTAATGACATGTTTAGCTTTAAAATAATTTATTATAATTTTAGAAATTTTTTTAGAATTTTTAAATAGTTTTTAAGTTAAATTATATCATTTTGTAATTAAGTAAATTATTTTAATAGCATTTTGTAAATATTTAAATTATTTTAATAGTAGTTTGTAATTAATTCAAATGTTTTAATTAGTTTTTGCAAATACTTAATTTGTTTTAATGTCAGTGTCACGACCCGCACCCACCGTTAGGGTACGAGTACGTAACAGCGTCCAGCCTACGCCGCAGTGTCGGCGGTAGAACGCTGTCCTAGGTCAAGAACTATGACTAACTAGCATGAATACTCTCCAATAAGGAGTCCAACACAGAGGTACAACTCAATCACAAATCTAAGGCAGAATGTAGCACGATAAAAAGATAAGAGAATCCTCAACTGAGGTACAACAAAATGAATAACAATCTCAACATCTACCAGTCTCAATTCTCTAATTTATATACAACTCTAGAAATAAGACAACAACTAAACATGAAAAAAGAACAGACTAAGCTATCTACACTAAGCAAGGGTGCCATCCTCAGTAGCTGCCTGAACCTCCCAGGGGTCCAGGTCACGAGTGTCATCTAGGCAAGTTCCAAAGTAAAGGGTGCAGGGTTTCTCATTATCCTCTGTAAAATTTTCAACAGGTCCAGTCAGGACGGGAGCGAGCACAATACATCTCACGCAGATCATAACAGGTTAGAAAAATATAAACATGTAAGAGAGTACGATACATGAAACTGAAAGAAGATACATGATATAAACAGGAAGAGAGCTGTACTAGAATATCTACTATAAGTAGAGAGCTACCAGTGACTAGTGATTTAGAGTACAAAGTCGACATATGAACGGCTTGATTTGCACATGGCAATACTAAAGAGGTGTACATGGCTATTCTACTTTGGAATTGTTCACATGACTATTTATACTCCCCCAAGCCCCAATCAATACACAAGGATCCAGACAGGTTATGTTACGCACATGATTTTCACATGGAGCCCATGGATGGGTATACATGAAGTATTCACGAGGCTCAGAGAACTGAGTGCACATGAATTCCACACGAAGGCCCACGAAGGGTGTACATGAAGTATAGGTTATACATGAGATTCATGGGAAATACGACCGATCATGATAGCACATGAGAGTACACAAGCAAGCACGAACGAGCATGAAGCACATGATAAACATGGATAACATGAGAGCGAGGAATACACGATGTACATGAAATACATGGCACAATGTATCCGATGCTCCCGAGGGGGATAACATCTCAAGCAAGGATCCATATAGTATCAATCCGTGATAATGTCGTGACAGCATCAAATAAGGTAAACTAGAGCAGGAATATAATTCTAAGCAAGTTATAAAATAATCAGAGAATGTACTCGCCTCGTATCTGAATGTCTGAAGTAAATGTACTGTCCGAGATGAGATACCTGACTCCTATTTAGAGCAACACAAGTCAAGATGTATACAGGGGATGATAAATATAATCTACAATGCATCTGCATACTGTCTAGGTCGAACTAGACCAAAGTAAACTCTGGTCAACTACACTAGCCAAACTAGGTCATGACTGACCCAAACAAGTCTAATAAGTCTCACTAGGCCTAACCAAGCCTAGTCTAGCAATTACACACCAATCACAAGTCATACTAGACTATCAACACACAACATTGGTGTATTCATATCATACACATAGGCCTTATGCCCTAAAGTCCACATCACACATATTTTATACATTATATATCTATCTATATACAAATACATGCACATATCAATGGGAAAACTCTATTTATCACATTAAAATAATTAGCCATATATAATATATATATATATATAGAGAGAGAGAAGAGCATGTAATTGAGTGAGTGAGAGTGTCTAGAGGAAAACAGTGAGGGGTAAGATGTAGACTAATGAGTGGGTTTGCAATGTGTCATAGGAAATTAAGTGATAGTGTCTAGTGCTAATGTTGCTTGGTGTGTGTGTGTTGTATACTAGTAAAGTGATGTGAGCTTGTGATAGAGAGTGTTGTGATACAATGTGAGGCATGTGTGTGTCAAATATAAGAGTGTGTGACATATGGTATGTGAGAGAGAGAGTGTGATGCCATATGTGTGTGTGTAAATGTGTGATGCATGAAAACAGTGACTACACTAAGAACTGGAAACATGGTTCAGTCAATGGGAAAAATAGTGAATGAGGCCCTAAGCAAATCTGGAATGATACACCTAACTGGAACCATCCAACTCAGTTCCAGTTAGCAATGGATCATTCAAACTCAAGTTGTACATATAACAAACCACCCTTAGTTATCAGCCTATTCTCAGGTTTTTGACATAATTCATGAATCAAAACTTAGTTAACAGGAACTCATACAGGGCAAGGAAAATGAAAATCAATGTATCAGGGAACATTTCAGGTATAAGGACTGCAACACAACTAATTCCCAGGTTATCAACAAGAATCTCAGATTATCATGTTTGCATTATTGAAATCAATTCAAGGTAAACTCAGTTTTAGAACTTAATCTCAGGTTTTAATTGACAGTAAAAAAACTTATATTTAGATCAATACTGTCCAACATCTCATTCAAAATCCCAATCAATTCTAGTTTGACCCATTGAACATATATAGCAAAACAAACTTATTAACAGGTTTATAGATTTCAGAAAACAGAACTTGATATCATTCATCAACCTAACTGGAAAAGAAAACAGTTAGCAATGGTTTTCAGTTTTCAGTCCCTTTCCTTTAAACTCAGAAATTGAACCCCAACTACATCAAAACATTCCCAATCTCACCATACACCTAGATAACCATATAGGTGAACCAATTAGAGTTTTAAACTACATTATTAATCAGTATGCAAGGGTTAAATATGAAAACAAAATCGAAATTAAAGTCTGGAACAGAACAGTGAGGGAAGTACTGATATTAAGTATCAGGATTTTGGGAAAAAAATGAGAATTCATCAATTAAATTAAACTAATACGCCAAATCAGTGGTAGGTAATGCAAGCATATATTGTGTACGTGTCATACAATATATATGTGTCCACCCAAGTGGACACAACGTGTCCAAACAGAATGTGCACACACACAGACACAGTGCACAGGGCACAGCGTCGTGCAGCGAGTACGAGGCCTCGTGCTCGCGATACAACGCAACACTGGCCTCGTGCTCGTGCCCCTAGGTTCGCCCCATGTAGGGCTACCTACGTGGCACCCTGCACGGCCGTGTCGAGTCGCACGGACGTGTCGAAACACGCGTATCAGAACGCTGCACACATGTGACACTGTACAGTAAAAAAAACCAGTACGACATTGATTCCTCTCTCGACACGCCACGTGGTCACCTGAAATTTGACATGTGGAGTGTCAGACACTGCCCCAAGGCGTGTGTCAAATTTTACGTATCCTGGTTGCGTGTGGTGTCCGATACAGCCCTCGAGTGGCAGGGAAGCTGTACTATACAGAAATGCTTGGGTTTCGTGTCCCATAGCATGTCCGACACACAATAAATCATGCTCAGAGTTACAGAAATGGATAAGCGACACCAAAAACTAAATTTTTATTCAATTACAATTCGAAATTAACACAAAAAGTTCTATTGAGGCATTAACACAAACACAATGAACAGGACACTGATACGTGTCCTGTTAGGACACAAAATGACACAAAAACCTGGGGATTCCTATTCCTATAGTTAGATTAGGTCTAGGGCTCCCTATACATGTAATTAAATCAGAATTCCATGGTGAAAGTAGAGAGTTACCTCTATGCATCACAAGCCCTCAAAAGCTCTTCAAAGAGGGAAATTCCACAAGCCACCAAGTCAATCAAATCAAATACAAATCTGTGATTGGACTCCACTAACAGTAAGAGAACATTGATTAGGTCCTAATGGAAGAAATTTCATTCAAAAAGGAGTCCTATTGATTAAACTAGGAAAGAATTAAAAGAGGCTTACCTATTTCCTTAAGAAAATGAAGAACTATTAAAGAAAGAGGCTCAATCCCCAAAGAGGCATTATATAGGCAAGGAGGGGTCTTTTGGCTGGTCATAAAGTTAGGGTTAGGGTTTTTAGGTTTCATCCTATGGCTAGGATTGAATCAAGGGAAAATAGATGGCCTAGAACAAAAGGTTCTATCTTAGTCCTTTGCAAATCACTTAACCATGACTAAACTTGACTTAACCCCTTAACTAACTCATCTAATTCTCAAAGTGGCTCACTAAGTTAGTCATGACTCATCTAGGTTAGGGCTAAAACAATCACATGGCAATTAATTAAATAATATTAAACCACACCATTTAATATAATATACATTAAATTTCAAATAATTTTAATAAATTCAAATAAATTCAAAATAACCAAATTACCCTCAAGCTAAATGTACTAAACAAAATCTCTATCCACATGGTTAGGCTCTAGGCAGACAGTCACTACGGCTCACTAGCAAAACACCTAAAATCACAAGTCATGACTCAACCAGTTTTTAAATTATTTAAAAATTATTAAAATTTTACCAAAAATTATATTATTAAACTAATTACCATAATTAAATGATTTAAATACAAAATTTTAAAATTATCCTCATTTCAAAAACTGGGTGTTATAATCCTACCCACCTTTTAAAAATTTTGTCCTCGAAATTTAAGATGGTAGCAGTCCTTCTAGGTCAAACACCCCACAATCAAAGTCTCAAACATACCATCAGATAATCATATGCGTCTGTCCAAAATCATGATACTCAGAATCTTCGTCGTGCTAGTGAGCAAAGCTACGATAATCAGAGAGTCCTCGACCAAGGCATATATCTCTAGAATCATGGTATTTAAAATTTTTGCATTGCCGCATGCTTGGCAGCGAAAACCTTAAATTCCTACACCCGAGAAATACAGCCTAAATCTGACTATATGTCCTCACTATGCCAGCTAAACACGACCATCGAAGATTCTCAATTCCATAACCAAGGTGACCTAGTCCATATGATTTATCCCAGAAGAAAACTAACATAACACAAGAACAACAGGACAAAATTGATAAATCAACAAGGAGCAGATAGAATCGAAATTTTAAGGCAGTTATAAGAGGCAGCTGCAGAAATGGAATCAAGGAACGGAACCTGCAACTAGATCTCCAACGGCCTGAGCATCCTCGACTATCCTGGCGAAAGCTCGCTCTTGCTGGCCTCCCCTGGCCTGCTGCTGATGCTGCATGTACCTCTGTTGCTGAGTTGGTAAGGGTAATTCCGTCTGCTGGTCTACCGGAGCCCTAGCTCATGCTCCCTGAACTGTCTGTCCCGATGACTCGGGACACTCTCTCTGACGATGATCGGATCCTCTACAAAGCAAACATCTGCCCAGCCTCTTTCGGCATTCGCCCCAACCATGCCCTAGTCTCTTACAAAAAGGGCAAATAATAACTAGTTGCTGTTTCGGGGCCTGCTGCTGAATCTGTGGCTGCTGTGTCTGCTGAAAGGGTATACGGTCCTAAGACTGCCGCTGCTGAAGGTAGACCCTCGACTGCTGGTACTGCTGCTGAAACTGCAGAGGTAGCATCTGCTGCAGATACTGCTGCTGACTCTGCAAATGGGGTACCTGCTGCTGAGTCTGTAGGTAGGGCCTCTTGGCCGGGCCCGCACTACCACTGGCTCCCTGAGTATCTAGCCTCCTCTTCTCCTTCAGTCCAAGATCGTCCTGCGCTGTCATGGATCCTACTAGAATCTGCTCGAAAGTTGCGTCGCGGTCGCTCTTGGTATATGACTCGATTTCCCTGATCAAACCCCTGCGGAACTTCCTCGCCTTCCCGACCTCGGTAAGATCCTCGATGAATCTGCTCAAACGGCTGAACTCTCCAGCATACTCCTCAATGGTTTGGTTCCCCTGAACCAAACTCTCGAACTGTGCCTCCAGAGCACGGAGAGCTGTATCAGGAAAGAATTTTTCCTTGAATAGTTTCTTGAATGCTGCCCAAGTCTGACTGGCTGTACCAACCCTCGGGTCCGTCTGGTACCAGGTATGGGCCAAGTCCTGCATCTGACTGGCGGCTGCCTCGATCTGCAATCCGGCTGGTATCTGTGACAATCTGAATATCTCCTCAATGTGCTCTATCCAATCGTCAGCGTATATGATGCCCTCTGTACCCTTGAAGTCTCGGGGTCCCATCTTCTTGAAGGATTGGATGTCTGGAGTCCTCGGCTGATACGGCTGCATCTGACTTCCCTGTGGCTGAGCAGCCACTAGCTCTACTGTCGTCCTGACCAACTAATGAGTATCCTGCATGCTCTGTCGGATATCGGCAGACTGGCGCTGCTGCATCTGTCGCTGAGACTCCAAGAACTGCTGAAAAAGGGCAAACATCTGAGCCGGATCTACTGTCCCTGAAGGTAACTGCTGCAGGTACATATCTGGGATGACGGGAGAAGACCTCCGGACAGGTGGAGTTGCACTCCCAAAAGCTGTAGAAGCTCCTATATGAGCAGAAATAGAGGGTGCTATGGTCCCAGCATCCACAATCGGGTGAGGGGTGGTAGGCCTCTCACCAGCGTCTGTTGAGCCAGAGCGATGCGATCGTGTCTCAATCACCATCCTGGAGACAGATCAAACAAGGAATCAATACTGAGATAGAAATGATAATTCAAGGGAGGACAGTTATTCAAGGAAGTATCAGGAATTCAGATAGCAGGAATCCAGTTAGAGTTTTTCCTAATGCGATTGAGTACCTCAAAATAACTCTTAATCCTACTGCATGTTGTAGTGGTACTCTAGTTCGAATACCAATACACAAACTCGACCTGCATGGGCCACCACTAAAAACGTGTCACGACCCGCACCCACCGTGAGGGTACGAGTACGTAACAGCGCCCAGCCTACGTCGCAGTATCGGCGGTAGAACGCTGTCCTAGGTCAAGAACTATAACTAACTAGCATGAATACTCTCCGATACGGAGTCCAACACAGAGGTACAACTCAATCACAAATCTAAGGCAGAATGTAGCACGATAAAAAAATAAGAGAATCCTCAACTGAGGTACAACAGAATGAATAACAATCTCAACATCTACCAGTCTCAATTCTCTAATTTATATACAACTCTAGAAATAAGACAACAACTAAACATGAAAAGAGAACAGACTAAGCTATCTACACTAAGCAAGGGTGCCATCCTCAGTTGCTGCCTGGACCTCCCCAGGGGTCCAGGTCACGAGTGTCATTTAGGCAAGCTCCAAAGTAAGGGGTGCAGGGTTCCTCATCATCCTTTGTAAAATTTTTAACAGGTTCAGTCAGGACGGGAGCGAGCACAATACATCTCACGCAGATCATAACAGGTTAGAAAAATATGAACATGCAAGAGAGTACGGTACATAAAACTGAAAGAAGATACATGATGTAAACAGGAAGAGAGCTGTACTAGAATATCTACTATAAGTAGAGAGCTACCAGTGACTAGTGATTTAGAGTACAAAGTCGACATATGAACGGCTTGATTTGCCCATGGCTATACTAAAGAGGTGTACATGGCTATTCTACTTTGGAATTGTTCACATGACTATTTATACTCCCCCAAGCCCCAATCAATACACAAGGATCCAGACAGGTTATGTTACGCACATAATTTTCACATGGAGCCCATGGATGGGTATACATGAAGTATTTACGAGGCTCAGAGAACTGAGTGCACATGAATTCCACACGAAGGCCCACGAAGGGTGCACATGAAGTATAGGTTATACATGAGATTCATAGGAAACACGACCGATCATGATAGCACATGAGAGTACACAAGCAAGCACGAACGAGCATGAAGCACATGATAAACATGGATAACATGAGAGCGAGGAATACACGATGTACATGAAACACATGGCACAATGTATCCGATGCTCCCGAGGGGGATAACATCTCAAGCAAGGATCTATATAGTATCAATTCGTGATAATGTCGTGACAGCATCAAATAAGGTAAACTAGAGCAGGAATATAATTCTAAGCAAGTTATGAAATGATCAGAGAATATACTCGCCTCGTATCTGAATGTCTGAAGTAAATGTACTGTCCGAGATGAGATACCTGACTCCTAGTTAGAGCAACACAAGTCAAGATGTATACAGGGGATGATAAATATAATCTACAATGCATCTGCATGCTGTCTAGGTCGAACTAGGCCAAAGTCAACTCTGGTCAACTACACTAGTCAAACTAGGTCAAGACTGACCCAAACAAGTCTAATAAGTCTTACTAGGCCTAACCAAGCCTAGTCTAGCAATTACACACCAATCACAAGTCATACTAGACTATCAACACACAACACTGGTGTATTCATATCATACACATAGGCCTTATGCCCTATAGTCCACATCACACATATTTTATACATTATATATCTATCTATATACAAATATGTGTACATATCAATAGGAAAACTCTATTTATCACATTAACACAATTAGCCATATATAATATATATATATAGAGAGAGAGAAGAGCATGTAATTGAGTGAGTGAGAGTGTCTAGAGGAAAACAGTGAGGGGTAAGATGTAGACTAATGTGTGGGTATGCAATGTGTCATAGGAAATTAAGTGATAGTGTCTAGTGCCAATGTTGCTTGGTGTGTGTGTATTTTATACTAGTGAAGTGATGTGAGCTTGTGATAGAGAGTGTTGTGATACAATGTGAGGCATGTGTGTGTCAAATACAAGAGTGTGTGACATATGGTATGTGAGAGAGAGAGTGTGATGCCATGTGTGTGTGTAAATATGTGATGCATGAAAACAGTGACTACACTAAGAACTGGAAATAGGGTTCAGTCAATGGGAAAAACAGTGAATGAGGCCCTAAGCAAATCTGGAATGATACACCTAACTGGAACCATCCATCTCAGTTCCAGTTTGCAATGGATCATTCAAACTCAGGTTGTACATATAACAAACTACCCTTAGTTATCAGCCTATTCTCAGGTTTTTGACATAATTCATGAATCAAAACTTAGTTAACAGGAACTCATGCAAGGCAAGGGAAAGGAAAATCAATGTTTCAGGGTACATTTCAGGTATAAGGACTACAACACAACTAATTCCCAGGTTATCAACAAGAATCTCAGATTATCATGTTTGCATTATTGAAATCAATTCAAGGTAAACTCAGTTTTAGAACTTAATCTCAGGTTTTAATTGACAGTAAAAAAAACTCATATTTAGATCAATACTGTCCAACATCTCATTCAAAATCCCAATCAATTCTAGTTTGACCCATTGAACATATATAGCAAAACAAACTCATTAACAGGTTTATAGATTTCAGAAAACAGAACTTGATATCATTCATCAACCTAACAGGAAAAGAAAACAGTTAGCAATGGTTTTCAATTTTCAGTCCCTTTCCTTTAAACTCAGAAATTGAACCCCAACTACATCAAAACATTCCCAATCTCACCATATACCTAGATAACCATATAGGTGAACCAATTAGAGTTTTAAACTACATTATTAATCAGTGTGCAAGGGTTAAATATGAAGACAAAATTGAAATTAAAGTCTGGAACAGAACAGTGAGGGAAGTACTGATATTAAGTATCAGGATTTTAGGAAAAAAATAAGAATTCATCAATTAAATTAAACTAATACGCCAAATCAGTGGTAGGTAATGCAAGCATATATTGTGTATGTGTCATACAATATATATGTGTCCACCCTAGTGGACACAACGTGTCCAAACAGAATGTGCACACACACAGACACAGTGCACAGGGCACAGCATCGTACAGTGAGTACGAGGCCTCGTGCTCGCGATACGACGCAACATTAGCCTCGTGCTCATGCCCCTAGGTTCGCCCATATAGGGCTACCTACGTGGCACCCTGCACCGCCGTGTCGAGTCGTACGGACGTGTCGAAACACGTGTATTAGAACGCTGCACACACGCGACACTGCACAGTGAAAAAAACTAGTGCGACATTGATTCCTCTCTCGACACGCCACGTGGTCACCTAAAATTTGACATGTGGCATGTCAGACACTGCCCTAAGGCATGTGTCAAATTTTACGTGTCCTGGTTGCGTGTGGTGTCCGATACAGCCCCCGAGTGGCAGGGGAGCTGTACGGTGCAGAAATGCTTGGGTTTCGTGTCCCAATGCGTGTCCGACACACAATAAATCATGCTCAGAGTTACAAAAATGGATAAGCAACACCAAAAATTAAATTTCTATTCAATTACAATTGAAATTAACACAAAAAGTTCCATTGAGGTATTAACACAAACACAATGAACAGGACACTGATACGTGTCCTGTTAGGACACAAAACGACACAAAAACCTGGGGATTCCTATTCCTATAGTTAGGTTAGGTCTAGGGTTCCCTATACATGCAATTAAATCAGAATTCCATGGTGAAAGTAGAGAGTTACCTCTATGCATCACAAGCCCTCAAAAGCTCTTCAAAGAGGGAAATTCCACAAGCCACCAAGTCAATCAAATCAAATGCAAATCTGTGATTGGACTCCACTAACAGTAAGAGAACATTAATTAGGTCCTAATGGAAGAAATTTCATTCAAAAAGGAGTCCTATTGATTAAAATAGGAAAGAATTAAAAGAGGCTTACCTATTTCCTTAAGAAAATGAAGAACTATTAAAGAAAGAGGCTCAATCCCCAAAGCGGCATTATATAGGCAAGGGGGGGTCTCTTGGCTGGTCATAAAGTTAGGGTTAGGGTTTTTAGGTTTCATCCTATGGCTAGGATTGAATCAAGGGAAAATAGATGGCCTAGAACAAGAGGTTCTATCTTAGTCCTTTGCAAATCACTTAACCATGACTAAACTTGACTTAACCCCTTAACCAACTCATCTAATTCTCAAAGTGGCTCACTAAGTTAGTCATGACTCATCTAGGTTAGGGCTAAAACAATCACATGGCAACTAATTAAATAATATTAAACCACACAATTTAATATAATATACATTAAATTTCAAATAATTTTAATAAATTCAAATAAATTCAAGATAACCAAATTACCCTCAAGCTAAATGTACTAAACAAAATCTCTACCCACATGGTTAGGCTCTAGACAGACAGTCACTACGGCTCACTAGCAAAACACCTAAAATCACAAGTCATGACTCAACCAGTTTTTAAATTGTTTAAAAATTATTAAAATTTTACCAAAAATCATATTATTAAACTAATTACCATAATTAAATGATTTAAATATAAAATTTTAAAATTACCCACATTTCAGAAACTGGGTGTTACAGTCAGTTTGTAAATGTTATTTGCAAACTTAACCTTGGGAGGGATCTAAACCTAAAGACCTAAATCCTACGGGCCTAATTGCTAAACCCTCTATCCACCCCCGACGACCGGCCAGCTGCCCCTCCTACCCCGACGACCACCGACCTATCCCCGCCTTTTTCGGCCGACCTAGACCGACTCGACCGCCCTAAATTGCCTATAAAGACTCTCCGACTACGAAACCCTAACCCAAGACTAAAATCTGACCACCAAGACCACCGTCTCCCTCATTTCTTCCTTGACGTAACCCTAGCTCCGACGAACCCCTCGTCCAGCCTCCATCGCAGTCGCCACCGCCCCCAACAGCCACCAGTCGATGCGCCACGCCTAGCTGGACCCAGCGCCACCCAAGCGCCACAGCCACGACGCCCCTAGCCGCCACCAGCACGCTCGAACCCCCCTGCTGTTCTATTTTATTTTCTTTTTCTTTTTGTTTTCTTTTGTTTTATTTTATTTATATATATATATATATATATATATATATATATATATATTATATATATGTTGTATTATATGTATATATATACTGTATTTGTATATATATATTTTATATTTAGTACTTTTTTATATTATATATGTGTGTATATATATATATATATATATGTATTTATGTATATATATGTATATATGTATATATGTTCATGTGTATATATATTATTATATATATACTGTTATATATATGTATACAATATTGTATACAATATTTGTATATATATATATATATATATATATATATAAATATATATATATATATATATATATATATATATATATATATATATATATATATATATATATATATTTTATAGTTAAGTATTTCTTATATATATATATATATATATATATATATATATATATATATATATATATATATATATATATATATGTATATTTAATATATGCATGTATATATCCATTATATATATATATATAAATATCTATGTATTTATATGTATATAAATAAATGTTGTTGTTATATATTTATTTATGTATTTCAAACTCTACCTTGTATAAATTATTACTATGTAAAATTTCACATGTTATTTTTATTATATTATAATTTGTGACTTGTATATTTTTATCACTTTAAAAATATATTATTATTTAAATTCTTGTATTTTATTGTTATGGCCAATTGATGTCCAAACGTAGCATGGGTTTTTGGGCCCGATTGTGTCTAATACATTCAGAGTCTGTAAAAGTCATATTGGACTTGATTTATGGCTCTGGGTCCTGTATCTGGACTTCGGTTCAATTCGAATACATGGACAAAAATAGTATATAATTAATTAATTATTTTCCAGAAACTGTTGCTTGCTGTTTTTGAATTTATATATATATATATATTTCAAGTGCCGTAAAAATCTGGAAAAAATTATATTAGAATACTTTGTTAATTTAGACAATTTATTATAATTTTTCCAGAATTTACTAAGTGTTGTTGGTATTTTATAAAAATAGGAAAACAGAACTCATTTTTACTATATTTATGTTTGCTAATTTTTAATAAATATTTATGAGGGTTTATAAATTCCAGAAAAATTAGTATAAATTTCTATAATTAACAAGAATTATTTTGGTACTTTATTTTATATAAAATGGAGCTTTTTGCCTATCTTAAAAATTATTAGATCATAGTGTACAGTTTGATTTAATTATGACATAATTACGACTTGCAACTTTTTATGTTATTTTGAGTTATAGCCGTATGGAACCTCACCCCGCACTAGTGTAAAGACCCTAGAAAGTTAGTTTGAGTATTGTGTTACCCCACATTGGTCTCCTATGCTAAAGTCACCGTTTGGCTAGGTGTCCAGTTAGAAAGTCATATTGCACCACTAGTGTCGTAGTGTTTAACTTAGTATAAAAACTAAGTTTATGTATTTATTTCTACAGTGACGAGTTACCAGGCATCTATAGCATTTTATCGCTGCTTTGTTTTGCTAGAGGCAAGTACTTTCTACAAACTTTACATACTATTACAACAATGAACTGCGAATCCAACCTTGTTAAATGCTGATCCTTGGCGTAGCAAGTTAAACCTTCATATGTTGTATTACTTTCAGCCACTACCATGTTTAGAACAGTTTTATATCTCTCACATGATTAGAATCTGGGTATGGAGAAACTGTTAGTAGCGTACGTGATCATGCCCCCTTACTCGTAGGTACGTACCGAACAAGGTTGACATTTTATGTATACCTTGTCGTAGGCGCACCAGTTGTATTTGTACGTATGTACATCTATCGCTTGTTTTACTTGTACGGAAGTATATTTTATATACTTGTACCATAGTACATTTTACACCTATTGACGATCACGTACCTGCTACAGTTTTAAACATTACATATGCATCTGTCTCTATGACATATGTGTCCTTGCCACGATAGATTATGATGTACCATGATTCCAGTTTATTTATATTCCTGTTCATTTCATGTTTCGTATATTTAGTTTGCTAGAATCAGTACTTGCTTCCGTCCTGACAGAATAACGTTGTAGGTATTCTTACTGAGGAGGAGTTGCTCTGTGACTCATATTATGGAGTTACTGTCGAGGACCAGGCTTTGCCTTACGAGAATGTACCTGCGAAGAACCTCGTCTAGTTGTCTATTTACTTTAGACTTTTGAGAGTAGTCATGTATTAGACTATGTATTTTATAACTGGACCTGTATCCAATTTTATATTTAAGACTTGTACTTGGACTTATTATTATATTAGATGACTTTTGTGTTTGGAGCATCTATGACTCTTCTTCATTTATAGAACTGTTAGCACATTTAGTCTTTTCTTGTTATCTCTAGAACAGCTTACTGCACTTTATCTTAAGCATAGGCTGGACATGACTCGGCCCGGCCCAACAATTTAGGTAGCGGGTCATGACATATTTTTAGTAGTGGCCCATGCAGGTCGAGACTAAATTGTTTAGTTACGTTATTGTACCAAGCATACCTGTAATTAGAAACTTAAGGTAATTAAACAACAATAGGAATGACGCTTAGGACATCTAGAGGAATACTAGGATTGCAACATAGAAATACGTCACATGCTTGCTATTATAAATTAGATTTTCTTGTCTATGACTGTTTACTTTAAAGAGTCCTTATAAGTCCTTTTTATTTTATTTTATTTTAGATGGTGGTTACTCGTTCATCCCAGTATGTCACACCTGAGAATGGCACACTCCCTATCCAGTCAGCTGACCAGTTGACCGATACACCTCCACCTCCACCCACCATATTCCCCCACTCCATAAATCTACAAACCCAGATGCCTCCACCACCTTCCATATCACAGTCCCAGCAGGACCCGATACTCCCACCACCACCTATCACTATACCTGTCCAGGCTTCCGTCACACTTGACGGGAACCAACTGCTCACTCTGATCCAGGGGTTCCTAACAACCCATCAGGAGCAGACTACCCTATTCCGCCAGAGCATGGAGCGTTCTGAGGAACGTACCATAGTCCCACCACCTGTAGAGCCACGGCAGAGAGTGGGGACAATCAAGGACTTCATGGGTCTGAACCCCAAGGAGTTCTTAGGGACTGAGGGCATAGTTGTAGCAGATGACTGGCTAGACTCGATAGAGAGAAAGCTCCTTGGAGCTAGGTTGCTGAATGACCTCCAGGTCGAGGCAGCGGGGTTTCTGCTGACAGACTTGGCAGGAGTTTGGTTCCGGAATGAGCCACTATTTGCAAAAGGGAGGGCCACTTGGGATCAGTTCAAGACCCAGTTCAAGAAGAAATTCTTCTCGACCACCGCTAGGCTAGCCATGGGGCTACGATTTCAGAACATCCAGCAGGGGAACCTTTCTGTCGACGAGTATGCGGTAGAGTTTAGTCGCCTGAGCCATTTTTCTTCTAGTCTGGTTGCAGACTCAGAAGAGATGACACGTCGGTTTTGCCATGGTCTAGTTCCAGACATTGACATTCTTATAGTGGCGAACGGTACGACTGACTACTACCAGAGCCTAGAGTTGGCCCGGAGCATAGAGGAGCGTCTTTAGTCTTGCAAGAGGCCCGCTCCTGTACACCCCGAGGGACCGTCTAAGCGTCATGCTTTCCAGCAGAGAGCGCCAATGCCGTACCAGCAGACTTACCGTCCCCCTACACCACATCATCCGACCCCGCCAGTTAGATCCCCGGGACCCCGACAGCAGCAGAAGGGAGCTATGTGTTCTTTCTGTGGAAGACCAAGGCATGATTACTCCATCTGCAGAAAGCGGTTGAAGCAGTACTTAGTTTGTGGGTCTACCACCCATCAGATTCGGGAATGCCCAGTAGCCAAGGGACCTAGAGGGCCGCTCCCGACTCAGCAGTAGAGGTTTGGGCAACATCTGCAGCAGCAGAATGGACCCCAGGGGCAGGCTTATAGCCTAGCCCTTGAGCCGTAGCAGGTTTCGGATCCAGATTACTTGGCTGACGTCATCACAGGTCATGTTTATTTGCATACTTTTCTAGCTCTATGCTTGTTTGATTCTGGTGCATCTTATAGCTTCCTGTCATTAGAGTTTTTACATAAACACCACTTAGTAGCTACACCTATCGAGGAGATTAGTAGAGTAATGACGGAAGGAGGACCAGTGCCTATTAGAGCTATCTATAGATGCTCTATTACTATAGCCGAGAGAGAGTTCAGGGGACGATTCTTTGTGATGCCACTCCCCGGTTGTGATATCATATTGGGGATGGACTGGATTAGCTATGCCCATACAGCTATAGACTGTCATGAGGGTAGTATTTGTTCAGTCCCCCAGGCACAGCACCATTCAGTGTCAGGAAGACAGGGCCGGAGATCAGCCTAGAGCCGAACTGTTGTGCGATAGTTGGGGAGTTAGCACCGCCACACCCTATCATTAGGGAGTTTATGGATGTATTCCCAGAGGATCTCCCAGGACTTCCACATGACAGAGATGTGGAGTTTACTATAGATTTAGTATCGGGTTCATCACCAGTATTCCGGGCTTGCTATAGAGTGAACCCCAAGGAGGCCGTAGAGATGAAAGAACAGATTGATAACCAGTTGAAAAATGGTTTCATTCGATATAGTGCTTCTCCATGGGGAGCGCCAGTACGCTTTGTGCCTAAGAAGGATGGTACAGTTCGATTGTGTATTGACAACCGGGCGTTGAATGCCATCACCATTAAGAACAAATATCCTCTGCCCAGGATAGATGATTTGTTAGACCAGGTGAGTGGGGCAAAAGTATCTTCCAGGATAGATTTGAGATCCGGGTACCACCAGGTGAAGGTCAGGACAGCAGACATCCAGAAGACGGCGTTCAATACGAAGTACAGGCAGTACGAGTTTATAGTGATGCCATTTGGTCTCACAAATGTGCCAGCTGTCTTTATGAATTTGATGAATAAGACATTTCACCAGTATCTGGATAAGTTCGTCATAGTATTTATCGACGACATCCTGATATACTCGAAGACGCCGGAGGAGCACGCAGTGCACTTGCGGACAGTTTTGGGGATTCTGAGGCAGGAGAGATTATATGCCAAATTATCGAAGTACGAGTTCTTTTTAGACCGAGTGGATTTTCTCGGCCATGTAGTTACTGGTAAGGGAATCTCGGTGGATCCCAGGAAGATTGCTGCAGTTGAGACATGAAAGGCTCCGACGTCAGTTTCAGAGATCAGGCGCTTTCTGGGTTTAGCCGGCTATTATAGGAAGTTCGTCCAGGACTTTGCTAGGATAACTGAACCCATGACGAAGCTGACGCGGAAGGACGCAGAGTACATTTGGTCAGAGGACTGCCAGACAGCATTTGAGGAGCTGAAGAGGAGGCTGACGACCGCTCTAGTTCTGACATTACCTTCACGATCTGGAGGTTTCACCTTATACAGCGATGCTTCGGAAAAGGGGCTAGGATCTGTCCTACAGCAGCATGGAAAAGTGATTGCTTATGCATCTAGGCAATTATGGACTCATGAGCGGAACTATCCTACCCATGACCTAGAGTTAGCTGGGTGATCTTTGCACTCAAGTTATGGAAATATTACTTATACGGAGAGCGTGTGAAAATCTTTACTGACCACAAGAGCTTGAAGTATGTGTTCACGCAGAAAGAGCGGAACATGAGGCAAAGACGATGGTTGGAGTTGATGAAGGACTTCGACATCGATTTACAGTATCACCCCGGGAAGGAAAATGTGGTGGCGGATGCGCTGAGTAGGCATCCGATGGCATGGTATCTGATGATAGATCGGCATTTACGGGAAGATCTGGAGAAGCTCGGTATCGAGATAATTCGGCCAGGATCAGTGATATAGATGATGGCGCTTGACATCCAGTCAGGTTTGATGGAGCAGATTAGGGAGGCACAGTCTACAGATGAGAGCCTTCGCAGACTTCGGGCCCAGGCTTTAGCTGGATTACTGGATGACTTCACTATAGCAGAGGTTGGATCCTTGAGGCATGGCAGCCGATTGTGCATGCCGAATGAAGAGCTGATAGAGGCAGTCTTACAGGAGGTGCACCGATCGAGATACTCTATTCATCCGGGTGCTAACAAGATGTACGTGACTTGCGGGAACATCTTTGGTGGCACGGGATGAAGAGGGATATATCACATTTATTTCGAGATGCCTAGTTTGCCAGCAGGTCAAGACCGAGCGCCAGAGGCCAGCTGGTCTGTTGCAGCCGTTACCCATTCCCGAGTGGAAGTGGGAACACATTACGATGGACTTCGTCTTAGGGCTTCCTCGTTCCCAAGGAGGGAAGGATGCCATTTGGGTTATCGTGGACAAGCTGACGAAGTGTGCGCACTTCATACCCTTCAAGGTGGGGCTTTCTACCGAGAAGTTGGCAGAGTTATACATGCAGCAGATAGTGCGCTTGTATGGAGTACCAGTGAGCATCGTGTCAGACAGAGATAGCAGATTCACGTTCCACTACAGGAGGAGCTTGCAGGAGGAGTTGGGCAGTCGGCTCAAGTTTAGTACGGCGTACCACCGGCAGACAGATGGGCAGTCCGAGAGGACGATACAGACGCTGGAGGATATGCTGAGGACTTGTGTGCTGGACTTTGGCGGATCATGGGAGAGCCATCTATACTTGGTAAAGTTTTATACAACAACCGCTACCAAGCCATCATCGGTATGTCTCCTTTCGAGGCACTATATGGACGACGATGCCGTACAACGCTCTTTTGGAATGATGTTGGGGACAGAGTCATGCTTGGGCCAGAGATGATCACGGATGCAGCAGAGAAGGTCAGGATGATCAGAGACAGGCTCAGAGTAGCTCAAAACAGGCAGAAACACTGGGCCGATGCTGGTCGCAGACCAATAGAGTTTGCAGACGGTGATATGGTGCTAGTAAAGATATCACCTACTAGAGGGACGATCCGGTTCGGACGAGGAGGCAAGCTGAGCCCCAGATACATCGGGCCGTTCGAGATACTTGGCAGGATCGGAGAGGTAGCTTACAGGGTTGCACTTTCACCCATCCTAGCTGGAGCTCACGATGTCTTTCATGTGTCTCAGCTGAGGAGAAATGTTCCGGACCCCAGCCACGTGCTAGATCATTCAGAGTTGGAGATCAGACCGAGCCTTGCAGTTTCTGAGCAGCCAGTGGAGATATTAGACAGGAGGAAGAAGAGGCTGAAGAACAAGGTTATACCCTTAGTACGAGTAGCTTGGAACCGTCACTCCCCGGGTGAATCTACTCGGGAGAGGGAGTCGGATATGAGGGAGAGATACCCTTACATGTTCGATCCAACCGCTGCGAGGGAACCACCCGTTCCCGCTTGATACCCTAGAGGTTAGTTTCGATCGTAGCCTTAGTCATTTGTTGCATTGCCTGTTATGTTAGAAAATTGTAGGGTCTTCAATCCTTGTGAATTTCGAGGACGAAATTTTTCAAGGAGGGAAGACTTGTCAGCCCCTATTTTTCAAAATTAATTAAATTAGTATTAATTAGTTGCTAATGACATGTTTAGCTTTAAAATAATTTATTATGATTTTAGGAATTTTTTAGAATTTTTAAATAGTTTTTAAGTTAAATTATATATTTTGTAATTAACTAAATTATTTTAATAGTTAAATATTTAAATTGTTTTAATAGTAGTTTGTAATTAATTCAAATGTTTTAATTAGTTTTTACAAATACTTAAATTGTTTTAATGTCAGTTTGCAAATGTTATTTGCAAACTTAACCTAGGGAGGGACCTAAACCTAAATACCTAAATCCTAGGGGCCTAATTGCTAAACACTTTACCCATCCCCGATGACTGGCCAGCCGTCCCCCCCCTCCGACGACCACCGACCTATCCCCGCCATTTTCGGCCGACCTAGACCAACTCGACCGCCCTAAATTGCCTATAAAGACTCCCCGACCCTGAAACCCTAACCCTAGACTAAAATCTGACCACCACGACCACCGTCTCCCTCATTCCTTCCTCGCCGTAACCCTAGCTCCGACGAACCCCCCGTCCAGCCTCTACCGTGTAGAAGCATGGAATTTCAGAACCCGAAAGTCTATGCGCCAGACTACATGTGCCAAAGTTTGGACAAAGTGCTTCACAGCAAAAAGCAACAAATATATACATTGAAAGAGGACTTTTTATTTAACATATAAAAGTCTATTACATGTCTAAGGAAGATAGTACAAAGGAGAATTTCTACAAAGAAAGGATCCTAAGTCTACAGCCAGCAACCACCATGCGCCTCCAGTCAGGCGCAGCAATAACCATGCGCCCTCAACTAGGCACATCCCGCCAAGCGCACTCAGTAGGGCGCATCCTTTCAGCAGCTCAGTCATGTGCATCCCCAGTTATGTGCATCCCTTCAGCAGCCCAGCACCGCTATTTCGATCTACAGCTCTTCCGGAGTAACGGAAACAAGGCCCGAGCATCCCTATCTTTGGATGCAACAGCCACCTCCCGCCTGCCTCGAAGCCCTCGACTCCATCTTTTGGATGTAACAGACACCTTCAAGTGCATCAACGAAGACACTGCGTCGCATCTTCACCCTCGGGAGCATCTCGTCAACATAATGCATTCGAGCACACAAGTTCATGTCGGAAAGACCTGTGAGAACGAGAGGCCAACCCTCTCTCTATACCACTATTTATAGGCCGGGCAAATCAAACCCATGCGCCAAGTGGATGGCTCTCCGAATTTTGTGCAATAAATTTGTATTAAAAGGATGAACCGGATGCTTCGAATTCAGCCAAGTCAAAACGGCTATTTAAAGCACTCGAAGAACGTAACAGTTGCACCATCAAAGACGTCTCACGAAGCGATGCGCTGGCCAGACCGTGCATCACACAGACGCGCCCTTCTACATCAAGCGCATAACACAGATGCGTCCTTCAGTACCAAGAGCATCATAGGGTTGCGCCTCCATGCATCCCCATACGCCTAGTAGAACGCCAACCGACGGGCCCACTCAGCTCTCCATCGAATGTCACAAACATTAAATGCTGAACTGACAGATTTGGCAGCACGCCACCCAAAGTCTGAGCAGTCGGCAGCTTTTCAGAAGACGAAGCATCGCCAACGTCAGCATCATCATTACTCCCCTCCGACGGCTACAACCATGTGGCCACCCAACCATCTCGCATGCGCCTCAGGGGTCGTGCGCCCAAATCCGCATACGCCTCAAGATCTGTGCGCCTCAGACTTTTTACTGATCCCTAAAGATAGAAGGAACGTCACCGTTGCAACTATGCATGCGCCTCAAAAGCCATGCGCCCCAGACTTCTTCCTCGATCCCAAAATACAGGAAGTAAAGTCACCACTGAAGCTCTGCATGCGCCTCAAAAGCCATGCGCCCAGAATGGTTCGTGACTCCTAATAGGTCATGAGCCAAAGTCCTCGTATGTGCCCAATCCTAGGCGCATCCTACCAGATCATTCCCACCAAATCAGAGATCTCCGAGCCATGGGTCGACGATACGTGTCCATTGACTCAACTCATCCAAGATCTCAGCAATAGAAAGATCTTCTTCTCTGCTACGTGCCGGTTCACAACAACAACATGAAGAAGTTAACCCCTCGATCAGGTCGTATCGTCCATGTGCCTCCATCAGCAATCAACACGTGGCATCCCCGCGTACAGGCGCATCCTACATGCGCGCATGAGCAGCCAGCCTGCAAAACTATAAATAGAGGGATCATTTCCTTCCTCTACACACACACGGATCAATCTACATGCATACATATCAACCTCCACAGTGAACAGACAGAGACTTCGCACCACTAGAGAGGTAGATACAGACACTCAACGTCCTCCTCCTCTCAGCAAGCTCCAACACCCAGAGCAATCCAGATCTTCAGAGAACCGATAACCATCGTCAGATCGTCAACAGAGTTAACGCGTTACCACTCACTCCATTGGCACAAAGAACCCAGATTAAACAAAAGTGTACTCCTAGGACTACGCCTAAGTCCTCTATTGTAACACTGTTCTATTTGTATTGAAATTTATAATCAAAGAATTTTAATGGCAAACAAGCTGGCGACTCTGCTGGAGAACTCTTTCTCCTCCACCGAAGAAAGTTGTGTCACAATCCGACGACGTGAAGGTGGGCTCCTCCCACAAGACGCTGATCGTATGCCTCAACCAACAGGCGTATGAGGAGTTCGTATCTAAAGGCAGTACGAGTCCTTCGAAGCGGCTGCCAAAGAAGACCCGCCGACTCTGGGTGTGCAAGGTCGACGCCTCGGGCACCACCACCGAAAGGGATGCGCCAGTCCAGCCTTCCCTTCCTACTGACGTACTCAGCAACCAAGATGCGCCCGCTGGTGCAGCGCATCTCTCGGGGAAACGTACGGCTAACCACATTCCCCAGCCGTCTCCCTCTCAGGCGAGGAAGATGTATCGACGGAGCAGGGGCGCAGCCAATGCCCCGCGTATCACCTCTGAAGCGCCACAGAAGGTCTCTGTCTTTGACAGACTCACTCGCTGTAGTGGCGAGGAGAATTTGGATTCTGAGTACTACGCGCCCCAGCGGCCTGGTACGAAGAAGTCCAAGGCAGCACGGGCCATGCGTCCCAAACGTGCTATGCCAGCAACAAGCCAGAAGCATGCGCTCACAATCATGCGCGCTGCTGATGGTAAGTTGTACAAGGTCGACTCGAGTGCTGCGACGCCGAGAACGAGCCGACCTTCAAAGCCCTTGTCTCACTTGGGCGCATCTACTGCGTGCACACTATGTCGAACAAGGCAAATCCAGTGGTCTTGAACTCCCGCGCCTCCTCTGGTGGTGCGTTTGAGGTCCGTTCAAGTCACTCCAAATTGCTGTGGTTCCTCCACTACTGATCGGGATATCCTGTTTGGTATTAGATCAGGGGACGCAGCACTCACTTGACCACCCCGGTGCTTGGTCTTGCCATAGCGCTTGAAGGGGGTGCGAAGGTGGCACTCTCCTCCAACGATCTGCTGTAACGTGATTACTCACAAGCGCCAATCAGGAGAGTTAGCTGACAAGCACGATGCAGCCTCTCACGGGGCATACTTGTGCTGTGGTCACCATCAACTGCTGTGGCAAAGCTGCAGTCCCACCAAGGCAGTCGGTATTCCAGCGGCTGCAATCATCGACACCCCTCTGACGTCGCCTCGGAAAGAAGGTGTTAACAGAAGAAGAAACAATGGTTGCTTCATGCAACGTGATCTCCAACTCCTCGTCAGTCCGAAAGGCGACTGGCAGTCTCTCTTCCTCGTCCAAGAGCCAACAGAGGAAAACCAAGACACTGTCTCAGTCCTCCGGAGTGTTCGAAGGCACTCGAGCGAGGAATAAGTTCTTGGAGGAAGCTGGGGGTAGTCAGACCCTTGTCGAGCCTCCTTCCGAAGACGAGTGTGTCTAAAGCACACTTGGGGCAGATCTTCGAGGCGAAGTCAGCCTCCCAAAAGCCCCTGAAGACGAGGATATCCCCCAGAACATAGCTGGGGGTAGCCTAGCATCTGCAGACCCGAGTTCCAGAGATGAAGAGGCCCTTCAAGATGGAGCTGAGGGTAATCAGGCCCTTGCAGATGCGCCTGTGGTGAATGTTCTCCCGAACATAGCCGGGGGTAGCTCAGACGAAGCTTCAGGAGAGGCAACTCCCCTACAAGGGAGTGAGGCCGAGAGTGAGGCCTCAACTCATCCATCCACTCCTAGCCACGTTATGACAGTGAACGTGACTGAGGTTGATGTCGAGTCTGATGCGCTGCCAACAGACCTCGTCCAGCGTATAGAAACCCTGGAGGGAGGACTTAAAACCCTTCTCTGCCTCCATGCAAACACTGAACTCAGGCAGTGTTTGAGATACGGTCAGCTTTAACCAGGACACCTTCTGCCGGTCCTGACCCAGGGGCCAACGGAGAATCGAAGTGTACCCCTTCAACGGGTACCCTTCGAACGCAAATCGCCGAGAAGTACCTCGGACGTCAGAGTCCCTCAAATGCTCAACATCCGGTGGTACCACCTTCCCCGACTTCCCAGCTCTACGGAAGACATGGTCGAGATGATCAGGGACCTGTGCGAGCAGCTTTGAGTCCAAGACGAGACAAGAGGAGAGCCAGAAAATGGGCATCCTCCAGCCTTATCCCCTCGAGTTGAACAAGGTGGTTTATCCTCCAAAGTATAAACCACAAACACTGACACCGTACGACGGGAAGGACTCTCCTCGTCGCTACCTGACGTATTTCAGTCTCAGACGGAACATCTTCCGAAGGAGGACGCGCTTCTTACCAGCATATTTGTTGGGGCACTGAAAGGAGTAGGCATACGACTGGTACTGCAGCCTCCCCGACAATTAATATCTTCCTTCGACGACCTGACGCGCCTCTTTCTCGACCGTTTCTACGACGGCGGGAAGGACATGACAATGGCGTCCCTTATAGAGATACGCCAGAAGGAGAAGAAAACAGTTCGAGTGTTCATCGAACGCTTCCGACAGGCCTGCTTCAGACTGCCCCCGGGCATGCCAGAACATGCGCTTCTCTCCTCTTGTAGCATGAAACATGCTGCCTGCAGTTAAGCTCTGGCTCAACTCTACTCCTCCTCCCGACTGGAGCTCCTTGATCATTGAAGCAGAAGCCACGGAGAAGAAGGCAGCCAACGCTCGTCTCCTGGGAGTCAGTTTCCCTGCCTTCGAGGACAAGGGAAAACGGCCTGCAACCAACAACCCCGGACGAGAAGCAAAGGGGAAACAGGCATTGACTGTCAATGCCTCCAAAGGTGCATCAGCACCTACTCAGAAGCCTCCACTTGCACCAAGGCCGAAGGAGGTTTATTCGTTCAACGACGAAGACACCCTGCAACTCTTGAGATACTGAAGCAGGGTGACAAGATCAAGCTTCCGGACCCTAATCATCGCGATGAGGTTGGGAAAGTGGACAACCCGAGGTACTGTCACTACCATCGGTTTGTTAGACACCCAACCAAGGACTGCTATGTCCTCAAGAATTACATCCAGCACATGATCAATGCGGATGTAATCTCCGTCGACTACGAAGAGAAGACGGTGTCAGCCAATGTGGTGTCACTCCAGTTTGGCACCCTGCCGCCGACTACAATACAAGATAGCGTCGTCCCCATCCCTAAGGCGACAATGGAGGTGGTTAACTTACCACCAACCCGTGACAATGTGAGTGGACTCATCCCACTCACCACATCTCGAGGAGAGATCCTGTGGGTTCACCCCGATCTCGTCTCTGAGGTGACTCAACCGGAGGTACGTCCTACCTCCAAGTCCAAAGGCAGGAAGACCAAGTCTTGCCGCATGGTCTCTTCTTCAGCAGAAGAGGTACTTCCTGTGCATACGCGTTCACAACATAACGTTCCAACCCGACGAAGCTGCCGTCGAGGTGGTGCCTCCTGGCACCGTCCCTGCTGTCCAGGACGAGGGCCCGTCTAAGCCCATAGCAGCCATAAACAGAAGTAGATAGAGGCCCGCTTCGATAGGCCTCTGCGAAAAGAGAATGCTTCGGGGCTAGCCAAGCCCCACAACTTGGACATACTGGCGCAACTCGCCAGTACTCCTGCCCGCCTATCTCTGTTCGAGCTCCTCTGTCTTTCCAAGGACTCTCGAGAAGCTCTTTACGAAGCTCTGAAGGATGCTGAATCCTTTCTTAGTCAGGTCAAGCAACCGAAAGATCTTCCGATTGTGTGCCAGCACTATCATTGTACGGAGGAGGTTATCCCCAACATAACCTTCACCCAATAAGACATGTTGCTTAAAACACAATCGACACAACAGACCGTTGTATTACACAGGGTACATCGGCTCAGTCAAGGTGAAGCGGATTCAGATCGATCTGGGGTCTTCCCTCAGCATCATCCCGAAAACACTGCCCTCAATACTGGGGATCCCAATGTACCGACTGGCGCCCTCCAACACGACAATCAGCAATTTCAATGCCAGCAAAAGCGAACCACTAGGCAAAATACGACTAAAGTGCCACATCGATAACCTAAGAACCGAGGTCACTTGTTATGTCGTGGATGCTGAAGTCAACTACAACATTCTGTTGGGTCGCCCATGGCTGCACGAGTACATGGTGGTGCCATCCACGCTCCCCCAATGTATGAAGTACGCGTCCACCAACAACGTCATCCGTACGGAGTTCGCGGACATTGACCCCTTCAAAGGGATTGAAGCCTACTTCACGGATTCTGACTTGTACAAGTCACCTGACGAGGAGGAAGCTAATGATGCTGATGACGAAGCAGAAACAGCAGCAGAGCCGGACATGGAGCCTGAGGTCACTCCCGATGCTCCTTTGAAAATCCGACTCAAAGGCAAACCGCCTCAGAAGTTGCCCACCATGAGCATTAAGCTATCCGGGAAAGCACCAGCTGCTTCTGAAGCTCTCCTGAAGATACGGCTCAAGGGAACACCCCCTCAAACATCGGCTTGCCTTGTGGCAAAACTTCAGGGAAAGACGCCAATCACCGGAGACACAGCAGAGGCACCTCTGAAGGTGCATCTTAAGGGCAAGCCGCCACCATCCCAGCCGCCGGAGAAGGCTCATGCATTCCTCTCGGACTCCCAGATCAATGCTGTGGTGGACCCTCCCGATTCTACTACAGTGCTTACAGATGAAGAGCTGAGGGAATATATCTCGGCCGATGTAGATTCCTCATCTGTCGACAATGTAATCCTACGGGATAAAATCTCAATAATAGAGTGTCTTTTAATTATTTTAGTCTTCCACATTGGAATGCCATATATACATTAGATAACGCTCTACGGTCGTTGCAAACACAAATATCGACCGTCCATCATGTAAATCGAGTAGTCCCGTCCAAAGGGGTCTGTTACATAGTCCCACCACGGAGTCGAGACGAAGAATCCATCATCTTCGGCAAGGTTAAGCGTCATCAAGACCTCCCGCCACTCGAGACAAAACCATATGCCGGCAAAATGTAACTCTATCGGTACACGAACAAGGCAAAGTACCTCATCCAAAAGATAGGTTACCACCTAAAAAGTGACAAAGGCCTGAACTACGGCAAAGGTCGACGTCTTCCTCTCCGGCTTCCAACACCTAAAGAAAAGCCGCAGGACTACTACAATAAAACTCGACGGGGGGTAGGCTATATCACGCCGCCGTCAACTCCAGAAAGTTCAGACGCAGAGGAAGTTGAACATTCTCACTCATCTGAAGCGTCAACGTGGGATTCCGATGCCAATGTCGGATCTGTCTTCAAGAGAGTGCTGTCAGCCAACATGACAACTGCACAATCTCAAGAGGAAGAAGGCGAAGACCAAGCGTCGAAATTCTTCGAAGAAGAACCCTGGGCTCAACGCCTGGGACAACAATGGAAGTCTCGTTTTGAATTACGTGAACCTTCCACCGAAGACGAAGTCGAGCAGATCAACCTTGGGGATGGATCTTCTTCCAAACCTATCTTCGTCAGCAAAAGCCTCAAAGGAGAAGACCGATAATCTTTAATCCAGCTGGCTAAAGAATATATCGACGTCTTCGCCTGGAGCTATAAAGATATGCCAGGACTTGATCCCCAGATTGCGATGTATAGGTTGAACATCTTGCCTGATGCCAAGCCTATCAAGCAACAACAACGGTGCTTCCGTCCGGACATCATGAACGCCATCGATCAGGAGGTAGACAAACTCTTGACTAGCAGCTTCATCCGTGAAGAGCAACACCCAGACTGGGTAGCCAACGTCGTCTCCGTCACCAAGAAGAATGGGAAGGTACGAGTCTGTATCGACTTCAGAGACCTCAACTCTACTTGCCCGAAGGACGAATTCCCGCTTCCAATCACCGACGTGATGATCGACAACACGTGTGGCTTCGAGCGCATGTCTTTCATTGACGGGTATTCGGGCTACAACCAGATCAAGATGTTTCCCGATGACGCAAAACATACGTCATTCAGGACTTCAAAGGGCGTTTTCTGCTACACAGTGATGCCCTTCGGCTTGAAGAATGCTGGTGCGACATACCAACGTGCTATGAGCACCATTTTTCCGTCAGCACCTTCAAGACAGTCGAATGCTATGTCGACGACATCGCAGTCAAGAGCCGTCTCAAAGGAGATCACCTGCAAGACCTCAAGACAGTCTTCGACCTCATACGGGCGCATCAACTCAAGATAAACCCGCTAAATCCTTCCTTGGGGTTTCGAGCGAAAAGTTCTTGGGCTTCATCATTACGGCGAAAGGCATTCATGTCGATCCCGAGAAGACCAAAGCAATTCTTGATATGGACCCTCCGAAGAATCTTCGAGAACTTCGAGGCCTACAGGGACGTCTGGCGTACATCCGGATGTTCATAGAGAACCTTTCTGGCAAATGTCAACCCTTCATCCAGCTCATGAAGAAGGGAGTCTCTTATGTCTGGACAGAGGAATGCCAAAAGGCTTTCGACGACATCAAAGCCTACCTGACGAGCCCTCCAGTTCTGGTGGCACCCGTCGCTGGCAAACCATTCCTGCTCTACGTCCGTGCCATGGATCATTCCCTCGGTGCCCTGCCAGCTCAGAACAGCGACACAGGGTATGAGCAAGCAATCTACTACCTTAGCCGAACTCTGATCGGGGCCGAACACCGGTACAACCCCGTTGAGAAAGAATGCTTGGCTTTGGTATTTGCTATCCAAAAGACTCGTCATTATGTCTCGGGCCAGACAATTTATGTCATTTCTCGAGTCAATCCGCTCAGGGTCCTCATGACAAAGCCAGGATCATTGAACTCCAAGCTGGCCACATGGGCGATCTTGCTAACACCATATAATATGGTGTTCATTCCACAAAAAGCTGTTAAGGGTCAAGCTCTGGCTGACTTCTTAGCTGCACACTCCATCCCAGAGTCCTCAAAACTCTATGAAAACATCCCGGATGAGGTCCAAGAATCAAACGTCACCGAAGAAGGCTCCGTCTGGCGAATGTTTTTCGATGGTGCTTCAAGAACAGGCCCCAAAGGCCAAATCATCGCAGGAGTGGGGGTGGTATTAGTCTCCCCCGATCAACTGGTCATCCAGCGTGCTTACTCCCTTTCGAAGCCGTGCTCCAATAATGTTGCGAGTACAACGTGCTCATTATGGGACTCCAGCTAGCACAACAGCTGGGGGTGAATCATCTGGAAGCCTACGGCGACTCAAAGCTCGTCGTAAACCAGATCAGAGGGCAATACGAGGTTCGCCATAAAGATCTGATCCCCTACCATGAAGTTGCATTGAACATTATTTCAACCTTCGTCGGGTTCTTCATCGAACACGTACCTCATCTACAAAATCTAGAGGCTGATGCTCTGGCTGGCCACGCAGCCTCCTTGGCGGCACCCCTCGGGATGCAACACTACTCACGATAGTGGACCGAGACTTGGTCTGCCCTAAAAACAACCTGCGCTCACAAGTGGCCCACGCCATGTCAACGGGTGCCGGTGTTAACGTCCAAGATTGGAGATTTTCGTTCATCGACTTCGCTGTCTACGAAATTCTTTCGGAGGACCCGAAAGAAGCCGTCTCAGTCAGGAGGTGCTCTCTTCGATTCTACTACGATACGGCTACTAAAATGCTGTACCGACGCTCCTACGATGGACTTCTCCTTCGATGTTTGTCTAACGAAGAAGCAGCCGAAGCCCTACGAGAAGCTCATGATGGAACCTGCGGGGCCCATCAACCTGGTCCTAAGTTGCAGGATCGACTGTGACGCATGGGCTACTACTGGCTAACCATGGCCACTGACGCTGTTGAATATGCTAAGAAGTGCCATGTGTGCCAGCTTCACGTAGACTTCATTCATACACCGTCCGAACTACTACATCCTACAGTCGCCTCTTGGCCCTTCGAAGTTTGGGGAATGGACATTGTGGACCGATCACCCCTTCTTCATCGAGAGGACACCGCGTAGCAATCACAAACCAACTCACAGAAGAAGACAATCAACGTCGTCGTCTGTGGAAACTGGAGGCACTTGACGAAAAGCGTCTTCTAGCTCAACAACGTATCGAACTCTACCAAGCCCGTATATCACAGGCTTTCAACAAGAAGGTCAAGCAAAGGACTTTCCAAGTTGGCGACCTGGTTCTGGCAGTTAGGAGGCCGATGGTGTTGACTCACAAAACACCAGAAAAGTTCGAGCTCAAATGGGAATAACCTTTCATCATCGAGACGGTATACTCAAACGGTGCTTACCGTCTCGCCAAACCCAATGGGACTTGTTCATGATGCCCATCAACGGCAAGTTCCGAAAAAAATACTACTCTTGACATCTTTCAGATATGTGCTTCCACCAGGGGATCTGTGGACCCAATCATCAGGGCTCACAGACAATTCCCTTCCACAAAATCATACGCTTCTGGAACCCAGTTGTTTCGTGGCATCCACCAGTAGAAGGGCAACCACGTCCACATCATCTCTGAGTTGTCCCCCTACACCCTACAAGGCGAAATCTTACATCCCGTAAGATTACGCTATCCTTCATGTTTACCACGTCCACATTACCTCTGTGTAAACATCCCGTACAGACAACCCCCGCGTTGTCGTACATCGATCACAGAACTTCCACGTCCACATTACCTCTGAGTAGTTTCGTACATCCCCCAGAGTCATTCCTATCACGTCTATAACACCTCTGAGTAGGAAGATTCTATCATTTGAACCCCATATTTGCCACGTCCACATCACCTCTGAGCAAATACATTGTGTCCTTCAAACTTATTATTTGTATTTAAAACCAAGGTACACAAAAGATAATAGGTCCACACAAATCATCAAAGTTCATGACAAGCAAAAATGAACACATCGCAGAAAATGGTGTACTTCTTTATTTCTAAAAAAGAGAGAAAGGATTACACTATTCCCAGCAAGAGTTGCAAAAATACAAAAAATAGAGACTACAAGCCCTAAATATCCCCAGGGTTGGCGGAAAGCTCTGCAATTCGGCGTTTCAAATCTGCCGCCCGAGTCTCCACAGTCGCCAAGACTCGACGTTCAGCTTCTTGACGCATCACTTCAACAGCCTCAGCAGAAGTTTCATTCTCGTGCTTCTCATCAAGCTGCTGTCTCTGCTGAGCCAGGGTAAGAGCTCGGAGAGTGAAAGCTGCTTCCTCCTTCTTGAATGCTATGTGTTCAGCCTGGACACGTTCAGCGTCCAATAGGAGTCGGGCTCGCTGATCCTCAAGGCGGCGCATCTGCGCGTCAATCTCCGCGATATTAGCGTCCAACGCAGCTCGCGTCTCTACTGTCTCCCGCGTAGACTGATATAATCGCTGCACCACAGCTTCAGTCGCAGCCACTTCGCGTTCCTAGACACTCACTGTGGCCTGGTAGGAAGACTCAGTCTCGGCGAGCAGCTTTTTCTTCTCCGCATCTATCCGGACAAAGAGGTCATTTCGCTGGATGCGCTCCAATTCGAAAAGCTGCTGGTCCAACTCAGCCACCATGGCTTCCAGAATGATGGCCAGGTGATCGTGGCTCTAGTGAACACGGATCAGGTTGATATGAGGCAATGCCAGAGTTCTTGTCGTCGTAAAGCTCCCCTTGGCGTCCGTCACTGCCGACACCCCCCTCTGCAGGATTTTGTACACTGCCTCAACGATGAATTCCATATATTCATCTGCGTCCGCCAGCACCTGCGGCGTCATAGCAAGGGTTGAAGGAGCTGCTCCAGTCGGCGGACCGGAAGAAGACCCCCGACCTCAACCTGCGAGGCTGGAACCTCGGTATCAGTAGGCTCTTCATCAACAGGGGCCTGACTACTAGTCCGAGGAGCCAAAGGAACAGAAGAAGCTGGGACAGGCGTCGAGATCGTACCCAAGTGGAAGGAGCAACAGAGGGTTCCGTCACACCCCTACCCCTCCCAACTTGGAAGTACCACCGACGTCAGTGGCCACCTCTCCAATACCCAACGTGCTATCACCAGCCGATACTTCCCCTGGCAGAACGAGGAGATCAACACTGACCTCTTGACTCGTCCCTGAATTCAGGACCGCCAGACGAGTCTCTCCATAAAATCCCTCTACAGGGACAGGATATGTCGCTACCTCCCGATTGGTAGCCACCTCAACTTTCGCCGCTGAGTCCAGTGTAGGGCTTGGCAATGATGCAGCCGACCTCCCCTCATCATAACAAGAAGGGGAATCAACCCTCTCCTCTGTTTCAATCACATCTGTTGCCCCCGCAACAGGCTCTTGCAACTCTGGAGCAACGTCATCTGAAGACGACGAACTCCACCCCACTTCATCACCAGGAAGCCTCGTGTCTGCTGGACCCTCGCATCCAAGGCCCCAGCCGCGGCCTTCATCATCTCGGACACTGTTGCATCCTCAGCTTCCTTTCTGACATAATTCGGGACGCTGGAATCTCCACGACAACAACATCCTCCGGATTCTCCTTCATAGGAGACATCATAGTCGGCGGGATGCGCACTTCCGATGAGCCCGCCATCTCCTTTGGCCTACTCCCACCAGATTTTGGAGTACGAGGCCTTCTTTTTAGCGGCTCCTATAAAAAGAGGAAGCATTGATTACATGAAATGTTGAACCCAAACTAGACTATGTGGGACACCTCTGCAGATGCTGAATCCGATGACACCGTCGGTGACATCTTCTTCAGCTTCTTTGATATAGGAGATCTAGCCCCTGCAATCTGTACGTCGTTTCGGTTGATTTCGACGACATTCGATGAGCGAGATGCTAGAAACAACAGTAGAAGCGTTCATCAGACTGCTGGTCCTCGTTCTCTCGGATTCTTCTTATCTAACCTGCTCATCTCAGAGAGCACTTCGCTACGAGAGAGCGCTGGCGGAGTGGAGAATTGCGAGGGATCCCCCTTGTCTTGCCTAAAGACATAATCTCTCCAAGCGGTCACATGAGGCTGCAATCCGCTCTTGTCCCTCTTCTATATAGTAATGATGATCGCCACTTCCTTAAAGACGGCCGTCATCTCCTCAGCCTTATCCCCCAGGACTTGAAACTCTTCGTTGGCCAAAAATACTCTTCATAGGGTTCCGATCCCCAAGGAGCTTTGATACCTCATACATCTCATGAAGTACGAGCCCTAACTCCCCCACCGGAGTAAAAAAAGGTCCCGGTATGGATATCAAACATCTCTAAGAGTGCGAGGAACATATGCCTGTTAATATCAACACCTGCCTGGGTGGCACGAATCGCGGCAGTTAGCCCAATTTCTCGGAGCTCAGTCTAGAACCGCGACAAAACCCAGAGTGTCAGTTTATCCCATTTGGAAGCATAATGACACCAACCCTCTACCCGAAACTCTTCTTTCGGGTATGAGCGTTCCATCAACAGCATGCGATGTGCAAAAGTCAAGGCACTATGGACAATATCAAGGGGAACTTCACTGTAAATGCTCCCAGGGCGTAGAGTCCGCCAGGTGAAAGAAGACCCAGACCGCACTGCTGTCAAAGTATCCTTCTGATCGGAGGTTGAATCTATTTTGATGATGCCAGTCACCGCCCCCCCTGAGAGGGGGTAAGATCCCAAGATATCCTCCTCTTGGAAGCGAGACGACAGAAGGCCATCAAAGGCCATTGACGTTCAAGTTGCTTAACGGTCATATGCACTCCTTTTGCTGTGAAAAACCAGTCTTCTTGACCTTCAACACTGTTGCTTCAGTAAAAGTAAGACGGTCCCCAAACAGGAACTCAGGCTTCAAGAAGGTCACTTTATCAGATGTGGCAGATTTTAAAACTCCACGCTCCATCATCCGTTTGAGGAACCCATACTGCTGTTTCCGGATTTGAGTCATTCTCTCGGAAGGCTGGTCCAGCATAATAGCGGCTTGAGCAGGGTTCATCACTTTCCCGTTATGATCTACTCCCATCT